>JANHMN010000006.1:35566886-35612176 GCA_030674055.1 Rhabdomys pumilio
TGTGTGTGTGTGTGTGTGTGTGTGTGTGTGTGTGTGTGTGTGTGTGTCTGTCTGTCTGTCTGTCTGTCTGTCTGTCTGTGCAACCAAACAAATTGGATAAAGTAGGAACCAGGTCTTTAGAGCAGAAGATCTGTTGCCACAGTGGCAGCCTGTGCACACAAATCTAGCTACTTAAGATTGGTGCTCTTTGAACTCCCAGAAGCAAATAGTCAACATGCAGAGGCGAGCATGAAGACAGAGGATGAGAGTAGAAATATGGGATCTGGAGGCCACACTGGGATAGAGGAGACCCAGGCTGCTGCCTATTGTACCATTATTATATCCAAAACCCAGTTATACGTTCTTTCCCAATAGGAGAAACAGCAAAAGGTAGACCTGCCAGTCAAGAGCTGAGTGAGTGAACTCCAGGTTAATAAAAGGGTGTGGGAGGGGTGGAGGGGGTGTTATCTTCAGATATAAAATGTATGCTCGGGTCTTCAGACATCTGAGGAAACATAGTGCCCAAGACCAGAAAAAGGGAAGAAATGCCACAGGACTTCAGAAATTACAGGGGAACTCAAAATAACCTAAGTATATGAATAAGATAAAATAGAGTACTATCAAAAGAAATATGAAGTGACTTAAAATGGCAAATTAGTAAAAGAATAAATTGAAAAGACTTCCTAGAAAATAAAATACCCTCACTAAAGCCAAAAAAAAATGAGATAAAAGGTAAAAAAAAAAAACCCATATATAGAGATAGACAGACAAACAGATGAATAGATGTCCAATAAAGCAGAAAATGATAATAGAAAAAATAATAGAGAATAAATTACTGATAAACAACTATAATAAAAAATTAAGACTATGATATACAGAAGCATTACTACTAGATGTACTCAGTAAATATTAGGTTCTATGGCTTTATTTATTTATTTATTTTTTTGAGACTGAAGGCAGGTATATTTTTTTCCCAATCTGCTTTTATACCACTTTAATTACATGCAAGTATTAAGGTCAGTTCCAGGTTGAGGAACAATAGATACAAATAGTCAAGGAACAAGCAAGACAACACAAATAGTCAAAGAACAAGCAAGGCAATATCAAAGTCCTGTTATCACTTCCATGATCACTGTTTCTAAGGGCTTATCAAGATGACCAAAATATCTGAGCCTACTTCTCTGTCCTAGCCCAAAGTCATATTCATGCCTGAAGCCTACTTCTTTGTTCTAGCCTAAGATTTAGATTCCTGCCTGAAATTACTTCCTTGTCATAGCCCAATGTCAGATTCCTGCCTGAAGCCCATTTCCTTGTCCTTGGCCAATATCAGATTCCTGCCAAGCAGCCCCAAAAGCTATCTATAATTCTGCAAGCTCCTTGTATATTTATAGCCATCTCATTCTTTAGGTTAGCGAAGTATGTATGATTTTGTTGAAGATGTTTTCTGGGACTTTGAGCTGGGAATCTTCTTTTTCTGTTCCTATTTTATATGTCCTATTCCTATAGTATTCCTATTTTGGGGACACTATTTTATAGTGTCCCAAATTTCTTGGATGTTTCATGTGACAATCTTTTTAGATTTAGCATTTTCTTTTTTTTATTGGATATTATATTTACATTTCAGATTTTATCCCCTAAGCCCCCTTCCTCCCACCACCCAGGAACCTCCTATTCCATCCCCCCTCCTCATGCTTCTATGAGGATGTGCCCCCACCTATTCCCCCCACTCCCACCTCCTCACCCTCGGTGTTCATCCTTCATGGGACCAAGTATCTCCTCTCCCACCTATGCCCAACAAGGCCATCCTCCCCTTTATGTACAGATGGAGTCATGGGTCCCTCCCTATGTGCTCCCAGGTTGGTGGTTTAGACCTTGGGGAGCTCTGGTTGGTTGGTTGGTATTGTTGCTCTCCTCATGGGGCCACAAACCCTTTCAACTCCTTCAGTCTCCTCTCTAATTTCTCCATTGGGAAACCCTTGATAAGATCAGTGGTTAGATGTGAGCATTGGCCTCTGAATGTGTCAGCCTTTGGCAGACCTCTAAGGAGACAGCTATATCAGGCTCTTGTCAGCATGCACTTCTTGCCATCCACATCAATGTCTACCTTTGTGACTGTACCTGGGATGGAGACCCAGGTGGAATGGTCTCCAGATGACTTCTCCTTCAGTTTCTGCCCCACACTTTCTTTCCATATTTGTTCTCTTGAGTATTTTTGTTACTTCTTCTAAGTAGGACTGAGGCATCCACACTTGGTCTTTCTTCTTCATGAGCTTCATGTGGTCTGTGTGTTGAGTCTTGGCTAGTCCAAGCTTTTGGGCTAACATCCACCTATCAGTGAGTAAATACCATGTGTGTTCTTTTGTGATTGGGTTAACTCACTCGGGATGATAATTTCTAGTTCCATTATGGCTTTATTTTCAACTCAGACACATTCTTCATGAAATTTCTGACACAAAATACAAACAGAATCCAAAAAGCTTCCAGACAAAACAACAAACTAGCTATAAAGTGATCAAAATCATACTGGAAGGAAAAGCAGTATAATGTCATGTAACAGATGTAAAGTAGTCATGCAACAGATATAGGTAGTAACATAATAGATATCAGATGGCTTTAAGTATGTAGAAAATAGCTGGTATATTTTAGTGAGGAAAAAAGTAAAAAAAAAAAAAAGCAGTCAAAACTGCAGGAAATAAAATTTTTAAATAAGTGCCATCAAGAAGTCACAGTTCAAATAGTAAACAAAATTGGATCATAAGAGGGAAGAATTGATAAAAAAAATAAATAAATAAACTAAGAAAAGGAGTCTTTGGAAACAAAGTTCCAACTAGGCACACTCTATTTCTAAAGAAGGGTTGAGATCATTGGACTTACAGAGGCAAAGTACTATGTACCCTACTGAGACAAATATTTCAAGTCAAAAGCACACACTCTTCTTGCATTTTAGCTTTTGGAATCAAACCACAACCAAAGGCAAACTCAAATTCTGGTTATGAAATAGTTTGAAAATATCAATCTGACAATACAGAAGAGCAATTAAAGGTAGAGCTACCAAAATGTGGAAAACTGAAAGAGAAATGGGGGAAATAATGGTGGAGATCCTAACACCGTCATCTAACTTAATGAAGAGTTGAGAATAATTCCATCATGGAGCTGGAAATATGGTTCTGAGGTTAATAGCACAGACTGTGCTGGCCATGGTGGCTCACGACTTTTATCCCAGCACTGGAGAGGCGGAGGCCATCTGGCTGCTAGGAGCTGGAGGCAGGTTTGGCCTACTTAGTGAGTTCCAGGTCAGCAGGAGCTACAGAGTGAGTCTATCTCAAAAACAAACAACAAGCAAACACATACTGCTCTTGCAAAGGACCCACGTTTCATTCCCCAGCACTAACAGTAGATGTCTCACAATGTTTGTAACTCCAGCTCCAAGGGATCTGAAACCCTTTTCTGTCCTCCAAATGCACCTGCACTCATGTGCACACATCCATACACAGAAATACATACATTAAACATAATTTAAAATATAATATATTGTTAGAAATGTAAGAATAACTCTTACTTACTTGGGATAGAGGAACTAAATACTGAAACCTGCACAGCTTGTAAACACGAGCAAACCATTTCACACAGTCCTAGAAACTGTAAAGCTCAGAGTCAGGGTTTCCACAGAGTCACTGTCTGATGAGGACTCACTCTTCATTCATGGATGGCATTTCTTATGGTGCCTTCAAATAGAAAAAGAGAACTTGAACTCTGGCCTCTTCCAATCCTTAGAAAAGCACAAATCCCACTAATAAGGTTCCACCCTCATGCTCCATTCTCCCTGACCCCCAGGCCTGATCCAAATCCCCACAACGAAGACAGGTTTCAACATACTGATTTTGTTAGGTTGTTCACTCAATGACAATAACTGTCTAGAGATTTATAGGGAGAAATAAAGGCTAATGTTTATAAGCTAGAAGGATATAAAGACAATTGTAAAGATACTCAATAAAAGAACTAAAACATAGCAACCAATGAAAAGAAAGGGGCTATTAAAAAGATGTAGGACAATATATGAAACCCTCAGTCAGTCATCATTGTGTCAATCTAGGAACAGTAAACATGGGAATTAGAGAATTGGAAGCCACCACTAGAAGAATTTGAGGAAGTGTGAACAAAGACCTGCTTGGTGAAGTTGAGGAAGCACAAAGCAGAACCATATCTACTGACTGGTAAAGAAATTCCTAATTGCAGCACTGCTCCTATAGGTTTTACCTGGGCATTTAAAAAGATCTCAGGTGTGCTTGACGCTACAGAAAATCGGATCTATACATTAGAGAATGTCTAATGGGTTCATGGCTGATTAAAGTTCCAGGAAGACCTCAGAGAAAGTTGAATATGAACAGATATTAACTTTTTTTCTGTTCATTTGTTGGGAAATAGGGTTAGGAAACAGGCAAGAGAGAGGAGGGGGAGAGAGAGAGAGAAAGAGAGAGAGAGAGAGAGAGAGAGAGAGAGAGAGAGAGATCAGATGTGCAAAGCCAAAGGCCAGAGAAAGGGGCATGAAAATCCTTGTTCACTGTAGTGAGAATTCTGGAATCTTGGTTTCTTTGAAAAACACCAAAATATTATAAGATTATATTTTCATTTTAATACCAAGTGTGGGGAGATAGGGCTGCTTCACAGCAGCTGATTATGGTTTGCCTTGTGCTTTAGCAGAGGCAGGATTTTGCCAGTTGTAGACACTTTCTGTGATTGTGCCATGTTTTCAATCCTGGGACCTTTCCAGAGGGTATAGAAGTGCTAGTGCCTATGAGAAGTGCAGTTGGTGGTTGGTGATTCAGAGTAGTTGGTTGTGGTTGGTAATTATGCTCAAAGAAGAATCAAAAGAGAAATTAGAGTCAAGGATCTCTCTCTCCCTTTATCATTCTTTCTCTTGTATCTAGTGATGGGGAGTGATACGGGGGGGGGGGGTGCTAAAGGGTGAAAAATAGAAGAACTCACAAAAAAGCAAAGATCAGCAGTAAGTGGCACTTCAACATGGAGCTCAAAAGTCAAGGATAAAAATGGGAAATCTGATTTCAAATGCCATAGAGAAAACAGCAGGGGATGAAAAACTGGATTTTTTTCAAGAGGCCTGAAAAAAGGTTTATTGCAGTTGCTATCTCTGATATGTCCCTAGCTCTGCTCTGGGATTTTCTGGGGTTTGGTTGGTTGGTTGGTTTTGAGATTTTGTTGTTGTTTTTTTTTTCCTTGTTCTTCTTTGTGTATTTTGTTTCAAAAAAGTTTGAATGGCTGACTGAGCAGTTGTAAAATTACAGGTGAAAATGGAGTCCGAGAAAGAAAAAAAAAGGTTGAAATGGGAAAACAAAAGGGGTTGCTCTACTCTCTCTCTCTCTTTTCTGAAAGGGTTGCAGAGTTGGTTGTGCAACTGGAGAGGTTACGAGTGGAGATGAAAGCACTCAGAAGTTGAGGAGTATCAGCAAAGAGAGAAAAGGCTCAATCTCAGTGACTGAGCAAGAGAATTTTCCACAGAAGAAACTGTCCCTGAGGATGGTGAGGTCAGAGAAAAGCTCAAAAAGCTGAAGAACAATCTGTTGAAATGGCCCATTTCAAGAGAAGGGGTTAATCTTGAACCACCAGAATGTAAAAAAAAAAAAAAAAAAAAAAAAAAAAAAAAAAAAAAAAAAAAAAAACCAGTAGCCTGGGGTTATGAAATCACCATCCACTTTCCCAGTAGTCATACTGTATATGCCTGCTAATGTTGTGGAACAAGGTTATGACAAGATAAGATGGTATCCTACAGAAATGATAGATCTAAGGCATTTTAAAGAGGCCATAATTTTATATAGGATGCACTCACCTCATGTGAAACGAATTAGAAATAATTCTTAAAATAGAACTATTTTACTATTTCCCAAGATCGGGAAGGGTTGGCAACAGCTATACACTAGAAGCTGGTCCACAATTGCTATGGATAACTTGGTGGAGGGAAGACGCTATGAATATTAAATAGTGAAACAGAGCAAGGGGAATGAATATAGCAAAAGATCAGCTGCTAGGCAAAGGGCAGTATTACTCTGATTTACAAGAACAGATTCAATTTGATGATGTTATTATAGATTAATCTTGCTTAGAAGCTTTAAGAGCTTGAGACAAAGTTGAGGAGCCCAGAAAAAAATCCACCTCCTTTACAAAGATTATGCAAGACTCTGGAGAAGCCTTTACTGCCCCCCCCTTTTTTAACAAATATTGGTGTCAGATGTGAACAAAGCCATATCAGACCCTGATGAAAATAAGTGTTAATAGAGACCTTAGGATGTGAAAATGTGAGTGCAGAATGTAAAAAAGCTCTAGGACCATTAAAGGTGCAAGCAGAGTGTATGGATGAGTTGATAAAGGATATGACCAATATTTGTTCTAATGGGTACCATGCTAATATAATAGGTCAAGCTATAGCTAGAGGTCTCCAATAGAAAAATACCCAGTGCTTTAACTGGGAGAAATATGATCATTTTCAAAGATACTGTGACCAAGCCACTAAAGGTCTTAGATATAAAAATTCCTGGTGCTTTAATTGTGGGAAATATGATCATTTTTAACAAGATTGTGAACAAGGAATCTCTAATTGTGATGGTTTTTCTAAATAAAACCAGAAAAAATGGCCTAGGCTTTCATGGATGTGCAGGTAATATGGAAAAGGTTGTCACTGGACTAATGAGTGTAGGCCCAAATGAGATATTCAAGGTAATTTCTTACTGTCGGGAAATGGCCTTGGGAGCCTAACTTGAGGTCCCACAGCAAAAAATGAAATGAGCCATTTCAGCCAAGAAGTGAAATGCAGACCAAAAAACACCACTCAGAATTGGAGATTTAAAGCATGCTACTGCAGATATGACTCTAGACTTGCCCATGGGTAAACATCTCAATCTATACCCCCAAAATTCAATGTTATAAAATAACTACTGGAGGTAGTTATGGCTCTTTGCCCTCTGGACAGTAGATATAATCTTGGGAAGGAGGGAACTGACTTTCCAAAAATTCATTGTGCATCCATTATAAATGAAGATTTCAAAACAGAAATTAAAAGCATGGCTTGTGTGTGTGTGTGTGTGTGTGTGTGTGTGTGTGTGTGTGTGTGTGTGTGAGAGAGAGAGAGAGAGAGAGAGAGGAGAGAGAGAGTGAGAGAGAGAGAGAGAGAGAGAGAGAGAGAGAGAGAGAGCTTTTTAATGTAGGTAATAATATTGTTGGGCTACTGTTTTCCTACATAAAAGGCAAAGCCACTCCAATAGAAAGAACAGGCGAGTTTGCAAGTTCTAGAAAGCATGTGTTCTAGCAGTCATTTATGATCAAAGGCCAAATATAAAATTGCAAGTAAATGGTATTGAAATAGAAGGTTTGGTGGAATCAGAAGCTGATGTAACTATCACTTTAAAAGAATGGTAGAGTTTAAAATGGCCATTTCTAAAGGTTTATATCCAGTTTTTAGGGATTGGAAAGTTATCTCATATAAAACAAAGTGTGTGATAGGTTAAATATGTAGGACTGGAAGGTTAAAAAGTAAAGTTAAAGCTTATGAGGAAAAATCTTTTACAACAGTAGGGTACTCAGATTAATATTCCTACAATCCCAGAGACAGTCCATGATGAAATAAGAGGTGAAATGGTAGATACTCCTGGAGAAAGTATTGATATATGTCATCAAAACGACACCAAGCTGTACTGATTGTCAAAACACAGAACAGAGATTGCATTTCCAAATTTATGACAGGGAGACTGCTGAAGCACCAACAACCCTACCCTTAAAATAGTTCACTGATAAGCCTGGTGAGTAGATCAGTGGTCCCTAACTAAGGAAAATTACAGGCACTTATGCAGCTGATACAAGAGCAGGTGGAGGCTCAATTCCCCTGTGTTTGCTATAAAAAAGAAATCAGGAAAATGGAGAGTGTTAACAGATTTAAGAGCTATGAATAAAGAAAGCCAACCAATAGGTTTGTTGCAGCCTAGAATTCTTCTACCTTTTTTTTTTTATCACCTAAGGCATGGCCTATGATAGTAATTGATTTTAAAGATTCCTTTTTTTTTTTTACTATACCCTTGCATGAGCAGGATAGGGAAAGGTTTGCTTTCACAGTAGCTACTTATACTAATACTCAGTCTATTAAAAGTTATCAGTGTAAAGTTCTTCTACACGGAATATTAAACAGTCCAACTTTGTGTTACTATGTTGTTCAATAACTGCTAGAAATAATTCATAGGCAATTCCCTCAATCCATTATTTGTCATTATATGTATGATATTTTGTTGGCTGATTCTGAAGCAGATACTTTAGAGAAAAATGTTTAAGGAAACAAAGAATTCTGTCATGCTGGGGGTTACAGATTCATCCTGAAAAAATACAGAGAGGAGATTGTATTAACTAGTTGGATTATAAAAAAGAAAGTCAGTAAAACTTCAACCACAAAAGATACAGATATGTAGACATCAGTTGCAAACTCTTAATGATTTTCAAAAATTAATTAGAGATATTAATTGGATACAGCCTATAATTGGATTAACTACTCATGAGCTAAGTAATTTGTTTCAAACATTACAAGAAGATTCAGACATAAATAGTGCAATATAGTTAACAGCTGAAGCAGAGAAGAGAATCAACTCTGGTAGAACAGAGATTGAAAGATGCAAATATGGATAGCATAGATCCCAAACTAGATTGTATTTTGGTTATTTTGTTTTTAACTAATTCTTCTACTAGGCCCATTATACAAAGGGGAGACGTGACTATGAAATGGAATTTCTTAGCATACAAACAAAGTAAAAAAAATTACAGGCTTACATAGAAAACGTTTCTGATGTAATCATAAAAGGAAGACTAAAACTATGTTAATTGTCAGAAAGAGACCTAGCAGAAATCATAGTACCTTATACTAATGCTGAAATTATATCATTGTGGCTAATAAACAAAGATTGGCAAAGAGCTTGTAGCAACTATTTGGAGAAAATTAACAGCAAATATCCTAAAAGTAAGCATCTTCAGTTTATAAAAAGAACTAATTGTATTCTCCCACATATTGTAAAAGGACTACAAGGCCCGCCAGAAAGGAAGGAACCCCCTCCCTGTTCTCGGGAATTCACAGTCACCCCAATAACTGCAAGACACCGAACTTGATGCAATTAACAAGAGATACATTTGATTCAATGCGTTGAGGTTGCACTTTTAGCCTGTCCTACGCAGAGACAAGCAAATGAAGTACGACCCCTACTTAGAGAAGAGGTAGACCCTTTAAAGGAAGAACAGCAACCCAGGGGAGATGAGGGGGGGAATCATGATTAAGTATCTATAGAAAGTACCTGTCCAGTGTTCAGCTTTCATAACAGGTTCAAGAAACGGTCAGGGGGAAAATATCTCATACAAGCTTTTCCTGGTATCCAGGGTGCACGGGCACGCTGACCTGAACTCCCAGCTCTGAACTCCTATCTTATCTATTTTGTCTTGTGGATAGCTAGTTTCCTAGAACCCAGAGCGCAGAACAAGCTGATCTGCACTCTTGACTCCATCTGTGGAAAATTTAAAAATTTTTAACTCTTTCAGGAACACCAACTCTTGAAGCATCTACATTCTATACTGATGCAAATATGTTGGTAATGGCAAGCTATAATTCAAACAAAATAAGAAAAAAATTCAAAGTCCATTAACTTTAGTTCAAAGATAAGAGTTATATGCAATTCTTATGATATTATTAGATTTTCCTGAATCTCTTAATATAATTACTGACTCTCAAGATACAGAGTTGTTCTGCATATAGAAGCTGCTGAATTTATTCCAAATAATTCACAATTAACCTTGTTATTTATACAGCTTCCAACAAACAATCAGAAATTAGAAATTATGCCTTATATGTCACCCATATTTGATCTCATATGGGCTTACCAGGTCCATTGACACAAGGAAAGAAAGAAGTTGTCCAATTATTAATAGAAAATTATTAGAAACCTCAAATTTTCATGAAAAAACACCGTGTTAACAGTAAAGGTTTAAAGAAAAAATTTCCATCACCTAGCAACAAGCCACAAAAACTATACATCATATATATATATACACATACACATACACATATACATCATATACATCATATACACCATATACACCATATACATCCTATATATCCGCACATGCATCTGCACATGCACATACACGTACATATACATATGAGATATATGTATGTATATATACATATATATACATATATATACATATGTGTGTGTGTGTGTGTGTGTGTGTGTGTGTGTGTGTGTGTATTGTCCGACTTTCATGTCCTACTTGTTCTTTGTATAACCAAACACCATTGCCCACTGGAAGTAAACCTTGGGGTACCAAAAGAAATTAAATCTGGTAGATAGATGTGTTTTATTTTGTAGAATTTGGAAAACTAAAGTTTGTATACTATACTATTGATACATATTTAGGATTTCAACGGGCAACTGTTTTGAGTTCTGAGAAGGCTGATTCTGTAATTACATGTTTACTAGAAGTAATGGCTATGATGAAGATACCTGTAAAAATTAAGAGTGACAGTGCCTCCATATATATCTCCAATAAGATGAAGTAATCCTTTAAATATTAAAATATAAAACACATTACAGGTATACGACATGGTCCTACAGAACAAGCAGTTGTAGAATGATATTAAAGCAAATGTGTATAAAACAAAAAGGAAAGATAAAGACCCCCTAGAGATAGACTAAATACTGATTTTTTAACTTTAAATTCTTTGTGTGTTAATAAGAAAGGAACAACAGCGGCAGAGAGACGCTGGGTTATAGAAAAAAAAAAACTATGAAATTAGATTGGCCAATACACTATAAGGATGTGTTAACATCATAATGGAAGCCAGTGAAAGTTTTGCATTGAGGATATGGATTTGTTTATATTTCCACAGGAAGTGAAAAGCTATGGGTACCATCAAAATTCATATAGATTAGAATTGAGCAAGAGAGGTTTCCTGAAAGCTTTGGCCATCGACTCCAAAAGCACTTAGTTCATTGAAAATGTCTCTTGTACAATGTTCTGCTACGTCCAGCATAACTAATGGCTTAAAACAGAAAGGGAGAAATGTAGTGAGAATTCTGGGATTTTGGTTTCTTTAAAAAAAACACAGAAATATTATAAGAATATGTTTTCATTTTGATCCCAGGAATAGGGACATGGGGCTGCTTTGCAGCAGCTGTGATTTGCCTTGTGTTCTAGCAGAGGAATGATTTTGACAGTTTCTGTGATTGTATGATGTTTGGAATTCTGGGAACTTTTCAAAGGGTTTACAAATGCTAGGGCCCTGGAGGTGAGGTTGGTGGTTGGTGTTCATTCAGGAGGGTTGCTGTGGCTCATTAGTAGTTGTGCTCAAAGAAGAAAAAAATAGTTTCAAGAATCTCTCTCTCTCTCTCTCTCTCTCTCTCTCTCTCTCATCTATTGATAAGAGGTAAAAGGGGGGGGGGGGGGTTAAAAGGTGATAAAAAGAAGAACTCAAAAAGTAGCAAAGACCAGCTACAGTTCACTTAAAGTCTTCAGGTTCAGGAAACTGTAACTTTTCTAGTTCCATCCATCGACCTAAAATTTTCTTCATTTCTTTTGTCTTAGCAGCTGAATAATATTCCATTGTATAAACGTACCCTATTTTCTTTATCCATTCAGCTGATAAACACCTATGCTATTTCCAGTCTCTGACTGTTATGAATAGAATAGCAATGAACATGAATGAGCAAGTGTCTCTGTAGTAGGATGTAGTCCCTTGGTATGTGCTCTCAAAAGTGGTATAGCTGAATACTGAAGTAGATCGATTCCCAGCTTCCTGAGGAACCATCACACTGATTTCCACAGTGGTACACCCGTTTGCACTCCTCCCAGCAAGTGTTCCCCTTTCTTTGCAACCTTGCTAGCATGTGATGTCATTTGTTTTATTTATCTTGGCCATTCTGACTAGTGTAAGATGAAATCTCAAAGTTTTAATTTCATCTCCCTAATAGCTAAGGATATTGAACATTTCTTGACATATTTTGCAGCCATTTGTGTTTCATATTTTGAGAACACTCTGTTTATTTCTATTTAATATTTAATTTAATTAGGTCATTTGTTTAACCTAATTATTACCTAATTAACCAAATACTTAATTAGGTTATTTTAATTTGGTTAATTATTACCTAATTAACCAAATATTTGATTAGGTTATTTGTTTTCTTGGTGTTCAATTTTCGTAGTTCTTCATATAAATATTGTAGAGACAATCACTTTATCTGATGTATAATTGACGAAGACCTTTTCCTTGTCTGTTGCTTTGTCTTTGCTGAAATGATGGTGCCCTTTGCCATACAGAAGATTTTCAGCCTAATAAAGTACAATTTATTAATTTTTAGTCTTAGTCCTGTGCAAAATGCAGTCATGGTATAATGAAGGACACAACGCCCCAACTACATATCTTTTATTATCAAATAAAATCCTCAATGCCAGGACTAGGTTACATCTTGTTGCATTCTTGGCCAAAGAGGCCACATGGAACAGCCCCCCCCCCCCCCCCCCCAAAAAAACGTCATATTGCATAGGCAATTGGTTGTGCTCCACAATCTGATGTTAAGGCCCTATTATTAAAGATAACTTATTTATGTCACCAAATAGAACAGTTGAGATGGTACATATCTAAATGCTTTACCCTTACTGACTAGCTTTCATGGTACTAGAAGGTACTCTGCAAATTTTTACAGGAAAAGAGTAACTATCAATATCAACCCAGCTACAAAGCCTGTGACCAACAACAGCAACCTGTCTGCAAAATATAATGGTCCAATAATGGCACAATGTTATGGGAGTAACCAGTCACTTTTTTATTGGCTCTTAGGCCAAGTCTATTAGAGGAAACCCATACCTGACACTGCTAAAGGGCCAAGATCCTGAAACTAGATAGGTTATGGGCCTAGAGGAAGACCAACTACTATTAATCTAAAACAGCAATAAAAGGGCTCATAATAACATACGGCTGTGACCAGAGAACAGTGACCCACTCAACCTTCACAGAGAACCTTCTTCTTGAAGTATATGGGAATTACTACCATGACTGCACAATGTATACAGCATGAGAGCTTTGGAATAATCAGTCCAAAATAGAATATCTTCATCAAAACCCTACCCTTAAGGTTTAAGGATCTATAGAAGAGAGGAGGCAGAAAGCTTATGACCTAGAGGTGGTGGCTAACTTCAAGGAAACAGTGTTTTCTAGACATAACCAGGACTCATGTACATATGAACTCACATAGACTGTGCCAGCATGCATAAAACCTGCATAGGTTCAAGCCAGATAGGGTCCCACCTTTAAGATGAGGAAGAGATCACAGGGACCCATCCCTAACCCAGAAACTATCTGCAACTGATGTCTGCTGGCGAAGCAAAAGTAAGAATGTCACTGGGTATGTCAACTTCATTCCAGGGCAGGACTATGCCCAATAATAGTTGCCTAATACAAAACAAACTCTGTGTGTATTTGTTTGTGTATTGGTTTTGTGGGGTTTTTGTTTGTTTTGGCATTGTTGGATTTTTGGCTTTGGTTTTGGTTTAGTATTTTTGTGGAATGTTTTTGACACTGAGGTGGGGGAAAAAGAACATAAAAAGATATTTAAAAAAAAAAAAAAGAACAAAAAGGGTTGGCTATCGAAGGAGGTGGAGAGGACCTAGGAGAAGTTAAAAGTGAAGGAACACATGGTCAAAATATATTGAATAAAAAAATAATTAGAAATAGATAAAAGAAACTGCAATGATTGTTTTAACCTACCAGACCTCCAGATGACCACTGCCAACCCAGAGGATGGAAATAATCCTGTATCCTCTGAAGTATCTGAAGGTTTTGTGTACTTTATGCTATCCTTAGGTGGAACTTCTAGCATTTTTGGCAAATGTTACTGTCTCGTAGCTCATGGGAAATGCATATACAGTTGAATGTCTGGCAAAGAAGGACAGTAGAGCCCTAAAGTCAGGATCAAATCAAATCTCTCATTTATCACTTTGCAAACTGTCTACCACAGTGTTCTGTGCCTTGGTTTCCTATGGTTTTCCTTTGGTCTATGAAGAAGAGTAGCAGCACAGAGTTTCCAGAGTTGTAGGCAGGACTAAGTAAATAACACAGCAGATGCACTTGGAGCAAAGACAAGATGAATGCCAGTTGTTATTAGCTGGGATGAGGACCACTTAAAAAGCACCTGTTTATAATTTCAGTGGAGATAGAAGGTTCCCATCGGCCTCTGTGCACATCTGCCTTCACCCCTACAGTCTCCCCTGCTATCGGAGGCTGGAGTGATTTGGAGCCTGCCAGACAGGGCACTGACCTTTTCAGCATCAAGTTTAATTAAAGCTGGCAAGTAGCTTAAGTGTGATGCTTTATGTCTTTCCATGTAGTTCAGTGAGGAAGACTTATTAACTCATTAAAATGTCTTGTTAGTTATTTTCAGCTACTCAGAATGACTGCGTCTCCTAGCCAGCTACTTATCCCAGGAAAGACCTGAAATAGACTCTGACTTTATTGACTTCCCAGACTGAAGTCTGCATGGTCAGACCATGTTGATTCAACATTAGGATAAAGTGAATCCACAAGTAAGGAAAGTAATTTACACTGCCCTGCTTCCGGAACCATGCAGGTTGCCAGTGTGCCACAGGGAGCCATGTCAGGCTCACGCTTTATCATGCTTCTTCTTTCTTTGAGGTGGAGTCGACCAAAGGAGCTGAGCAACCAGGTTCCAAGACTAACCTAAAGCCTGGCCTTGCTTCCTGTTCGCCAAAGTGTGTCCGTGAGCCGGAAGCACGGCCACCTAACTTTCAATGTGGCCCACTGCATTGATTCCATTTCTAAAGGTGCAACCTTGCCTGCTTTGTCCTAACCCTTTATTCAGGGTGTAGTGTGTAATCTCCTTTGAAGAGGTTGCCTTGTAAAGAAGAGAGCCTGCAAAGTACACTTTCCTGCAGTGGAAATAATAAACTTACATTCACATTTTTTAACGCATGTGTCTGCATGTGCATGCATGCATGTAATCAGAGGACAACTTGGGGGAGTTAGCTCTCTCCTTCCCATTGTGTGAGTTCCAGGACATCAGGCTTGGAAGCAAGTACTCTTACCCATGGAGACATCTCATTCACAGTTTGGTCTCCAGTCTTTATGGTGTTTTCTGGTTAGATCAGAACCAGGATAAGACAGTGACCAATCACAGGAGCTGAGAAATGTCAATCTTTAAGTCACTAGTCATGGAACTTGAAGCAAATTATTTACTCCATGTCTCACACACTTCTTGAATAAAATAGACTTGGACATAATGACAGCCCCTTCTTCACAAGGCTTTTATAAGACATTTAAAAGAAAAGGGCTTGAAAGATATTGTCTATCAGACAGTCAAGGAATCACATCAATGCTGCCATTTATGTGGTTGCAGCTATCTGTCATTCTTGAAGCTGACATTGACATTGTTGTTCCAAGTTCTCTAGAGGCAGGGAGGGGCTTGCTGGTCACTTACAGTGCCAAGAAGAAATTACTATTCAGTAGAACTCTTTTGATGGTGAATGAGTGGGAAACTTGCCAAAAGGCATATATGTGTGTGTACATATATATACATATATATAAAGCATATATATATATAATATATATATATATATATATATATATATATATATATACATATAAATGCTTTTAAAACTTGTGTGCATGTATGACTGTGTAGTATTTGTGTGTGTGTGTGTGTGTGTGTTTGTGTGTGTATGTGTGTGTGTGTGTAGTGTGTATGGTATATGCATATGTGGTTGTGTGTTATATGTGTGTATGGTGTGTGTTTATACATGTGTATACACAGAAGGCGGAAGACAGTGCCAGATTCTTTGGAGCTGAAGTTATGGTTGGTTGTGATCTTGAGGGTATCCAGAACTTAATTCCAGTCCTCTGCAAGAATATCAAGAATTTTTAACCCCTGAGTTACTCCATCAGCCCAAGACCTAGGTTTTTTGCTTGTTTGTTTGTTTTGCTTTGTTTTGTTAACACATTAAAGTAGGCAGAGTTTATTTCCCCAGCAAACAAATTTCAGCTTGGGTTTGGTTTAGTATTTTTGTGGAGTGTTTTTGAACACTCCACAGCTCTGCCACCATCTGAAGCATTCTACTTATTATGACAGTGTCCTGCTTTCCAATGTTGAACAGTAGAAATAAAGAAATGAACACAGAGTGAAAGCCCCCAGCCAAAGAGAAAGAAGCAGTCTCTGCAGCAAGAAATCCAAGACTCTTCCTCAGGAATCTTTGAAGAATTGACATGATGGGCGGAGTATTGAAATAACCTCAGTGCAGCTCAGAGTTTGACTCCTAGAGAGGAAGACCAGCATCACTGCAACTCTGCCACCCAAGGAGTCAATCAGCCCAGCTTCGCCTTGTAATTGCAAAGTGTGGTGCTGAGACTGGGGAGCAGCTGCGTCTGCAACTCCCTCATAATATAAGCAGTGGTATGGCTTTGTCCTGGCAGCTGGGAGCACAGGCGCTCTGAAAGGCAGAGAGCCCAATAACAGTTTATGAATAACTGTGCTGAACATGCTGTGAAGAGACACCATGACCACAGCAACTCTTATAAAGAAAAACATTTAATTGGGTCTGGCTTACAGTTCAGAGGTTTAGTCCATTGTAATCATGGCAGGAAGCATAGCAACACATGGGCAGTCATGGTGCTAGAGAGGTAACCAAGAGTTTTATATCTGCATCGGCAGGCAGCAGAAAGAGAGAGCAAATCACTGGGTCTGGCTTGAGCATCTGAAACCTCCAAGCCCATCTCCAGTGACACGCTTCCTCAGCAAGGCCAAACCTTCTAATAGTGTCACTCCCAGTGAGCCTCTGGGGACCATATTCATTCAAACCACCACACCTATCAGACTGATAAAAGCTCACAGAGACAAATGCCTCATTCTCCCTAAAGGTGAGAACTTCTCTTTCAGTGGGTACTCTTAGGAAGTGTCTGCAAGGCTAAGGTCTAGATCTTTCTTTCATCTGGGAGTTTACCTAATATCTTATGAGCAGAATAACACTACATCTCCATAGCCCTAGTTGTTAAAAAGTTGAATAACCGCAAAGAGTAAGATTTAACCATTACTCTGGCAAACTCAGGAAGGAGCAGGTCTTTGTAGAATATGCCAGGGCTCAGACCCTTGATAATTAATACTCAAGATGGAGAGGAGGGAAAGACACCAGATTTCTTTCCACCATGGGTTCCCTCTAACAACAAGAACTGAGAATTTTGGAACAATCTGATAATAGACACCTATTCTTATTCTTGGCATTCACCCCGATCTTATTTTTTCATGCATGTATGTCTATATATCACATGCATTTCTGCTACATACAGAGGTCAGAAGAGGGTGTCAGACCCTCTGCAATTATAGACTGCTGTGAGCCACCATATGTGTGCTAGGAATCAAATGTGGCCCCTTTGTAACAAGTGCTCTCAACCCTTGAGCCTTCTTTCTAACTCGTCCCCCCTAATATTTTCTCATGAGAAACAGGTTTATGTAAAATCAAAGTGCAACACTGCCACATGCAGGACTGAAACTTGCACTGCTTGAGAAGTGCAAAGAATTCCAAACTGGAAGGTAGTATATATAACAGCCGCTCTTCAAGCTGAAGTGGTGGGTGTGGCAGACAGCAGATGCTGAAAGCATCATGTGAAGGTTGTAGAATTAAAATAAGAGAAAACCTGATTGGCAAGGAAGAAGGCTGGAAAGTCTCAACTGAAGCCCAGTAAGGCAGACTCAACCCACTGACACAGAGAAGTTCCAAGGGTCCATGAACAACTATGGATCCTTACAACACCAACACACATATCTCTGTGTGGGCACTGAATATACAGACAAAACAGAACACATAAACGTAAGACTACATACAACTGAACACTGTAGAAGAGTCAGTGCTGGGCAAATGAGCCGAAGCGTCAAGTCTGTGCAGCAGAGCCATTATCTTGCTCAGCTCTCTCATGCTTTGGCCCACTTACTTTCTTAGATATGTATCTTCTCATCAGCTGTCTCTGAATCTGCTGCAAATATGTGTCCCTAATCAGTCCTTTGCTCCAGGACACAAGGACCTGAAACCCCTCTACAGATACCCTGGGGCTTCTGATATCAACAAGAATTGGGACCGTAAAACATCTAGGGCTCTCGCAAAATGAAATCGGAAGCCTCTCCTGAGATAGTTCCAGAAACCAGATTATGAGGGGCCTCATGCAAATAACAAATATACAGATGAGCTCACAACTTTAAAAGTGCAAGCTATGCAAGGACAGGATCTTCTGCAAAGTCAGATGCACAGGCAGGAAGCACAGACAGTTGCTTCAGAACTGCGTTTGTCATCAAACACCTAAACACATGAAGTTCTATGATACAACTGTCAATACGTTTATCAGCTTGACAGGATCTAGATTCATGGAGGAGACAAGCTTCCCGCAACACCTGAGAGAGCTTCTCTAGACAAGCTTAACCTCTGGCCATGCGTATGCTTGAGTTAACGGAAGTGAGAAGACCCAGTCACCTTCTTGCAGTGACCCAACTAAGGAAGTGGATGTCTTTGCTTTTCTCCAGCTTGTCTTCCCACCTGGAAAGTTTATCTTCTCACTCTTGCCACCACTGCTTGCCTCCTTCACTGACATCAGAACCCAGCTTCACAAGCCTTCTAGTATAGACTAAAGATCAGTGGCCATTCAGGAATTCTCCAGGCCTTTGGTGCCATATTGAACCATAGAGATCCCAGTCTTGTGGACATAGCAGTCCTGGGCTCCCAATGTGATTATAGTATTGTTAAACTACCCAGATTGAATCCACGTAATCTGATCTGATAAATGAACATTTAATTTGTATTCCTTCTATCAGTTCAATATCTCTGGAAAACCCTGATCAATGCATGTAAGAAAGGATAGAAATAATAATGTCAGAACAATGTCTAGATACATAGAAGAACAAATTTAAAAGAACCAAACAGCATCTCTGGAAATTTTAAAAAAATGTAAGTTTAAAAACCAAACTGGAAAATAAGTAGCAGATTTGATGCAGATAAAGGAAGACACAGAGAACTGAAGGAATAATTACCTGTAATCCAACACTAGAAGAAAACAGGAGATATCACAGCGTGGCAAAAGAGTTACATTCCAATATGTGTTTGGGTGAGTCAGAGGGAAACATAGATATTGAGTTGAGACAGTATTTAAAAACAACATCTAATAAAGACACTTCTGATGGCATTTGGTAATTGAGGCTATTACTAAAGTAATTAACTAGTACTTTGTTAACTACTACTGTCAGTGTGATCCAACCAGTTAATCCAACAGGACTCTTGGTTGCTTTGATATGTTTTGATATGTTGTTAGGATTCCTACTTCTGTCTCCTTGCTGTGAGGATAGTAGTCTATCTACCATTTTCTCACTGTGATACTTTCTTGTTGTACCAAGATATGGCCTTTCCTCTTTGGTAGCTCTTATTCTACAGCACATAGGGATTAAGTGAAGGTTCAGCTGCTGTTAGTGAGATTACTATGCTTTCAAAAGAGTGAAAACTTCCAGTGCATGTGTCTGTGGGTGCAGTCCACCCATTATGTGGCCCACCTTGGCCAGTACCTCATCTGTCATTTAGTTCCCAGATGTCCCCTTTTCTCTAAGGGACCATTATTAGAATCTGGAGAGATGGCTCAATGGCACTGGTTTTTCTTTCAAAGAACCCAGGTTCAATTCCCAGCATCAACACTACAGCTCGTAACCATCTATAATTCCAGCTCTGATCCATGTTACATTCTCATCTGGTCTCTGGAGGTTCCAGCCATAAATACAGTACAGAGACAGTCATGCAAGCAAAGCTCTACCTTAGTTAGCATTTCTATTGCTGCAACAAAGCACCATGATCAAACAGTAAGTTGAGGAGGAAGAGATTTATTCAGCTTATATGTCCACATCAACGATCATCACCAAATGAAGTCTGAACTAGAACTTAAGCCGGATAGGAACCTGGAAGTAGGAGATGATGCAGAGGTCATAGAAAAGTGATATTTACTGGTGTACTTGTCCTGGCTTGTTCAGCCTACTCTCTTGTAGAACTGAGGACCATCAACCCAGGGTTGGCACCATCCATAATTGGCTGGGCCCTTCCCCATTGATCACTACCTGAGAAGATGCCTTACAGCTGGATCTCATGAAGGCATTTCCTCAACTGAGCCCCCTTCCTCTCTGATGACTCTAATTTGTGACAAATTGACACAAAACCAACCAATACAGCAACCATACATATAAAAAATTTTAAAGATCTTACATAGAAAAGACCACTATCACTTTAAGTCCTCCAGACCATTGTTAATGTGGAACCATTATCCGACTGTGATCAAAAACCATGAGCCTGGCCCTGTCATGTGCACGGTTCTCCAATTTCAATAGCATCTTCAAGTTGCTTTGGGGAAGGAGTAGGACATTCCTAAGACACACAGTCTTGGTGGTTTAGGCTCATTTTCCGTGGGGGTCTTCTCAGCCTTTTCAGTTGAGAGGACTAAATATATTTTAAGCTGAAAACAGGCTAAGAATTTGACTGCTAGGTCTCAGGACTCAAACCCAGTAATTGAACTATTTGAAAGGCAGCAGCAACAAAATAGAAAGTTCAGCATCTGCAATGTGAGTTCAAGGACAACCTGAAAATCTCAGTGAGGCTGCTTCCAAACATAGAATCAGACAGATCTGCATCTATGACCCAACAGTAGAGTAACTTGTCTGGTACAGGGTAAAATTATTTTGATAGCTAAGAATGGCACCTCCCTTTAACTTTCTGCTCAGGAATTACTTCTCTGTCAGCAATATACAGATAATTTTTTTTCATTCATGTATGTGTATCACATGCATGCCTCATGCCTGTGGATGTCAGAAGAGGGCTTTGGATCTTCGGACCTGGAGTTATAGATGGTGGTGAGCTACCATGGGAACTGAACCAGAATCCTCTGTGAAAGCAACAAGTGCTTTTAACCACAGAGCCACCTCCTCAGTATCTACTCCATCAATAATATACATTAAGAAATAACTTTAACAGCTTCTACTCTAACTTATCTTTAAAAACACCATATTCTGGGTCTTGAAAGATGAGTCAGCAGGTAAAGTGCTTGCTGAGAATAATTCAATCCCCAGAACCCTCATAAAGGTGAAAGGACAAAATAGACTCCTGAAAGTTGTCTCTAACCTACACACACACACACACACACACACAGAGAGAGAGAGAGAGAGAGAGAGAGAGAGAGAGAGAGAGACAGACACAGAGACAGAGACAGACACAGAGACAGAGACAGAGACAGAGACACAGAGAGAGGAATAAAGCTTTTGAATTAACATGTTTGATGTGCCATCATTACAAACGAGAAATCAGGACTCACAAGAGCCCCCCATAACAATAATTAATCCCATTTGGCTTCTGGTCACTCACTGTTATTCTGAGGTTCTGTCATCTTTATTGCTGTTGAGAAGCATCTTCTCTCCATCCAGCCTACAGACACATACAGCCCACCTTTCTGTGAAATCCTGAGCATACTGAGCATTCATCACCTTGATAGGCAGTCTGTATTCTAAGCTCTCTAAACACCTCTATCTTATACAGGAAACTCACTTGAGCATTCCTGCATCAATATGCCTTTGGTCCCTTTCTCTACAGTATACCACATTAATCTGACATAACTAATTAACTAATACAGATATTGCTGGATAAGGCTTTGGTGGGCACCTCCACAGAAGTTCTCCAAATTTTTTGAAAGGTTGTGGGGTTGAGGCAAGGTCTTATTCTATAGTCAAAGTTAGATATAAACTTGGCTTCAGCTTCATTGAAATCTTCCTGCTTCCATCTCCCAAGTGCTGGGATCACAGGAATGAGCCACTGTTCTTGGCTTCTCACTTCAATTACTAAAGCATATTCAAGAGAGTTAACCAACACAATAGTCTGTCTTGTGGCATGTTTCCCTGCATGCATGCCTTCAAATCACAGAGCCTGCAGTAGAAAATACGTCTCTTTCCATTCCCATGCATCAGCATTAACCAACCACAGAAGATAGTCTACAATCACAGGCTGTAACCTTTTGAAACATCACATAACCCCCCAGGCCATGAGGTGTTATTTGTCAAGCAAGTTATCTAACTCTAGAAGCCCATCCGAAGATCTACTTCTAAGACCCTGGTTTTTTGAATTCCTCTATTTTAAGTTGAGTGTTCTATTTGCAGGACTGAGATGGATGTTCTCATATAAATTTATGAAGGGGCATCCTTAAGAACAATGAGAGAAGCAGGAGAAAGAGAAGGAGGGAAGCAAGGATATAGGTCAACTGAAAAATAACTACAGGCTGCATGCACAGAAACTTTGGAGCAAACACTGCAGCAAAGTCACCTCCACTTAAAACAAAGCACCAAAGTCTTTGTCTCCCATGCCAGTCAACCACTAGGTACAAGCCAACAATGAAGGGATTTATGTCCTGATCACGATAACGTCCCTCTGATCTCTTCACGTCTAAGTGCTCAGTGTTCACAGCAGTTGGTGGATAAGCACCAGTTAATCGAATGTACATGGCAGGGGCAAAGCATCCCCAGACCTATCCACAGGGTGGCGAGTCAAAGAAAAGGGAAATTCACACAAACTATTTACAGTCAAACTGCAGCCACAAATATTTTATATCCAAACTTGTTGTTCTAGCTGGTGTGAAACATGCTGGTACATTTACAGCCTCAAAAGCATATGTCAGAACTGGAAGAAGCCAAAATGCAATTAGCAAGGCGTTCCGCTAAAGGAGTTACAGCAAACATAGAAACAGAGGGAAATATTAGTGATAAGAACAGAGAAAGGCGACTAAACAGAAACAAGTGGTACCCACAATAAAAATGTGTCCAAACTGTACTAGGGCTAAGATATATATCAGTTGATAGAATGCTTGCCAAACAGGCAGGAAGCCTTGGGTTTGATAGCAGCATCATGTAAAGTAGGCATGGTCGTATAGCCCTGTCATACTCAGGGTGGCAGCTAGCACCATGAACCAGGAGGAGCAATGTGAGAGTAGAAGTTTGTCTTCCAAGAGCAGAACATTTGACTTTAGGAATCAAGATGCTTCACCAAAAGTTGTACATAGAGGTCTGAGTTCCGGGGAGAAACCCAGAAGTCATGGCACATGATTGCTTGTTGAGGTTTTGAATGAGATTACTCAGGGAGACCTCAGGGACTCAAAGAGGGGGAGGGGGAAATGAGCAGAGGATCAGGAGGACCAGTACAATCCTAACCTTTCCCTGTAACCAAGAGGAGCATCTTGAGGGAACAGATGAGATGGCTCAGCAGGTAGAAGAGACAGCTCACTTGCTGCTACCCCTGATCTCTGACTGGCCTCAGAGCATATGAGGTAGGAGGAGAAAAGCAACTCCTGTGCATTGCCTTCTAACCGCCATGGTCACTGTGGGGGCAGGGAGGGATAACTACATTTTAAAGAATAAAATAAAAATTTAAAAGAACAATAACATTTGTAAAACACAGTAACTTACATTTATGGTTTCAGTATCAAAGGCTGAAACAAGTGTATAGCTGTGAATTTGAAACCAGCCCAGCATACATATAAGTTTAAGACCACCTAGGAGTACATACTGAGATCCTGTTTCAAATGAATACGGAGGTGGTGGTGGTGGTGGTGATGACGATGATGGTGATAGCAGGGGCTGAATAGATGGCCCTGCAGTCAGGGTGCCTCCTGCCCGATCACCCAGATTCAGTTCCCAGCACAGCAACTCACAACCACCTTTAACTCAGGCTCCAGGGAATCTGACACCTTCTTCTGGCCACTCCCAGGTACCTACACACACATAGTATACACTCAGACAGACACATACACCTCCAAAAAAGCAACATAAATAAGCCCAGTAAAATAAAGAGGTAGATAGATAGATAGATAATAGATAGATAGATAGATAGATAGATACATAGATAGATAATAGATAGATAGATAGATAGATAGATACATAGATAGATACATAGATAGATACATAGATAGATACATAGATAGATACATAGATACATAGATACATAGATACATAGATACATAGATAGATAGATAGATAGATACAAGTGAATAGTGATTGCCTCATCTGGTTTTAAACTGTTTTACTTTGGGGGGTTTTGTGTTTCTTTGTTTTGTTTTGTTTTGCTTTTTGTTGTTTTTTGCATTTTATGTCACTTTTCTTACTACCAAGCCAATGTGTTAGAGCAATCAGAAGTGCCAGGCATTCCCGTATCATTTGTCTTCTTAATGAAGATTGAGTTTGACTGTGAAAGCATTGGAGAGACTGTGCAACAATTTAATAGACTGAAGCCCCGTTAGAGAAGAACAGTCCACTCAGAGGCCTGCAGGAAAGCCACATGTTCGTTCTCATAAACGAGCAGAACACACCAGAGGAACTCGAGCCATGCTGCCGTGCCCTGGAGAGGTTCCATCGGACACAGAGCCAGCTGTGGGATGTTTCTGACATTGATTAACTGTGTCTGCAAATCAGTCTGCCTCTGGCAGTTTAGACAACTGCTTCCCCTGGGGTTTGCAGTTCTCCTGCAAAGTGAGCTAATGTGTCCAAGGGGTGCTTGAATATATGCTCCGGGGTCATGGTGTCCAAATCATGGAGATTTTGTGCTGAACTATTTCTTTATCATAGAGGGAGAAACAAAACTATTGAAAAGACAGCAGTGAGAAGTCCCACAAACTGAATCTCAGTGAAACTCTTTGTAAAATGATACATTTATTTCTGTTGGTTGTCTGTATACAAAATACATGCCATGAGCATCACAAAACCTCGGAACCTGTGGTTCTCTAAAAATATCTCGTACGATAAAGAGATAACAATTTTAATAGTTTATTTTATCAAATAAACATGCATATAAATTTTTAAAAAATACATAATGAGCTCAACGTCTATGCTTCATCCAAACAGAAGTACACTCTAACGAGCTGAATGTCTACATAAGTCTGTATCTATCGTGTTCATGGGAAATCTACACAGAGGATTCACACATGAAATATTAACAACACGACATCATATGGGAATGCTGAACATGAATGTTAACTACACAAAATACCCATCTACTTACAGGGCAGGACAGGTGCACGAGCATTGTAGACTGTGCTCAGATGCAGAAATAAAAGCTATACCTCATAATTTGATCAAAATGCATACTTTTCCTTACATAAAGACATTCTAAATATATCAAATGCTACAAAAACTATGAGCTTAATTTAATCTTTACATAATGCATGAAAAATTACCCATTACTATGCGTGTGTTAGCAACATTAACTGCAAAGAGAACACGAAAGCAACAGAGCTTCCTGCAATCCTCTAATGCTGATCACAACCTCCCACCTCCACTTTGACAGTAACTGAAACAGTCAGTTAAGCCATGCATTTCAAGGGATAAAGCTGCATGGAATTCATTTGGTCACATGTTCAGAGCAAAGCTAGGCATCTTGACCCAGATGGGCAGAGCTCCACTGGTCCTCTCTGGTTTTATAAGTGCTCTTTATTATTTCTTTCCTAATTGCACATCTCTTGCAGGTGTTATGACTCTAAAAACAATGCTTACTTTCTTGTTCAACATATGGAGACATTGTTTCATTCCCTACTTGACTTTCAAACTTCATGGGACAAAATATACAATCCAATAGCCCGACCTGTCTATATACCTGGATATGTGTCAAAAGCAAAAGCATTATGTTTATGAACATGCTAATCGGTGTCAAAGAATGCCAAGTGTCTCTGGTTAGAAAAGCAGACTGTCCTTCAGAAACTGGCTTCTGCCCAGTTTGACACTGTATTAAGAGTCACTCTGGCTGGGCTGTGGTGGCGCATGCCTTTAATCTCAGCACTTGAGAGGCAGAGGCAGGCGGATTTCTGAGTTCAAGGCCAGTCTGGTCTACAGAGTGAGTTCCAGGACAGCCCAGGTTATACAGAAAAACCTTGTCTCGAAAAACCAAAAAAAAAGAAAAAAAAAGAAAAAAAAAAAAAAAAAAACCAAGTACAAAACTCTATTGTACTTGTTTTCTGGATACAAGAAGGAGTCCCGAATTTTCTCCCTGCTCCCCTCACCCCCAAATAGTCCACATGGTACTTTAGGCTGCCACAGAAACCGTAGCCTGTCATCAGTTCAGGCAACAAGGTGTGCATCACTTATTTTTAAAAATGTAACTATAACTAATTTTAGCATCTCTTCCTTTTGTTGTTTTAGATGAGCCTCTTATAGCTCACAATGGCCTGGACCCACTGTGCAGCTGAGAACAACCTTGAACGTCTACCTCCAGAGCACAGGGGTAATAGTCACATACAACCATGCTTACTTTAAGTGATGCTAGTAGCTGTCTTATTGGAGAAATATCTCTCTTGGTGCCAGTAAAGCAGTATTAACGCTGATAACAGTAGTCTCTTGTTGTTTGCTCTCATGCTGTTAGCTCTGCCTCTCCCCATGTGAGAGCCTTACTCTGTGCAAAGCAGTTAGGAGGCCATTCTTAATGCTTGAGAGTGGACAAGTTTACTCATGGAAGTACTGACAGACATGTGCATTGGGCATTATGTTTTCTTCTGATTGGCACCATTCAGATGTGGAGTTTTCTCTTCACAGATTAATTTACCTTTTAACTTTGCTTTTACCACTTTAACAACAACAGTAAAAGTGTAGAGTTGATTCCTTACAAGACATGTCAGCATCACGGAAATGCCTTCTGGTAACGTGATGAACATGCCCTTCATATCTTTCTGTGGTGGCAAGTTTAGGTTTAGCTTGGGGTTGGTAGGTAGGTGGGTTGCTTGGTTGGTCAGTTGTTTTTTTGAGACGGGGTTCGCATGTTGCAAAGGTTAGCCTCAAACACACTATATAGCTAAGAATGACCTTTAATTCTTTACTGGTGGGATTACAGGTGTGAGGTGCTGTGCCCAATAGTAGCCATGGCTTTAAGCACACTATCTTCTCTAAACCAGCAAATTCATCCTCTATGTATAAGGCAGGTTGTCTAAAGAAAACAAAGTATTTATACTTATTTATTTAGCTCTATGTGTGTGCAAGTGTGTTGTGTGTGTGTGTGTGTGTGTGTGTTGAGGATGACTTTAGTATATACATGCCACAATATAGGACATCAGGCTTCGTAGCAGGCACTTTAACTGCTGAACCATCTTGCCATCCCCCTAAAGAAGATTCTGGGGTTTCTGGGATTTAAGCCCTACCCTAGGACTACCCTAGGAAAGATATCAGCATCGCTTCACACCTGTGTGCCCACAGAGATATATGACTGATGCTAAGCCACATGTATGATGTGGTGTGTCCTTAGACACCACAGCAAGAATTAACTCTTTAGAATTAAACTGGATACATGACCTTATGTTCTTCCTATGAGTCTGGCATTCTGGCATTAAAAAAAAATAGAATGCAAGAAAAATGTCTTAAATAACAAGTTTCCCTAAGGACCCAGGAAAACACAGAGAGTAGGGGGCTGCCCTGTAGTCATAGTAACAGAAAGCTGATTGGCATGTAACAGTAGCTTCAACAGATGCCAAAACGTAACACATCCCTCTCATCTGAAGGTGACTTTAGTTAAAGTCACTTCTAGTCAAGTGCAAAACTACCAATGTTCCGATTCCATCAGCAGATAATCATAAGTGTCCTTAACATTGAAATGTGGCTAGGGCATTAATGACATAAAATTAAAACTAAGAAATTGCAAAAAGCTGACACTTCAAAGTAATGCTTTACAGGTATATATCCAGGAGCCTCTGCTATGAATGATGCACGACCCTTCACCAAGCCCTCATTCCTATGCTCTATGTGTAATTCCCAAATGTGTCATTAAGTCTCACATACATGTAGACCTAACATGTCATAGGTACCCAATCTCCACAGCGGAGACCACCACTTTTGAGAAGTGAACTGAACTTCAGTGTCTATAAAGGTCACCTTCCTAGTTATGACTACAGTCGTAATCCACAGTAAAGGATTGCATGTTTGCTAGACAACATATGGAGATGGTTTCGGTTTGAGTCACATGTTTGCGTCCCGTGCATACGCAGGAGAGGATGATGTTCCCATTTATTCCAATATCCTATGACTGTTACTATGCCTATAACCTCTCGAAGTCTAGTTTTCACGTGTCAGTGTGGTGCCTCATCAAGACAGCTGGCAAGAGAGCCCCTGAAACCCGAGTGCCACAATGAAGTGAAGGGAGGGGGGGCAAAGGGTGATGCTTCCTTAAGTAGACACACTCTTCGCGGCGAGAAAGGGAATCAGTTTAGACTTAGTTAAGACTTCTTTTTTCAACTTTTTTTTAAGATATTTGAATCTTCAACCCCAGATGCTGGAATGTCACATCAGAAGGAGAGTGTCTCTGTTTTCCTAACAGTGCAAGATGGCTGCTGGCAGTCCATGTGTGGTAAAAGCAAGTGTGCACAGAAAGCACCCACCGCCCAGACTGTGCCCCAGTTAAAGTCCATCCTCCCGGATTCCCAGGCCCTGTGTTATTATCTCCTTCAAACACCGTGATGTCATAAGCTCTGTTCATATTTTCTATTTATGAAAGAATCAAAATAGCTTTAGGGGAAAATACATCTATTTTCTACATTACTTTAGTATATATAACTCCCAACTATTTTGTTCCCAGATGGTTGGTTGTGAAATCTGGAGGGGGAAAGAGACTTACAATAGTAATGAGTCTTACAAAGGCACTGCAATCTAAAATCTTCCCGCTTGCATTTTCTATCTGAGTAAAAATATATTCCTTAAAGTGAGAAAAACATATTATTTCTGTATTTAGGGGAGAGATACATCATCTCTACTATAATCATCAAAAATAATTATCTTTTCCTTCATCTGAACCTCACAAGGTGAATGCATGTTAGTTTATCTAGCCACAAACTGAAATCAGGAGCTATGGAAAATTTTCAAGTTTTATACAAATACACACACATACATGTGCACAAAGAGATAGAATCTGCTTGAAAGTCTAAAATAGGCTAAAAGTCTGCTTGGAAGTCTAAAAGCTTAGGAGATACATTGGTGGATGGATAGACTGGCAGATGGATGGATGAGTGGATGGACAGATGAACACAATATCTCTAAGCAACCGTGACAGCCATGACAGAAAACAGCAAGTAGCTAAAGAGCTGGATGGTCATAAACTGTTCTTTTTGCTTTCTTTTCTGTTCCTTTGTGTTTAATAAAAAGTTCAGTTTTACAATCCTGAAAAGAATTTAATATTAACCAATATTGGGTTTTCCAACAGCATCAGGAGAAGGAAAGGCTTTGTTCCTGGTACAGACACAGTGAAAGCAGACAAGTGAAAATCCACGGGATGTCTACCTCATACTTGTGGTTCCTGCCTGAGAGAACACCAGCCACACCCAACACACCTGACGTGAATCACCAAGGTGCTCTAGAAGCATTTCCTCTGACCAGGTGACACCTTGGGGTGTGTTTTGACTTTGTCCAAGGTGTACCTTGGCTGAAAGAAGAAAGGAATGTCACCAGCTTCAGAGTGTTTAGATCTATTGCCATCTCCAAATTATCTCTGAAACTAAATTGCAATTTGTTCAATCAACAGTTTATTGCTTTAAGAACATAATACATGTTTTCCTATTACCAACTCTTTAAAAGTCTATACGTTCCTAGATAAGTGCTTTAGAACAAGCTGCCAGTATTCTTGCTTCCAAGTCTATGAAAAGTATCTAATGGGAGCTAGCCCATGTCTTTCCCCTTTACAAACACAGGTAGCCAACTTCTGTCTTAAGGTGTAAATCCCCTGTCTCTCTTATTTTGTTCCTCTAAAGGAATTTTTACACACCTGTCATAAGCATAAGTTACTGAGTTACAAATGACCTAACCCTTCCTTTCATGTAGCTTCTATTTTTAAATGCAACAAGTAGGGCCTCCACCACGTTGCCACATTCTACTGTGATATAGATGTGATGAGATGCTGTGCTCATTATTCAAGTATTATAGCTCTGTGTCCTCTCACATCCCAAGTATTCTCAGCTTTAAACCATCTATGCCACAGCAGAGGCCTTGTTTGGTTCATTTTCTTCGTTCTCTTGAGGGCTGGTGACTGTCACTTCTGGTCTTGGGGGTCTTTGGGCATCTGAACCAGCCTGAAAGAAAAATAGACCAAACCAACAATAATTAAATAATGTTTATATAAATGTCCCAATTAACCATATAAGTAAATATTCAACTACAAACTATCTCTTGGCTTCCCTTGTTTCTAGTCAGTCACTTCCCCCAGATTGCTACTTTTGGTCCTTTAGTTGTCTGATGCCTCACATGACCATACTCCAGTATGTGCTTTAAAACCACAGACTCAGCAGGATGTGGAGGCATATATCTGTAACCCCAGAACTTTGGAGTTAGAGGTAGGAGGATCAAGAGTTCAAAGCCAGCCTCAACTGCATAGCAGGCTTGAGGTTAGCCTGTCTCAAAAAACTAAAACAAATAAATTACTAGATGAAATGAAAACACAGACTCATCTCTTACGCTGCAGGGCTACTTTTCTCAGTCTTCTTCTGTATCTCTTTCTAATTTTCTATACAAATATGTATTTGCACTTTTCTTTTAAGTGTTTCCAGAGGCAGTGGAAGGAAGAACATGTCAGCTTCACCTCCATGTCTCACTAACCCAGTGTGCTACCAGTGACCCTTTGCTTTTGGTCTCTCAGCAGAATGCAGATCCATGATAGGGTGACAAGTGTCAAAGAGTATCAGCGTCTGGCAGGGAAGAGGAGGATAGAAAACCAAAGCAGAAAGGCGTCTTTTCCCCAGGAACAACCATTGTCCCTTACACATCCCTGTTACCAGTGACATTTATCACATTTATAATTCATCTACCCATTAGGCTGCTGCTGAGAAGTGAGATGAGAGCTGGCTAGTTTTCAAACTAGAGTCCATGAAATCCTGGAGGCTTCACAGCCTCATGAGGGGCCCCCAGTCTTAGGGACAAGAGCAGCTCCAGATCACTAAACCCCATATCCATGATTTATGCTAAAAAAAAAAGAGAAAAGAAATATATACGTCTATATGTGTGTATATATATATATGTGTGTGTGTGTGTGTGTGTGTGTGTATGTATGTATGCATATATGTATACATGAATGTATATATGCATATGCACTTGAAAGTGTATATATATATGCATGTACATATGTATGTAGACATGCATGTATGTATATATATACATATATAAGTATATATGTGTATATGTAAATTTATGAGTGCATGTATATAGATATATGTATACAGATATGTATATATTTATATATGCATGTATGTGTATATATGCAAAGGTATTTCACATATATGAAAGTATATATGCCAGTGAATATGTGTATATGTGTAGATGAATTGTGTCTGTATATGCTTATCTGTGTATATATGCATGTATATATGCATGTATGCCAGTGAATATGTATATATGTATAGATGAATATATACCTGTATATGCTTATCTGTGTAAATATACATGTATATATGCATGTATATGTGCTTAGGTATGTACCTATATATGTGTGTATTTGTATGTTCCCAGGTCTGAATTTTATTTCACATTGCTTCCCTGTGATGTATCTCAAATGATGTCTTGAATATAATATACTCTCATAATGTCACTAGATGGTGTTGCTATTGTATATCTGTCTTCTGTTTCCTGCTGCTTCCTACACTGTCGGTTTGCTATCATGGATTTGGTGTCTGAGGTTTTTTGCTATTTTTATTTATCATATTGTACAAGAACTGTCACATGTGACAAAATATTGCATGTAAACTAAATTTTTATTCATTTGTGTGTAAAAAGTCCTTTTAGAAAGTCTATTATTAACCTCCAATTTACAGTACATATAAGTTTAGATGTTCCTCACTTGGTATAAAGTGTGTGTGTGTGCATGTGGGCAAAAATAACATATATAATCATTGCAAGAAAGGGAAGAATCAGGAAGACTCCATCTTGGAGATCTGAGTGGACCTGAAGGTCTCCAATGAGCCACTTAAATAAACACCAAGAATTGGGTTCAATATATTACATACCACAGATACCCATGCTTCAGACCCTTACCAAATTATATAATCCTGAACTTAAGTGATGCCTAATTCTTATCAAAATCCCACTTTTTAAATTTAGTTTTTAGGTTAATCTAATTGGAAAAATGCATATGTTTATGACATAACATACAATGTCCTAAAATATATGTGCATTGTGGAATGGCGAACTTCAATCATTACCATCTGTATTACTGTTTCAATCAGTAGAAATAGAAGTATTCCTTTCAGATCTTCAAGTACAAACACACATTGTTAGGAATAGTCACTAGGCTGGATAACACAGCTCCTGACTTATTCCTCAGGACTGAAAAATTCTGTTCCCCGACCCAACCCTCAGTCCCTGTTAACCATCATTTGATTCTCTGCTTCTATAAAGTCAGAATACATTTTTATATACAGGAGCTTATACAGTATTTGTGTCAGGTTTGTTCCACTTAACATAGCGCCCTCTGACCTTCTATGTTGTTGCAAATTATAGAAAGAATTTTACAAACCATGTATTTTGTGAAGTCTAACTAGGTCACACACTGAATTAAGCTAAACCCCTGGAAGACTGCATACTAGGGTCTTCCTACAGAGCCCCACTGTAGAGCTGTGCTTTGCTTTCACGCTGTAAGCTTTCATCAGAGGCTACAACAGGGAGCTTTGTGAAACCTGCTATTGTTGCCATATATACAACCAGGAGGACTATGCTGAGCTCCATGTGAGAAACTGTATTCTGTATGTGTTACACGGCCTCTGTGAAAATATCACCTTGAGTACAGATGACATGCACGGAATGCCTAGTGTTTTCCTCTCAATGATAAAGACGCTCTGTAGGAGTGTAGAGTAGAATGCAGATCACTGTTAAAGCTTGGCCACGAGAGCACTTTGTACCGCTCTGCTGTTAAAACTTCCTCTCTCTTGTGCTTTGCATTGAAACAAACCAGTAATGGTACTGGATGGTTGATTAATCTACTTAATGCAAGCTAAACAACTTGACTTTTTTCTGTAAGGAGCAAAGAAACCCCTGAGAATAGCCATGATATTCTTTAAATTAGTTCATGGTTTCACTAAACTCAATCCCATTTTCTAGTTTGTTCTTGTCTTAACCTGGTGGGTGGGTGGCGGATGGGTGGGAGAGTGAGTGATGACTAGATTGGTGGATGAATAGGATGGATGGGTGGGTGGGTGGGTGAGTGGATAGGTAGGTGGGTACATGAATGGGTACATGAATGGTTAGATAGAGGGCAAAATGAGAAACAGATATACGTGACAGTGCTTATTAACTGATTGAAACAAATAAAAATTAAAATTAATTAAATGGTGCTCAGCATTTCTTTCTCTACTGTAAGGAGTTTTGCTGCAGATTCTAAGTGTTTGGCTAACTTTCCTAAATGTGTTTGGCTACTTTCCTAAGCACATTCGTGTGTGTGCGAGCATGTGTACACTCACTTATGCACAAACAAGCTAAAAACATTAGAAGTACCTCATCTTGCCCGCTGTTGTCTCCGTCAGCCTTTCCTTTCTCGTCCACTGTTGGTTGAAGTTCCTCAGTAATCTGGTCCAGTTCCTCACCGTTCTCTTCATCAGTGCCACCATTTACCCGAGAGGAGCTTGCCTTCTTCTCTCCGTGCTCTGGGATTCCGGCCTCTTGCTCAGGGGCATCAGCCCCTTTACTACCTGCTCTGTCTTCAGTCTCACCATTCATTTCTGAAAAGTCTTCCTTCTGGTTGGCGTCTTTGCTTGTTTTCTCTCCATCTTCCTCCTCGTCAACTATTTCTGCTGGCCTCTTAAGAAACAAAAGAAACAAAGGGTAAAAGGAGTGTAACAGGGCTCTCCCATCACACATCACAGAACAGTAACTGTATATTACAGTCAAGTAAAACCTCCTCACAATTACAGAGTAGTTCACAGGGTACCCAGTGTTTATGTTCGCTGAACATGAACATAGGTCCTAGACAGCCCTAAAAATCTTCACTAGAGGATCCTGTGAGTCTAGGCTTGTTCCATCTTACAGGTAAGACAACAAAGGCATAGGAGAGATTCCGGCATAGTCCTGATAGATGAGCGATAATCTGAACTACACTATGGTTCCAGCTCATAATCCATATGGCAGACAGGAAATCAAACAGCAGGATCCTGGAACAATGGCCACCTTTATAATGTCTGACCCAGAGGAGCAAGTCAGGTTATGACATCGTTCTGTGGGGACTGTCTACACAGCCTACAGGGGAGAGAATTATACCTGGATGTAAACTGGGCTTTTCTAGTATTCTTTTAGGTTGCCACAATGCCTCAGAGTTGAGAACTTATCTGTAGATGCAAAATTTTAATTTCTATAAACTTGTATACTGTTAATGATGCCCAATTCCTGTCAAAAACCTATATTTTTTACTTCTAGTTTGCCTATAATGATATTAAACATAGAGTTAAAAATGAAGAGAAAAATGTAATGTTCCTTAGAGACTGGAAAAACCATAGCATGTGTTATCATACCAAGGTTCAAGTCAAACCTTAGCACTCAGCACTGGCTAACTGAGTGTTCTGACCAGGAGGAAGCCCATAGGAGGCAAATACCAGGCAGAAAGCAGAGTTAGGAAAGGTGTGGATCCAGTTGTGGGTCCCTATTCCGGAGGGTGTCCCATGACAATGTCTGGCCTGGCTGGGGACAGGGTGCAAGCAGGGAGAGTCCACTGCTGCCTCTGCCACTGCCTCCACCTGCATCTCCACTGTGGGGAGGTCTGGGCCAAGGGGATAGTGTGTGAGCAGGGAGAGTCCGCTACTGCCTCCACCCATGTCTCCTCTATCCTGTTGCTGCCTAGTTGCTCCCGGGTGCTGTACTCATCTCTCCGTGCTAAGCCAGTCCGGGGAGGTGCTGGCTAACTAGAGGGGAGGGGTGATCCCGAAGGTGTTTTGGGAGAACAGACCTCTTCCCAAGTGTTACAGTTCTAGTGTTACAACTCTTGTGACAGAAACTCTCAGACAGCGGGATGATTCTCACACACTTTTTACTTCTCCTTATATACAGTTTCGGGGTGGGTTAGAGTCTGGCAGCAGATATTGCCTATTGGCTTGGTCTGAGAGCTTGGCAATACCTCATCTACATGTGGGAGAGCCTGAGGCACTGTACCTCATGACTGATGGCCATAGACCTCTCTGTGGGAGGGGCTGTGGAGGGCTGAAGCTAAATGAAAAGAACCAGGGCCCTGGAGCAGAGCCGAACACCTGCCATCCGATAAAGGTCCAGAGTTCGAGGCCTATGCTCGACCAGGCACCCAGCTGCTTCTCACAGCCCACCCCACATCCAGTGACTGAGGATAAGCAAAACTCAGTCTCTACTGAAGACATGGCAGCTTCCGTCTCCTCCCCACACCCTCATCTCACCTCTCTCAAAATAGAGCAAACAGAATGAGTCACTGAGACACACACTCTGAAGCCATCAAGGCATTGGGAAAGGAGAAGGCAGCATTGTTGTTAAAATAAAGAGTCAAATGTGGCTGCCCGTGCCTATAATCCCAGCACTCAGGAAGCAGAGGCAGGTGATCAGTAAAAGTTTCAGGGCAGCCTGACTTACATAACAAGTTCCAGACCATTGAGGGGACATAGCAAGACCTAACTCAGAAAACATAAATGAAATTAATAAAATAACAATAATAATAATAATAATAATAGAAGATATATCATGTAAAACTTATTGCTTCTATATATTAACAATGAATGAACAGAAGAGGAAATTACTAAAATTAATTCCATGTATAAAAACATTAAAAAGAAAAAATACTTACAAATTAGATGAATCAAAGAGATGGAAACCTTGTACATGATGAAAAGCCGTGAAATTTAAAAATGGGGATACTGAAGAATGCAAGTGTGTTCCATACTCATGGCTTATAACACTTGAGCTCAAGACAGCAATGCCCCCCAACACAATCTACCATGTCAGAGAACCCTCAATGGTACAAAATCCAGCCCAGAGCACTTCCATGGAACCCCTCAGAAGTCCCATGTGGTACATTTCTTGATCAGATGATATGAATGAGAAAAATACTGACTCTCTCAGTGCTTACGACACCACACCACAGGATACCAAGGTGAGTGAGTGTTGAGCCCAGCTCAGAAAATCTTTCTCAAAGTCCTGATATCCCACTTTAAACAGATATCATAGAACAGGGCTGTATCCCTCACTTTGGTGCTGCCAGGGGGACATTCATGTGTCCTTCTAGTGGCCAGGGCAAGTGACATCTGCACCATACCTCACTGATTGAACTGTTTAAAGAATTAGCAGTCTGAAGCCTTTCTCAGAGGCTTCCAATAAGATCCTGGGATAGCCATTGCAAGGACTGTTGGGTAGAGTTGTATGAGGAGTATTGAATGGAAATCCAGAAACACAACAGTTAACAGCTGAGAAGAGCTGGGTCCTTTCAAAGTTTCTCCGACAGTAAGATAACTGTACATCCATAGCTTCAAAACTATTTTATGTGCACTGTTTCTGAGTTTGCTTTGGATGGGAGATTGAAGCCTAGGCTGTCCTGTGCTGGCATAACTCACTGTATCAACAACCCCACTGTCCAGGGTCAAGGGCAGTCTTCGCAGACTTCTTTACCATGGGCAACATCCTGGCCTTGGGGCCTCAGTCCATCCCCCTTCCATGGGAGGACAATGTCTAGATAACATATTCACAAAATAGAGGGAACACTCATAATTTAATTGTTTTTGCATATAAATGCAGCCCTTGCTTCTCCAAGTGCTTGCTAAAGTCTGTTGACATGATTACGAGTTAAGTGTGGGGTGGAGGGGGACCTGTTTCCCTGACGTCTGGATTTGTAACTAATAATTAGTTATAAAATAAGAACATGATTCCTCTTTTAGATTTTAGATTATTTTCCTCCTCTTAGTCTTAACCTCTCTCTTTGACTAATTCCCAGACATTTAATTTTTCCTCTTTATGGAGGGCTGGGGGGCTTCCCAGTGTCTTAGTGTCTAGTTCTGACTTTGCACTCTGATCTCCTGCCATCATCACCAGCACTGCCATCATCAGCATTATGCTTTTATCTCATTATTTCCATTAGACGTCCCCAGCATGGCTACTTAGTGATCATCAAATAAACCCATAGCTGTGGAACACAGCTTAAAAAGATGCAAGATTATGATACTGGAATAGCAATTTGATCAATTTAAATAAGATGGTAACATTAGTTAAAAGGCTTATAATTCTTTAAAATACCCTGAGTCTGGAATAAAACTTACTATTATCATGACATTGCCATTCAGGAGGGAGGGGGAGACAAAACACCAAACAAAGCCCACTGCTCTGACAGATCTGTAATGAATAAGTGAAAAGCAATGCGCTTGTTTTGGGTATAAATGCCTTTAAAGCATATATTAAATTATTAAAGATGTTTCTAGTGTATACATCAATCAATCCATTCCAGAAGGAACACCCAGCTTTATACACACACACACACACACACACACACACACACACACACACACACATACACTCACACATGTGCACACACATGCACATACACAGAGTTAAAACCTAAACTATGGTAAAGTCCTACAAAGAAAGGTGCCCTCCTCTACACGACAGTAGTTATCCGGGGCCTCCCGGTATAGCTGTTTCATTCCAATTGAAACATTCACTTCTGAAGAAAGGAGAGAGGCCAGTAAGACTCAAGAAGGTAGCCATACTCAGGACTCAGGAAGCTCAGAAAGTTTTTAGTCCCCTCCAAAGGTGAGGTTGGCTCAGGCCTCAGAGGACTGAAGCTGGACTGTGTGGCACGTGGACTGTGCCACCAGAGAGAAGAACTGGTAAGGTTCAAAAACCCCAGAAAATCTCATAATTGAGAACAGCAGGTGTTGGAACCGGCTCCCAGCCAGGCTCTACCTGTCCTGGAACATGTAATCATGACGCCCTACTAAGGACTGTGACAATTGGTCGTCTAGCATAAAAACCTAGAGTTTTCCATGCTGATATCTGGATAGGCCCCGACTGTTTAGCTAATGAGAGTCCCCTATGAAGTATCCCTCCTCAGAAAAGGTATATAATCCCTGGCTCACCCTAAGTAAAACATACATTCACATCAGCCACAAATAAAGCAGTTTGGACAAGCAAGGACTGTCTCCATCAACAAGGATCTGCTGAAACTCCTAGAGAAGGCCTTCTCTCTGCCAGTCCCTCCATACTCTTGGCACTCACTCAGAACCAAACCGGATTCCACCCCATCCCAGACTCAGCAATCCTCTTCCTGCCTGGTGCATAGGCTAAGGGCAGACTTGTGGACCACTGTCCTATACTCCTCAACAGCCTCAGCAGCACCTGGACACACAGGAGATTGAGAACCACAACATCTGTCCCAGAGCTCACTGTTTCTCACCCGGAAGAAATGGGTTGTGACCTCTATCTTGGACTGCATTCTTCCTTCCTTCAGTAGCCTGATGGAGGTGCTCTAGCATCCCAGCATGGCAGACACACAGCCCAATAACTGGACCAAGTGAGACAACACACATTGAGGACTGAGAGACTGAGCTGGCTACAATGCACATTCAGATGGCTTCCTCCACTTTTCTTGCCATTGAGAGCTGTCTGAAGAAAAACTCTAGTACAGGACTGGGGATGTAGCTCAGTTCATAAAGCACTTGCCTAGCATGCTCAAAACCCTGGTTCCAAACCCCAGCATTGAATAAAATCAGATGTAGTGGAGGGTGTGGTGACATGTTTCTAATCCCAGCACTCAGGAGGCAGAGGCACAAGGAAGTTCAAGGCCATCCTCAACTACATAGTAAATTGGAGGCCAACCTGGAATACATGAAACTATGTCTCAAAATAGGGGGAGGGGGAAATTACAGAGCTTACACTATTGTATGAACAAAATCATTTCCTAAGGGTTTACATAGAGCTGTATACTTGTTCATTCACATAAAGACAAAAAGTGGCTTTCAGATTAAGACACTTGGGACTACAATATGGCTCACTGCGTAAAGATGATTGCTGCCAAGCCTGAGGACATAAATTCCAGCCATGGAATCCATATGGTGGAGGAACATATCTGACTCACACAAGTGGTTTTCTGATCTCCACACATGTACTGCAGCACACACTTGTCCATGCACATATACACAAATAATTTTAAAGTGTAATGAAAAAGAGATTAAGTCACTTAGTGGATGACTTTTCCCTCTGCAAGATTAGAAATGGTTGGAATGAAAAGTGGCATGTGACTTTGAAGAGACTGGGCAGCCAGCCTCCACACTCTGGCTGGTCACAAAGCTGCCCCTCACTTCAGCACTCCCTGAGGCTCAAGTCTTCCCTTCCCTACCACCACTGACCTTTCAAAGGAGGCACAGCCTGGCACTGTTTCTATAATGGCACTCCCTAATGAAAATCCCCTCCTGGGAATGGCAAATGCCAGCTTAAGAGCAGGTAAACAGCCACAACTCCCAGCTCCTGTGCTGCCCAGGCTGGCACCGTCTCTGATGGATAGCTAGGCACTTCCCAATGCAGGTGGCCCCTGTCCTTGGGAAAAGGCCAAGACCAAACATCCTTGGGGAGATAAGCGCCATACTTTGGGACAATTAAGAGTTCCCAGGCAGCTGTAACCAGTTTGTGAAAACACTAATCCCTGACAGCACCATAAAAAACAAAAGAGCTTCCTTCCTCAGTTGTGTGATCCCAACAGATGCCTACACAAATGGTATTATGCTTAAGAGATGACCTCCCTCATCCCTTTGCTTGTCATGTAACCCTGAAACCCCAGAATCTGCCTGTTTATAAATATCCTGAGCCCCTAGAAGTGGGATTGCAATCCTGCCCTGCACAATGAGAACGGATTGCGATCCAAACCAGGTTCGCATTATTAAAAGATCTTGCCTTACTGCATCCGATTGACAATTCTTTGAGCTCTTCTGGGAATCCCAAGTTCTGGGCATAATAATTTAAGGTCCTTTGGGATGGTTAGATACAATGTTCAAAACCTAATCAGCCTCCCTCCAGCAGCACTGGCTAGTCTTTCAAGATCTCTGGCATATGCCTTTGGCAACAAAGTTACAATCTCAAAGCGTGCTTGTTTCCAAACTGCTGTCTGCTTCCTAAAGCAGTGGAGATGTATGCCAGGAGACTATAGCAAACCATTTCCTGAAATTAACAGCAGCAACTCCTAGGTTCCACATTGGTGTGGCCAGTGATGCACTCTCAGGCAGCATGCTGTTACTCTAAAAGCACTTTTGCGTTTCACTTCCCAACTAGGAGCATGGTTATCCCCAAGGTAGAGATGAAACAGAGGGAAGTGTCCAGCTTTCTGGGACCAGAGATGACAACACCTTTCAACATCATAAAAGATAAAGAAACACAAGTTCCTTCTGAAGACAGAGCTAGAGCTCCTGTCTCTGCTTCTGCCCAGCTTTTCACTAGTGATGCCTTTTACAAATGTAGGCCTTAAAAGCTGACTCCACCCCTACAGTCTATTACTACCGTGGTCTTTTTTTGGTAGCATGAAATCAGAGGTACACACAGTTTTCTCATAGTTTCGGACTAAACTGTGTCTCTCATAAACCAATGTTAGCCCTTGAACCTTAGGAATAGTCTCTAAAGAAGTGATTAAGTCATCTAAGGTCCCTCCCTTTGAGTCCTGAGAGTCTCTCACTTCCCAGGTCTCTGATACATTCTAGAGGGTCCCCCCACATCCTACCTCCCAGGTAGATTGCCTGTTTCTATTCTTTCTGCTGGACCTCAGAACTTCAGTCCTGAACCCCCACCCAATACCTTCTGATCATGTTCCCCTCTTCCTCTCCCTGTCCCCTTTCCCACCCAAGTGCTTCCCTCCCTCCCCCCTCCTGTGATTGCTTTCTTCTCCCTCCCAAGTGGGATTCAGGCATCTTCACTTGAGCCCCTTTGGCTTGTAAGCCTTCTCGAGTTCTGTGGATTGGGTCTTGGGTATTCTGTACTTTTTGGCTAATATCCACTTATTAGTGAGTAATAAGCCACCAACCAAGCAACATAAACCAGCTGATATGAGGCCCCAACATATATACAATAGAGGATTGCTGAGTCTGGACTTAATCAGAGAAGATGCAACCTAACCTCAAGGGACTGGAGACCCCAAAGAGTTGGGAGGTCTGGTGAGTTGGGGGATGGAGGGGTGGGGATAACTTTGTGGAGACGGTGGAGGGGGGTATGGGATGTGGAACAATCAGAGGGTAGACCAGGAGGGGGATAAAATCTGGACTGTAAAAAAAATTAAATATTTTTTTTTAAAGTGACTAAGTCAAAGCAAGGCCATTTGTGGTCCTGAACCCCATGTGATGGGTGTCCTTAAAGAAAGAGGGTAGTTGCAGAGACAAAGAGACATCTGAGTGAGGACCACTGGGGGACAGTCATCTGAAAGCCCAAGACAGAAGCCTCAGGACATCCAGATCATCATCTTGATCAGAGACTCGCAGCCCCAGAACAAAAAGAGAATAAAGTCCTGCTGCCCGAGCCACTCCCATTGTGGTTCTTTGTGTTAGCAACTCTAATACACTCACCCACTACCCAAGCACTACTACTCCTTCCCCCCCCACACACACACACAGAGAGAGAGAGAGAGAGAGAGAGAGAGAGAGAGAGAGAGAGAGAGAGAGAGGTGGGGGGAGATCCTTAATGGAGAAGGATAAATGGAGACTTTTCTAGATTGAAATTTGATATGAGAATCTTCATATCAAATTGAAATTTGATGAGAAGGAAACACACGAAACGCCCTTAGCCCACTCCCGTATACAATCAGTATCCAAACTGTTCCTTATGTCTGTGAACGGATGGTGCATCTTTCCCATAATTAGCACAGCTGCTCCATGAAGCCGCCTGACTCCTCCTGGTGGAATCCCTCACTGCTATGCACTCTCTCTATGTATTGATTCCTTTAGTACTCTCTAATCCTCTAATTGTAGGCCATACAAAATTAGTAAACACAAATTGCTAACCGGAAAAAATACTGGCATGAATATGAAATGATGAGAGAAATGTCAGTCTCCTCTGTGGAGACCCCTGGAAATCATTCAAGAAAGGCCTTCTTTTATTCACCTCTAAGCCCACTGTGGCAGACTAGTGATGTTCAGAGTCTTTAATGAAGTAAAGGGGTAACAATTGCCTTGGGAACGCACTGATGAAGAAGAGGGAGACGCACATTTATCAAGCTCTCTTCTGGTGCCTGGTGTCATGTTCTATGCATCTCATATGCATAATGGCATTCAACAATGATTCAAGAATAATACTGTTATTATCCTAATTTGCAGATATGGAAGAAGACAAAATTCAGTAAATTTTCCCTACCACTTCCTGAAATGAGGAGTTTAGAGAGCAAACTAGAATTCCACTCTGTGGCAGTGACGTGCACAACTTGAGCTTTAGGTTACAGAGTCAGAAGCCTCAGCACTCAGCACCTGGTAACACCTCCACTGCTGACGTCATTTCTGATGGACCCCATTGGACACTCCAGCACAGAGTTCTAGACCACATGAGCAGCAAGCCTGGTCACAAATATGTCACATTAAAACAGGCATTCTAGCTGTGATGACGTCTCTTTAAAAAATACATTTTTATCCTAAAATCTGTCAGCCCACTGGTTGGGATCTGGAGAAAAATAAAAGAGATGACCATGGATGGGATAATTTTGGGTCGGGAACACAGACTTGTGAACGCAGTGACTCGGAAAGAGTTTTGCCCATAATCGTGTCCTCTACCCGACACTTACATCAAATTTTAGTCAGTTTGTGACTCAAATTTTCAGAAAATAGGTTTTCATATAAAAATAGTTTCTCCCAGGGGTATATGTATCCCAAAATTTCATGATGAACTCATGCCTATGAGTAATTGCACGATACTATACATAAGGCACAATTGCACCTCACTGGCGTTTAAAGACATATTCCTTTTTTCAACTCTATTTGAAATATGCATCACATAACCATGAATGTAGAAGTCATTTAAAATTCTATGGTCCCAGCCTTCCAGGCTCCTTGGCATTCACGCAGAGCACACGAAGTTAGTGTTAGAGGAATACATGTACTATATACGTGTATAATCACAGACACCACAGGTCCTTACACACACAGCTCTGCATAGGAAAATCAACTTTTTCCTTTTAAGAAGCACATAATTTATTGGCAATATATTATATAGTACATAATATATAATGTAATATATCTTAGTGATTGCTCTTAATATGTCAGTAGAGAAGCTAAAGCAGATTTCCTCTTTTACATGGCACCAGCAATGGCATTCTCAGTACATGTTGCCTGAATCTGCCCATAGCATATCTTACTACTTAGTTTCTCACACTCTGAGCAGGCATTTGATGTGTATGAAAAGTTGAGAAGTGTCTGGGATTGTTATCACTGGCCACATCCTCATAGCATTCAGGCGTTTGGCGGACTCCTGGACCACTGAGGAAAAGCACCCTCACTTACTGTATTAACATCACCACTTGTGAGATATATCTTCAAGTGCTAAAATTTTAGATACCTAAAATACATAGAATTTTCTAGTCAAGGTATTCTATCTAACACCCCCTTTCCTGAACAGCACTATTCCCATCCTGAAAACACCACTAGAGAGAAACCACTAGAGTTTTCCACTGGGGGAAACTGAAGAGCTGAATCAATAAACATGGAGAGACCAGCTAGGCTCCCTGGGGACTGCCCACTGCTGAGGCAATATGGAGATGTGTGCAGGTCTGGCGCTCGTTGTGGAATAGAAGGTATTTCTGTACTTTATGGCAGAGACATTGGCAGTGAAAGTACAGAAATTATCATGCTTGTTTTTATTTCTGTTCCCATGGAAACTAAAATCATCTCCTACCAAGTTGAATGAGGTATTTGGAAATAATCAGTTTCAATTTTTCATGATAGCTAAGTACTGCTTTCTTGTTCTCTGCTTTCTGGCTTACTTTCTTGGAGGAGGGGGACTGACATTGTCTGAGGGCACAAAGACCACAAGAAATGGTGATTATCTGCAGAGGCATGATCCCGAATCCAGACGAGGGGTGAGGCTGAGGCTGCCACTAGCCAGTAGATAACTCACCCAGGCCCTGGAGAGCTCTGAGCTCCTGTGACACCCATATGAAAATGTAGTTGACTAGAAGTATCTGGGTAGTGTGGGATTATGAAGTCATCACTGGAAGGGGAGGAACACAATAAGTTTTCTCATTTTAAAAGGAAATGGTTTTCTTTCATTTTCACGGAAATTCCCACTGGCTACATTTTAATGTTTAACACTATTTCTCTTAATTAAACATAAATCTGTAAACACAGATTCACTAAGAGCCCAATTTCTGGTGAACCCACAGGAAGGTTAGGGGTCCTGCTCATCCTCATCCTGACGCTCCCCGTGTCCGGGATGCTCACAGCACCAACAGAACCCTGATCCACCACACACCTGTAGCTCAAATACAGAGAGAACCAATGAACTTGCAGTTCTAATTCCTTTCATTCTCAAACGCTGAGTAGCCCTGTGCTCAGGCAGGAGATGGGGCCAGTTGCAGAACAACGAGAAGTTCCTAATCTCTCCATTGCCCTTCATGAGGGGTTCTAAGACAGCCATAAACCAGAAGCCAGCACCTCTGGACTCCTCCTGTGCCAGCAGCACCAGCAGCATGTGGTATTCCTGTGGAAGAGTGATTCTCTCTAATGAGGACTTTGTTTCTTCTGTGACAAAATAAAAAGATTGAGCCCAGGTCCTCTTTGGTTCTAAATGTTTTACACTTCTGCTTAGTAAATGCATTTGATTAAAGAGGAGTCAGGGTTATATTATTGCATATGAATACTGGATACTTGTAGGCCCTGCCTCTTGCTGGATTCCTGGAAGAAGCTGCAGGTAATTGCTAGTCATCTCCAAGAAGCAGGTAGAGTCAGTGATAGACCAAGCCAGAAAATCTGAGGGTTCAGATTTCAAAACCCCTGTTTTCTGGATATACTTCTGGACTGGCTATAGAGTCTTTAAAATGGTATTGCATTCTGCAGATGTAAACAGTAGTCACAGATGAAACTAATACCCAAGGGGCTGAGCAGGCAATATAAATGCTTAACTTGGGACACGTGTGGGAGAACAGAGAGAACTGGCTGAAAAATATGTGGCAAGCCAAACTGATGCAGGCACAGTATACTCCAGGTTGGCCACTAACCACCTCCTGGGGAATCTGGTCATAGGCCATCAGCTCTCCATCCTAACTCCTGGAAAATC
>JANHMN010000006.1:35621438-35632705 GCA_030674055.1 Rhabdomys pumilio
CCCTCTCTCTCCCTCTTTCTCTTTTTCCTCTCTCTCTCACACACAATAAAACTTGAAATTTATAAGTCACTATGTACATCAAAACTATATCATGAACATTTATCAAGACATTAGGTGTTACTTAAAAACATTAAAATATTGTGAGACTGTGCCATAATTAATAAAACACTATTAAATAACACAGATCAGATCTTTGAACAGATAGGACACATTGTAAGAAGTTGATTGATGTGTAACTGCATTGAGATTAGTAAAGAAACACCTCTCTGGAATCAGGAAACAGATCTTGGAGGCTTGGCCACCGATGGAGGAGATCCCAGAGGCAATTGCTACCTCCCTCTCTATGTACACAGAAGAAGCAAATATCTCTCTTCTGAATCCTTGTTTTCCAAGAGTAAGCCTGGAGCACTGAACACAGTGAGTTCACAGTGAACATTTATTGAAAGTAAGGTGAAAAACAAGCTCCAGGCTTAGTCTCCTTCTCACACGTCAATCTCCTTCCTGCTTGATGCCCCTTCCTCATGTGCTGCCGCTCCAGACACTTTGTGGGTGTTTAGTTCCTTTCCACAGTGTTCTATCTGAGCACAGGACACAACTGTATCATCTTCCTCCACAGTATCTCACTGGATGCCCCTCCTGCCTCTTGCTTTAATGAAATCTCACCTTCCAATCTCCCTTCACACCCCATCTCTTACCATCTGAGTAATCATGCCCTCAGAACCACCCTGTATCCTTGGCCCTCAAATTATGTATCTCTCCTACTTCTCACTCCATTGACAGAGCCTCCCCTACATCTGCCACAGCCTCATCTCCTGTCCTAGACGATGTACTTCAGTAATATGTGCCCTGGATTGTTTCATAGCCTACATCACCATGTCCACTTCATGTCTTGTCCGTACAGGAGTCCTGGTGGCATCTAACCCTCAGTTCAAATCACATTCAGTGTTAATACTCTATAAAGATCACCTCCAGAGCCTCTCCTGACCACAAAGCCGAACAGAACCAGTCTTTCCCTCCCAGGAACTCATCGTCGCAGTCTTTATTTATTCATTAATCATTGTTTCCTTTATCAATTTCTATTCCTTGCTCTGTTTTGGTCCCTGATGTTCTACAGATCCTTCAGGTGTCAGCTACCACGTTTGTCTTTGCAAGTCCTATTGTCACAAGAGCTGCCTCCAAACAGGTTTTGAGACAATGTTTGTCAAGCTAAACTGATAGTACCAAGTATTATGTAAACACCAAACTCTGGCCTACAAATGTTATCTATAATAGAATTGCAATGTGCATATACCTGAGGGAAAGATCAGGAGTCCATGTAGTCTTCAAAAGTAAAAGTAAGTATACACACACACATACATACATACACACACATACACACACACACACACACACACACACACACACACGCACGCACACACGCACACAGACACACACATATACAGATTTATATGTGTTCTGTGAAATTTTAGGTAAATAAACAATAATATGACACATTATGACTTTTTAAGATATCTTTATTGCTATTTAAACTCACTTTTCTCTTGTATTTGATTAGGGATTTATTTCCCTAATCAAAGCTCCTCTCCCTGTTTCTCCCTTCAAACCATTTCTACCGTGATATTCTCCTCGTGGTTTAAATGAACTCTTCCCTTCTGGGCTGACCAGGCATGAGAAGCCTCCTTTGAAGTTCTCAGTCAGAATCATGATGACTAGAGGTTAAGGAGGGAGGCAACATTAGAAGTCACAAATGGAATGCAGGTAAACACACATGTCGTGAAAAGGAAATAAAACTGACTGTTCTTCTAGTTTTAACTCTGCCAGGGATTTGTCTCGTGTATGGGGGTGGGGGGCAGAGGTGGATAAGTACATAACAATGTAATTGATAATGAAAGTGTATCATATAAATCGAAGTCTCGTGGCTTCAGAATGGCTATTCTATCTATACAGAAGTTCATTGACCCATGTAGACTTTGAGTTTTGCTAATCTCTTGGCATGAGTTTTTTTTTTTTTAACAAATTCTCCATAATAACGTTTTAATTAAAAGTCTAAAATTAAAATTATTTAATTTGGGCTAGAGACATGGCTCAGTATTCACCAAGCACAAGGATTTGAGATCACACTCCAGCACCCATGTTAAACAGATAAGCAAGAAAGGGAAGGGGAGAGGAGGCAGAGGCAGCAGCAGCCAGGTGTGGCAGATCCAAGAGGATCTCCAGGGCTCACTACCCAGCTAGTTAACCAAACCAGTGAGCTCCAGGTTCAGTGCGAGACCCCATCTCAATAAACACGGTAGGAAATTCTTGTGAAATGGTGAAGACACCAGAGGTTACTCTCTGGCCTACGTGCGCGCGCGCACACACACACACACACACACACACACACACTAATTCATCCCAAGCCTAGAAACCCTCCAACATCCTTTCATCTTGTCTTAGAACACAAGTTTCCCACTACGGTGTAAAGAATTGGGATTGGGCAGCTGTGCTGCATACCAGCACATCATACAGCTTCCGTTTCCTGTACATCTACACACAGTGGCCTTCATTCTGTTCCCAACAGAAACTGACTTAGTACTTCCCACACCCTCTGTCCCTTTTCACATGATGAGTATTCCTTGCCATTCCGTTCTCAAAGAAGCATCCTTCACTGCTATGCCAGCAGCCATGACACAGAGTTTTCTCATTCTCTGCCTGGTGTTCATTTGTTTGCTGACTTCCTGTCCTTTACTAACTCCCAAAATGGAGGGCAGGGGTGTGTCCACCTCGCTCACTTCTGCTTCCAGCAGTGAATAGAACCCAGCACAGACATCAAAAAAGATTGTTGAAAGAATGATTAGACACTGAGTTATATTTGTACGTGTGAGGAGCCACTTAAAAACACATTCATTTCATTCCCTGTTCTAATAGGCCTTTCCCCCAGGCTGGCCACACTCGGCAGTATAGCATTTGAATAGAGATGGGGTAGAAAGACAAAAGGACTCAAGGAACAAGAAGATGGAAGTGCAGCCTAGACTGGGAAAGATAAATTATTATGTCAAAACCTAAATAGTAGTCTCCCTGCACCTTTCCAGATGCCCACACATCAGAATACTGGGGAAATTGTGCCCACCTTACACTGTGTGGAGCATAGAAGTGAGGCTTTGCAGGCTGAGTCTGATGTGGATCCAAAGCAGTTATAATAGTGCTTGAAAGTGAAAGAGGGAGGCAGAGAATGGACCAGAAAGAGAGAGAATCCAGGTGCTCTCACTGGCTTTGAAAGCACAAGGGAGCCCTAAGCAAGGACACATAGCCTCAGGGAACCAGAACAACCCACGACACAATTCTTCCCTAAATTTTGAGCCCAGTGAGCTCTGTGTTGGAAGGCTGGCTTCTGGAACCTTTGGTGTTATTTTGGGCCAAGTATGGGGTTGTTATAGCAGCCAGAGGTAGCTAATGCATCATAGGTTCAGAAATAATGCTCCAGAGAAAACCACTCTCTTCTAATTCCAGCAGAAGCCTGCTTTCAAAGACAAGTGCAGGAAACTCAGACCTCCCATAACCAGCCCACCCCCACTGTCTCCATCCCCTACCAAGGACAGTGAGGGCAGAACACCCTTCCTTGAGCCTCTGGTCCTTTGTTTTCTTCCCACAACAATGTTATTACCTGCCTTTCCCCTCCCCTACAGCAGGCAAATGTCATCACCATTGCCAGAAGAAAAGATATTCAATATTTTAATGCTCTCTCTGCCTGAAACCTTTGTAATAAAAGCTGTTTGCTGAGAAACTGAGGAGCAAGGATAAACTTGATACACAATACTGCTCTCATTCAATTACTACTCCGGGGATCAAATTCAATGCTTGGATGCACACTACAACCCAGCCCACCTCTCATCTTCTTTCTTTGTATCATGAATGGACATTTTAGTGCATATTACACTGTAAAGCAATAACAAACACTCAAGGAAAAACAAAATGCTTCCATATTATTTTTCACTTATCTCTTATGAGCTCTCTTGCCTACAACATAAAGACAGAGCTTCCGAGGCAGAGAAGGCATCTCAGGGCTGTGCTCATGGGAAATCTGCTTCTCCTGATGCGATGCGTAAGGAACACTGGAGAGTCCCAGGCTTCCAGTGACCACAGCTGAGTCAAGCGCTTCCCCAACTCAAGGCCCTTGGATTTCAATCCTCAGATTTAAAAAAATGATTGAGTGATTGATTAGCTGTGACTCCGTCACATGACTGCTGACAATCAATCCTCCAGAACAACAATCTTTTCTCGACAGAGCTACTTTTTAACTACTTATATCTTTCCCTCACTCTCTTTCTCTCTTTGTCTCTCTTTCGTGTGTGTGTGTGTGTGTGTGTGTGTGTGTGTGTGTGTGTGTGTGTGGTGACTGGGCACATTTATGTACAGATGAGCACACACATGCATGTACAGAGGTCAGAGAAAGACCTACTACTCCACCACTTCTCCTTTGACACAGGACCTCTCAAAGATCTTTACACAATGCTGAGATTACAGGTGCACATAGCTATATCCAGCTTTTAATGTGTGCACTGAGGATTTGAATCCAGAATCTCAGACTTTTACAGCAAGCACTCTTACCCATAAGCCATCTCCTTGGCCCATCAACAGAATTATTTAGAATTATTCTAAAATAGTATTACACATCCCACTTTAGTACATTTAGTGCTTTAAACAAATTAAATTATCAGGATGAGTTAGAAGTAAAATAATATCCAGTCCTAAATATTTCATGAAACCTATAGGTACTTAATAACTAGCAGTTTTCTATGTGAGAAAAATTCTGATGACTGAGAATACTTTCTTCCAATATACTACTACAACTGCCTGAGAACGTGTTAAATTTTAACAAAATGTTAAATTTTAAATGCATCTTATTAATCCCAGTAGATTACTGGGACAATGTGGGGAAAGAACAGTTTCTGGCTTTGAATACACAAAGCAATGCCCTAAGGGAAGACCCATTTATAAGTAAATAGTCCATGCATCACATCAGTCAGCAGAGACAGAATTTAAACAAAAAGTTACAAGATAATATAAAAGCAATTTCCATCAGTTGAATGTTAGTGTAAGTACCTGAATGTGTGGGATATGCTGAATTTCTAACTGACTCTTCATAGACAGAGACTGTTGACATCACACTAAACTACTGAAAATGAAAGCACACCCAGGGAGGTGGACAAAAAAGCAGCAGTCCCTGTGAGGGCTAGCAAACACGGAGACAGGAAAGAAGACATGATGTGTGGAATGACACTTCTGTATAGAGATCAGCCAGCTCTCCTCAAATACTTACAGTAGCGACACTATCCCTCGTGTCTTATATGTATGGTACACACACACACACACACACACATAGAGTCACCCAACACAGCAAATGTTCTGAGGATGTCTAACTTGGTCAGAGTATAACTGACTGTTCTCAGTCACGAATCTTCCCAGTCTGTGTCATCACGTCTCACAACTCACTCCCAAACTCTCCACAAAGACATGAGCATCACAAGCCCCATTTTCCTCCAGCAATGGATAAAGCTACACGAAAATAACTTGAGGAATTTACATAGGCTAAGTTTTCATATCTCTAGCTTGAAATATCTGGTTTCCTTCTGCTCCCTGACTCCCATAACAGATGATATTAACTATCATCTGCTATGAAATTACATACAAATTGGACTATCAAATATTTGCATAGAATTGATTTTAACCACATGTTCTTTGTCTTAACTTTAAATAAATGTAGAAAAATATCCTGAGTGTAGGTAGAAGGCAAGATCATTATCACTGATGTCTCTAAAACACAGGTAATTTCACTCTGATCTCTGATTTATATTGTTCTTTTTCTATATAGATGTTTTACATTTTCCTCAAAGTCAGAAGTTTTAAGAATATAAAATTAAAGCATATATTTCTAACATATACAATTTGTGATGTTTTACTTTATAAACTATATCATTTTTATACAATTTTGAAGTCAATGTCATATATGTATGACTCTGGATAATAAATTACTTCTGAGTAATTTATTTAGGTTTGCCTAAACTAGCAGATAGGCAAAGCTTTAGTTTTTTATTTCTAGTCTTAAAAAACTACTCTGAAAATCAGTTTCAATTTATTAGAATCATTGAATTATTCCTCTCTTTCAACCCCAGTAACTGAAATTACCTAGTAAGTGACCTAAAATTCATAATTCCTATTCATAATTCTGGTGGTCCAACTCCCACCAGATAACCTTGGAAATTCTAGTCTGCTAAATGCCAATACTGAAAACATTTCACACACAGCAGTGGAGTACTTTCTCCCTCACAGTCGGAAGCCACAGCATTCTTTGGATGTTCATACATTCACTTGGTGGTTATGCTAACATGCTGAGCCAGCTCCAGAAAGGTGGATGAGGCCTGGACTCGAGGTACTTATTGCCTCCAGGGGAGTTTTATGGGAAAAATCCATAGCTCAGGGTAATGCATGTGTCAAGTGCTACCTGACTGTTCAGAGAATGTGTCAATATAAGCTAAGGAGAGACAGTCAGACTTGGTATGTGGCAGACAAGACCTGTAAATGGAAAGACAAGAAGAACTAGCCATTGGTAAGAAGACAGTAGTACTCTGGACAACAAGTCAGAGTATCTAAAGGCTGGGAGTCTGGGTGCTTTATCTTAGAAGCCATAGGCCTCTCACACAGCTGCTGCAAGGTTGCAGTCCTGGAGAACAGTGGGTTATGTGGCTGGCAAAAGGAGGAGGCAATGTTTTAGAAAATCTTGTCTGACATCACCAAGAATTTGACCGCAAAGATTGTAAAGAGCAGCTTAGGAGCTTTAATGCAGACAGTAGGGTGCACAAGACTAGTGCAAAGGTGGCATGGCCTAGAGGTAGGGCTATCTGGACAGACGGGGGTAGAAATTTGTAACAGGCTGTGTGTGAAGGAGGTAATAAGGAAGCTATTACTCTTCGATCCACAGGGTGACAGTTCTGAGTGAGGTGACAGGTCAGAATAAGATTAGGAACAAAAGTCTGGAATGTGGGTGTGATGGGAGCCACCTGCATCAACCTGCAAGAGGCACAGCAGTGGGACCAGTAACCAAGACAGGGGGAAGAAAAGAGAAAGGAGATGACTCACTGCAGGGAGAGCAGAGAGCTTCCAAACCTAGTCTGCATGTAGCACCCATCCCGACTGGGGGGAGGGAGCATACTCACCCTGGGGGATCAGTCCCGTCCATGATACAGCAGGTCTGGAAGAAGATACCACATACAAGAACAACAGACAGGACCCAAACTCTAGAAGCTTTAAAGAGATAACTTCCTCACCACTGGGTGTGGGACAGGAAGGAGAGGGAAGGTTGGAAGACGCCTCTAAGCTCAATGCTTTATATGGATGACTGTGTTGTTCATGAAGACTACATAGTCAAGGAATGGAAAAGAGTCTGGAAAGGAGATGGCAAGTTCTGATTTTGACATCCGGTTCTCCTACTGTATGACAGGGTGAGTCCTGATAAGCTCATCACATGTTGAATATACTGCATTTGATGTATGTAAGCTGCCAAAAACCATAGCACCACTCACTTGTAATCTCAGAGTGACTGGGAGCTGAAAATTACAGTGGCGAAGCAAGACAGGGGACAGAAGCATTGCATACTGTAAGCCTGGGAGATCAAAGTTCAAAGGTTGAAGTTTAATTTCTACTAAATGTATAGCTTCTGCACTTTTGTAAACTCAAAAGAGCCATAAGTCAAACTTACCATAGTCTAAGACAGTATTAGTTTAAGACACAGTGAGAATTCTCATAGAGGACCCAGGTTCAATTCCTAGCACCCAAATGGCAGATCATAACCATCTGTAACTTTAGGGCATCTGATGCCCCATTCTGGCTTCCATGACACAAGACACACACTTGGTGGACAGACATACATGTAAGTAAAATATGCATCACACAAAACAAAATATGAAGATCATTTTTAAGGAATCTTCATAGAGGGGTAGGGATGTGCATCATGATAGGGAGCTAGTTTTGCATGTGCAAGGAGGCTTTAATTTCCATCCCCAGCATTGCCAAAGGGGGAATCCTAGTAGGTATGTCCAGTAAATGGTTGGAAATATAAATCTCAATTCTAAAATAACAATGTAAACTTGAGAACTGTAAGAATACAGTAGGGACCCTGTGTGCCAGGACAGCCTGTTAAGTCATTTGGACTTTAGCCTGCCCATGCCCTATCCAACCTCTAGGCCCAAGCAGGGCTGTATATCCTGCCTCAGCCCTGCCTGGTGAGTCTTCCTGACCCTAGCCCACCTGTACCCTCCCTAAGCCCCAGACCCAACCCAAGCAGCACATTCTGCTCAGCAGTCCATGAATGATTCTCCTCCACAGACCATATCCTGGGACATGAAACAAATCTTGATAAATTCATTAAAAAATTGAAATAATTCTGGGTATCCCTGTTTACAACAATATGCAATATTGATGCAATAAAATTTAATCAACAGCAAACATATCTCTAGTGGTTAAATGATCTCATGTAGAGTAGATAATGCATTGCTAAATGATGGATGACTCAAAGGAAAAAATTCAAGAAATAACTTCTTAAATTCCTGGAACTGATCAAAAATGAAAACACAACAAAGTCCTTGGGAAACACTAAAAGCCTTAGGTGGACAATCACTGTGGTAAACGCCCACATAAACACCCAGGAAGAGCACAGAAAGTGACTTAATGTGACAGCTCAAGAATCTAGAAAAACAAGAACAAAAAAGTGAAGCCAATGGGAGGAAATATTAAAAACCAGAGCAAAATCAATGAAACAGAGACAAGGAAAACAAGAGTTGGTTCTTTCTTGGTTAAGATAAGCAACATCAACAGACCCTGGCCCAGCTACCAAAGAAACAAAGGCCACAAGTTAACGACATCAGAAATGAACAGGGAAGTGGACCAACAGACACAAGAGAAGTGCAGACCATCATGAGGAAACAAGTTAAAAACCTGTAATCCATTAAATTACAAAATCTAAAAGAAAGGGGGTAGTTTTTAGATTCGCCCAAACCAACAAGTTAAAATAAGAGACCAACCATGTACACAGATCCATAAAAGATAAGGGGGTTGGAAGAGAAAAAAACCCTGACTAAAAGAAGACCAGGTCCAGATGAACTCACAGCAGAATTTTACCAGACTTTTAAAGAAAATCTAAGGTTAATACCTTTACACACACACACACACACACACACACACACACATACACACACACATACACACACACACACACGCGCACACACACACACACACACACACACACACACGCACGCACGCATGCATGCATGTGTATATATATGCATACATAAAATGGGGCTTTCCTTCTACAAAGCAAATGTTACTCTAGCACCAAAACCAGCTAAAGATATGCACACACAAAGAAAAATACAGACCAATATTCCTGATGAATACAGATGCAAAAATCTTAAATAAAACGTTTAGAAAACCAAGTACAAGTATATGTTACAAAGATCATCTTCATGATTGAGTTAACTTTATGCCAGAGATATGGAAATGGTTTAAAATACATTAAGTCAATACATGTAATAAACCATAGAAATGGACTCCAGTCTGGGAAGCAAGCAAGCTAACTATAGATCTTCATCTCTTCTTCCTCCAGTCCTTCAAATCCAATCCCCTGCGGCAGCCTCCCTTCACACACACACACACACACACACACACACACACACACACACATCACACATCACACATCACACATCACACATCACACATCACACATCACACATCTCCAGTGGATCACACAGGTCTTCCCCTCCCAACTTATTACTTTATCCCAGTCCCCAACTTCAACAGGAATTTCCTAGAGACCCACAAGACACTCTGACCAGAAAAGCAGGTAGGTTAATTGCAAATTCTGACCTCTTCCTCCTTTCCAAGTTTGACTCCCAATCTTATCCCCAGTTCTGTAGCTTAGTACACAGTCTCCTGTTCCTCTCTGATGTCTCCAATAGACCTGGACCTTCTCCAATAACCTTCCTTCCCCATACTCACCCCATTATCCCAGCCTCCAATACCAGCAAGCATCCCCTGGAGACAGTCCAGTCTCACAGAGCAGGGGAACAGGCCGTCCAACTGCAGGTCTTCACCCCTTTCTCTTCTCCTTCTAATCAGATCCCCGCTCCACACCCCAGCTCTGTAGCAGATCACCTGCTGTGGTCTTGCCTCACCCCGTACTCCCAGTGGATCACATCGATGCTCTCCTCTGTCTCTTCCCACCAAGCACCACTTATGACAGTCCCAACCCCAGCAGGCATTCTTTGGGAATTCATAGGACACTACAGACAGAAAAGCAGGTAGCTCTTCATCCCTCCCTCCTGTCTTCCAAATCTAATCCTCCAGTCTCAGCTCCATCTCTGTAGGAGACCACCTGCTGCAGTCTTCCTCCCATCTCAAACTAAGTACAGAGCCACAGCAGAAAAATCAGCCTGGTGTTAGCAAAAATAAAATAAACAAACAAACAAACAAAACAGGCATGCAGATCATAGAGAAAATGGGAGGAAAGATGCCAAAAACACACACTGGAGAAAAGACCATTATCTTCAACAAATATGCTCAAAACCTAGATGTCCACATGTAGAAGAAGGAGATTATACTCATATCTATCACCCTTCATAAAACTCCAACTTTAAAAATGGGCTATGGATCAACAGAGTTTTCAAAGAAGAAATAAACATGGCTAGGAAATATCACAAAAATGTTCAACATCCTTAGCAATTAGGAAAATGCAAATTGAAACTACTTTTATATTTCATCTTCCTGCAGTCAGAACTACTAAGATGGGGTGGGGGGGAGTGACAGCAAATGCTAGAGAGGATGCAGGAAAAACAGAGCTCTCACTCACTGCACGCTGGTACAGCCACTCTGAAAACCATCGTGAGCATTCATGAAAAGATATGAGAGAGAGAGAGAGAGAGAGAGAGAGAGAGAGCCCTTATAGCCCAGCTATGCCATACTTGGCATATGCTCAGAAGACTCAACATCCTACCCCACAGATGTTTGGCAGCCGTGTTCATCACTGCCCCATTCATAAGTGCTAGGACATGGAAACAACCTAGATGTCCTTCAACTGATAAATAGATAACAAATATGTGGTCAGCTGCACAGTGGAATAATAAAGAACACTAGGAGGACTGGGAAAGCCATAGGAATACATAGGAATCTATGTTTAGTTAACAATACATAGTGTGTGTGTGTGTGTGTGTGTGTGTGTGTGTGTGTGTGTGTGTGTG
>JANHMN010000006.1:35632715-35678417 GCA_030674055.1 Rhabdomys pumilio
TGTGTGTGTGTGTGTGTGTGTGTGTGTGTGTGTGTGTGTGTGTGTGTATACCACTCAGGGTGATAATGCTCCCACTCAAGAATTATCTAACAAAGCCCTGGTGCCAGCTATGGGAAACCTCCCTTCAAGTTGTTGGTCAGGGGGTCCAAGAGAGTTCCAAGACAACAATATGGACTACAGCTGTTGCCTTGGTTTCCTCATGGAAGTTGAAGGTAAGTCCCTGTTACCGATGATACCACATACTTTGCACACGAGACTTGAAGAACTGTTTGGTACTGACATGGAAGTTGCCTCCCTGGGAACTGCGTGCACCAGATGCTACGCAGACTGCCAAGGCCAGAAGCCATCAGTAGTCCTGCCCAGATGTAAAATCTATGAATGACAAGAACTGGACTGCCAGGATATAGGAAATGGTGAGATAGGAGTGCTTTTATCTTGAGGGTAACCAAAAGCTATCTAACTAGACTTGAGGCCTGGAACTGTAAACCTGGCCAGCTATCTGTAGCTGGAGAGGTCACAGACCTTAAAAGAAACCCTACTACACCATTTTAGTAGACCAACATAATTCCTAACTGTATTCTAGATACTTATCCTTAGGAGTGTAGTCATCCCTCATTAAAGAAGCCTCTTTTTGCATCAGATGAAGATCATCACAGAGACTGAATGAGTTTGGGGTGTCAACCCTCAACTGGTACACCTATAGTACACCCTAAGGCTCAGGGGAAATCATGGAAGTGGGTAGAAAGACAGTGTTTCCCACAGTACCAAGAAGTCTGCTGTGAGATAGTATCTTTTCCACGTGGTAGGGAAGCTGGACTCACGGACTCTCAACAACATATTTGCCTGAACAAGATCAACATAATGACAATACCAGTTGACATACCAGTATAAATAAGAAAATTCTGTGGCCCCACCCCTAGAGCTACAGGTAGTCAATTCTTGCTGAAAGGGAGGATCAGTCTCCAGGGACAAGCTCCCACCAGACCACCAAAGTGGTCAGCCTTATACGCATGTACATATAAGCAAAGCTAAATGGACTCAATGAGTTATATATAGATGTGTGCATACATGTGAGTGTATCTGTGTACATAAAGCCGTAATATTTAAAGAAGAGATCATATATTTTAGGGGTTACAGGAGGGGCTGGAGGAGTGGCAAGAGAGATGTATTTACAGTGTTCATATATAAAGTGCTTAAAAAAACAAATATTAACTAATAAGAATATAGCTGGTAAATAAAATCAAGTGTATATGTAATAGCTTGGGAGAGAAACAGAAGCTAGCTTAAGACCAAATTCAACCATTCAGCATGGCATTGGTAGACAAAAAAGTTCCCAAGGATTTAAAGGGAATACCAAGAAGAGGGGCAGGCACTAAAAGGGGCCGAGAAAGGAGACTCAGGAGGTATAGAGTACTCTTCCAAGATCACTGTCTGTGAAGCAGACAGACCAGAGTCCCATGAAACCTAACTCAGACACCTGAGGCCAAGGAGTCTGGGAGGAATGAGAAGGAGCTAAACCACGTCTCTTCTGACTCTAGAGAATTCATCACAGCATCAGAAAGCTGTATAGCTAAGCCTGAGTCCCCAGTGCAGAAGCCTGTCTCAGGAAATCCAAACACTCTCACAGAAACTCAAACAATCCCTACTCACTCATGGGCAAATTAAATCAAAGCCATTTACCTTGAAAGGACAAATGTAACCAGAGCTGTATTTCATATCCACACCCACCATCCCTTCATACACAGATTTATTGCTATGTAACCCTTGAGCTAAGATGCCCCAGTGCTTACACCACAGCAATCCACTGCAGCAGGTAGAGGGCTGAGGGCAGGAGGTAAAGAGGAGAAATTATCAGGGTGGCAACAGCCCCAGCCATAGGTCATTATACATGACAAAGCATGCTGCTCAAAAGGGTGGATAATAGTCACCTCAGATAAGGAAGTAAGACCACTTAGCGGCAGGAGACTTGAAAATTCATAAGAGAAATCTGGAAAATAAACAGAAGCTAAGGAAAACTCTAATCAGGCATGTTCAAACTCTGTCTGCAGTTTATAGATTACTGTAGAAGGTTGAAGTAGTTCTCTTGATGGGCTGTAATTCAGTGATGACTTATAATGATACCTTAATTACATATACAGTGTGGTCTTGGAGAGCTAAATGCACAGCTTCACTCTACAAACTGAATGTGTATGTAACACTTCTCTTATTGCTGGCTGTTGTAAAATGTCTGACAAGAAGCAGCCTAAGGGAGGAAGGGTTTACCTGGATTCATGGCTGAAGAGACAGTGGTACAGCCCACCATGGTGCAGAAGTGTAAAGGCAGCAGCTTGTAGCAGAGACCACTGGAGCACAGGGCTGCTGTCCAGAAGGCAGAGAAAGCCAATGCTCAACAGGTAGTGTCTTTTTTCTCCTCTCTCTCTCTCTCTTCCTCCCACCTTCCTTCCCTCTTCTTTCTCTTTCTTCCTTCCTTCCTTTCTTTCTTTCTTCCTTTCTTTTCTTTTCTTTTTTTAAATAGATATTTTATTTATTTATATTTCAACTGTTATCCCCTTTCCCGGTTTCCCCTCTGGAAACCACCTATCCCATTCCCCCTCCCCTGCTTCTATGAGAGTGCTCCCTGACCCACCTACCCACTCCTGCCTCACTGCCCTGGCATTCCCCTACACTGGGGAATCTAGCCTTCACAGGACCAAGGGCCTCTCCTCCCATTAATGCCAGATAAGGCTGTCCTCTGCTACATACGCAGCTGGAGCTATGAGTCCCTCCATATGTACTCTTTGATTGGTGGTTAAGACCCTGGGAGCTCTGGGGGGTCTGGTTGGTTGATATTGTTATTCCTATGGAGTTGCAAACTCCTTCGGCTCCTTCAGTCTTTTCTCTAACTCCTCCATTTGGGTCCCCATGCTCAGTCCAATAGTTAGCTATGAGCATCTGCCTCTGTATTTGTCAGGATCTGGCAGAGCCTCTCAGGAGACAGCAATATCAGGCTCCTGTCAGCGAGCACTTCTTGGTATCCTCAATAGTATCTGGGTTTGGTGTCTGTATATGGGTTGGATCCCCAGGTGGAGCAGTCTCTGGATGGCTTTTTCTTCAGTTTCTGCTCCACACTTTGTCCCTGTATTTCCTTTAGACAGGAGCAATTCTGGTTTGGAGATGAGTGGATGGCCCTATCCCCCAATCAGGGGCCTTGCCTAACCTCTGGATATGGTCTCTACAGGTTCTTCCCCCGCCCTTTGTTGGGTATTTCAGCTAGCTAGCTAGCTTGCTTGCTTGCTTGCTTGCTTGCTTGCTTGCTTGCTTGCTCTCTTTCTTTCTTCCTTCCTTTCTTTCTTTCTTTCTTTCTTTCTTTCTTCCTTCCTTCCTTTCCTTCTTTCTTTTCTTTCTTTCTTTCTTTCTTTCTTTCATTCTTTCATTCTTTCTAACATTCAGTCATAGACCTCAGTCTATTTTCAGAGTACATTTCCCTCTTCAGCTAATGCTCTTTGGAAATGCCCTTACAGACATGCCCAGAGGTATGTCTCTCAGGCAATTCCAAATCCAGTCAAGGGAAACAAACAAATCATCACAATGTGTTTTCAAATTTTATCACAATTATTACTGAATTGTAGCATCAACACGCTAAGGCTGCAGCTTTCACGGTGAATGATTAGTGACAATACACTTTGAAACCGTGCCTATAATGCTGATACAATGTTGTCAGTACCACGCAACTGCTTTCTGAGACAGGTGCCATTGTGAAATGAGATCCTCACTTGAGATATAGGGACACTGAAAATGAGCAATTCTGAGCAAGCCAGCCATCCTGAGAAGTGGATCAGCCTTCCACCCAACCTAACCGACATGGGTAATGCACTGGAATTGCTCATTACCTCTGAGAAAGTCTTTAATTTTATGTGTGTCAGCAGTTCATAGGTAAGCACAGTTCTGCTTGCTTTAGACAATCAAAGTGTGATCTCTTGAGTTGCTGTTTCGGGTATTTATGAAATAGCCAGGATAATTTATGGAGAGGATGAAATTTTATCAGAGTTGATGTCTTGCTAACAATATAATTTAGCTCTGATTGGTGGTTAATCTTCCATCTTAACACAAAGTAGAGGTTATATTGCATTCAGTTTAGCATCTTATCTGAATATGCATAAAGTCAAGGAATGGTTGTCAGTGAGTGGATTACAAAGTCCTTCCATGGAATTTTTTTTTCTGCAATATCACCTACCTTGTACAAACTTTTATTTTAAATGGACTGAGATAAGTGGATTTAAATAATTCCACTGAAGTCCATTTTAAGGTGATTGCTATGAAGTGGCAGCCCCCTGATGAGGAGCAGCCTGGGGGGGGTGCTGCTTCTTGGCATGTCACTCAGAGTTGGGGGTCCTCGTGTGATCATTTCTTTCCATCAGCAATGAGAGTGGCAGTTAGAAAGTTCAGGAAGGTTATCTTAGATTCTCTCTTACCTGATAACTGAGAAGCTGTAATTATTCATCTACTTTCTTCCCAAAACTCTGTAGCTTTAAATGTTTCCCTTGTGTTGAATATGGCATAAATTAATTTTTATCTAGTTATTATATTTCATATACTTTCATATAAAATAAGACAACATTGGGAAACCTAGAAAGGTATCTATTTTCAAGAAGACATGCTGATAACAGCCAAGAAATGTTTCTCTATCAACACTTTCCTAGAGCAACATGTAAATTAGTAACAATGATAAAACTCAAAGCAAGAACCATATCAGTCATGATAATAGCAATTAGCTAACAATTACTTGTGTTACAAATATTAACTCATTTTTAATCCACAATGACTTTATAAAATAATTATCACTACCCACTTTGCACAACAACTTCCTCTGAATTAAACACTCCCTTCCCTCCTGAAAGGAAGGAAATGCCTTAGACCCAGGAAGCTAAGGAAAACTTCCAAGGCTCCACAACCTCAGGCAGTTAAAGAGTGCATGAGATCCCTGCTGGGCTATATAACTAACAACTGAGAGAGCAGGGAGGGCTCTTGGATGGAGCTTCCTGCAGGCTGGTCAGGAGCTCTAGGTGGTGAGTTATCACACATGTGAGGTGGGCTTTCCAGTTATGCAGCTGCCTTTGAGTCACTCATGCTGCTGTTAAGTAACCCAGAAACTCATCCATTTCCTAACTTAGACCTGAGTGGAACTGTTTGTTTGGTCTGTTAGAGGCCCCTCATCTGGAGCTAATAGACATCTGCTCACATCTCCACAGGGAAAGTCACACATGCCTGCCTCTTACATATGAGAAATGGGGGTGCTTTGGGTTTATCACCAGAGGAGGAAACATGATTCGGGTCCGGATTCTGACATAGAAGTCTACATTTTTAGCAGCTCTTGTTACTTGTGTTACAAATATTAACACATTTTTTGATTGGTTGGTTGGTTTGGCTTTTGGAGACAAAGTTTTTCTTTATCACTCTGGCTGTCTTGGAACTGGCCTTATAGACCAGGCTGGGCTTGAGCCCAGAGATCTACCTGCCTCTGCTGGGATTAAAGGCATTTGCTGCCACCACCCTGACACATTTTTTTAAATCTGATAAGCATGACCCATCAATGAATTGAAAGGCTAACTTCATAGGCTGCAGTTGGTGGGGTTGGGAGGCTTTCCTTCTGGGCCAGCTCCTAAATTACAGATGAAGGGAAACAAATCCAAAATGTAATTGTGGAGAAGCAACACTGGGGAGTAGTGAGGGAGGGTCGTCAATAATTCTAAACTCATGTGGGAGACCCAAATGAGAGAAGAGGTGGAAAGAGAATATTCTTTAAAACTGATCAGAATTGTAGGGCTGGGTAAGAATTCTTAGGGGAAAAAGAGAGCAGAGAAGTGTCAGTCAGAACATTCTAAACGCAGACTTAAGAGGGAAGCTTATATGTTAGTCTGGTGTGTGCCTTGAGGGAGCTGGGGGTGGGGAAAGGTTCATCTGCTTTTGATTTAGTGGACAGAAAGTCAAGAAATGTAAACATAAGCTTTTTAAAAAATTTTTCCTATTGTTGAATATTCTAACCATCTTTTAGGATAAATTTTCTTCTAGACCAAGTAAAATCATACTTTCTCCTAACTTACATTTAACTTTTAGGATCCTTACATAGAAGGTAAAATGGATTTGCCAAAACAAGTGCAGCTTTAATACCTCCTGGTCCTATCAGTAATCCCAATGGGAATGATAATTTCAGTGAGGGACATGAACATCACATGCACCAGAGCAGGGTATGGGGCAGTGGTTACCCCATTCTTCCTGCCTATGGGGCAGTCGTTACCCCATTCTTCCTGCCCAAGTGGAGAGTACGGGGCTTAGTTTCTCCAAGGACCAACACCTGCCCTTCCTTGGACATTCTAAGCTCATGTGGGCTTTTCCTCATAGAACAGTTAAAACAAGGATTGAAGAACAGGTTGGTCTATACATATAATACTAGCTTGATCTATGTGCAGTAGAATAACGTAGAATACAAAACTAAAACCATCAAAGCACTGAATAGCTGCTGCCACAATGAAGTCACAAACTCTGATGCAAAGCTATTTTTATTTTCAATCGTATCGACTTATGTGAATATAGTTTCCCATTTTTGAGCAAAGGCTGAAGTCTTTTTAAAAAGACTGATTAAACTGTATATTTTCATATGAGTACATAGACAAAAATTGATTTTTTTTTTCTTCTTTCCAGAGTCAGCAGCCAAATGAATTTAGCATACATTAGTGTATTTCATAGCTAGGTTTAAATGGGATTTGGCAAACTGTGTAAGAAAACTTTTTGGGAAAAGCTTTTAGGCAAAGAGGGGCTTACAATGTCACTGAAACCGTGTCAAACTGAACTGACTTCATTATGAACACCGTCTTAAGACTATTCACACAGTCCAGTTTCATCTAAATGTACCACATGTCCTTTTCTATATGGTAAGCTAAGCTGTTTGAAAATAGATGATGGAACCTAGCACAATGACCTTAGCACTTTAAAAAAAAGACTGGGGGGCAGGGAGGTTGGCACTCCTGCACATAGGAGCACAGCTAACAGCAGGCAGACAGAGTACTTTGTGAATCCTGCCCAAAGCACGCAGAGGCCTTTGTTTTGGACATAAAATATGGTATCTCATCTTCCCACTTTATCTGCTTCCACAGTCATTGTAGAGTGCAGCACCCTCACCTTGACTTTGGAAAGACTTTTGACTTGTCAGACATGTACACAGCTGTGAATGAATGGCTGAATACATGTATGACTGACTGATAAGCCCCAAAGACATGTCTATGTTAAATAACCAGTGCATGTAAATAAATATTTACATCTGATGTACTTCCCTGAATTTATAAGCTTGTAAAAATAAGCTATGAATTGTTTAGTTCAGGGATCACGTCTAGAAGGTACTTTATAAATTATCTCCTGCTGAGGGTTTCCTACTAGCAATAGTTGTCACACTTATCTATGTATCCACCAAAATGGCCCTTGAAAAGGAAAGGAAAGCTGCCAGAGGGAGCAAATGGTACAAGTGCAGTCCCTGAAAGAGTTAAAGAATAAATTCTGTTCATTGGGGTACTGGGCTTTCCAACTTAGGCAAGATGCTCTCTTTCCAGTGATCTGTGGGGTGGTGGAGCTGGGTGCTTGGTCAAGCACGAGCTTGGAACCCTGGAACTTTATTGGATGGCAGGAGTTTGGCTCTGCTCCCAGGCCCTGGTTCTTTTCATTTAGCTTCAGTCCTTCAACAACCACTCCCACAGAGAGGTCTATGGCCAACAATCAAGAGGAACAGGCGTCAGGCCCTAGAGAGATTTACATACTAATAAGGTACCCGAAGGCCAGAGAGTGGAGGCAATTAAGCATTCTTCCCCAGCCCCTCCCCCATCTCTCCCTCCCTATTTAACTCAGGTCTGCCCTGGGGTTGGGGGTGGGGGGGTTGCATCCAGATTCATTCACCATCTGCCATGACATTAAAGCCTCTAAAAACCCATGGACTTTCTCATGTCATTGAGACTGCACCATGAGAAACCATGGAGCCACAACAACCATGCCTAACTTCCCCCTGGAGAAACCCCCTGTGTTTCCAGCCACTGTTACCCACAGTGATCAGTCCACCTGATGGAGTCCTGCCACCATCTCACACAGAGGGCTGTAGCCATGGATCATCTGTGGTATTCAACAAGCCCCTGCATTCCACCAGCATCCCAAGGAGATGAAACGTAGGGAAAAGTAGGGGAGGGAAGGAAAGGGAAGGGAAGGGGACCAGGAACAACTCTTCTAGTCAGAAGCCAGAAACCTGGAATCAGCCCATAAACTAAGGATGTCCTCTTGGGGTGCAGTGGTGCCAAGATAGCAGAGACCCCCCAATACTAGACCACCAGACAAGCAAGGAGGTGATAGGTGGCAAAACTGGTGTGAAATAAGTCAACCGAAGTGAGAGCAGGAAGGTAGCAGACACGCATGGTCAGGCACACCTGAGGAGCAACAGATGGTCCCAATGGATGTCAAGCACTCAAGTGAACAGAGGGCATCACGACAAGTGAGACCTGACAGGAGGTGAGTCTAGTTAGGATGCTAGACGGTGCTTTATAAACCAAAGAAAGGAGCTGGTCCTGAAGAGTGGAAGCCATAGCAAGGTTTTAAGCAGAGGGGGAAAGGGCTGAGTTTGATTTTTGAAAAGACCTCACAAGCAATTTAGATCCTAGCTGTACTGGAAAACACCTGGGAAGCAGCAGGGCCCTCTGTGTTAGCCTGAGAGGTCCATGGGCAAGTGGGGAGACGCTGGTATGAAAGGGAGGTGGAATAAATACATGTACCAATGAAGAGGTCGAAAATACACAGGGAGAGACGTTTGGGGTGGGGGAAGACTGAAGAGGACGGTCAGTGTTCCAACGTAGAAATGAAGTTGTGAAAAGAGTGGTAGGTGGAGCTGAGCTCTGCACTGGGACCTTACAGGTCTGTGATAGAGAATAACAACATATTGTTTCATAACTTAAGAATCAAGGCAGAGGCAAGTAAGCATTAGATGAGACAGAAAACTCATGGAGCAAACAGGACAAGTAAAATGAAGTTACAGGACCTGCTGGGTTCAACCATGAGCCACCATTGCCTGCATCTTTTCATTGGAAACTCAAGAACTTAAAAATGAGCCTGACAGGCTAATCCATAAACTATAGGTTACTCTGAGATATAAAAGTAGAGCTTTCTCTTACAGCAGGTAATAAAATTAGAGTCATTGTCACTCTGATCTGCTCTATTCTCTTTAGCTGAAGCATTAGTGTGTGTTAGTTTATGTGTGTGTAACCATACAGCTATGTGTGGACACACATGAGGTATGTATATTGATGCCTGAAGTTTCGAGATGCCACAAGTCAGAAGGTAAAGGATCTCAGCAGCCTCTTTTGGGAAGGTTGTCATGGGGTGTCAGAGCCATTGTTAAGGTGAGCATATAATAGCTCCAAGCATCCCTCCTCTGCCTTGTGCACTGTCACCAATCCCTCTTCTTCTATGTACCCACTGCACCCTGCTCTGCCTCTATGTAGGAAGTACCTTACCCAGGCACTGTAAAGACTATTAACTCACCTGAGTGTGATCTCAAAGGAAAGACTACATACATCTTGCTCAGCTTTGCATTCTTAGAACCACTTAGCATTGGTCTTCATAGTCAACTTGACTGCACTTGGAGCCAACTAAAAGACATATTTCTGTGCCTGTCTATGAGGTCATACAAAGAGGTTTGTCTGAAGAACAAAGGCTCACCTTGAATGTGGGTGGCGCCATCCCATAGGCTGGGCTTCCACACTAAATTAAAAAAGCAAAAAGGGGAAGGGTATTCAGATGTTATATACATGTATGAAATTATATAAGAATAAGACTTATGATGGTGGTGGTAGTGGTGGTGGTGGTGGTGGTGGTGGTGGTGGTGGTGTTTTGGGACAGGGTTTCTCTGTGTAGCTATGGCTATCCTAGAACTTGCTCTATTGACCTGGCTGACCTTGAACTCACAAAGATCTGCCTGTCTCTGCCTCCCGAGTGCTGGGAGTGCTGGGATTGCTGGGATTAAAGGTGTGTGCTACTACTGCCAGGTTAAAATTGATTAATTATGAGAAGCAGAGAGAGTACCAACTCAGTGCCAACCTTCATTTCCCTATGCTTCCTGCCTACACATACAGTGGGGACAGTCCTCCCACACCCCCATCACCAATATCTTGCTCACTCTAATGGGTTTTAGCTACTCAAACTGTGAGCCAAAATAAACCCTTTCTTCCCTTAAGTTGCTCTTATCAGGTATTCTGTTCCAGTGATAAGAAAAGTAATTGATACAGCATCTGAGTTAATAGAGAAATTATGGAAGTGGAAAGACAGTGGAGGAAGGAGAGCTTCATCCTGGGTTCTCTTTGGCTGTGTGCATCTAATGATTTACACACTTTGACTGATACCCATCCCCTGCACTCAGGTCAAGTTTTGCACTAGCATTTAGAACACAAAGAAGAACAAAAGTTACCACTTCTGGACTCCAGTGGATTATGTTCACAATCCATGACACAGTATGCAGCAGAGAATATGGTGAAGGTATGCACTAAGGGTGAAAATATCAGGACCATATCTGTGCATCAAAATCATATCTGGCAATATCAACAGCAGCAGAAAGAGGAACAGGACCCAGAGACTCAGATCCCTTAGCAGGACAGCTAGTGGGGGAGGAGCGTGTGACCTAGGCAGCCCTCACACAGTCAAGTGTAAGACAACTCCAGATGAGCTGGAAAGAGACTAAACCATCTCCTGAGGGTGTGCCAGAACAAGTTAGAAACATGCTGGAAGATAACTCTGCTTTTCTACTTCTACATCTGCACACAGCGTACAAGGAAGGCAACACTGCCAAGTATCTGTGGTGGTTGAAAAACAAATGGCCTCCAGAGGTTCATGGAGAGTGGCACTATTAGGAGGTGGGGCATTACTGGAGGAAGTGTGTCTCAGTCACTTCCACTATCTTTGGATGAAAATGTAGATCTCTCAGCTCCTTCTTCAGCGCTATGTCTGCCCACATGCCACCATGCTTCCCACCATGATGATAATGAGCTAAAGCTCTGAACTATAAGCTATCCCCAGTTAAATGTTTTCCTTTATAAGAATTGCTGTGGTCATTGTGTCTCTTCACAGCAATAAAATCCTAAGACAGAATCCATGGGGAATAAGTCTAATTTAGAATCCTTCAGTGTACTGGCTGGTTTTGTGTGTCAATGTGACACAAGCTGGAGTTATCACAGAGAAAGGAGCCTCCCTTGAGGAAATGCCTCCATGAGATCCAGCTGTAAGGCATTTTCTCAGTTAGTGATCAAGGGAGGAGGGTTCAGCCCACCGTGGGTGGTGCCATTCCTGGGCTGGTGGTTCTGGGTTCTATAAGAAAGCAAGCTGAGCAAGGCAGGGGAAGCAAGCCAGTAAGCAGCATTCCTCCATGGCCTCTGCATCAGCTCCTGTCTCCAGGTTCCTGCTCTGTGTGAGTTCCTGTCCTGACTTCCTTTGGTGATAAACAGCAGTGTGGAAGTGTAAGCTGAATAAACCCTTTCCTCCCCAACTTGCTTCTTGGTCATGATGTTTTTATTTATGCAGAAATACAAACCCTGACTAAGACATTCAGGCTTGAAAATCCTATCACATTAGGTGGGTCTGGTGCTCCAAGGAAGGGTGGGAGAGCAGAAACACAGAGTGCCAGCCTGTGACAGAGCCCTGAGGAACACTTAGTGATAGAGAAGAAGCTGCTCAGTCCTGCCCTGTCTTCCCCAACAGAAAGGAGAGAATAGCAGACAGAAGTACCACAAAAACTAGGGAAAAGCATTTACTAGGACATCAGGGTAGCCAAGAAATAACAGTAAAATACACTGATTTAGTTAGGCACCAGGCAACCCAGATGCCTTTTGAAAACAAACAACTATGTCACAGGCAAAGTCATATATCACTCAATAAGCAAATGTAAATGAATGAGACCAACAAGGGCAGAGACTACAGTTCCCAGGGATCTTCACACTCCCTCTAGGTCTTTCAATATAGAAAACAGAGCAGAAATACTCATCTGTAACATGTTCCATGCAGTCATTAAAGCATGAAATACTGGAGAGGCAACTACCACTAGGCAATCTATTAGACCAGAATCCATGATGAATTCCGGGAAGCAGGGAGGATGAAAGGAGAACATTTTGTGGGGTTCCTTAAGAGAAGAACAGAAATTGTTAGAGCCTTCCAGACCAGGTCAGGTCAGAGCCACAACCACAAAGCCCATCTGCTTGGAGCTGTTGCTCTCTAAAGAGCTCTCTGTCATTCCTATGCTAGCTCCTGAGCTGACACAACAGGAGAGCAGGGAACAGAATAGGTGCTTGTTGCAAGTGACATCTTGGCTGATCTGACCCTGTTTAACCAGGTGGGAAAAATTGAGACAGAATTCATTATGGCTTGCAAACTCCTCATAGGCAACTCCCCACTCCTGCCAACTCTTCCCCAGATGAACCCGCTCTGTGCTGTGTTTCTGCCTTACTCAAGGTCCTTCACATGTCCCATTAAATACACACACACACACACACACATCACACACACACACACATCACACATGTATTATGCAGCTAGCCATGTGAACTCTACAAAACTGGATCTAAAGAATGAAAATGTGTTCAGCACCTCTGTAATTAGGTGAAAATCAGGGTACCCATGTCTCAGGGGCAAAAGATTGCCATCTATAGTTGAAAAAAAAATGCCTGTGGCCAGCTTAGAGAAATTTACACATTGGCATCTTAAAAATGGAGACAGTTTTTACAGAATTAATTGGAGATTCTTAGCAGCAGGTGGCAGGGTTTCTTTTCAGTTTGTAAAGGAAAGTCTAACAGTTGTCAAATGGCCTGGGTAGAAGTGGATTATTTTGATTTTTTTCCCCAAGCTCTCTGAAATGAAGCTTTTAATGCCTGCCGTGTAATGGCCTTCTTTTTCCATGTAAATGTGGGATCAATCTAGTTTTAAACAGAAAGATTTTTCTAATGCACCTTTGGTATTTTTCAAGCTGTGATACAGCTGATAGGAGTGCTTATAAAATGTAAATTGCAAGAAATTCATATTTATAAGCTTTTCCGTGTAATTTTAGGATGCTGACTTTTAAACATTTCTAATGAAGAGCTAGGAGACTTATGCCCTGACTTAAGCATCCCAACTCTGCCTGGGCCAGGTCCTGGAGGAGTCTCCAGGTCCTGGAGGAGTCTCCAGGTCTCAAGGCCTTGAGTCTGTGAGCTGGTGAGAGACAGTGTTGCTGAAGAAGAGAGGACCCTCAGTCATCTCTTTGAAAAAAGCTAATTCCCTATTAGACGCAGTGTGCATGCTGTCTTCTTGGGCAACTGTAGGCTTCTACACTCCTTGACTTCTCATTTTCTCTAAACATATACCGTAAATCACAGCTCGGCCAGGTAAACACTTGAGGATGCGTGGGTTCCTTTGCTACGTCTAGGTTGGTTCTCTACAGCTGTTGTAACATTACCACTGTGCAAATACGTTACCTCAGAAATCTGGAAGCAAGAGTCTGACAGGTACCATACTGTGCAAAACTAGACGTGCTAACAGAGCTGGACTCCCTTCTGCAACGTTCCTGAGAGGCTGTGCCCCTGTATGTGATTTCATTTCTGGCCACAGAATTATTTGGCCCATAGGCCCCTCCATCTTTAAATCTAGCCCTATCCAGCTGTGAGGTCATAGTATCCTCTTTCTGAATCTCCTGTTTCTGTTCACATACTACATACTCTGGATCTCCTGCTTCTGTTCATCTTTGCACATATTAAAGGACCCTAGGATTACATTACATCCATCTGTCACTCAGAGTCATCCTCCTAGTTTGAGTCAGCTGACTGGCAACCTCTATTGCCCCTTGCAAGTGTAGTATTTACAAGTAGGTCTGAGTTTGGGTGCAGATCTTCAGGGGTCAGTACTCTGCCTAGCAAATTCCCAATAAGCCATTCAGAGGCAAAACATAAAAGATTTTCATAGCACAGGAGTCCGTGCTTTTCTTTGTGGATCATTTCCAAGGCTTTCAGCAGATGCCAAAAACTGCAGAGGTTATCAAACTGTACATACTATCTTTTCCTGTACATGTATACAGGGCAGTGTGGGTATGACAGACAAGAGGTGAGTCCCGCCCCAGACAGGATGGAGCAGGAAAGGCATGGCAAAATATCACTTTCAGAATAATGCACAATTGAAAACACAAATTGTCAATTTGGGAAGTATTTTAACATGGGTGACTGAACATGAGGAAAGTCACACTACAGAGAAAGGGAAACTGCTGTGGACACTTTGAAAGAAAAGACAAGTCAATCAGAAGCTGGTTTAGTCTGCAGGGCTCTGTGTTCACTTTCTTCTTGACACTATGAGCACAAACCTGACCAGATGAAGCACAAGGGAGGAGATAGTTACTTTGGCTCTCGGCTTGAGGATGCTCTTCCCATCACGGTGGCACAAGCATCTCACAGCTGGGGCTGCACATGCCTGAAATAGTCCCATCTTGAGGACAGAGAGGCCTGGTTAGATGGGGAGTTGTTCCATGGCTCTAGCCCTGTCCCAACAGCCCAGCATCTCCCAGATAGGTACCATGTCAAAAAGATTCCCAACCTCCCAAATCAGTCCCACCAGCTGGGGACCAAGGGTTCAAACATGACAAGTGGGAGGAATACTTTTCACTAGGCAACAGTAGGGATATCGTTCTATAATACTCAAACTCTAATACATTATTTTTAATCCCAAACACTATAACTTCATGTAATCTGGAATAAATGTTCGTGCAGCTGAGAGTCCTAACTGCTCAGGAAGCCCAGGGGGAGAAGACTGCTTGGGCTCAGGCTTCCAAACCACTGAGAGAAAGATGGGGAGACACACACACAACTAAAGGAGAACATTTAATCTAGGAGGATCACACCTGTAATCCCAGCATTGGGAAGTAGAGGCAGGAGGATTATGAGTTCAAGGACATCTTGAGATCTATAATAAGGTATGTTTTGTGGTTCTGCTTTTATTTGACTGGTCTCAGGCCACAGAAGTCAGAGTGTCTCTCTCCTGGACTAACACACAGACTGTTCCAAGAGGCCTGGGATCTAGCCTCTGCTTGTGTCTCCATCCACCCAGCCTGCTGCTTCACCCACACTCCTTTTCTTTCCTGCTCCATGTGAGAACCTGAGAGGGATATTACCTTTAGGGATGATATGTTAAAGAAGAAGCTCTTTAGTCATTCATTAAACAAATTTTAGTGATCACCTACTCTGTATCAGGAACTGGGCCCTGTTCTAGGGAATGAAGAAGAACCTACTGTGTGCCAGGCATTGGGCCATGTTCTAGGGAAGGAAGAAGAGAATATAAGGAAAGCTTTCTCACAGAACTTTCTTTTGTAGAAGAGGAGGAAGAATGAAGAAAAAGTAACATACAAGAATATTACATCAGGAATGTGCTGTGAAAAATGATACGGTTTCCAATAAGGTAGTGAGGCCTCTGAAAAAATAATCCTTAAATAAAAACTGTGAAATATGAAAATGAACATCTGAAAGGAGAATATTTAAGCCAAGGAGACAATATTTATACACAAAAGCCCTGAAGTGAGCAGACAGGAAAAATTAATATGTGGAAGTCCTAAGTTCTGCACTGTAAAAACTACCAGTGTCCCATTTGGAAGCCTTGGGACTAGGAGTCTCCTCTACAGAATTTTCATTTTTCATTGTAAGATTCGCTCTTCTCCACTTTTGGGATGCCCATATAGGACTACAGAGGGCACTTGTGGTTAAAAGCACTTGCTGCTTAATGAGGAGGACAGAGCTTGAGTCATTCTATCCACTCAATAAGCCAGGTGACCAGAGGCTGCTCTAATTCAGCTCTGAGAGATTTGATGCCCTCTTTGGTCTCTGCAAGTGCACAGATGTGCATCACCCTCCCATGTATACACACAAGCACGTACACATGCATGCATATACACACACATGTACACAAACACAGAGACAACATATTATATACCTACACACACAAACACATGCATGGAAACATGTAGGACCATGGAAGGACAGCATGGTTTCTGGTCAAACACCAGCTAGAAATCACTGGAGACCCCAGGTGATCCTAAGGGACAATATGCATTTCACCACCACGCTCCCCCAGACTCCAGGCTCCTGACTCAAGGCCGAAGACCTCCATTGAGTCGAGTCTTCTAATCACATAGGACAATGCCCACTAGCCCCTCCACAGGTAGAGGGTGTGACTACAAGCCACAGAGCCTCAAGACAGATCTCCATATTAATGAGATAACTAAAGGTCAGAGGTGTAGCCAATTAAACATTCCTTCCCAGACCCTCCTCCTTGCAAAAGATATTTAACCTCAGGCCCGCCCTGAAAATACCAGGGTATAGTTTTCTATTTTTCATCATGAAAATAAATATCTTAAGACCATGGACTGTTTCTCTTCGTGGAAATCTGTTGTGGGGAACTCTCTGCATTCCTAGTCATGGAGACCACCAACCCAGCCAACCAAGCCAATCGAGCAGCCGCCATACAGGCAAGCGAGCCCCAGCAACCAAGCCAAGAACTCCCATCCCTACAGGACATAGCCAGAGCTCATCCCTCCCCCTCTCTTCTTCAGCTGCAGGCCAATCTAGCCCATATGCCCCCCACTTCGTTCTCAGCTCTTCCAAGGACCCCAGTGGCATCTGGGCTGGGGCCTGAGAGCTCGAGAACTGGCTAGTTCTCTGCCACCTTTTGGCCTGGGGACCCCCAAGCCAAGAGTCCTGGCTCCCCGCGGGACCTCAGACTGTGCCCCCCACACACACACTCCAGCGGAGTCCCCCAGCTTCACTTAGCTTGATGTCTACCTGGCGCCAGCGTGCAGTGAGCATAGTCAAATTCCTACATCCTGCCTCTGTCGTCCACGAGCCGACCTAGCCCCGTGGGAGATTGTGGGGCAGACATGAGACCCCCATATCAACCCACACACACTACAACCTAACATGCACATATTCATGTAGACAAATACACACGTGAATTTTTTTTAAAAACCGACTAAGCAGCTCGCACCAGCCATTTATTTTTTTACTCCTACATATTCATGGAACAATGGTGAGCATCTGCACCAAAGAAGAGAGAAGCTCAAACTCATCCCTGAGTGGGGGATGCATGGGTAAGGCACACTCCAACTGCCTGTGGCTATCCCTCCAGGCAGATGACTAGATGGAGGCCTGGTTATGCTCAGGAAACACTCCTCCCTCCATCTTTCCTTCCCCGCACCTCTGCCATCTGACCTTGCCTTATTTCTTATGTGTGCCCTTGCTTGCTGTCTGCCTCCCCTGTGAGTGTCTACTGCCTGAGAACTGAGGTCCTGCTTATTCACTCACACCTTAACATAACAAGCCTCTGGCTTAGGGAAGGCCCTGCCTTACAGTCCATGTGGATGCTCCACCCAGAGCTCTGCTGTCACAAGAAGACCCAGAAGGAAGGAAAAGATAGCAGACAAGAAGCTGGTGCTTCCTTTGAGCAACAGTATGGCGGTTTATACATGTAGGAAGTTGTCTTTGAAGGAACGCACACCTGCCTCTGCCACAGTCTCTCTGGGCCAGTTCAGAGTCTTGCTGGGACAGGGGTACCCCTGTCACCACGGTACTGTCAACAAATGCCAGCTTCTTGAAAACATCTAGGAAAACTTTTACCTGAGGATGGGAAGGGTGCTATTTTTGCTCAAAGGCATAGAGAGAAAAGGGACAGGGGGCATTAAAAAAAAAAAAAGAAGTGTAATTATTTATCTGAAGGTTTTTCCTGGGGGTGCCACACAAACTCGGTGTGACTGAAACCATTCCCATCACATTAATAATAGTAATAAAAAGGCTTTCACCTCCTGTGGCAAGAAGTTGCAAATCTAAATAATTTTATCTTCTCCTCTGAACATTTCCCAAGATGCAACAGTAGCTCTCAGGCAGACAGAAATTACTCACTATGCGCACAGAGCCTACTCCCTTCAAAAATGACTTTGAGATAATATTTGTTTCATGCCTTTGGTAATTTCACATATATATAACTAAAGTGTTCAATTTTGTTGATGGAGCAGTTTAAACTTTATATAGCAATTTAATCCACTGCAACAGATAGAAAAAGATGTACAGTTGTGCTGTGGCTAGAACATTGGTAATATCCGTGCTTTCAAGCAGCATGTTCAAAGATTTATTATTACATAAAATGTCATAAAAATCAAAGCACCACATCTCAATTAACCAGGAGCAGAAATATTGAACTGCTCTCCTCCTGAGTAGTAAATATTAGCTCACTTTTTCCAGTGCCTATAGAGTAGGGGCATGGACGGCCTTACAGACAGAAGGGCGGCACTTTCTTGTGGAAATTAGCAAGTCATTTTCACTGGTTTTCAGAAATTAAAGTTGCAGGAGTCAATCATCACTGCCCAACACAAAACAAAACCACAAATCCTAAACTGTAAGCTGGGAATCCATTAAAACTAATCAGGGTGTGGTATTCTAAAGCCCTGAGGGACTAGAGAGACACTCAGTGAGTTAACCCTTTCTTTCTAATATCAAGAGCAGAACTGCCCAGTGAGGTTTCAGAGGCAAGGCTCAACCCTCTAGTTTACAGTGCTCTTTCATTAAGTCTCTACCTATCAATAAACAAGTACTATCTCAGGCAGGGCTGACTGATGGTATCAAATTATAATGTTGCTTTAGCCACTATGAAAATAATGGCTTCCAGAGAGTCTGTTTGCAATGAGTATCTAATAAACATGGATACATGTGTGGATGTGTAGACAAACAAACAAATGGAGCTCTCAGGAATAGTTCAACTCCCAACAACCACATGGTGGCTCATAACCTTCCGTAACGAGATCTGAGGCCCTCTTCTGGTGTGTCTGAAGACAGGGACAGTGTACTCACATACATAAAATAAATAAATCTTTTTTTTTTTAAAGACTCTAATTGCATCCAATTGCTTTTTATCCTGGCTGTTGGGAGCCCTAAGCTACTTTTCTCTTCTGTCCCTCCCTGATGAGGACTAACCTGGGAAAATCCAGGTTTCCTAAGTCTTCAACATCAAAGAGAATATCTCTGCAGAACAGAACTCTGGGCTCTTTCTTGAATCTTCAAGGGGACAGAAACTAGAGTTTCTGTCCTATGTGACTAAAATATCTATCAGCATTGTCAAGAAGGCTCAACAGATAAAGGTACTTGCTGTGAAAGTTTGGTGGCCCAAGTTCAATCCCCAGAATACATATAAAGGTATAAAAAAGAGAACCAATTTGAAGTCGGGCGGCGGTGGCGCACACCTTTAATCCCAGCACTTGGGAGGCACAGGCAGGCGGATTTCTGAGTTTGAGGCTAGCCTGGTCTACAGAGTGAGTTCCAGGACAGGCAGGGCTACACAGAGAAACCCTGTCTTGAAAAGAGAGAGAGAGAGAGAGAGAGAGAGAGAGAGAACCAATTTGAAACATTTGTTCTCTGACCTGTGCATGCATACTATGTGACATACTCCCTCATACACACACCACATGACACTCACACCACACATGCACACACATACCTCAAAAAATGTTTATCAGACTTTATCAGAAAACTCTATAAAATAGTGTACACCTATCTAAATGTGGAATTTTAAAAATTTGAGTATACATTTGATGTATTTCTTTGTTTTAAGACAGAGTCTTAAATATACCAGGTTGGTCTAAGTCTAAGGGTTTCCAATTGCTGTGAAGAAACACCATGACCATGGCAATTCTTATAAAAGAAAACATATAATCATGACTGGCTTACAGTTTTAGAGGTTTAGTACATTATTGTCATGGAAAGAAACATACTGGCATGCAGGCAGACATGGTGCTAGAGAAGGAGCTGAGCCACTGAGGGGGACTTTGTATCACACTGGGCATAGCTTGAGCATGGGAGACCTCAAGCCCACCCCCACAGTGACATGAGTGAGGAGGTGTTGAAGACAACAGGCCACACCTACTCCAACAAGGCCACACCTTTTAAATAGTACCACTCCCTGTGGGTCTATGGGAACTAATTACAAACAAACTACCAAATATACTCAACAAGCATTGTTGCTGACAAGCTGATAAATACCAGTGAGTTCAAATCACAGCAAAAAGAGCCCAGGTTAGATTCCATCTTTAAGCAGCCCATCCTCCAGTGAAGAATAAACATAAGAAGGTAAACACACATGGACACATAGGCAAACACCAATAATCACACTTGGATTACAGTAAGAAAGTAGCTCTAGAAAAAAGACTGAGGAATATCATAGGAGAGGGTCACACCCTAAGCTGAGTCTGACAAAAGACATGGAGGTGACAGAAGGAGCCAGAAGAATTTCAGAGACAAGAAGTTACATGGCTTGTGGGAAGCTTACAAACTGTTTACTGTTGTGGATGCATCCAGCCCAGTGTAAAGTTCTCAGCTGATAAAAAAACAGGGAGCATCATGGGTTAGGATATTATACTGAAGATGCCAGGCTTTGTCTGTAGGAGACAGAAGCTGCTGGTGAGTCTACAATGTATGAGCCACATAGCCAAATTCTATTTTGGACAAATGACACTAGAAATGAGTGTAGGACAAACTGGGAATGACCAGAAAAGGCACCTGTTAGGAGGTGACAGTTCCCTGTATAGGATCAGCAGCACCAAATGAGGAGCCGGAGAAACAGAGAGGGAGAAGGGGAGAGAGAGAGAGAGCTGTGAGTCCAAGGCACTTCCTACAGTTTATGAAGTCAGCAGACTTGATAAATGATTGGAAGGAAGTGGGAAGGGGAAGTGGGAAGCCAAGACTGCTTCCAGTCCAGGCACAGGCAGACATAGATGACATCTGTGGAGAGAGTCGTGGAGTCGTAGTAATTCACTTGGTTTCAGAATGTTGGGTATAAGGTCTTTAAACCCTTACTGCACTGTGTGCCAGTGTCCTTTCTCAGTCACAGCCTTAGGGTTGGCTGTTGTATGTCATTCAACTCATTTGTTCAACAAATTCTGATATAACCTGAAAACATTCATATATAAACAAAGTAAACCAGAGGGGTGGAGATTTGCTTTAAATAGACCTATTGATACGTTCTGGCAGATAGAAAGTACAGCAAAGGAATCAGAATACAACATGGTCCTGACAGGCTGGGATATGGATTAACAAATTAAATTTAATAGGAAAACAGGGAAGAAATTCATCATGGTCTAGGAAGGTGTGATTTGACATGTGTTCATAAGGAAATAAATGTGAGATTTGATAGCACTTAAATTTAATATAATGTGTATTAAGTCTGGGAACTTGGGACTTCATTCAGTTAAAAACTGACGTACAGTATTAGTACATGTTTTTCACATTGGCATAGGCTACAAAATACTCAGTATTTCACGAGAACATTCTAGTAGTCATTACAATGAACATAAATGTGGTGGATAGGCTGTTCCTACCTGCCCACAGAACACTCTTCAACTAATCTGAATCTTTTCCATTTGTTAAATAAGGTAGATTTGGCATAAATCTGCCTTTACTGGCATAGTTCCACTTAAATTAAGATCCTGGGACATGATAACTCAAGGTAAATTATATGCAAATTAAGTTACACCCTGATGTCCATACTTGATTCTAAGAACCTCAGATTGGGTGGCCACTGACAGCCGAACAATTGTAGGTAGGCTGTCCCCAGGATGGGAATGTCTAGAAACCCTTCTCACTAAGGGATGTTGGAAAGATCCTGCTGAGTCTTCCCTTGAAGCAAGGCTGAGACAAGGATTCACAGCTGCCTCCAGATAGGAGAAGGGCAGGGCTGCAGAATGAAAGAGACCTGCCTGATATCAAGCATGAACAAGAGAAATAAATCACAAACAACACACCAGGGCAGAGCAGTGGGGAAAGTGGGTCTGTACAACATGGAGCATGAGTGTCCTGAAGGTGTGCAGGCAGAGCAGTCCTCTATGTAGATTTGCTTTGCCATTGTTTTTCTCAGTTCTAGAATAAAAGTCATGTATAATCCAACTAGAATGTCACTAGGGACTATAGCCTCATGATTGGCTGCTATATGCTATCAGACTCAATCATTCAGCAGGTATTGAGCATTCCGTTCATATCACGAATATGTTCTTATACAAACAGGTAAAGCCGAGCGGTGGAGGTTGACTTTAAGTACATTATAGGGCAAGCAACAAGTGCGGTAAAGAACACTCTGCTGTCAACCCGAAGGAACTACGGGAAGAGCATTTCTTTCTGAACTAGGAGCAGGAGGATAAATGTTCCTGATAGACCCAGCATCCCGACTGACACACACTTCCCCCAGTATCCCAATGGACACATGCTTCCTCCCAGTATCCTGACAAACACTTCTCCCAGTGTCCTGATAGACACAAACTTCTCCCCCAGCATCTTCCTGAGGTACACGTACTTCCCCCACCACATTCCCTCATTTTCAGCCAGAGATGGGTCAGACCATAATCTCTTCTTCATTTTAACTTCTTTAAAACAAACAAACAAACAAACAAAGTCACTTTAGTATAATTAACTCCCAAATAAAATCATCACACAGTTCATTTAAAGATATCCTTCTAATAGTTGCCCAAATTCTCCATCTCTCATTCTCTAACTTCTCGCTCTGTTGTAGGCAAGGATGGGAATGACCTCTTAACTCATAGATGGCTCTCCTTCCTTCTAATAACAAACCTTGCTCTCTCTGAAACTCTGACTTGATCATGTGACCCAGCTAACTATTAACCATGAGTAGGTACATGGTGTTAAACTGAGAAAATTGGATTCCTTCCCATTGATTGTTTAGGGTTTTTTTCCTTTGTTGTTTTGGTTGGTTGGTTGGTTGGTTGGTTGGTTGGTTGGTTGGTTGGTTGGTTGGTTGGATGGTTAGTTAATAGTTGTTTGATTATTTAATTGTTTGGTTGGCTGGTTGGTTGACTGGTTGGTTGGTTGGCTGGCTGGTTGGTCGGTTGGTTGGTTGGTTAGTTGGTTGGATGGTTGGTTAGTCGGTTTATTGATTGGTTGATTGTTTGGTTGACTGGTTAATTGGTTGGTTGGTTGGTTGGTTGGTTGGTTGGTTGGTTGGTTGGTTGGTTAATTGGTTGGTTGGTTTTGTTTTCCTTTTCCTAAAACCAAGGGGAGAAGTCCTCTTCATCCCCTTTCCTTTGCTGTGTGGAAGGGCTCTGGGAGCTGCCTACACAGCTATATTTTATCCACAGGAGGAAGTTTGTGTGCAATAAAGAACAATGAATAAAACTGAGGAGCTGAAAAATATCTACACTGAGAGGCCCCTCACCCTAGATTCTCAGATCACCACCTCAGGGCTTTAAAGTCTTTTTCTCTTCCTTTATTTATTTCTGTCCTAATTTTCTTTCTCCTTTCTGTTTTGTAGAGTTGGGATAGAAGCCATGTCCTTGCATGTGCTAGACAATTGCTTTGCTACTGAGCCAGATTCCCAGTTCTGACATTCTCTTTTCAATCTTCAAAGACATTTTGAACCAAAGATAAAACATGATGAGATCCTTCTAGAAAATAAAACTTCGAAGACAACTCCGATTCAAGATGACAGATAAGTGGAGAGATAGAAAGAGAAGACATGGAACATTTTGAAGAATCAACAACATGACAATGTCATAATGTTAAAATATCCATAAAATCATACATGGCACAAATAAAAAGAATATTTCAGAACCAGTGAACTGACCAACTTGTCGTTTCTAACTAGAAAACCATAAAGGACTAAGGAGACTGTTGATGCTGAGAAATGCCAGCAGAGAAGCCGCGCTGGGTCTATGCCAGGTTGCTTATTTTAATTCACTGGAGAAGTTAATTATCATCCTTGGATCCTTGGTGGCTTTAAAGAGCTGCATCGGAAGGCAGGAGAGGCTGGAGGTAGTAATTGAACATCGAGTTTGTGCCAGTTTTTCCTCTCACACACATCATGCAATTTATCTCCTGCTAATTGAACTGTAAAGCTTTTTCCACTGAGATTTTGGGCTAAATTTAAAATTAGTGGACTTTTACAGAATTATTTTGTCAACAAAGTTAGAACAGACCTCCTCAGCCATAATGCTTTTCAAAGCAATTTCAATCACTTAATTCACATTGTGGGTCTAGGTAGTGGAAAATCATTAATGTTATTATTTTGATCACCAGGAGTGCTGGAATAAATGACTTACAGACTTGGGGACTGGTCAATTTAAAAGGCTGGAGTAATCCAGAAAAGCTTATCAGATCCCTGCTGTCACAGGTCTCTCTAAGCGCGTAATTAGTCTTTTCACAATGTGGGCAGGAATAAGAAGTGACACACAAGAGAGACAGGGCTGGGAAGCAAGGCCTTCTACAGCAGCAGTTTGCAGTATTCATGGAGCAGAGCAAACACTGCCTAGGTGGTGGGTGAGGGCCTACATTTCAATTAAGGGCACGGGCCTGTTGGAGCCGGATAATGGCCTCCTACTCCCGCATGGCCTTCCCTACATTCACAAAGCATTTGACCTCTGATGTGGTTTGAGTGTGAAGTGTCCCACAGCCTCACATGTTAGAGCAAATGTTTCCCAGATGGTGACAGTGTTTTGGGGAGGTCATGGAGCCTTTGGGAGGGAGGGCCCCCTGGAGAAAGTGGCCACTAAGGCAGACACTTAAGGTTGCCAGCTCCACCCTTCTTCCGGATCTGCCGGATCTGAGCTGGCAACCTCACACTTGAGTTGTTCTCACCACCACCCTTCTCTACCATGATGCACTGGGCCCTCAACCTGAAGCCAAAATAACACCTTTCTTTTTGTCAGGTATTTGGATACAAAAATGAGAAAATAATATGGTATTAATATCAAAACAGCCTTAACCTATACACAAATAAATTAAATAGATGTAAACAAAAATGTTTATTCCAGTGCAGGTAGAATGGCTTAGTCGGTCAGTGCCTGCCATAAAGACTAAAGACAGAGAGTCATTCCTGTGACCCACCTGGTAGAAAGAGAGAACTCCCCAAAGTTGTCCTCTGACTTACATACACGCGTATGCGTGCCTGCACACGCATGCACACACACAGACACAGACACAGACACTAGCATATGAGCATCCACGCATGCACAAATAAGTAAAATAAGCATCAAAATTAATACATGAAAAACGATGAGGCTAAGTTTCACATTACCCTGCAGAATGTGCACATTACCTTGCATTCATGTGCTTCATGACGTGTGTGTGTGTGTGTGTGTGTGTGTGTGTGTGTGTGTGTGTGTGTCGCTCTCCTGTGGAGTCTAGCCTCACACAAGAAAAGTAAAAGCCACCCCTTTGATCAGAAACACAAGCTAAAATAAAATGTTTCCATTGTTTCTGAAGCCTGGGACCCTCCCACACACTACCTGCTACCACACACACACAAGGACTAGACTACAGACACGTCATTAAGCTTTTTGTTAACCAAGATGACCAGAGCAAAGGGAAATGGCCCTGACTACAGCCATAAAAGAAAGCAAGAACTGAATCTTGGGCTAATGGAGTGAGTCAGTGGTTAAGAGCACTTGTCCCCATTGCAGAAGACCTGAGCTCAGGTCTCAGCACCCACATGGCAACTCACAGCTGTCTGTAACTGCAGCATCAGGAAATCCAATGCCGTTCCTAGGCTCCTCTAACAACTGCACCCATGTGCACAGAGCCCCAGCACAGACATACACATAATTTAAAATAGAAATAAATCTTTGTAGGAGGACTGAATCCTTTTACCCATTTTAAAAATCGTTTTAACTGCATTCACTCACAGGGCACCGTGTAATAATAAGTATGGATGAAGTATAAGGATCAAATCAAGGTAGCTGCCATTTTCACCTTAAACATTCTAAGTTTCTGATCAATGTGTGGGTCTTAATCTCTGATAATGCAAGCATCTCGTGCACAAGGCCTGAAGAGGTGTAGGGCATGTGACACAAATGTATTTCACACAGCCTTGATCCACTGAATATTTACATTTTGAGATTTGATGCTGTGTGTGCACCATCAATAAAAGGTTCCATCAACAAGAGGTTTGGTTGGTTGGCTGGTATTTTTATTAAAAGACTTCTGTGAAGAGCTAAAAACCTAAAATATTTGGACAAAAATAAGCAGAGAATCCCATTTTTAAATACAGGTCTCCTCTGGAATTCTAAAATAACATCCACGGTGTTTCCTAACTATCATTAAAAACAAAAACCTACAGCAAAAACTAAAACAACTTATTTTTCCATATTCATGAAAATCTCACTGGGGGAAATGGTTAAGTATGCCTGGCAGTGGGTTTGTTTGTTTGGTTGGTTGGTTGGTTTGGTTTTTCTTGTTGTTTTGTTTTGTTTTGTTTTGTTTTGTTTTGTTTTGTTTAATTCCCAAAGCTCTCAACGCAAACATAGAATGTATTCAAATAGGCCACCCTCCCACCATTCTTCAAAGCTGTGATTCCTTCCTTTCTGTCTTCCTATACTTTAATGAGTTATTCTAAAGGATAACAAAATGTGTGAGATACTTCATATTCTATTGAACTCTAAGAGAGAAAACACAATCATCAAAAGCAAACACTAAAACAGAATCTAACAGCCCATTACTACTTAAAGGTGACCAAATCATCATCAAAAGCAAGTAAAACTCTAGATTCCTTGCTTGGCCACTTCAGCCTCACGTCATTGCACCTGTCTCACCACGCCCCGATGCAGCAGAGAGCAGGCTCACTGAGCACACCTGTCTCACCACGCCCCGATGCCGCAGAGAGCAGGCTCACTGAGCACCACCGGCCTGGACTCGGTCCTCTGTTCTACAGGAAAGTTTTACTAGCTGCAGAGCTACTTTTCTGAAGGAATTCTCATGGCCTCTCCCTTCCCTGCTGCCCCAACCCGACCCCAGGGAAGGCAAGCCTCTGCAATGACGCATAACTACTGTTTACCATGAGCACCCTAAGGACACCTCAGACATCCAACAAAATCCTGATGCAGGCAGCCAGTCAGAGGACGCTGACTGCATGTCTCACTGAGGAGACCCTGGAGATTTCTAGTCAAGACAACCGGAGCACGGAGGGATCCAACCTCTAAGGTACCTTTTCTGTCTGAACACACAGACAGCAGTGAGGGGGGGAAAAACATAGGAAAAATAAAAGTGATATCCAGACTCAGAAATGAGGCGAACCTCACCAGACAATAGAACCACTTTAACACTCAATGAGTTCAGGCTAATCTTAATGTCTAGAAAGAGCACTAGCCATGTTACATGTTGAAGAAACCCAAGAATCTCCAGCCAAGAGAAAAACATGCTAAGAGAAATAAACTAGAGGTAGAAAGATAAATATTGCTTGTTTTTCCTCTTTCATACATAAGATTTCATACATCAAGATTTTTAAAAGGCACGTACAATTAATATCTGCTACTGTAAAAACTAAGGCATGGCATAGTGGTGCCTTTAATCTTTAATGGCTTTAATCTTGTACGCAGGAGGCAAAAGCAGGCAGATCTCTGTGAGTTTGAGGCTAGCCAGAGCTATATAGAAGGAACCTACCTCAATAAAAGTTTCAGTTAAAAAAAAAAACAGCAAAACAGAAAGAAGGGGCTAGAGAGATGATTCCATTGTTAAGAGCACGATTTGTTCTTTCAGAGGACCCAGGTTTGATTACCAGAACCCGTGTGTGGTAGTTTGAATATGCTTGACCCAGGGAGTGGCACTGTTAGGAGGTGTGGCCTTATTGGAGGAAGTGTGTCATTGTGGGGGTGGTCTTTGAGAGACTATCCTCTTAACTGCCTGGAAGCCAGTCTTCTGTTAGCCTTTGGAACAAAATGTAGAACTCTTAACTTCTTCAGCACCATGCCTACCTAGACACTGCCATGCTTCCCACCATGATGATAACGGACTAAACCTCTGAACCTGTAAGCTAACCCCAATTAAATGTTGTCCTTTATATAAAAAAAAATTGCCTTAGTCATGGTGTCTCTCTACAGCAATGATCACCCTAAGACAAGAGGACCCAGGTTTGATTACCAGAATCCATATGTCTACTCATGACCTTCTGTAACTCCAGTTCTAAGGTAGTCAACACTTTTGGCCTCAGTATGTACCAATCATGCATGTGGTGCACAAATATGCATGTAAATAAAATGCCCATATACATAAAAATAAATGAGACAGAGAGACAGAAAGAGAAAGAGAGACAGAGAGTTCCCCAGCCAAAGCCTCCTACCTGAAATTCCACTGAAATTAACCCAAAAATGCCCATTACAAGGAGGAGAGCAAAGCAAATGGCATCCTCCTTTATAATATGCTAGAAAGAACTTCAAGTCCCCTTCACATGACATGTTTTGTTTTGTTTTGTTTTTTTGTTTTGTTTTTTGAGACAGGGTTTCTCTGTGTAGCCCTGGCTGTCCTGGAACTCACTCTGTAGATCAGGCTGGCCTCGAACTCAGAAATCCGCCTGCTTCTGCCTCCCAAGTGCTGAGATTAAAGACGTGTGCCACCACTGCCTGGCTTCACATGACATCTTATTGGGAGGGTGTAGAGTAAGAGATGGAGGGCACTGGAACTGAAGGTGTGGGCAAGAGGAAGAGTAAGGATAGGAAGCAGGGTACTCAAGAGAACCTCCCCACCCCCAAAAAATAGTCATTCACATATAGGTGGCAGTCTGTCTTCAATTCAAATGACCATGCCATTGCTATGAGTGGCCCTCCCAAACTTTCCATGTGAAAAATTGTAATCTCCTACTCAGCTGTTGCAAGACAGTGGGGTCCTCAGGAATAGATTAGTGTCACCCAAATGTGGTGATTCATACCTGTCAGAGGGACAGTCACATGTGTGAGGCCAGACTTGACTACCCATGAGACCCCATCACAAAAACCAACAAAAAGAATAGACTAATGCCAATACTATGGGGGCATATTCTGGGAGTTGAGTCCTTAGAAAGAATGGGTTTATGTGCCCTGCCCCCAACATACATCATGTGATGCCTTATAGAAGACACAAGAGCCATTTCAAAACCAGGAGCCAGATGTATTTCTGTCATTATCAATTACTACTTTAGATCTCTTAGATTCTCTTAGATCAACATAACATAGACTAACACAGTTATGCAGCCTTATCCCACATGAGAGGGGATGTTTAGGGGATGGGGCATAAGAAGGCAGATGTTGGAATGGCTTTGAAGCCTGAGTGGTCTTCTTTGAAATTCAGTCCTGTACATGAATAGCTTCAGATTCTGAAAATGTTCTGTGACCTCCCTGAGTTCAGTTTCTGCATCTACAGGGTGGTGGAAATACAATACTGACATCTGTTGTGCTGCTAAATGAAAATGTGCTGCAAAGTATATGGTCAAGCAACTCTAAGTAACTGCTCAAAAATACTGCTAAAAAAAAAAATGAGTGCACGTGCCAAGGAGGGCCTGAAGAGGGCGACAAGTACCCTGGAGCTGGGGTTAGCATCGTTCCTGATGGCAAATAGCAGGATGAGAGTGCTAGGAACCAAACTCAGGTCCTCTTGCTCTTAACTGCTGAGCCATCTCTTCAGGCCCTGGCCCTTGTTCTTAATTGAGGCACTATGTGGAGAAGTTCCGTGCAGCAAGGTCACACGCAAGCCCCAATGTCTTTACCTACAGACATAAAACTTCACCCTCAAGGCAAGTGGGCTAAACCTGCCCAAGCCCCAGATACTGTATTTGTAAAATGAAAATAACGGCTGCTTCATGAAGCTGTTATGGAAATGAAACTATACAACATGGATAAGAGCTTAACGTACTGCCTGGCACACAGGAAGCCATCAGTCAGCAGTAGGTGCTAGTATTTTTAGACATAATTTGCTACACCCAGTTTAACTGGCAGGGAATGTATGATTAAGCAAAGGTCATCCTGTGACCTTTGGAATATTAAGACACTAAGAGGTGAGTTTTAATTTGTAATTCTCTCCAGGGCTGAAATGTGTGTTTATAGCTGCATGCCATGTACTCTGTTTGTCAGCTGATATTGCCTTACTCATATAAAAAGATGTGCTGACCCACCTCATATAAAAGGCACAGCAATTGAAAATAACTACAAACACTTTAAAGTGTGAACTTGCCCTGTGTTAAATTGAAACGGGAGCTCAACAGAGGATCATAAGATGGTTATTCTGGGCTGAGTTGGGTATGTCTGAGAAATGCAGCCAGATGAGTCTTCACATTCCCTTTAATCTAATGCTCTGCACAAGCACCCTCACCAGTGTATTGGTCAGTGAGGCACTTGGGTTTCTCTTTTGTATTTAATCACTTGGGGATCCATTTAATGTGATGCACTAGAATAGACATGACGTGATCAAACTCGGCCTTCGGATAAGCCATTCACTCTACAGTGGTTCCCTTAGGCCTTCTCCTGACACAAAGGACAGTGTGAAAGGTGTGGCCGGCCATGTGATTGCTTAAAAGACTACTTGGTGTAAGAGTGTACAGGGCTGCAAGCTGGGGGATGGCCCTATACACACAAGTCTATGAGCAAAGTAAACTGGAGACTCTGTGGGTTATCAGAAACTGAGACAGACAGACAGACACACAGACAGACACACAGACAGACACACAGACAGACAGACAAAGAATACAAAGTTGGGAGGAGCTGAGAGAATGAGAAGTAGAACCAGGGGAAGTTAGAAGGAGGCACAAAAAGCCGAACATGAGCAAAGCACAGAAAAGTCTCAGAGAATTAACTAGACTGTATCTTAAGATGTTGTGTTCCAGGTTTCCTTAATTATTAATAAAATATGTGCTATGGGGGGGTGCAGATATGCGTGTGACAGGGCGAGACCCTTTAACTAATATAGATTGCTGCTGTCCTATTTGAGCACTTGATGTAGGAAGACACTTCGCTATGTCCCAGTATGCTTCTTTTTTAATTCAGTGGAGAAGCTCAATAGATCCTCTCCTGTCTTTTTTAAAATGGTATCTCGATGTTGCTTGCAGCTTGTCTGTTGTGATTCACAGAAAAAAGCCTTTCCTGGAGGAATCATTTCAGACATTTCAAGATAAAGCAGATGTGTTCATTGAAAAATTCCCTTGCTCCAGATTTCTAGCTCTTTATACTTCCGTGTGTATTTCAATCAAGCCCAAATCGAACCAGCCCAAGGGTTAAATCCCAAAGCCAACTGTTAAGGAGGAGAAAGAGGATGAAGTCTTCATCCAACTGCGTTCTCTAGCCACTTGGGGCTTGGAGAGAACCAACCTTCCAGGAGGACTTAAGAGGCTAACTCTAGCCATACCCTTGCCTTCCTGCTCTGCAAGATCACTGCACCGTCATTGTAAATAGGAAACCAAGGAGCTGGCTCAGATGGGGTTATTGACTCTTACCTAACAGGAAGAAATGTACTGTTCACTTTAAGAATGGGAGCTACTTAGCAATGACTGAATTCAGTAGGGGCCTGTGAACCACTAAAGAAATCCACCCAGGTACACTGTAGCTGCTGCTGCAATTTGAAAGGATGAGTTAGTAGGCTCTAATCCCATGCCATTTGCCAGATCTCAGACTCCCCATTCCATCCTCTTGACTTATTATCTCTCCTTGAACCTAACAGAGGTAGGGAGCAAACTACAAAGGCCATAGCCAAGGGCCTCTGGGCAGCGAGGTGTCTATTAAGTCAGGGGAGAGTAAACCAGGCACCCTAAAGCCAGAGTCAAGACCTGATCCATGCTGCAAGGCAGAAGAGGCAGGACCAAGGATAAGCAATAATTGTACAGGGAGTGTCATAAACCCTTCTTTGTGGCCAGTGGCCAAGATAAAGCACACAGGCAGCAGCCCAACCATGCTTGAAGGGCATGGACCCAAGAGAAGCAAAAATTTTGCAAATATTATGTGTTGATTCCTTATGGCGATAAAAAAAAAAAATACATTCCAAACACATAACTGTTCTATGCATTCAATTTCTAGCACTAGAAGACAAAAGCCTCTGGTGGTAAAATCATAACACAATTTGCATACACAAATATATGTAAGATGTCAGAATAGGTCTAAAAGACAAGCTACTGTAGAAGGATGGAAATAACACCAATTACTCTGCAAAAAGAATGTCATTTGCTAACGTACAGCCCAGCATTACAACTTTCCTATTAATGCAGTATAAAAAAACAGAAACTATAAATCATACCCCTAAAACACAGCTCCACAACGTACCAGAATTACATCTCATGATGGCGCATAATTACAGCACCTTCAAACAGCACTGAAGAATGTGTCACAAGCAATGCAAAATGTCATTTATTTCTCCTGACAGATATTAATTGCTCCATGTTAAAAAATCTTTTGAACCATTACTGATAAGCAAAAATGGCATCATAAATGCCTGGGAAACTGTAAGAAGAGAGGACCAATGGCTGGCAGAGCTCCTGCAGAAGGTGGCAAGGCAGCTTCTCAAACGGGATGTTGGTTATTGAAGTTTGTAAGTCACCACTGAGACACAGAGGAAGAGACACAGAGGAGGAACTGCCTCCAGCAGTCTAAAGTGTTATCAATCTCTAGGAGCACTGCATAATTGAGATTTAAAATTCCATCCAGCTCCTTTACAAATTGCTTGTGTTAAGACAGAACCTTGAAGGCAGGAGGGCACATGCAGGAAAGAAGAGATAAGCCCAAGTCTGGTGTGGTGGCATCTCTGTCATCCCAGTACTCAGCAGCAGGGACCAGGAGGAATGGGCATTCAAGGCAGCCTAGGCTGGATGAGTCTTCACATTTCCTTTAACCCAATGCTCTACACAATCACCCTCACCAGTGTATTGGCCAGTGAGGCACTTGGGTTTGTCTTTTGCATTTAATCACTTAGGGATCCATTTTATCAATCCAATAGAAGAGACATGAGGTGACTATAATCTCTGACTGTTGTTATTCTGCCTCAATTAATACATTAATGTTAAAACTCATTTATGAGAGCCATCCCCCAGCTTGTGGCCCTGTATACTCTTTCACCAAATTTCTTTTAAACGGTCACGTGGCTGGCCACACCTTTCACACTCTCCTTTGTGTGGAAAGTCAGGAGAAGGCCTAAGGTCTCAAAAGTAAAACAAACAAAAACCTAAAGCATTTTATGTTTTTGTCTGTGAGTTCATCACGATAAAGTGATTCTGTGAAGTAAAAACAATGAATAGATAAAATGTAGAATTAGAGAGTAGGCGTGGCTCCCAGACGAAGGCTGCCTGTGGTCTGACAGGAGAACTTCCCTGTAGGGTTAGACAGCAGACTGAGGAACAGGGTCCTGTGTGAGACCGTGAAAGGATAGCTTGGGTCCTGGTCCAGCACAGGCCTCAAACCCCGGACCCTAATGGGATGGTAGGTGTTCAGCCTTGCTCCTAGACTCCAGGCTCTTGACACGAGGCTGAAGACCTCCATTGATCCTCGCCTTTCAGTCACGTAGGGCAATGCCCCTACAACAACCCGCCCCCCCTACTCCCAAAGAGAGGTTTGTGTCTCCTAGCACAGGTAGAGGGCCTGTGACTACAGACCTCAGAGCCTCAAGAGATCTCCATATTAATGAGATACCTAAAGGCCAGAAGGTGTAGCCAATTAAGCTTTCCTCCCCAAACCCTCCTCCCTCCCTATTTAACCTCAGGCCCACCCTGAGGACCCAGGGGAGTACAACCACATCCACTTTCAGCCATGACAATAAACCTTTTAAAACTATGAACTTCCTCGTGTCTTTTGGGGCCCTGCCGTGAGGAACCATGGAGAAGGCCTTTAACTAATGAGCCACTGCCACTATTGCCTAATCTGCCACTAAAAGACTTCTCTACATTCCACCACAGAGGCCGCCAACTCCAGCAAGCTAGCCTAGCCAGCGATGAAGAGTCTCAGTAACCAAGAGTCTCATTTTCCCCTTCACCCCTCTCAGTTCGGGCTGTCCAGCCTGTATGCAACCCCACCCTCACCTCAGCCCCCATCCCCACCACCCATCTCAACTCTTCCGAGGCTCCCAGCGGGGTACCAGACTGAGATCTCTCCATGCCCAGGCAGAGTCCAGCCCAGCGGCTTCTCATAGCCTGATGTCTGCCCTGCGCTGAGTAGAGGAAACTCAGTCAAATTCCTGTGCTTCTGCCTCCCTAGGCTGTGACAGACACTCAAGAACGACAACACGGCCCCACAGTCCTGTGTGGCTGCTGTGTTGAGCTAGAAATCCATCCCTGAGTCTGGGAAGCAGCTGTACTCAGGAGACTTGAGCTGAGCGACCCCAGGCACCACCATGGCCAGCAAGGGATAAATATGATTAAAAATAAAAAAAAAGTAAGGTCAGAAATTATGAAAAATAAAACATACAATATAGAAAAATTAAAGACAGACATTAGAATGGGTATGGAAAAAAAAACAGAAAATATCAATTACCAGCACAAGAAAGTTTTTCAAAGAATACCTTTTAAATTTTTGTTATATTTTTATTTATTTTTGTGTCTGTATGAGGCAAGGAGACAAGAAATGCCCCAGGGTATGTGGAGGTCAGAGGATCAACTTCCAGGATCTCCTTCCACCCGCTGTGTCCATGGATGGAACTCCAGTCTCAGGCATGGAGACAGGCAGCTTTACACACTAAGCCATCTGGTTACCCCAACATCATGATTTTTTTTAAAGAGGATAATGACTACTTTCATACCAATAGATTTTAAATTGAAGTGAGGTGTACTGGAAAATATAACTCATCAAAAGTGGCAAGATAGGGCTGGAAAGACAGAGGGTGTGGTTCAGGGTGCCTGCTGCTTCTGCAAAGGACCATGGTTCAGTTCTCAGCACCCATGCAAGCCTGCCTGTAACCATAACTACCTGTAACCCCAATTGCCTGTAACCCCAGCTCTGGGGAACACAACACCCTCTTCAATCCCCAAAGATACCTGTGCTCATGTGCACACAAATACATATATACAAGCACACATACATACACAAGTAAATAAAAATAGACTAAATCCTGTTTTAAAAGAGCAGACATCACAACAGAAATAAAAGCAAAAAAGAACTTTACTAAAAGCCATTCCAAAAGACACATGTAAACATACTTGACTCTATTAGTCACCAAGAAAAACACAACTTAAAACCAAAATGAGAGCTCCTTAGTCACACTCTGGAATTGAAAAAAAAAAAAAAAACCATTTACAGGCCAATAACAAATGTTGGTGAGACTGCAGCAACTCCTGAGACCTTCACGTACAGATGACAGGAGCAGCATTGATCCAGACACTATAGACAGGGCATGGCAAAGCTTCTAAAGACAGGAAATGCAAATCTCATGGCCCAGAATTTAACAAAAATGGTTGTTTGCCAGAAAAAATAGAGAAACATCCACACCTGCATGATGCTTCCAGCTCCAGCTGGAAACAAACCAAGAGTCCCTGGGGAGGGGGTGATGGAGGAGTACAATCACATAGGGAACATGACATGGGCAAGACTCAGAAACAAGGCCCACATGTGTCTTAGTTAGAGTTTCCACTGCTGTAAAGAGACACTATGACCAAGGCAACTCTTATAAAGGAAAACATTTAGGTGGGGCTGGCTTAGAGTTTCAGAGGTTTAGTTTATTGTCATGGTGGGAAACATGACAGCACACAGGCAGACATGAAACTAGAGGAGCCAAGAATTCTATATCTTGATCCAAAGGCAGCCAGAAGGAGACTGTCATTTGCAGGCAGCCAGGAGGCTTGATTCTGCCCTGGGTAGAGCTTAAACATAAGACCTCAAAGTCCACCCATACAATGACACACTTAGTCCAACAAGGCCACACCTACTCCTACAAGACCACACCTCCTAATAGTGCCACTTCCCATGGGTCAAGTATATTCAAGCCACCACAACATACAACCCATTCTTGGAAGGATTATGATGCAAGTTATGGCTTAGTTTCCAAATGAACAAGAAAGGTTAATCTATGATGACCTAAGTTAGGATCATGGTTCTCTCCCAGAGTTGAGGCCCAGATGGGTGGAGAATGACGGGGCAGGCTCCTGATTGCCTCATGAGCGCACACAGCCATCCATTCCATCTGTGAACGTTCATCCAGGTGCCTGTTTAAGATACCTTTAAGCACCATTTGAGTAAATGTTATGTCAATAAAAGGCTTATGCTTTAAAAATAACTGTGCATCAGGGTCTGCTGTATATGTACCCAGTGTCTGATGTATGTGCTCTCTATATATATGTGCCTGTATATGTGTGAACAGTAAAATACTCAAAGAGAAATCCCTCAGGATAGTTGTGTGTTTCCACTTGTTAGAGCTGAGGACAGGACACGTAAAAAGGGTGGAACAAAGTGACCAAGTGACCTGTGTCTACATGGACCGGAGGAACATTCATTAAAAGGCTGATGATTTGTGCCATTATAATGTTTTGTTCCAGAGGCCACTACTTAAAGCCATGCTCCACCATCTGATGTAGGAAATTAGAAATGTAAATAACTGTGAGTCCAAAGTGGCTTTTAAATCTTCTAATAATAAGGAATCCAATAGAGTGCAGACAGCATCCGCAGAGAATAGCTTATATCCATCAGCTCAGTTTGGGTCTAATAGCCTCTGTGTCTTACTGATGTGTTCCTAAGGCTGTTGTCTCGATGGCATGGCACACCAGTTCAGGGACATTCAACTACATTGACTTGTTTTTATAAAGTTGTAACAAGATTAATTTTTCAGGCATTTCTTCACAGAAGTATCCATTGCACTTGAATTCTAGTATTGATTTCCAGAGTCAAATAAGCAATCTTTCCTTTAGCCTATTACTTTGCCTTGAACGTGAATGAAATGTCTCTGCTTACACTAATACATACCCTAGGCTGTATCAACACCATGCCAGAGACAATGATAATCTTTAGCTATTACAAAGTGTTCTATTGGCAAATCTAACCTCATCAACCTAACGTTAATTAAGAAAGCATCACTAAAGACTGCAGTGCCTAATATTAACACAAACAATTACACAGAATTCAGAACATATCCAGGTATTGTCCCACCACACTTTCAGAGCTAACTAGTCATTATCCTGAGCCTAGGGAAAGGCTCCCACTGGCCAATCAGAGAGCTAACTACATGTTACACACTGAATGGGGGAAAGGCTCCAGAGGTGAGTAAGACTTCAGGATGCTGAGAGGGAATTCTACTCTCAAAAGTTCACAGAACAGAGGATAAGGAAACAAGACACCATCACTGGCTCTATTGCAACGCATGAGGTGTTGCTGTGAATTCACCTCCTGCGGTGGGATCAGGGAAGGGGAACCACTCCACTCTGGCAGCTTTACAGAATAAACAGTGGTTCTAGAAAACTGGAGATTATTCTAGGAACACGAGAGAGAGAGAGAGAGAGAGAGAGAGAGAGAGAGAGAGAGAGACACCTTGGAAAGATGTCCAATGGAGAAAATGCTTGTGTGTCCCTGGGTGTGTGTAGGAAGCTAGTGGAAGATGAGGTTAGACTAAGAGAGACATTAGGAAAAGAAACTCATCAGAAGAGTTCTGAGTTTTCATCTCATCACTCTGGCACAGCTTATGAAGGGAGGGAGATGGAGAAAGAAGGCTGCAGGCATTCACAGGAAAAGAAGTTGGTAAGCCAGTAGGGCTTCAAGGGCCAAGTTTCAGAACCTGTGGTTTGTATATAAACTGTTTCCCACAGACTCATACATTTGAACACTCTATCCTCAGGTGATAAGCTGTTCTGGAAGGCTGTGGAACCTGTAAGTGATGGGTTGGTAGGACAGATCTCAAGGTTTTCTACCTCGCTCCACTTGCTATTCCTCTCTGCTTGCTGGCATCTGACAAGCTGCCTCATACTCCTCCTGACACACCTTCCTGCCCTGCTGGGCTGTACTGTTTCTTAAACTGTGAGCCAGAAATAACCCCTTCATTCTTCAGGGGCTTCTTGCCAGGCTCTTGATCACAACAACAAGGAGAGAAACTAGTGCACAGTAAGAAGGCAGAATCCATGGCTCATTCCACTTAAATGCAGAGATGGGTCAATGGGAAAGCCTGGGCTGCTTCAGCTGGTAGCAGGAACTGTGTGATGGTCAGTTGTAGTGCAATTTTCCCTAATTAATTGATTGGATAATAAAGATAACAAGAAGTCAATCTCTGGGCAAGGAGGGGGTGGGCCTTCCAGTCCAAGAGAGGAAGAGGGGACACAGGAGGAGGGCACAGGTCTCTTTGGACAGCAAGGCAGGAGCAAAAGCAGACAAAATGTAGACCAGACACTATTAGATCTGGTGGTGGATTCCACCACCACCATCAGAAGATTTCCAGCATAGAATAGTTGATGAGTTTAGGACGATAGATTCCTTCCATGCCCAGCAGTTGTGTTATCTGTTGATTCTAAACTAAGATTGTCTGGTGTTTTCCATTTCATAGTGTCTCTTGTGGGCCGGAAGGAAAGAACATAGCCTGGGAGGAATTCTGCCAGGCTTTGGGATGGGAAGATTTGGCACAGAGTGGCCTGGTGAAAACACACCCCCAGCTAACCATGGGAAATCAAGCTGACCTTAGGGATAGCCATGGGGGCGGGGAGATTGCCGTTAGTGTGGGTTGATTTTTAGTCATTACATGCTATAGTCAGTGACCAGAAAAGTATTAGAAAAGAGGTTGTATGGAGAATCTAATCACTGTAAGATAAAAAGTAAGCATCTATCCTCAGTTGTCCAATCTGACCATGTGCACATGTGCAAGTAGGCACCATCCTGAAATGGGGATCATCTGGGGACATCTGTGAAGAAAGGGAAATAAGTTGTTGGAAGATGTCATTGTAACATACGAATAGTTTGCAAAAGTGTTTTCTCAGGGGCTGGAAGGATGGCTCGGTGATTTAGAATGCTGGCTGTTTACGCTTCCAGAGGACCTAAGTTTGGTTCTCATCACTCATGTCAGGGAGTTCAAAACCACCTGTAAGTCCAACTCCAGGAAGATCTAACAGCTCTAACTTCCTCAAGAAGTCCCATTTTAGTACACGGAAATGCACACATACTTTTAACTAAAAACAAGATGATTTTTAATTATTGAAATTAAGTAATCACTGTTAGGATTTTTTTTGGAGAGTGCACAGTAGGACTGGTGGATAGAGCTCAGTGGTATGCATGAGGCCCTATATTCAATTCTCAGCACTGAAGAGAAAATAATCTTAATATGTCTTGAAGATTTTTTAAAATTTTTTTATTATGTACATGTGTGTCTGTATGTGAATATGTACATGTGGAGGCCAGAGGAGAGTGGCAGACTCCCTAAAGCTACAGACAGCTGTAAACTGCCATGTGAGTGCTGAGATCTGAACCCAGGTCCTCCAAGAGGAGCAAGCTCTTAACTGTTGAGCCATCTCTCAGGCCCCATGAGTCATTTTAAATTAATTTTTCATTATTACAAAGTAACAACCATAATTGTGCCTGTGAGGAATCAAGAAAGAAATTTTGCATAGTTGAAAATATAGGTCTTGATCTAAAGTAAAAAAGCAAAGTAACAAACAAGCAAAAAACAGGGTTAGGTCTGGAAAGAAGTTTCCAGCACCTAAAAAGGTTGTACGCAGGGCTTTAGTGATAGCAATGACTGTCAGATACTCCAAGAAGCCAGAGGGTACAGAGTAAACCATGCTGTTCCTTATCACTGTATGTGAGGCCCTAAGTTTACTTTCTACATGGAGAAAAAAATGGAAGAAGGAAAAAGAGAAAGAGGCAGGAGGATTGTGTTGAGTTTGAGGGCATCCTGAGTGAACTACATAATGAGTTCATGGCCAGTCTGAGCTACAGAACAAAACCCTGTCTCAAAAATTAAAAAATAAAAAGGGAAAAGTGATAATTACAGCAAATCTCCATTGTCCGATAAACAAATCTCCAAACAACCTTTCCCTTCCCTGTTCATATTAAATTAAATTACTATTCTAATTTGGAGGCTTAATTAACATTTAACTACTCTTGGTTTAAAACACATTTGAGATTTAAATACTGAAATTAGACCCATTTCTTTTTTTTTTTTTTCCTCCAAATTATATGCCCAGGACTTCTTCCTCAGCTAAATCCCAATCCCCAGTCAACATCCCACCTGCCCTTCTGTGTGCTTCCAGAGGATCTCAGGGCCTGAGAGTCCTCCATGGACCACACCCACATGCCCCAGCAAGTATGGCTGTGTTAAACTCCATGAGAAAATCATGGAGTTTTACACACACACACACACACACACAAACATTTGTGCCCCTTCCCTGAGAAGCATATTCACAGTGTTGACCATAAACTATTATAAAGAAACTGAGTATAAAATACCTGATGTGCACAAAATGAGTGCTTCCAGTTAGTTTTCATTTCAAAAATCACAATAGAATGAGAAATGGGGTCAGACCCTCTCGCTTGCCCCTCCTTTTCTCTCCTCCCACCCCTTTGATCACACTGCTTTTTTCAATTCTGTTATCAATCTTCAGGCTTCAGCTCTTAGGGTCAGATTAAAGGGACAACTGTGTCTTGAAGGGGAGGGGGAACAAATCCATGAGACGCAATGTGGTTTGAATTTAATGTGATTCAACAGATATATGCGTTTGAAAACTTGATCCCCAGGTGATGGCTCTGTTTTCAATGACTGTGGAACCTTCAGAGGGCATCCATGGTGACGGATGGGGTCACAGATGTGAGCTTGGACACCAGAAACCTGGCCACACTTCCTGTCTGCTCTCTGCTTCATACTCCTGATGCTGTGTCTTCCCTATCGTGATAAACCATATTGCTTCTTAAACCATGAGCCGAAATAAACCCTTCCTTTCCTAAATCATTTTTTGCCAGGTATTTTGATACAGCCAGAGGTATTGCCGCTTTCTCAAGCCTCTCTCCACTCTGCACAAGTGTTCTCATTCATTTTACTGCAGATCCATTATTATAAAAATGTTAAGTAGCAATAATTGTGCTTCTAAGTTATAACCTCAGGGTGAACCTGGCAATAAAATCTAAAAGGAATTTGTTTATTCTCTCAACTAAGTTTTAGAAATGAGCAGGAAGCATCTGTCTTCCCTGCTAAGGGAGGTTTGGTTTGGTCTGGTCTGGTCTGGTCTGGTCTGGTCTGGTCTGGTCTGGTCTGGTCTGGTCTGGTCTGGTCTGGTCTGGTTTTCTAAGCCTTTCTGTCTTGGACTCACAAAAACAAAACTTCCCAAGTGACAAACTCATCTGAAAGTCACAGAGTGATGTGCAGGTGTTGAATGCTGTCATGACTAGCAAACACTGCGACTGAAACTGTGATAAACACCAGACATGCCGGGGTGACAGATAAAGCTTGTACGGAGGGCTTCAGTCAGTAACTCTGCCTGTCACTCCTTTAAGCTTCCTATCTTCAGAGGATTCTCTATGACACCCAGAACAATGGCAGCCCTCATCACTTATTCCAAAGACAGACTTAATTATCGAGAACTTTTGGACCAGTGTATAACTCTTGTATGTAAGAAAACGTCCATTGTTCCTTTTTGTTTCCAGTACTATCTTAGTCTAATCTGACACATGTACTGTCTGTCTATAGACTGCCATGTGTCTGTCCTGCTTGTTAGATCTTTTTGGCAGTGTAACAGTTATGGAGGACAGCCCCTCATTTTGAGGAAACAAAACTTTTACCTCAGGCCCAGAAGAATAGTTTCTGGATCCACAGTGCCACCTCCTCACGCAGCTCTTTAAGACACTTTACAAAAGTGTTCTTGCTAGTACTTTACAGTACTCAGGAACTCCACAGGGTGGTCAGCTTCTGCTCTGGCTTGGACATCAGATCCTTTCCACTATGTACACAAAATGGGTGGTATCATCTGATAGATCCTGTGTGGATAACTACACTGGCAGTATGTAAGAGATGGAAACTAGAGCTTCTCTCTGTCCCCTCCCCCAACAACATGATCACAGGGCCTCTATATACAATACAAACAGACTAATTTCAGCGGGTGTATGCTTTGCACACTATAACCATGTGGGGACCTGGAATTATAAGGCCCTGGTTCGCTTGATGTAATATCTTGGGAACACAATAGCTGCCACTTGTTAAATGTCACCCAGGTGTGTAGCCCTTTCTATACTTTATCCTTCCACTCTGTAAAATGGAAGTCATAATCACTGCCTACCTCTTGGTATGCTTTTACAAAAACAAATGAGGCAACATGAAGCATAAGGACTAGTTGAGTCAGTATTGACCCATCTCTTCTAAGTCTGTGAGTTCTCTCTGGGGCATCATCTCCTCTGTTGTGGCTCTGGCCCCCCGTTATCTGGATGCCCTCAGATCCACATCTGCAAAGGAAGTTTTCCAGGTTCCAGCAGATCCACACACAGCTCACAAGTACCATATGGGCTCTTTAGCAGTCTGCCTCTCCTTGTAGGCAAGTTTCCTGAGACTTAATGGCCACAGTCAACTCAAGTGGTACCCAGGCAAAATACTACATGGTCCCCATTTCAGGTCCTGCTTATGGCCTCATACAAATTGCATGTTGTAATCATCCCATCAGCTCTAGATTGAAGAAACCTTTCTCTTTGTCTACCTTACTGTCAGAAACTTGCCTCCATCAGCAATCTTTCCTTGGCTTCTTATTTAACACTCAACTCCTAGATCTCCAAATCCTAGTCATTCCCCCAATCCAAAACCCACACAATCTACTATAGACTAGCTCTCAAAAACCCAGGGAGGACGCTCCATCCCTTCCAAAGCCTCCTGAAGTTCACAGCTAAAACCTGTCCCTGTCATTGAATTCACCTGATAGAACAAACCACAGGACCAGGCAGGTTGGGCTAGGATTCTATCCCGAAAAGCATAACCTTCCTAACCCTGGAAGAGTCATCCGGGCTCTTCAAGCCCAGTTTCTTGGGTACAGCTTCTGAAGGATAATCTCCTCATTCCCTTAGGAACAGTGTGTGTGAACAATGGTTCAGGTGGGCAGCAGCAGCAGCACGATCCTATTGCATGCCCCACCTAACTGCCCTGCCCATGTGCCAGTATTTTCAGAGTATGCCATGAAGGCGCATACTTCTGCACCTGTACTCAGTCTCTTTCTTTGGCCCCCTTTTCTCCCAGTTCAACCTTCAGTTGCTGTGATGTCACCTCCTGAATGATATAATATGCATACCTCATGACATGATAGAAAAGTTGACTTCTTTTCCTATACCTTCCTAGACCATGATATTTTGATGTGTGTGCTTGTGGAGAGACACATGCACACCCATATGTATGTGGCCACACACATACAAATATACAAGAGAGGCTCCAGAATGAGAGGCCCTGACTACCACTGAAGACTGAGGAAGGTGTAGCAGAGGGCTGAGCTCAGAAGGCCCAGGCTTATGGGAGTTGGTCTCCAGATCTCTCCTTCCCTGCCTTCTTAGGCATTGGAGATTCTGACTTGGAAGAAACACAATCTGTACACCATCAGGTGCAGCTGAAGGCTCTAACAAACCCCACACTGAAGTCAGGTCCATTCCATCAAATTCAGATGGCACAGTAAAATCCTACATGTCATCCTGCATCTGGCTGCCAAGCTCCAACCTCAGGCAACCACCTTCCTACAAACAAGAAATAACAAGGATGAAAATCATCCCAGCCCAGAGAAAAGACTCATTCGTGTGACTGAAAATCTACAATTTCTTCCTAATGTGACCAACTCTGACCAGCTAACAGTCGCTACTAAGGCACAAAGCATTCAAGCCCACCTTCCAGTGACTTACTCTGATGTGAGCAGGCTGCCAGGCTCAGCAGGGTTTTGAGTAAAGCATCTGTCAGAACTGAGTTTGACACACATTATACATGCAAGCACAGTACACATGCAAACACAAACATCATACATGCAAACATACACACATACATATAAACAGGACTTTTGAGCAAACATAAAACAAGGAGAATTCAGAGAAATGTCAGCAATCCCAGAACAGACTTTAAAAATATAAACTAATAAACTGAGCAAAGTAAAGGAAAGTATTGTTTCACATGAATAGAACATGAGATACGATGGTCCTTGCCCTCCTCCTTCCACCATCTTGGTCCCATGGAAGAAACAGGACTTCTAAAAGGCAAATGTGTCTGGCAGGCTATGGTGTAAGACGTTCTTTGCTGGCTATAAGCAAGGTCTCTGAAACCAAAGAGAGCACATGGCTCTTCTTACAATTGAAAGCATTCATGCCTGAGATGAAACTGAATCCTACTCAGGCAAGAAATGTGATTACATTTATACAGCAACAAAAAGCAGCACGGTGGCTCCTGGAGGTAAACAGAACAAAAGAGACGGCTGAGGAAAGGAACCTTGAGACCACGGAAACCACAGTGGTGGGTTCATGCTACAGTCCAGTCAGCCTCTGCAAAGGCCAGAGGACACAGAACCTATGCAATGCTCCACCCCTCATAGATTTAAACTAATAAAAAAGTAAACAAATAAATGTGGGAGAGAAACAAATAGAAAAAAATTTAAACTTATTTTTTTAACTCTAAAAAACACAAAACCAGTGTAGGGAACCAAAAACATGACAGATTAACAAACGAATTAGGAGACATTTGAATCTGAAAGGCATTGAAATCTGAAGCATTTTCTAGAAGTTGGAACAAAAAGACAAGAGCTGGGAGACTAGAAGAGAGAAAAAAGGATAAAAATTAAACCATCCAAAAAGTTTGCTTCACATCAGAAATTCAGAAAAAAATATACGCACAGTAGAGAAAATTATCAGTATCCTAAGAAACAAAATATATAAATAACACAGAAAAACACCTCAGTACTGAAAGATGTGAGCTTCTGCGGTTATGACCTCTATACCAGGTGCCAGAAATAACCAGTAAAAAGAACACTGAGCCACGCGTCTCGTGGTGAAGTCAGATCACTCAAGTTAACAAAATTTAATAAAAATATTTGATTAAAAGAGGTGCAGAAGAAGATAGTTGTTTAAGGTTTGTATTTCCATAAGAAAAGATTAGTCAGGGCAGTGAGATGGTTTGATCCTGGGACGAACAGCGGAAAGGAGAGAACCTTCACATCTGAACGCACACACCTTCACATGTGTGCACCCACACACACACACACACACACACAAGGCAGCACAGCAAGTTTTCATCTTAACCTCACATGTATTATCTTTTTCAGTATGGGTAACATACATTTTTTTTCCCTGCTGTGAAATCCCACTGAATTTCTTTATCATCATTAAGGGAACACCGTTTTAATGAGACAGGGGACAGAATCAACTGCAGCTTGGCCTCATGTCACAGCCCTTCAATGTGTACAGAACATAAGGGCTGTCAGATACATACTGTCTTTTTACTTTATTTTTTTCTGTCATTAAGACACACTATTCTGGTCCCTGTGTGTGCATGCCATCGTGAATTGATGAACTATGAAGTGATCTGTGGGACATCGGAGCACAGCTCTGTGTCCTGACGGCAGCCTTGACAGTGAGTAGCACTGAGGAGTCAGAAGCAAGCTTTCTAACACTTCCGCTTCTTCATCAATAAAATGGGATAATGGCAGCAATAAGTACATCTGCCTCACACAGCAGCTTCGAGCACCGATGAGACTGCACACCTGACATGCTCAGGGCAGTCCTGGCACATAAGCACCCAGAGATGTTAGTCAGGATGCTAGCAGCACTGATCAGAATTGCACAGAAGTTCCCCATGGATACTCCTCTGCCCCAGAACCTGTGTATGTGCCCTGATTCTTCTCCAGGTGGTAACAGGACCCATAAAGGGGGAAAAGCACAGAACAGGAAAAAGGAGGCTGAGGCAGGAGGATGATAAATTTGAGGTCAGCCTGCACTGCATAGTAAAAGCCTATCTCAAAAAGAAGAAAGAAAAAAAAAGAAAGGTATGGGAGGAGGGA
>JANHMN010000006.1:35678517-35748651 GCA_030674055.1 Rhabdomys pumilio
GGGAAGGGGAAGGGGAAGGGGAAGGGGAAGGGGAAGGGGAAGGGGAAGGGGAAGGGGAAGGGGAAGGGGAAGGGGAAGGGGAAGGGGAAGGGGAAGGGGAAGGGGAAAGGAGAGAGAAGGAAGGAAGAGGGGAAGAAAAAAGCAAGCATGGAATATTTATACAGCTAAAGCTCTGAGAGAGAGCTGGAGGAGGAGATGCTCAGTCGGGAGGAGCACTTTGCTGCTTTGCTGCACAAGCATGAGGACCTTTGTCCTTATCCCCAGAACCCACATAAAAAGCCAGATGTGGCCACGGGCACACCTGCAACCCCAGCACTGTGAAGCACCAACTAAGGAGGATTGTTGAGTATTATTGGCCAGCAACCTAGTTACAAGTTTGCTGAGAGACTCTGTCTCAGGGAATAAGGCAAAGTGTGAAAGAGCAAGACACACAATGTCCTCCTTTGGACTCTGCATGCATGTGCAGCAAAGTGCACACACACACTCGCACATGCACATACACATACAGTGCATATGTTCCACACACATACATACTATGCATACACACATACACAAGCATGCATGCTTGCAAAGACTTCATAATCTTTTAGTAGAAAATGTGGCTTAAACTTGAATAACCCATTTCCCAAATTTATAGTTTTTGAGCATCAGACTTTTTATTGTTACAAACATCAACCAAAACTCTTTCAATGTCTGCACCACAAACCCACATTAGGAAATGACCTGGTTAAGAGCTTCCTCTAAAGACCCGCCCATCCACTCTGCACAGTGATGTCAGTTACCAGCCTGAGGGGCTGCAGCCTTGGGACCTGTCCTCGGGATAAATGTGGAAGCATGTTGTTTCTGTCCTGTGGCACCAGTTCCCTTTGGAAAATGATTTCTCTGTGTGCTTCCTTGCTGTTAAGCAAAGTGGTGCCTATGAGGACCCAGCTACAGTGAGCTATGAACTTGTAAAGTCAGGGCACCCATCTCAAAGTGAGAGGTGGCAACCTTTAAAGGGAGTGAAATAGGACCGATTTTGAATTGCTATCCAACTGTATAGAATAGAAATAAGTGGAAAACCTCTAAATTTAGGATGCTCAGAAGTTCTTTATAGATATTTTCTCTTTCTCTTTCTCCCCTCTGTGGTAGCGCACAGCATGCTCATCTCCAATAAAGGCTCTATCTTGGGCTGAAACAACTAGGGCAGCAGAGAAGAACAAAAACAGTGAGATGTGAAGTAGGCCACGGCCCCAGAAAAGCATGTCGTGTGCTGGGGAAACACCTCTGCCCTGTCTTATAGTAGCAACCAGCACTGCGGATTCTCCCCAGCACCGTTGTAAATGCATGGGATGCTGCTACTTTTTATTCAGACAGGATAGATACGGAGGCCCAAGAAAAGACTTTATACCAACAAGGAAAAACATCAGTATTTGCATGGCAAAACATGTGTTGGTGGAAGGAATTTGACCACTGAAATGAAAGAGAAACTGGTTCTACTTCACCAAGGAAAACTTCTGCATAAAGTCAGAATTATGACTGTTGGAAGGAAAGCAATAAATTCAAAGCAAATGGTACCAGGGAAAGAAAATGCAGCTGACCTGGGGGGCAGCATCCAGAAATGGGTCGGACTCCTAAATCTAAAGACGTGGAGGAGAGCTTGCACCAAAAGTGTGTGAGGTCTGGGGTAGTCAGGAAACTGCTTCATGAACAAATAAGGACAGCTGGGGGCGGAAGCTCGTGCCTGTCATAACAGCACTTAGAAAGCTGGAACAAGAGGACTGCCACAAGTTAAAGGCCAGCCTGGGTTATACAAAAGGTTGCAGTTTAGCACAGGCTACATAATACTCTATACTTTAAAAAAAAAAAAAAAGTAAATAAGTCTTGTTATGTGATGCATAGATGCATGAACTAGAGGTCAGCCCCACAGATAGCATCTCTCCCAGTGTTTCCTGAATGCTGAAAATGGACTCTGACCCTGGGTGGCCTGTGTAAGATCAGAGAGAGCCGCATCATTTCAAGAACTGTCAGCTACTGCATTGCCCCTGGACTCTGAATAAACTGCTTTCTCCTTCCCCATTCCCAGCCATTTGCTGAGCTAGGGAACTGTGATACTAAGAACTTGAAAACTTAGCTTGTAAAACATCAGTATCTAGCACTGACTTGTTGCCTAGGTTATGCATCATAACATGTGGTGGTTTGAATATGCTTGGCCCATGGGAAGTGGCACTATTAGGAGATGTGGCCTTACCGGAGGAGGTGTAGCCTTGTTAGAGGCAGTGTGTCAGTGGGGATGGACTTAGAGGCCCCAGTGGTCAGACTTTGCCCAGTCCAGAAGAATCCTCTCCTGGCTACCTGCAGAAGGGAGTTTCCTTCTGGCTTCCTTCGGATCAAGATCGTTTTCTATACATAGCAGGATACAGTAAGTTCTTGGCTTTCTGAAATGGTATTCCTGATTCATTGTCTGCTGAAACACCCTTGCACTTGTGGATATCTCACATGCCACAGGTACAACACAATCACTAAATTGAACAATACATCACATTGAGGTTTATAAGAAATACACAAATACATGAAATCATCTGAGTCCCAAAATACCTACTTAAAATGAATTATTGAAATATAGCTTTGCAAAGGTTTGAAAATCCCTATGTAGATTGGTGCCTAGCCCAGTTATCATCAGAGAGGCTTCCTCTGGCAGCTGATAGAAGTAGATACAAAGAATCACACTCAAACATTGTGTGGAGCTCAGGGAACCCTGTGGAAGACAGGGAGGAAGGATTGTTGGAGCCAGAGGGGTCAAGGACACCAGGAGAACATTGCCCACAGAATCAACACAGCAAAGTTCATAGGGGGTCATAGAGACCGAAGCAGCAATCACAGAGCCTGCATGGGTCTGTGCTAGGTCCTCTGCATACATGCTAGGGTTGTTGAGTTTGCAGTGCTATGTGGGGCTCCTAACAGTTAGAATGGGCCTGTCTCTGACTCTTTGCTTGCTCTTGGAACTCTCTTTCTCCTACTGAGTTGCCTCATCCAGCTTGGATATGAGGCTTTGTGCCTAGAAGTCTTACATTTTTGTCACATGATTTTCCATTGACATCATTGGAAAGCCTGCCCTTTTCTGAAGAAAACAGGAACAGTGGACCTGGGAGAATGGACAGGTGGGGGCTGGGAGGAGTGGATGGAAGGGAGGCTGCGATCAGGATGTATTGTGTGAGAGAATGAGAGAGAAAGAAAGAAAGAAAGAAAGAAAGAAAGAAAGAAAGAAAGAAAGAAAGAAAGAAAGGGAGAGAGAGAGAGGAAGGAAGGAAGGAAGGAAGGAAGGAAGGAAGGGAGGGAGGGAATCCCTATGTAATTCAACAACTTCATTGTTCTCCTTTATGGAGGAGGGACTCCGAAGTTGTGATGCTCAATCGTCACCACTAACTTGACTGGGTTTGTAATCACACAGAAGACACAGTCTGAGTGGACCTTTGATGGAGTTTCCAAAGAGGTTTAACTTGAGTCGAGAGGACTCAGTAAGCAGCACCTGACCTATGGTGTGGTCCAGACTGAGTAAGAAGGAGGAAGTGAGCTACACAGCAACTCCCTACTGCTGACTGCAGACTCAGTGTGACCAACTGCCTGTGATGCCTGCTCTTGGTTGTCAACTTGACTACATCTGTAATTAACTAGAACCCAAGTGGCTGGGTTACAAGTGAGACATATTTTTCTTGATTGAATTGTTTGACTTGAAAAGACCCACCCCAAATCTGAATATTCTGAGGTAAGAAAATGCACACACACTTCTGGTGGTAGCCTGTATAAAGAACACGGAAAAAGGAAGCTCTTGCTTTTTGCCTGCTTGCCCTCACTCTCACTGTCAAGTTCATTCCCTCACTGGTATCTAGAGTATACTGAAGACCTCTGAGACATCCAGACTCACAGACTAAACAACTCGATTCTTGGACTTTCCATTGTTACACAGCCACTGTTAGACTAGCTGGATCACAGACTAAAGAACATTCTAATAAGTCACACACACACACACACACACACACACACACACACACACCTTTCGTCAGTTCTGTTCTTCTAACATGCCTCATGTCCCTGTGCCCTAAAATTGTATATGTAAAATAAGCCCAGATGACTTAGCAGTTAAGAGCACTAGCTGCTCTTAATGGGACCACATTCAGTTCCTAGCCAAAAAATAAAAAAAGGTGACTCACGACTGTCCCTAACTCTAGTTCCAGAAGATCCTGTGCCCTTTTCTGGTCTCCACTGGTACCAGGCACACATGTATTGTACATACATGTACACATGTAGGCAAATATAAGTAGGGAGGGAAGGAGGAGAGAGATAGTAAGACTGAAGGAAGGAGGAAGGGAGAAAGGAAGGTAGAGAGGAAGGGAAAAGAAAGGGAGGGAAAGAGGAAAGGAAGGAGGGATAATTAGTATACTATCTCAACACTGGACCACAAAAGTTAACCACTAACAGAATTTCCTGCAGAAGCTTCAGCCCAACATCAGCTATAATACAATGCTTCTCTGTACCATACACATTAGTGAGACAGCAAGATATGAAGTGAACTCTTTCCTAAAAAAAAATACTGAAGGCTGAGGCGTGGCTCAGTGATAGAGCACAGACTGACCACATACAAAGTCTTGGATTCTATTCTCAGAATAAAAACATAATGACGTGTTATATTCCTTACTTATATTCACCAGCATTTCACTACTAAAGTAAATAACAATGTAAATACTCTAAAACCAATTTTGTTAAGAGAAGTTGAATTATACAACTAACCATGCAACAAGTTAGCAGCCTCTGACTATAGTAGAATATTATTGTACAATATGTTGACCCTCTGAGTGGTGAAATAAGCAAATAACCAGTCTTTTAAGAAGCTGGTATTTAATGAACTAGACTTTGGCCCATTGATATATGGCAATGATCATTGGCGGAACAGAAAACAGGTGTCTCACATTTGTCTGATCAATAGGGTAGCAAGACCTAACAGTAAATCATATTACTTCAGTTTACGAAACAGACTCAGATCACCTGGGTGCCCTCCCATGTGTACAATGTCCCTTTAACAGTTTGAAGTCTGGAGAGCATGCTTTCCAAACGTGCGTCAGGGTTTATTCAGAGTTTCTTGTGACAGAGAACCATGCAGGTGCCTAAGCTGGTTCATGATTGACACTCAGGCCCTGGCTCATGCGACGGGGGGTTTTGAGGATGGATTGCTGCAACTCTTCATGCTTGCGGTGACACAGGCAAATCGTTTGCAGGCTATGGGTGTTATTAGGAAGCTCAAAAGCATGCTGTTCAAGGGCAGTCACACAAGGTTGTAACATCCAGGCATCATCTACCAACGCTGCACCTACCCTTGTCGAGAGTCTAAATACACAATTGTCCATTCCAGGGACAAAACTATCATGGAACAAAACATAACAATACAGCCAGAAGATGCACAACACTGGTACCCATGTGCACACACACACACACACACACACACACATACACACACACACACACACACACACACACACACACACACACACACGCACAGGCATATGTATGCTGGAGAACCAGAATCCTCCAAAAGAGGATAACCTTTGCCTTTCATTTCACACTAATACACTTTGCTTTTAAAAGTAATTTTTGTTATCGGGCTAATATACAACATAACAGTATAGGCTCCTTTCTTTGCAGTCTTTCTGATATTTCTAACTAAATGACTATGCTTTTTCAGTTACCCAATATTAATAATAGCAATGCATATAACCAGGCATCCAAAATGCTGTTTCAAAACAATCATCATCATGTTTTTGCTCACAGTGGTGAGTATGGCTACTTAACACCTCTAAAACGTCTCTCCAGGCACTGTGGCACAAGGACAGGGACAGCCAGCTGTGCGGCAGAGGCTGGTCTCACAGCAGCCCGGGAAAACACTCCGCACACCCCCTTCATCAATCACTCAACAATCTTACTTTGCATCTCGGCTACAAAAGAAAATGGGATTTGTTTCCCTGAAGAAATATGTCACTGCTCTGCCTGAATTATTAAGCTTTACTGTTACAGCGAGAAAGAGTCAAGGAAAAAGGAAACTAAAATTAGAGCCAGGCTGCCATCTACAGTCAGAAGGCAGCATCGCTGGTTCAAGGAGACTTCTTGATCGCTTCCTTCATCCGTAAACATCAGAATTTTTACAAAAGCAAGACGTGTGTGTGTGTGTGTGTGTGTGTGTGTGTGTGTGTGTGACTAAAATCATAACTTGTTTTTAAAATATTATAATGAGAACAGTATACAGCTAAAGAAGTCTGGATTAAATATTTGTATATAGTTTTAACATATACTAGAAAATAATCTTAAATGTTCATCACAACCCTAAAATTTAAGGCTTTGAAATACCAACTAGCTCTCCTCTCTTTGTATACATGTTTTAGTAGGAAAGACAATAAGGATATTAGCTCTAAAAGCAGCTCTTGTGCATTTTTACTCATTGTCTTTATCCGCTGTGTCCTACACACTCTTGCTGCTTGTGATCTCTATTCCGTTTGCTTGAGCCGTCTAGAGACCTGAGCATCGAGAAGCACACACTTGGTTCCAATTACTAAAATGGACAGCATTCAAGGAAAAGGCAGATTGATTATAAATGAATACAAAGGCTGAGCTAGGGAGACACGCATGACTTTATAATCTGGAAACTTCTTATAGCAAAGAACATCTGGGGGTCTTTAAGGAGACGTTTGGATTTCAATCGTACATACATGAACTGATACACTTAAATTCAGCAAGTGGCAGCTTCAGCTACAGGACTGTGCCTTTTCTTTCATTTGTCATGGAAAATAATGGTTTTGGAAGCCAAGGTTTATCTGAGGGAGGGAGTAATATGCTTCTTCCTATTGTAGAAAAGACATATGTAAACGTTTCATCTCAGCTTCTCAGCAAGCCGTCTAAATCAGCAGCATCGCCCTTGTATCAAGGGGGAAATCAGTCCCTAAGACCTTCTCTTGAAAGAGGCACACAGATTTGTGGGGAACAATGATAGAGAGCCCTTTAAGAACCTGTGGCCCCAATTAGGATGGGAAGCTATGTAGGAGGCCACCTTTTCTGATCACACCTTACAAACTACTTGCTTTAGTATTAAAGATGGTTCTATTTTCATGCCCAAAGATAGAAATATTATTTAGACTCCTTATAAATTGCCACAAAAGACAAGATTCTGATCATTCAACTTGCCAACACAGTCTGCTTCCCAGTAAAAGGAATATTAAGCCGCTCTCATGTTCTCCAGCCTGCACAAAGACCATTAATTAGGAAACTCAAAGATTTAAGATGGACACACTGCAGGTTAAAACTGGGACTTCCATACACTGACAAGAGTCACACAGACAAAGGGTAAATAGCATCTTCTCTCTTTAACTAAATAATTTATTACAAGCTTTAAGTGGGTCCAGTTTCTTAGTGGGATTTAAAGTATTACAGAGACTCAGCCATCTTTAATTTCCACCATTTATTTGGCCAATATTTATCAAATGCTTTGATTCTATTAGACCTAGGCTAGTGTTGAGGATTTTTTTAAAAAAGAAACTAGATGCAATAGCTCATGCCAGCACTCTGAAGGCTAAGGCAGGAGGATTACCATGAGTTTGAGACCAGCCTGGACTGGATAGTGAGCTCTCAGTCAACCGAAACTAGAGTAAAACCTTGTCTCAACAAAACAACTCTAGTGAGCCACAATCCATACAGTCTTAGGGACTTTAAAAATGTAATACATTGCAGATGATATGATAGTATACTTAAGTGACCCAAAATTTCCACCAAAGAACTCCTAAACCTGATAAACAACTTCAGTAAAATGGCTGGATATAAAATCAACTCAAACAAATCAGTAGCCTTCCTATACTCAAATGATAAACAGGCTGAGAAAGAAATTAGGGAAATGACATCCTTCACAATAGTTACAAACAATATAAAATATCTTGGAGTGAACCTAACCAAGCAAGTGAAAGATCTGTATGACAAGAACTTCAAGTCTCTGAAGAAAGAAATAGAAGAAGACCTCAGAAGATGGAAAGATCTCCTATGCTCCTGGATTGGCAGAATTAATTTAGTAAAAATTGCCATCTTGCCAAAAGCAATCTATAGATTCAATGCAATCCCCATCAAAATTCCAAATCAATTCTTCATAGAGATAGAAAGAACAATTTGCAAATTTATTTGGAACAACAAAAAACCCAGGATAGTGAGAACTATTCTCAACAATAAAAGAACTTCGGGGGGAATCACCGTCCCTGACCTCAAACTGTACTACAGGACAATAGTAATAAAAACTGCATGGTATTGGTACAGATACAGGCAGGAAGATCAATGGAATAGAATTGAAGATCCAGAAATGAGCCCACACACCTATGATCATCTGATCTTTGACAAAGGAGCTAAAACCATCCAGTGGAAAAAGGACAGCATTTTCAGCAAATAGTGCTGGTTCAACTGGAGGTCAACATGTAGAAGGATGCAAATCAATCCATTCTTATCTCCTTGTACAAAGCTCAAGTCCAAGTGGATAAAAGACCTTCACTTAAAACCAGATACACTGAAACTAATAGAAGAGAAGGTGGGGAAGACCCTCAAATACCTAGGCACAGGGGAAAAGTTCCTGAACAGAACACCAATGGCGTATGCTCTAAGATCAAGAATTGACAAATGGGACCTCATAAAATTGCAAAGCTTCTGTAAGGCAAAGGACATTGTCAAAAAGACAAAATGGCAACCAAGAGATTGGGAAAAGATCTTAACCAATCCTACATCCGATAGAGGGCTAATATCCAAGATTTACAAAGAACTCAAGAAATTATACTTCAGACAACCAAATTACCCTATTAAAAATGGGGTACAGAGCTAAACAAAGAATTCTCAACAGAGAAAACTCGAATGGCCGAGAAGCATCTTAAGAAATGCTCAACATCCTTAGTCATCAGGGAAATGCAAATCAAAACAACCCTGAGATACCACCTCACACCAGTCAGAATGGCTAAGATCAAAAACTCAGGTGATAGTAGATGCTGGCGAGGATTCAGAGAAAGAGGAACACTCCTCCATTGTTGGTGGGATTGCAAGCTGGTACAACCACTCTGGAAATCAGTCTGGTGGTTCCTCAGAAAACTGGACATAGCATTACCTGAGGATCCAGCTAGACTACTCCTGGGCATATACCCAGAAGATGCTCCAACATATAACAAGGACATATGCTCCACTATGTTCATAGCAACCTTATTTATAATAGCCAGAAGCTGGAAAGAACCAAGATGTCCCTCAACAGAGGAATGAATACAAAAAATGTGGTACATTTACACAGTGGAGTATTACTCAGTTATTAAAAATAATGAATTTGAGAAATTTTTAGGTAAATGGATGGAACTAGAAATTATCATCCTGAGTGAGTTAACCCAATCACAAAAGAACACACATGGTATTTACTCACTGATAAGCGGATGTTAGCCCAAAAGCTTGGAATAGCAAAGACTCAACTCACAGACCACATGAAGCTCATGAAGAAGGAAGACCAAGTGGGGATGCCTCAGTTCTACTTAGAATGAGTAACAAAAATACTCAAGGGAACAAATATGGAAACAAAACATGGGACAGAAACTGAAGGAGGGGCCATCTGAAGACCATTCTACCTGGGTATCCATCCCATGTTCAGTCACCTAAGCTAGACACTGATGTGGATGGCTGGAAGTGCATGCTGACAAGAACATGATATAGCTGTCTCCTTAGAGGTCTGCCAGAGACTGACACATTTAGAGGACGATGCTCACAGTTAATCACTGATATGATCAAGGGTTTCCCAATGGAGAAGTTAGAGAGAAGACTGAAGGAGCAGGAAGGGTTTGTGACCCCATGAGGAAAGCAACAATACCAACCAACCAGAGCTCCCAGGGTCTAAACCACCAGCCTGAGAGTACATAGGGAGGGACCCATGACTCCAGCTGTATACTGAGGGGAGGATGGCCTTGTCAGGCATAGGTGGGAGAGGAGATTCTTGGTCCCATGAAAAAGGAACACAGAGTGTGGGGGGGAATATGAGGGTGGGGAAGGGTAGTGGGGGTGGGGGGTAGGTGGGGATACAGCCTCATAGAAGCATGAGGAGGGGGGAAGGGATAGGAGGTTTCTGGGTGGTGGGAGGAAGTGGGGTAAGGAGATAAAATCTGAAATGTAAATATAATACCCAGTAAAAAAATTAAAGAAAAAAAAGAAAAAAAATGTAATACATGTTTATCAAAATAAAGCCTCTGTTGTTGACAGCTTGTCTGCTTTTCCCAACTATGTCTGCTTTTCTGTCCTTCCTGCTATACAACAGGCACCCAACAGCACCTGCCACTTAGAGCTCATCCTGACCTCCCTGATGACTGGTCTCTGGAAGGAATACAACAGCCTATGGATGTGGAAAGTAGTGAGGAAAAATTACAGCATGAGCTCAGAGTTAGGAGGAAGACGGGGGGGATGGTGGGAGTGAAGGAGGGAGTGGACCTCGTAGTCAACAGCAGGAGGATGGTAACCCAGCATGCCTCACTGCTAGCTAGTCTCCACAGTGAGGTCCCAGGAGATTGGAGCCCCTTCTTCTCTGGGGAACCATGCTTTTATCCTGTGCTTTTGTCTGCTGCAGCCCTGGAGCATGAACCTAGGGTCTCATGCAGATCAGACAACTATTCTACCACTGAGCCATGTCTTCAGCCCTTTCTTATATTTTGAAACAGGGTCTCACTAAACTCTCCAGCCTAGCCTTGAACTTACGATCCTACAGCCTCAGCCACAGTCTCAGCCTCCTGAGGAGCTAAAATGGCAGGCGTGTGTGACCAGGCCTAGTCTGATCATTTAACTTTCTTTTTCAACCTTAGGTCACTTGTCTTTGACTAATTCTTTAGGCATCTGTGTGGCATCCTCTGAACCCTCTAAGCCACTGTCCTGCATCTGTGAATCCCACATGACTCCTGTCAGATGGAGTCCCCGAATGGTGGCTGGGCTCTGTTGATGACCTCCTGTCTGCCTTCACCCAGAGCACCCCACATATGTCTTGTGTGGATGGACCATGGGTAGGGGAGGCAGAGCAGTCACTCTATTTTCTGTTTCCAGCCAACTGTGGCCTGAGTCAAGTACCTCTCTCCACTTTTATGAGCCATCCTATTGAGAATGCACTTTAAATAAAACCAAATGTAGCCCTTGCCCCTTCCCCACAAACACCTAGTGTGAAAGTTCACCATTTCATCATGCTTGTCCTGACCGCAGGACACCTTTGCCTCACACTAATGGATTTTCAGACCAGTGCAAATGTTTTGCTTTGGGTTTTGTATTGGGGTGTGTGTGTGTGTGTGTGTGTATGTGTGTGTGTGTGTGTGTGTGTGTGTGTGTGTGTGTGTGTGTGTGTGTATGTTGAGACCCAAAGGGCCTGGAATTCACTATGTGGCATAGGCTAACCTCAACCTCCAAATCAATCCCCCTGCCTCCACCTCCCAAGTATTGAGATTACAGGCATGCACTACACTACCATGGCCTGCTCAAAAACTTTGAAATTTATTTAATAGCTTGTTTTTGTAAAGTTTATATGTGCTCAATATTCACTTAGATATCAGAACATCTTTTCAGGGAATGTGAGGTGTGAATACAAGCAAATCAGGCGTTGTATTCTACAAGGGTTGTAGAGGCCAGGGTCAATGGTGCTTAAACAAAGTGTGAAGGCACCAAGCAAGCACTCTCAACGGGTGCACAAGATGGCAATATTTCTCTTTGTCCTACTAAGACTGTCATAAAATACGAGCCCAGTGTGAAAAACAGCTGCTTCTTGCCCGATGGAAATCTCCTTTGAACAACATCACATATGACAAGGCAAAAAGGAATCCCCTATGTGAGCTTGGAGAAATGAGCATTTCAAGATAAGACGGGAAATGGAGAGGCTGGAGAAACAGCATAGTAGTTAAAGTCCACTTACTAGTTTTCCAGAGGACCTGAATTCAATCCCCAGAGTTCTCATGCTGTTCTAGCATCCACGGGTACCTGCACTCAGATACACGCACATACCTCCCCCAACACACATCTACACCTCTACACAAGTAAAAATAAAACATGTTAAAATAAGAATCAAAATGGGTCCATGTCCTTTAAAAGATAACAACATGACATGGAAATGACAGTTAGACTGTTGGCCCAAACTCACCATTGTCTGGGACTGCTTGGTGGGAATTCTTCGACTTCACACTTTGTTTCACTTTTGTGGGTTTTTCTGAGTTTGAGTCTTTCTTCCCTTTCCTCTTCAGAGGCTGAGGAGATGAGTTATCACTGGAGCCGATGGTTGACTTAGATTGGCGATAATTTCCCTAAATGACAAAAGATTAGACTTTTACAATTGGCTAGTAAACTCTCAAAGCTCTTCCCAGTACATTCATGTGGTTAACTAGTGAGCCCAGGGACAGGGCCGTGAATTAGTTTCTGAATGTTGGTCTTGGTATCACACTAACTGCAAACACACCTTCCTAGAGGCAGGTGGAAGGTCTGTCAGAGGAGGAAGACTGAAAAATAATCACCCACAATTGGCAATCCCTCCATAGGTACCAAGCACAAAACCACTTCCCCTGGGGCTGGGGATGGAGCTCAAAGACACAGCACTGGCCTAGCACTTGGTGAGGTCAGGATTCCATCACCATGGCACACAGAGACAAACAAAAACAAAGCTATTCCTTGGTTGGGGAGATAGATGGCTCAGTCAATAACGTGCTGGCCCACATGTGCAGGAAAATCCAGGCATGGAGGTTGCACTTGCAATCCCATCACCAGGAAGGAATCCCTAGAGCTCTGTGGTCATCTAGTACCCTATCCAAACTGAGGGCAGGGGGACCTTGGGCGTTCAGGTACTGTCAAAAGCAAACAAACAAACAAGCACACAACTGGAAGGTATCCCAAAAAACAACATCAGACATTGCCTCTGACCACATGCATGAGCACACACAATTGCCCCATCCGCTGAACGTGGCTGAAATACTCGCCCTTATACTGTCACAAGGGTGAAGGGGAACGTGTGTAAACTGACTAGAATATTGCCTGATGGGAAGGGTCTGGTGTTTTCTCTAAGATCAGAGAATATGGATATAGATATATGCAAAAATATAAAGTCATATCAGAGATGGGGTGTGGCTCTGTGACAGAGCACTTGCCGAGCGTGTGTCAGACCCTGCATCAATCTCCAGCGCTGCAAGAATAAAGTAAATAAATAAATAAATAATAAATAACTCAACCATATTGGTGCCATCTTTATGCAACATCTGTACTGTGCTACTATCTAAAAATAAATGTAGTAATGTTAAGTAAACAAATATGCCTGGAAGCCTATTATAACTGCTCATTTTAAGCATTTATATATTCAGTCACCCAAAAGCATTTAAATGGTTCTAGCCATCACCCAATTAAGAATAGAAAAAAAATCACCATCTTACAAATGAAGTTATTTATGCTATTTTGTCACAGTCTACAAGAAAATGAATTATGCATAGATTTATTAACAGCATGAAAACTTGTCCAAATCTATAACATTTTTGCATAATTTAATTTCCCATTCCAACTGTAATTTAGACATCCAGTTTCCATTTAATTATTGTCTGATCTACAAGCACAGATTTATTTTTTTCTTTCCTATTTTTCAGTCCAGTCACTGTCTGGAGAAGGAAGACAGACAGCAAAACAGGAACAGAACTTCTGAAGTTGCTAGGCAAAACCCAGACTGTGGTCTGTATTCAGTGAGGTCAGTACATCCTGAGATTTGAATACTGTAAAATTTGTGTGACAACAGCAACCCTTCTCGGACGATTGGTGCCTTTCTAGAAGGTTTGGGGATGCTGTTAAACTTGGAAAGACTCTATAGAGAACCCAGGGGGTAAGGGAGTTGGACCCCAGCAAGGGCAGTGTTACAACTCTCTGGGAAAGCATCACTCTCCAGCAGGAGTGTGTGACGAGAAAGAACAGAGACCTCATTGTAGACTGCCTAGGGGTTAATAATTCTACCTCATTTCCAAAAGAAGCACTCAGAGAAGTAGTTTAGGGAACAGTAAGCAGGATGGGCTGCAGGCTGGGAGGTGTCTCAATGGGAAATGTGCTAATGTCACTTAAGGAATGAAAAGACTTCCTCTTGGGATAGTTAGACCAGAATTAGGCCACGTAAGAATTCTACACTTCTCTCGCTGTGTCTTCCATTTCTGTGGTTTGTTGTCTGTGGCATGCCTGTTGTTTGTTTGTTGTGTGTGTCTGTCTCTCTTGCCTGTCCTCGCTGAGATCTTCGTTCTGTATTTATTGATCAGCATAGAAAATGTGGTATGGAAAAGAAATAGTAAATTCTTTTCTCTTTTGCAGAAATCTTTAGCAGAGTTTTACAGAGAAGTTACTTTACTGGCCCAGAGTAACACTCAGAACTGCAAACAGACATAAACCTATATCTACATGTGTTTTCAACATTTATGGGGAATACTTGCTTTGCTGCTTCCAACCTGTTGACTTCTTTTAGCAAATGATAAACCACAACACAGACACACACACACACACACACACACACACACACACACACACACGCACACATGTACACTATTCCTGATTATCAGAGGCATAGAAGAGTACATGGTTTAAGATTAAAGCCATGGCCGGGCGGTGGTGGCGCATGCCTTTAATCCCAGCACTTGGGAGGCAGAGGCAGGTGGATTTCTGAGTTCGAGGCCAGCCTGGTCTACAGAGTGAGTTCCAGGACAGCCAGGACTACACAGAGAAACCCTATCTCGAAAAACCAAAAAAAAAAAAAAAAAAAAAAAAAAAGATTAAAGCCATGCATTTAGTATTGTCTACTGAAAAGAATTCACTTTCTCCAGACAAGGTGTTTCTCCTATTCTGTCTTCTCCCCTGCTCCCATCTCTGTCTCCCTCTCTATTTGTATATGTGTGTGGGAGAGATGTGTACCCCTGGATGCATAGAGAAGTCAAAGCTTGACATCAAGTGTCTTCTATCACACTCCGTGAGTGTGTGCATGCATCTCTCATGAATCCTAGCACTCACCAATTATGTAGACTAGCTGGCCAGAAACCCCCTGAGAGTCTCCTTCTCCATATCCTTATCACATGGGTTATAGGAACACATCACCATGCCTGGCTTTTTATGTGTGAGCTAAAGATCGAAATTCAGGTCATCACATTCCTAAGGCAATACCTTTATCCACCAAGTCATCTCCTCCACTCCTATGCTGAAGTCTTCCAATGTCAGAGGTACTAGAAACATCTGCTATGTGGTGTGGCCCTCAAAAAGAGTCATTACAGATAGCACATTATGGTTATGTAGAAACAGACAAGAAGCAGCCAAAACTTATAGGGTGCCTTGCAAAAAATGTTAGCAAGTGGTACTTTAGACACTTGTCTGCCTGCACCTCACATGGATACCCTCCAGCCTCTGGCCTGCCTGCATCTCACATGCACACTGATAGATCAAATATGAAGAACTCCAAATATAGCCTTCAATGGCCCCTCCAACCTATGAAAAATAGTGGTTCAGCTGGATTTTGATTCTACGGCTTCCCAGGCTCTTTCCAGGAAGATCTAACCAACTCCAGCTTCCTTCCCTTCTCATAAACCCATTTCCAAACCTCATAAACTTGCACCAAAAAATGTAGGCCATAAAATACCAAGTCTGGGGTCATTTTGTGAGTTGGCCTTGCTGAAGAGCTTCTACACTGGACTACAATTCCGTTGACATTTCTCTCACATGCGCCTACCGATGGCAGGTATGAGCTGCCTGTCCTGGAGGCAGTTTCCTATACTACAGAATGCAATGTTGGAGACAGGAACATTTCACTTTAATGTGTTTATAATTTGCCTCACAGTGACTTTGTGATAACTTATTGACTCGTGGCAGCAACTGAGTCTTGAGTCAAAACCCTGGAAATACTAATATTTAACCCCAAACTACTAACCATAAGATGCTTTGACCGGACATAACAAAAACAACCTTGTTCGTTTTTCAGCATTTCTGTCATTTTCATTTCTTTGCCACTAGAGGGCACCCTGATCCCGTGCGGTGGAACAATGCAGGCGGAAGACCTGCACCCATGGAGCTTTCTTTACAAAAAATAAATCACTTTTCTTTTTGGATTTGAGAATATTATAATAACCTAAACTTATTATCATCAATTTCTGCATTTCTCCCACTTATCAGCTGGTAAAGCATTTTGTACTATGAATTCTACTTGTTGTTTTCAGTCTACTTGTATCCCAAAGTCCTGTTCCTCCCCCTCCTCCTCCCCTCCCCACTCCCCCACCTTCTTCTCCCTGTCCCACTCTTCTTCATGCACTAAAACAATTAATAGGAAGCTGCGTGCAAGACATACATTCTTCACTGTCTAGTTTTGTGTCCCCTTTAAGGTCAGTGCTGAGTGAGGAGGACAGAGGCACCTGAAGCGGGAAGCTCCACCCTCCTACACAGTCCTCTCACTCATACCCCTCCCGTGGGGCCAGACAGTTAATGATCTATCAAGCCCAGCATTCTTCAGGGAACCTATTAATTATAGAAAAGGTGTAAATTAGTTCTGTTAAAAACCAAGCTCATGGCTGGGTTTACTGGCATAGGATATGGTGGCAGCTCACTGCCGGGCATCTGCACACACCCTATGTGGGTTGAATGAGAACTCTGTGTACACCAAGCACCGTGTTCTAGATTGTTCTCTGCTCAGATGGACACCAACCAGACACCAACAAACCTTCGCTTCCTTTCTCCCTTGTCCTGACAGACGATCCCTCAAGCTCTTCCCTACTTGACATCAAAGGCACCAGGCATAGTCATCTAGAGAACACTAGAGTGGTAAACTATACAGTCAGGGCTTTGAAATCTCTAGACGCCCAAGTACTGCAGTTGTGTCTAGGAAGGAACTGCACGAGTAGCTGCTGGGCAAGAAAGATGACCAGCAGCAACACACTCAGAAAGGTCAGAGTAGAGAACCCTCCCTGCAACCCTGTAGCCACAGAGCCTGGTTACCTGCATCCCATACTTAGACTCCAACTACCCTCCTGCCTCTTCTATTCTTTCTCCAACCTGTGTTTGCCATAATGAGCTTTAAAAATTACAAATCAAGGGCTGGAGATGGGCTCGATGGTTAAGAGCACTTGCTGCTCTTGCAGGAGACCCAAGTTGGGTTCCTAGGACCCATGTCAGATAGCTCACAAACACCTGTAATTCCAACTCCAGGGGATCTGACACTCTCTTCTGGCCTCCACAGGTACCTGTATTCATGTCACACACACACACACACACACACAGAGAGAGAGAGAGAGAGAGAGAGAGAGAGAGAGAGAGAGAGAGAGAGAGAGATTTATCTTTAATATCATAAATCAAATATTAGCATTCTTCCTTTAAGTCCCTCAATGGCTTCCCATAAGGCCTGGGTGCAAGCCTTGCTTGGCCTGTATTACTGGGCTGCCTGCTACTCCTTATTCAGCACCAAGTGCCTGGGTCTTCTCCCTTCCTTTCACCTAATAAATTCTTTATCAACAACTTGGATATCTTTGGTTCTTCCACCTCAGCTTCTTCCCTGCCATCTCCTTCCTGCATGATTGGCTCCAGATCATCTCTGTCCCCCTGACACACACATGTGGACTTGAAAGATCCCTGTAAGATCCTGGTCAGTTTCTTTATATGTATAGCATTAAATGTGTATAGTCATTCCTGGTACTTAGTAAATAGTCAATAAATACATGTTGAGTGGATGGTTGACAGGTTGGATGGACAGGTTGGTAGAGTGAATGGATGACAGGTGATAGAATAGGTGAGTGGGTAGCTTGCAGAGTGGAGAGATGGATGGCTAACAGACTGGATGGATGGATGCATAGATGCATGGATTCATAGATGGATGATGGGATGGAAAGATAGATGACAGGATGGATAGATGGATGGATGGATGGATGGATGGATGGATGATGAAATAGATGGATGGTAAAATGGGTGAATTACAGAGTGGGTAAGTGCATGGCTGATACACAGATGTAGACAGGTGTTATGGTGAATGGGTGGCTACTAGAGTGGATGGGTAAATGGCTGTTGGCGTGGATGAGTGGATAGTCAGCAGAGTGGATAGCTGAATGTCTGATAAAATGGGTAAGTGATTGCTAACGTAGTAGAAGGATGCATGGCTGATAGAGAGGAAGGATGTGGAGCTGATGAAGCTCACAGATGATTGACAGAGTGAAGGATGGAAGGCTGAGGAGACGACTGGTTGGATGGTTGATGGAGTGGATAGGTGGATGGTTCTTAGAATGGGTGAATGGACGGCTCATATAGCTTACTGGGGGATGGCTGGTTGTGTGGATGGATGTGTGATTGATAGTTGAAGGATGGAGAGCTGACAGGGCGAATGGGTGGGTAGCTCCTAGAGTCGATGGACGTCACTAACAGTGTGAATAGTGAATAGATAGATATACATAGCACATTGAGAGCACTGTGAGAAGGGAGACAAACTGTCATTTTAATTTTTATATTTTAACATATGAGGTAGGCCTAACCATTGTGAGCTTCTCTTCTATGGGATGGAAATTACCTTACACCTTTGGGTCACTTCTTCACTGAGGCCTCTGCACAAGTATAGGCTTTCTCTTTACAGCCTCTCATACTGTTCTGAAGTTTGTTTCCATTTTTATCATAGTCTCTAGTTATCCTCTGACTTATAGAATTGCTGGATCAACAGTTGTCTCCTGCAGTAGACCACAAGCATCAAAGAGATGCATGTCCTTTACTCATCTCTGTCCCCCAGGGCTCAGTGCCCAGTCAGACACCTGGATCATCAGGCATCCTTCTGGGTATTCACATAGACGTGGAAATCTTCCTAAGGAGTGATTAAGGAAGAAACCCACAAGTGTCTGAGACATGTGCTGCAGAGCAGGAGCTACCTTACATCTCTAATGGAAATTTTAGCTTTTCAGATTTGCAACGCACAATAGCTGGGACTGTGAAGGGCTGGCTTGGGACCTCAATCTTGCCATCAGCTTTCCCTGTGAGCCTGGGTTGGTTATTCAGTTACACCGAGTCTCTGTTTAGACACTGCTTGTCTGTAGTACTATGAGAGTGGAGAGCTAAGACTTACTGGGGGTGTATGCAGATGGAATTCTGCCACAAGGCCCAAAGGAAAGTAAGAACAAAATACAATCCTTAGGGCTGGAGAGATGCCTCAGAGGCTAAGTGTGCTTCCTGTTCTCGCAGAAATCACAGATCCAGCTCCTAACACCCACATCAGGCCCCTCACAGTTGCCTGTGATCCAGCTTCAGGGCCTCTGACACCCTTGTCTAACCTTAGCATGTGCATGTACCCCCACAAAGGCATATACACATATGTACACATAAAATAAACCTCAATAAATAAATTTCCCAAGTCCTTAAATATACAGGTTTCATATATCATTTTAATGATGAAGTTTTTTTTTTCAACTACTGATATAAATTCTCACCCCTCTCCTCTTCCCTCCTGGGAGGCTGGATTCTCTAGGCTTAGGTACCTGTGGTTATCACTCAGTTGTCCCCTCCAGGTTACTACTCATCCATTCCCTCAGGCTACATTACTACTGATGCCTGTCTGGGTCGTGCCAAGCTGTCCTGTGTGCCAGCACTACCACACAGTGCCTCAAATCAGGTCATTACGTGGCTAGACAAATCAATTCAGCATATCTGAAAGGAGGCCATTATTAATTATTTTTCTGCCTATCCTTTTCCTAGTCATTGAGCTATCGTTTTCTCTGGCATCTGAGTTCAAAGCCCTGTGGTTATCTCTGCTTCTATCTTCTGCATCACCCTATCTATCCAATCACCAAACAAGCTGTGTCATCAGGAATAACAGCCTGCTCCAGCTTCCCTTGCTGTCTACCTAGTCTAGACTTGGCATGCTATACCCAAGCCCCTTCCCATGGAATCATACCACATAAAGCTCTCTCTGCAGAAAATATCTGAGGTTCTGCAACTAACTCAGATAGCTTTTTTTAATCTCCCAGGGCCTCTCAGGACTTCTCTACTCAAGGAGAAAGATGGGCTTCAATGATAGGGTTCATGGTCATAAAGAAATTGACTTCTCAGGCACATCACCCTACACATGCTTAGCCTCTCTGTTGAATTTGGCTTAAGGATTCACTGACCACAAGGTGCAAGGGTCGGAATCCATTGCTCAGATCCTTGGTCCACGCTATCCCTGCCATTTATTCAGTGAAAGGAAACCTTTGACCTGTAACTCCTACGTGCCATGTTTCTTGGTTTGTGCTGTTGTTTTCTTTTGTATTGTTTTGGGTTTGGTTTTCAACTTTAAGTACAGAAGGCAGAGGCACCTGCATTATGTCTTCAGGATCAAATTTAAGAGGAAAAATGGAGAAGGAGGAGAAGGGAAGAGAGAAAATATAATTTCTGAACCTAAATTCATGGCTCTTGTTTTGCTTTTCACTATTTAGGTCCTGGAGAGAACTTGGCTCAGTGGGACCTTGGGTGGACACTGAACACTGGCTACCATGATGGCATCTTTCTGAACCCATTTTTTTCTCCAACACCACCCTCCCACTGAAACCACTCTCCTCGGCTGTGTCCACTAAAATCTGTACCAGGATTCAGGAGCATTGCTCAAATCCATGTGTTGTGTACTCAGTTTCAGGATGTCCATAAGCTTCTAGGTGGTTTTCTTTCTTTCTCTTAGAGTTTAAAGAATATGGAAGGCAAGAGCTTTGTCATGAGTGGTATAGTCTCCAGGAATGAGTGTCAAACCCAATGATACGAACACAAAATTATCTTTCTCTTTTGTTAAGAGTGTCATGAAATAAAATAGTGGGTTAAGTTAAGTGCGTGCCCACTAGGAGACAATACTGCTGCTCAGCAGACACTTAGAGCATCCAAAACACAGCCGCTGACCAGCTCATCGGACTGGGGTAGGGACGACAGATCAGTTCTGCTCACTCCTACTGAAGCCCCTGATAAATCGGAGAGCCATCCGTCCATCAGAAAGACCTGCTGCCGCAGCACTCTCTGACAAAGTGGGCTGCACCTCAGGGGAGCTAGGGGTGGGCAGGGCTAGGGATGCCCTCTACAGTGGGAGTTAGAGGGTAGACCAGAGGTTAGAGGTTGAGCTGTAGTATACAGGGGAGGTCACGTATAGCTGCAGTGCAGAATGAACTATTAGCAGATGAACTACCCACTGCAGACTCTAGTTCCCACATCACAGGCACATCATCAATGCTTGCTCAGGTAACAGTGAAGGAATGACCAGGAAAAGCTTCTGAGAGTGGAGCTAAGCATTTAGGGTGATTCTTAATTTTTCAGATCTTAACTGTACAGAGAAGTACAACCAAGGGTCAACATCTTCTTACCTAAAGTTCCTTTTCTGTCTTTGTTAGACACAGGGGACAAGACTATCGAAGCACCACTGTGACCTTGTGAGAACGTCACCGCTATATGACATACTACTCAGCCCACAACATCCACTGCCTCATGCCTACACAAGGAAAGGGGTTGGATTCTATCTTCTAAACGTATTAGCTCTTGTTTAGGACTTCAGCTGTGACACCGAAACTCTCAGTGTTTCAGATAGTTGCTTATATGCCACTAGGTAGCTAAGATTTCTTCCTCTGAATTTAATTGAAACCCAAAGGATGGCTCTACGGAGAGACAGAACACTAATGAGGAAAGCTGCTGATACTTACGCTCCCTTTAGACTTCCTGGATCCAACCATGGGAGGGAGTGAAGAAGCTTTCTGACTGTGAAAACAAATTGCAATTTGTACATCTGAATATTGGTCACAAATAATTAATGATGTATGACAATCATTCTAATCTGCTGTCATCACCCTGCTATCACTGATCCTTGTGGTTAATGCCATAAAAATCTCAAAAATCCTATTCTAAATTATGTCTAATAGTTTCCTGAATATAACCTGACTTGATGCTTACAAATTTTTAATACAAATTTTTAAATTGGATTCAAATTTCCAAACTTTCTATTTGTAAATAAAAAAAATAATTATTTCTTAAACTAAGTGACAGCCATGACAGATTAAGTGAAAAGCAATGACTCTGTTGGACATGGTGATACCTATCTATTAATCCTAGCCCATAGGAAGCTGTCTCAGGTATCCAGAGCTCAAGACTGGCCAAGGTTGCACAAGATGACTCTGCCTCAAAAATAGTAATAATTATAATACTGACCATAAAGAATGTAAAAATAAAGTGGACTATGTACACTTGTAATGGAAAAGAAAGAAAATTGTGGCATTTATATAAAGAGAGTTTTTAAACTGGCCAGTTATTACCAAATAAGAGAAAGGAGGAGAGGAAGAGGAGGAAGAAGAAAAAGAAATTCTTTTCACAAGTTTCAGATGTCTGTGTCATTAGGGAAAAATTCATCTTGAAATATGTCTCCAAAAATAGGAATCTATACATCTATAATGGTGAACCTTATTAATGTGTATGAGAAAGGCCAAGAGTCTCAGTTTTTACATTACCAAGTACACCATGCTCCCAGCGTGCTGACCAGCATTCCCAAGCACAAGTAGTTAAAGGATTGGATTTCATGGACTGGGTAATCAACAACCAGTCTGCTGGCAAAGAAGTCTAACATTCATGAAGGCCTGGGCTCTTGCATAGGTTCAACTGAAACTCCACTGTTACTCTCTAGAAGCCTAAGTGAACTCACATTAGCCTCACAGGATACAAACTAATAGGGACACAGTAGTGTCCTCTGTAGAGGACAGCCATGAGAAGACAACTTCAAGAGCCAAGAAGCCCTGAACTCAGCACAGAACAACAGAGATGGGTCCCCAGTATCCACCTTGAAGGCTCCAGTGTCATGGCTCAAGGCTCTGAAGCATAGATGCTAGGCCATTCGTGACACCCTCACAAAGGGTATTTTTAAGAGAAAAACATCATGGCACATCATGTGTAACTGAAGTGCAATACTTGTGATACTTGAAGACTAGCGCTCAGGTCTCCAGTACATATGGAAATACTGGGTGGTCACAGAGACCAGCTTGTAATCACAGGGCTCAAGAGGAAGCGATAAGAAGTCCCTAAAACAAGCTGCCTTAATCTGAATCAGCAAGCCGTGGGTTTAAGTGAGAGACCTTGTCTCAAAGGATAAAACAAGGATCGATAAAGACTCTTGATATCAACCTCTGACCTGCACATGGCATGTGTGAACACACAGACGAACACACACAGTCTGATACTCACCCTCCCTGTCTTTGCAAGTACATTTACATTGCTTTCATAATTTATGGTTTCTAAAGAAGATGGAGGGGGTGTAAGCCAGATGAGGCTTATCTCCTGGAATGAATGCCAGCCATCCCAGAAATCAGAGGTGGAAGCAGAGAGAGCATGAGTTCAAGGGCAGCCTAGGATACATAAACAATTACAGGCCATTCTGGGCTACAGAAGACTCTGGTCTATAAATAAATAAATAAATAAATAAATAAATAAATAAATAAATAAATATGTAAGCTGCTGTAAATTTCTATCCAGACCAACTGAAAACTCACTTGTTCTGTCTGGCTAGTTAGACTCTAAAACTGCCTGTGAGATTTATACAGAAAGCTTGTGGTCCATCATTTTCTTCACAAGGATGGAGCTTTGTATTTTGTTTAAACTTGGTGCAATACAAGGTGCTGAGTCTTTCACAAATTCCATCAGTATGTTTATGCAACAGTTTTCAGTCATGAATGCTGCCCTTTCTGACTGATGAATGAGACTGTTGGCTACAGAAAATACATTTTTGTTTGATTTTGAGAGAGGCTAGCCTTGAACTCATTCCATAGCTGAGGACAACTTTAACCTCCTGATCCTCCTGCCTCCACCTCTGTGCTGGGAATACCATGTGCACCATCTCAGCTGGCACTGTTACACACTTACGTTTATATGTTCCAAATACAAGGGACCACGTAAGACCGTGAGTGGCCTTTCTTCCCCCTGCCCACTCTTGCTCCCCCTCCTCCTTTACACCAATGTCACCCCAAAAGCTACTGCAAACAGTAACTAAGGCTGAGAGTGTGGAGCAAAGACAAAGACTTACCCATAAGGCCTTCTCATTGCTGACTTGTCAAACAGCAACTCACTGTATGGTAGTCTCTTAAACTTGTCTCTGCCAACAGCCACATAGAACTGCCCGTTCTCCAGGTCTGCTCCACTCTCAACGAGTTTTCCTTCTAACGTATACAGCCTGTCAAAACACCAATGCCAACAGTTAGAATCTCCATGGCATTTAGAGAGCTGCTTAAAATCTTAACTAAGAAAAGGCACTTCCTCCTTGACAGGACTTGTCAGTTACTCTTCCAATTACTGGTTCTGAAGACAATAGATTGGACAGGAATCCCCACTTCATATGGAAGATCTGAGCATGATCTCTGCTGGACAGGTGCCTGGCTCCACAGAGACCACTTCTGATACAGGAAGATTTTAGAAGAAAAAAAAAAGAAAAGAAACTCATACAGAATGTATTTGTTTTCAGTTGTTCTTATTGTAGGGTAGGCAGGTGCCACGTCATGAGCGTGGATGGAAAAGGCAGCCTTCAAGACTTGGTTCTCTCCTTCCAGGAAGGACACTCAGGTCTTCAGGCTTCTGTGATAAGTGCCTTCACCCACTGAGCCACCTCACCAGCCCCAGGACATGGTGTTTAAACCAAGCTCACCTTCGATGGAAGATGGACTGAGTGATGTTTTGTCAACACTGTTTATGTGTATTTCCTTGGGTACTCATAAGCCAGCCAATGGCCTGCCCCTTTCTCAGTTAAGGATAGCCTCTGGCCAAGACACTACAGCCAAACACATAGAAGTGGGTCAGAGAAAGGAGGTGAGAGGGAAGCAGGGCAGGAGCAAGACAGCACTGATGACGCAGGACTGCATAGCATGCATGCCTCTGCCTCCTTTTTTTAGCCATGCCTAAGCAGGAGACCGAGCACAGTCCTCCCAGAGCCGTGGGGTTCATAGGGCCTTCTTTACTGTAAAACTGCTGCTGTAACTGCAATTAATGGGTCACTTATTATAAGAACACTGATTTTTTTTCTTTTACTAGATGGTTTAAATTATCTACAGATTTTTTTTAAGAGAAGAGAGTAGGCCACTTGAAAACTAAACTATAATGTAATGTAATTTTTAAGATTATAAACAAAGTAGTTATAAGGTTTCAATATAAATTTTTCAAATGTCTTATACTACATAGTAAGGTGAATAACAATAATGAAACCCTTCTAGTGCTAGGAAAGATGAGGTGGGAACATCATGAGCTCAAGGCTAGCCTGAGCTACATAGTGAGTTCGAGAACGGCTAGCCAGGACTATAGTCCTTGTCTCAAAGAGAAAAAAAAAATGGATCCACTGATATCAGCTTAGCCATATCAGAAGAGCCAAGAACACTGAAGACATCCACAAAAGCCCTGAAAGGTAGAATTGGTCAGCATACAGATGCCAACCTCTTTTTATAGTGTGGTAATTCTAAGTCTGTATAGATAGCACAAACCAGATTTCTGCTTGTCCTGCTGTACTCGAGACCACCAACCCCAAACAAAGGCTCTGGAGCCAGTCCTGTACAGGAAAGCTGTCCTGACCATCACAGGGTGCCCAGCAGCACCCCACCCTTTCTCCTGTCTATTGTAGGGTGCCCAGCGCCTGACTCTGTCCTCTGAATGGAGTTGTGTACACTCCCAGTTGTGCTCACCAAAAATGGCTCCAGACACAGATGCATACCTCCTGGAAGCAAAATCACCTGGCTGAGACCCACTGGCCAAGAGCCAGACAGCCAGACATTCTTCACCCTCATTCCTCCAAAATAGATTCAAATCAGCAGTTAACTGTTACACTAGAAATTAAAGGCAGTGTAGTTATGGACTCCAGGACCTCCCAGCCAAGAGCTGGCTGGTTTGGCCTGCAGGTAGATAAAGCTACTGAGTAAATTCCAACCTGTGACTCATTATGTTTCATGAATGTAGCTTTTATTGACCTGTTTCCTTCTGTTGCCTCAAAGCACAGGAATCATGAAAAGGGAACCGAGCCGGTCTCCGTGGCTGCTATTGGTAAATTAATATATTGATGCATAACAGAAAGGTTTACTGACAGTCTTCTATTAAATGAATATACTGATGAATAACACTAAAACAAATTGATATTAAATCAGTATCCTGATGCATAACAGAAAGTCTTATCAGTGCCTCATTAGGGGAAAGTGGGCTCTCCCAAGTGAGCAGCACCAGGTCCACCATTGAATGAATAATTAAGCTGCTCAATTGAATGTATTAGCTCCCACCTGAGATCACAGTACTCACTCAAGAGACAGAGACAGGAGGATTGACAAGAGTTTGAGGCTACAGAGTAAGCTCCAGACCAGCCAAAGGTATAAAGTGAGACCTTGCTTCAAGAAATCAAAAAAATTAATTTCTCTAAATATTCAAGTGTATGAGAAACGTGTATTTTTATTTCTGTTAGTGCTTTCATATCTACTTATTTCTACCTAAGAGTTTGTTCATGTTTATGAGAAAATACATTTAGATAAGAAACTGTATACTGTGTCCAGTTTACATTGTTTGGGAAGTCAGCATTTAAGTAGATGTCAAAAGATAAACCTATATTTTCTTTAAAAACTATGCATAATTAGTGATGTTGACTTCCCTACTGGAGCTAAAATAAACCGAAAGGTAGCTAAGGTTTAAATAAAAGTTAAAAGCACAAGATCAAACAACATAGAATTATTTTTATAGCCCCAGAGCCAGGAAGATTGGGGCTGGTGATAAAACTAGTGAACACAGAGAAAGACTGAAAACTCAAGGTATTTATAAACAAAACAAGTAAAAGGCTAACTGGAAACACATTTGAAGCTTACACATAAAACAGGGCCAACTTCTGTAAACATAAAGCGTGGCTGAAAACCAATAAGGCGAATATGTAAGGACTGTGACAGATCGTGCAGAATGGGATGTGAGCACATGTCACGTCTTTAGAAAGTGGCTTTGGAGCTCAGAGTCCCAGCTGCAGCCAGCCTGCTTAGTTTGCCACTCAGCCATGCTACCCAGTGTCAGCTTAATCTTGGACCTCTAGCTTTTCTCTCTGGGTCTCATATGCCATATATATTAAAAGAGAATGTTTAATTCATAAGAACACTGAGTTAATTCATTTAAAATGTGAAATGAATATAAAAATACCTGGAATGCGAGAGGAAAAAATCATCAGATAATCCTGTGTATCAAATAAATAAAAATCAAGAAATAATAGAAGCCACTTGTGTGTGAGTGCTATCTATGTGTGTGGTGTGAGCATGTGATGTGATACCCTGCTGTCTGCACACATGATGGAAGGTCAGAGGGAGCCATGTGGTGTCCTGCTCTAACATTCTCCATCTTATTCCTTTGAGACAGGTCTCTTTCTGAATCAGGCACTAAGGTAACTGACATCCAGCAAGCCCACAGCCCCTCCTGTCTCCACCTCCCGAGTGCACATCGTGTGGGTGCCTATCACCTAACCCTGAGGAGGCCGGTAGAGACAAGAGGATTGCTGGGGCTAGCGGCCAGTTTAGCTCTGGCCTCAAAGAACTGAAGAGGAGAGTGATAGAGCAAGATGCACATCCTTCTCTGGCCTCTGTGCATACACAGTTCATGTGTCACATGCACACACACACACACACACACACACACACGTAACACACACTACACATGCAATATACATACTACACATAAGAAAGAAAGGATAGAGAGGAAAAGGGAAGAAGGTAAGAAAGAAGGAGGAAAGGGAGGGAGGAGGGAGAGGAAAAGCTGACAGTGTGCATACTTGTACATGCATAGAATATTTCTGGTTCTGATTTTTGTGGTATAAAAGCTACTCAGGAAAGGGGTGGTGGATCAGAGGTGAGAGAAATACTTCAAATTTATACTCTCATCCTACATAAATTTTTGACATACATTAAGCACCCCTTTCAATTAAACATTTTATACTTAAATTTTCAGTGATGATAAAACCATGAGATAAACATAGAGTCAACTGAAGGGCAGGGGATACAGTCATTTGGGAAGTTACTGTAAACCATGCTGTGCTTTGTGTGCGAGTGCGTGTGCGTGTGGGTGTGGTGTGGTGTGGTGTGGTGTGGTGCGTGCGTCCAACAGGCAAGAATGTGTTCACTGTGCAGTGCATCAGGCAAGATAAAGAGGAGACAGGCACTGAGGGAATTCTTCGGATTTGAGACGTATGAGTGTGTATTTGTGTGTCCCTGAATGTATGCACTATGTATGTATCTCAATGTGTTCTTACATCTATGTCTCTGATAGTGTTATATGCTATTTATCCTTTAGCTGATAAAGAGATAATTTCAAGGCCAAATGGGTGGCTCATTGACTACAGGTGCTTGCCACCAAGCCTGACAACCTTGAGTTTGAACCCCAAGACCCACATGGTAGAAGGAGAAAAGTGACTTCCAAAAGTTGTCCTCTGACCTCTACATGTGCACTGTATGTAGCACATGCCCCCAACGCCCACACATAAATAAGTAAATAAATGTAAAATTTTGAGACAATTTTATAGGCTACACCATCGTTTAGATGTTCATTTAATTTCACTGAAATGCTTTCGGCTTTAATTTAGATAATCTCACCTATGTCATCTGTCTCCTCTGTAAGACCACCTACTCTCCCTAGCGTCTGCCTGAGACAGACAGTTGGAACCTCTGAATGAATAGTCCTGCCTCTTCAGGGGGAGAAGAAAGTTAACTGTGAATCAAGAGGCTGTTCGGGCTAAGCCGTCCTCCTCCCTGAAAGCAGTACGGTGCTTGTTTATTACTCTACACTAAAACAGCAAGGACAGGTACCGTTTCCTGATGTGTTCCAGCATACCAAATACTGTTGGGAACAGCCCTGTTGAAGTGTCACTCTATATCATCGTCTTCATATAAAGAAACGGAAGCACCTGAAGCTTAGTGGAATCAGCCAAACAGCAAATCTAGGAATCAGTGACTCCAGAGCCTTTAGGGATATCTTCAAGGATTCCCAAACCATCCGCCCATGGGAAGATGTTACAACACACCTGTGGACAGCCCCACTCCGAAGGGTTATTTTTTCTGTGACCATTTGTAGTACGTGATCCCACTGATTTAAAGCTTTTTTAGGGATGAGGAGGCGAGAAGCTGGACTTATGAGGTCTCCATTTGCAATCAAGCTGTGAGGGGAAAAGAAGAAACAGTCATGCTCATTGCATTCAAATTCCAAACCCCAAGGAAGTACACAGCCAATTAATTCTGCCCTCCAACTTACAAAATGGTACAGGGCTCATGCAGCGACTTCCTGAAGCGGGCAGACACGTTGATCCTGCTGTGGATGACAGGCTTCACCTTCAAAAGCAAAGCAAAGGGAAAGACATCACTAGTTCCCAGAGGAGAAACTAGATAGTATCTGATACACTGAAATCACTAAGACCATGCCATCTTGTTCTGACTCCATTTTGTGTTTGCCTAGATAGTTCTCAGCCCTGTATCTGATTCCGCACAATGGCCAGGTCTGCCTTGGCAAAAATCATTTGAGATTCCCATAGCCTTGACCATGCTCCAGATGTATTAACCTAAGTAATTAAACTAGGAGAAAAGCATAAGTCAGAAGTAACTGGAATAAGCCCCAACACTGCTACACTTGCAGACAGGAACCTAGGATAACTGAGGGACTTTACCCAGCAGCTGATGGAAACATATGTAGAAAACCACAGGCAAACATCAGGCCCAGAGAGTTCTGTGAAAGAGTGGAGGAAGGATTGAGGGAGACAGGGGGAACACAACACCACAAGAAGACCTACAGAACCAACTAACTTGGGCTCATGGGGCTCACAGAGACTGACTCTCCAACCAAAAGGTATGCAGAGGTTGGACCTAATCCCTCTACACATGTGTAGCAGATATGCAGCTTGGTCTTCATGTGAGCTCCCTAACAATTGGAGCAGGGGCTGTCCCTGACTTGGACTCTGTTACCTGCCTTTGGATCCCTTTCCTATAACTGCTTCCTTGTCTGCCCTCAGTGAGAAAGGATGGGCTTAGTCCTGATGCACCCTGATGTGCTGGGACTGGTTGGTACAAGGATGGGAGGGTAGGCTCCCCTTCTCCTCACAGAAGGAAAATGAGGGCAGGGATGGGAGGGTAGGTCTAGCATGAGAAGAGGGAGAGAGGAGCTGCAATTGGGATGCAAGGTAAATAAATAAATTAGTAGAAAAAAATAGACAAGTTATCTCTAAAATAATTACTATGCTCTTCCAGGAATTTCAAGGTTACTCTGCCCTCTCATCTAACTTTAATATCAATTATGGCCTTTGTGTGTTTACCCTTTTAAAACTCTGTGCCCCTGAGTTTGGGCACCAAGAGACTTCTCAGAGACACAAGGCTGCTCTTGGTCTGGCCATTAATAAGAAGTCTTAGACCTTTTAATTGTTTGATGATTGCAGTTACAGTGACCATCTCATGTGGATGATCTCGGTGCCTCTGTTAAAAGCCTTGCTCTCTTTCCACTTGGACACACACTCCAGATTCATCCTCCATCAATGACCAGATGCCCTGTCCTGAAAGAAGTTCTCCAAAAAAAATAAAAGAAAAAATTATTTGTTAAGTCCCATGCATACTTGTTACAATCTGCACCAAAGGTCCAAACACATTAAGACAAGTTTTTATACAATGCTTTCCAGGAAAAGAAAATCAAGCAAACCTATAGAATCCTGAAGTGCCCTCTCCTCCACTGCAGGACTGATGGTTTCTTGTCACCTCCCCTCCCCACTCTTCAAACTCCTGCTCTCAGCTCCTCCATCTCCACCTTCATCTCTGAAGAAATCTTTTCTTCCACTTCGCTGCATCCTGTGTCCATCACCTGCACCCTGTCATTACTCTGACCCTTCTGCTCTTACATCTGGGAGGCTCTGGTTGCCTCCCTCTCTCTTTTTCTCTTTTATAAAGGGTCTCTATTCCAGTTTCCCCTGAAACTCACTATATAACTGAGGAATGACCTTCAACAGGACTTTTCATCCCCGTTTCCAACTCCCAAGTGCTGGGATTCCAAGCAGGAGCCATCACGCCCAGCTTTTGCCTGGTGCATAAGCACTCTACCAACTGACCTACATCCCAGCCCTCCTCATCTCCTTTTGCTTCTGGAGTCTAGGATGCAGTTAGAACCACACAACCCTGCGGGAAAACACATGAGAAAGGGCTTTTGTCACTAGCTTGGACCTCAGGAATGTTTGACCAACCTTCCATTTGCTTCCCAAGACCTTACTTTACAGCTCATGATAAACACACATGCACATACACACACACCCCAGATCATTTTGTGGGAGAGCTCTTTCCATGCACTGTAGGCTATAAGCTGTAAGCTGTAGCTGTAAGCTAACCAGCTTGCTACTGTCCCTAGGGCATGCCTTGTGTCCACTGGTGCCTTTCCTCACCTCTTCATCTGCTTAAAATGCCCTAACTGAAACTCTGCTTCCTCTTCATGGTCTGACTGCACTCTGCCGCACCGTTTGCCTCTCTTCTCAGGCAGTGGCTGCAGCTGCTGCAGCAATAGCAAGCAATGACAGTACTTTATGGTTTAGGGGTGAGGTCCCCATTATACTAATGTGCTTTGTATTGGTACTAGAAACACCATGGCCAAAGGAACTTGGGGAAGAAAGGGTTTGTTTGGCTTTGATTTCCCTGTTACAATCCATCACTTGGGAGAAGTTAGGGCAGGAACCTGGAAGCAGAAACCAAGGCAAGCATCGTGAAGAGACGCTGCTTGTTAGCTCACTACCTTGTTCTTTTACACCACATTTCTCAAGGATGGTGTCATCAGAGTGGGCTGGGCCCTCCCAAATCAACCATTAGTCAAGAAAATGCCCCACAAGCTTACCTGCAGTCCATTCTCATGAAGGCATGTTCTCAAATAAGCCTCCCTCTTCCCAGATGACTAATTTATGTGAGGTTGACAAAAAACTAATGAGTACACACAAAAATTGCGGGGGGAGGCAGCAATTTTGCATAAAAACAGCTGTCACCTATTGTGCCTCGCTGCACAGGAAGTGCCATGCTAACTTCCATATGCTGCACTTCTTATCATCATCAGAATAACTATGTGTTCATATCATTACCTCAGACATCACTACTTGAAGAAGCTAGAGCTTGGCTAATTTGCCCAAAATCACATGTAAGAAGATACATAACTGAGGACAGTCTGTAACACCAGCAGTGCTCAGGGAGAAGGCTGAGGCAAGAAGGCTGTGAGATCCAGCCTGGGTTAAAAGGTGAGGCACTGGCCATAAGGTGAGGCACTGTGGGAAGAGCTAAGGGGGAACAAAGGAGAAGGAGGTGGGGTTTGAAAGAAAAGGAAAAGGAAGGAGGAAGAAGAAGGAAGAGGAAGAAGGAACGGGGAGGGGAGAAAAAGATAAAAATGAAGAAGAGGAGGGGAAGAAGAGGAGGGGGAGGAGAATCAACAGCAGCATTGTTAGGAAGAGCCTGTGAACAGCAGGCTATAGCTGTACTCACTGCTGGTTAAAGGTTAGCCCTGAATGATGCACGCTAACCCTTCCACTAAGAAATGGTCCATGTTTAACAAAGAAGATGGCCATTCTCCAGTTGCTAAAACAGTGCCCATGAATGCAGCTGCTACTTGTACAATAAATGTTGGTAAGAATGTAATTAAAAGCTATTCTAACATCGCACTACCTGAGGACCCAGCTATACCACTCCTCGGCATATACTCAGAAGATGCTCCAACATATAACAAGGACATATGCTCCACTATGTTCATAGCAACCTTATTTATAATAGCCAGAAGCTGGAAAGAACCCAGATGTCCTTCAACAGAGGAATGGATACAAAAAATGTGGTACATTTACACAATAGAGTATTACTCAGCTATTAAAAATAATGAATTAGAGAAATTCTTAAGTAAATGGATGGAACTAGAAAATATCATCCTGAGTGAGGTAACTCAATCACAAAAGAACACACATGGTATTTACTCACTGATAAGTGGATGTTAGCCCAAAAGTTTGAAATAGCCAAGATTCAACTAACTGACCACATGAAGCTCATGAAGAAGGAAGACAAAATGTGGATGCCTCGGTCCTTCTTGGAAGGAGTGACAGAATGCTCAAGAGAGTAAATAAGGTAACCAAGTGTGGGACAGAAAGTCAAGGAGGGGCCATCAGGAGACCACTCTACCTTGATATCCATCTCATGTGTAGTCACCAAAGATAGACACCTATATGGATGTCAGGAAAGTGCTTGTTAACAGGAGCCTTGTTAACAGGAGACATGCAGATGTCTCCTGGAAAGTCTGCCAGAGTCTGACATATCCAGAGGAGGATGCTCTCAGCTACCCATTGATCTGATCAAGGGCTCCCAATGAAGAAGTTAGAAGACTGAAGGAGCTGAAAGGATTGATGGCCCCAAGAGGAGAGCAACAGAGCCAGACAACCAGAGCTCCCCAGGGTCTAAACCACCAACCCCCACCAACCCGGGAGCACAAAGGGAGGCACCCATGACTTCAGCTGTATACTTATGGGAGGATGGCCTTGTTGGGCATGGGTGGGAGAGGAGATCCCTGGTCCCATGAAGGGTGAACACCGAGAGGGGAAGAATTTGAGGGTGGGGAGGGGGGAGTGGGGGGTAGGTGGGGGCACACCCTTGTAGAGGCAGGAGGGATAGAAGGTTCCTGGGTGGGAGGGGAATGGGGTGAGGGGATAAAATCTGAAATGTATTTTAAAGAAATTTAAAAAAAAAAAGAAAAGAAACAGGAAAATCACACCCTTATAGAAGCACAAGGAGGGGGGATGGAATAAGGGGCTCCTGGGTGGTGGGGGGGAATAGGGTAAGGGGATAAAATTTGAAACGTAAATACTATATCCAATTAAAAAAGGGGAAAAAAAGAAAAGTTGTTAGAACCAACATCTTTAATAAAATGTCAGCCATCTTTAAAAAAAAAAAACTATCTTGATACTAAAACTTGCTTTGAGAATTGTATATTGCAGAATACACAGCCTTGGTGTATCTACTCATCAAGCAAGCTGAGCTGACCTGCTCAAACCTCTGATGTCCTGGAATTCCATCTGGATGCAGTGAAGACACAGCATCAGAGGTTTATCAACTTACTCTTCGCTCCACCCCCAACCCCTCTTCTAATATCTCAATACCCGTAATCAGCTTGAAGAAGTTAATGAAGACTCAGCGCCCCTATTCCCTGGGCTTGGGGACTAAGGTGGTTAATATTGGGCTGTCTTCCTAGGGAAAAGTAGTGGTTTTGTTGGAGCAGGGAGGATTTGGCTAGGATTTATTACACAGCCATAACCTATTGGTAGAAATCTATATAATTATTATCAAGATGAAGTTATAATTTCTTAAATGGTACAAAATTTACTTTGATTTCAAATTTAAGGTTTTCATTGGTACAAGCTTCTTATTGATATGAAAGTGAAGTGAATATTGATACTCTCATGGGCATTGTGCCTGTATAACACATTTAGGAATACAAGGCTTAGACCCAGTCCTTCTTTAACTTTTTTTTTAGCTGATTTGAGATGGTTAACCTGTGAGTTAAGGGACTATAGCAAAATCATGGCTTTGAGTTTATTGTTAGAGTGTTTTCTATATCTTATTTAGAAATAGCTGAGAGGAGTTAACAGACAACAGTCCAGATTGCCTTACATGGATAGTTGGTTTTCAAAACTTTAGAAGTCCACAGAATTGGCATTACAAACATTTCTGTATTAATGTTCATTTTGATTAGAGACCTGTCTGCTCCTGACAGCTTCCTGTCTTGAATTCTAAGAAGAAATTGAGCATCTTTGGAGTTACTCCAGTTGTGGTGAGACAGCCACTAGGCAAGAATTGCCTCTTTCCATCTACAGACAAATTACTGTCCAGAAAAGGACAGACTTGCAGAATAGTCGACTGATTATATCTGCCTAGACAGAGTAATCAATCAGCCCTTAATAATTCTGCATCACTAAGGTCTGTCAGGTGAGTTTGGGCCAGAAGGCTGAAGATTTGATGCTCCAACGTTCTGTGGTATAGGGACTGTTCAGGTGTTCAGCGATCTCTATAAATTGGCTAAGTTTTAGAAGCTATGCTTTGTGCTTCCCATAACTTCAGTTAACTCAGTCATTCTGGATTTCTGACAGGGTTGAAAACTTATAGTCTCATAGCCAATCCTGGCTATTTACTCTGAGAGAAAAGATCTGAGTGGATGGTTTTCAGCTGACATTCATTCTACAGCCAAGAAAAAAGCCAGGTTCAGAACTAAGTGTTTTAGTTAGGAGAGATGACAGAGGTTCTGGTTAGTCAACAAAATGATGGACTGGATATTAGGACTAACTTGTACCGAACTGGTACAAATAGGCATAATTATGCTCTAATTGTATTTTGAGAGAAAAGTTTTATTTTAACAGGAAAGGTGATATGTAGGAGGAGCTAAGGGAGAAGGAGCAACGAGAGGAAGAGATGGAGTAAGGAGAGAAGATGAAGTAGAGGAGAAGCTAGGTGATGAGGAAGAGAAAGAGAGGGGAAGGACATGGAGGCAGAAGTTTACGTGTCTCCACCAGTCAAAGATAGTTGACATATCTAGTTTGGGTATTGGGTTACACTTCTGATTGACCATTACCAAACTTATAAAGCCTTTGATTAACATTTTTTAAAAATGTATAAAAGCAAAAAAGAAAAAGGGGGCATGGGATAGGGGTTTACTAGGAAGGGGAAATGGGGAAAGGGGATGGCATCTGAAATGTAAATAAAATATCCAATAAAAAATGTAAAATAAAAAAAAAAACTATTCTAAAGTAGAATCAAGTTTTAAAAACATTAATGGTGGCAACTTTTCCAATTCTATTCCCACAGGTTGTTGGCCTTAAATTAATACTTATAGTGATTCTGGTGGTTTTTTCTTTTTTAAGTGCTTAGCATACACTGCATAGGCCTCAACAAATTCAAGTACTCAGAGAAACACATGGTAAAAAGGGACTGTCCCTCCCACTCCCATCCCATAGGCACCAGGCTGGAATCAAAGGTAGCAATATGCCTTCAAATAGGGTCTCTGCATGGTATCAGCACAGATCTAGCAGACATGTAACTTTTAATCTAAGTGATAGAGGGCCGCAACCATTCAACGCCTTGTTTTTTTAACTTGGTGATCTGTTGTGGAAACTGTTTCACACTGCTACTACTGTGAGGGGGAGTTGCTTCCTTTGTGCCTGCTGTCTGCACTGCATCCCAGAGGCGCTATAACTCGGCCAACCTCCCCTGAAGCAGTTCCTTGTGTCTCAGTGTCTCCCATTCATTTGCATAAATCTGTACATTTATCCACATAATCAACAGTGACAACTGACATTTTCTGAAATAATGAGTAAGCACTTCTTTTAGGTTGATGACATTTACAACAAGATCAAGTTGATCTGCAGATCTTTTCATTTGCTTAGCTCATACCATTGCATAAAAACCTGGACGTAATAAACAAAGCATGCCATCAGTGACAGGCTGGGGCTTATGTAGTCTGTAGAAGACAGTGAAGCCCTGTAGCATGTTCCATAGCTCTTAGATCTTAACAGGTTAGGTGTGAAGGAAGCTCCACCCAGGTGCAGGACAGGCCCTGCTGCTCTGTGCCTCTGACAGTCCTTCCTCAGAAGATTCTTCAGAATCTTCCACCTCCTGAACACAACTCTACTTCCTTCCAGACAGCTCCGCTGCCAGCTGCTAGGATGTCCATGGTTCTCTGATGCCCTTTGCTTTCTTCTTCCCACAGCACTCATAGCCACACGAGTGTGTCGTATTTACTCGTTTCGCAATCGCTAATTCCCTGCTACTTTAAGAACTCTCAGTGTTACCCAGTAGCGTGGTCACCATGTACTGTGTCAGTTGACAAGGTTTCCAAGCCTATACATCTTATCACATACTCATCGGCAGTTTAAAACCCTGTTGGGTTGTTGAATTAAAGATAAGTAAGCTATATAAAGAAATGTCTTTAAAGCTCTTATCTAAATTATTTTACTTTAGTGATTTAGTGTAATAAATATATACAGTTATAAAATAATTTTGTAACTTTATTCTGAATAAAAAAAAATCAGAATAAATTTGGAAAAAATCATGGCATTTGTGTGAATAGTGGTTATTTTCTCCATGGTTATTTTCAACATGACCCAGATAGTCTCTAAAGGTCGATGACTAACCATCTAAATTGAAGACTAATCTTAATTATATCCAACCCAGTCATACTAACTAAATAGCTGCATCGTCATTTTCTAACAGACCAATTAAAGTATTTGAAAAACAAAATAATGTGTCTGAATTGAAAAACCTTCTAAGAGCATCATACAAAGCAATTTTACTTTTTGAAAAATTATATTTTTGCTTTTGTTTTGAGACAGGTTCTTACGTTTTTCTAAGTTTACCTCAATTGTGTCATGCAACCAAGACAGGCCTTGAACTCTGATCTGCCGCCCTCCCTCCCTCCCTCCTTCTGTTCTTCCTCCCTTCCTATCATTTATCTTTATCAGCTACTCTCTTTGATTTCTTTTCTCATGGGCAGAAATGAGGACTTGGTCAGAATTATCCCCTGGCTCTTCCTGATTCATTCTGTTACCCTACTTCCCAGTGTTGGGAATTTTGTCCTCTTCTAGTCCTTGGGTGGGACATGTGAGCCTGTGCAAGACATTGCATACTAAACTACAGTGTGTGCTACAGAGACCCAGACCCAGCTCCTCTCCCTAGCTGTGTGGGGCTGTTACCTATTGACCTTCCTGCTCCCTCCCCCCAGCTATGTCCTTACCAGCCTCTCTTGACTGCTGTTCCACTCTGGTGTCCCTACAAGAAGATTCATTCCCACAAACAATTAGTGATGCCCATTTATGTGGGTTTCAGTTGCAGGTTACATGCCAAACCTGCTTAGCCTGTTCATCTGCATGACCTACCCCTGGTCCACTAGGTCTGAGAGGGAGTTGCTTACTCTGCAGCCCTGGTGTGTGCTCCTTCAGACTCAGTCTGTAGATAGTTCACATCATTCTCTTGCTAATACTGTTTATGTCAAAGGTCAAGGGAAAGTGTATGCGCTGATAATGGAATTGATAAAATTTTAAGAACTCTTGTTTACTGTTGTCTCCCATTATCCAGAATCATAATATTGATCATCGGGAGCACATGGTCAACACCTCTCTCAAACTGAAGCTCTAGAAAGTTCCCAGCCAGTTGATTGGGTTTAATTTATTTTGCATTTAGATGTGATGTTATTGAAAATACCATTTAGAAACATGCATGATGAGCTGGGCATGGTAGTACACTCCTGCTACTCCAGCACTGGGGAGGAGTGAGAGGAGGAAGGGAAGGAAATGATAGGTAGGTAGATGGGTGGTAAATAGAGATAGCTAGGTGATAGGTAGACAGATAACTGATAGATAAGACATGATAATATAAACATAGAAGGCAGTTCAAAATAGACAATAGAAACAAATAATAGATAATATGATTGATGAATAGATGAAAGATTAATAAATGATAGAGATAGATAGATAGATAGATAGATAGATAGATAGATAGATAGATAGATGTTAGATAAATGATGGATTAGATAAAATAGGTAATATATCTGTTAATCAATCAATCAATGTGAAGAGGTTGGAATAATTCTACTAAGTTAACCTAAAGACTTGCTTAGTGAGCTAATTGTGCAGTGGCAGCTGCATACGCTGGGCTGTTCCCAGGGGCTGTTAACTGGCACTTGCCACCTTTTCAGCCCTGGACCAAGAAAAGCAAAGTCAGCCTAAGGACCCAAGGGAGCAATCAGAATGGATTCTCGCAATCCGACGAGCGCTCACCTCCTGTAAAAACTCCTTACACTGCTTGAGGGTTCAGTTTGCAATACTTTCTAAAATGCCAGTCTATTTAGAGAAACAACCGTACTAAAGTTAGCCATTTGCCAAATGCAGGCCAACTTGCACTAGGTTTTAACTCTACTTTCCTTCTGGCATATATTTAAGGGACTTTGAAGATCTTTGAGGAAACTTTGCTACTTTGAAAACATTACCCAGCATCAAAGAGGAAACCAAGTCTCTTGCAAAATATTTAATCAATGTTCACCTTTTTAAAAAATAAATGATCAAAAAGTTTAAAGACACAAAAAATAATAAATAATTTAACTAGGAGCCAATATAATAGACATAGCCAAGTATAAATTGTCCTAAAGAGATTTTTAAAAACCATCCAAGGGTCTGGGCATGGTGGCATAAGCCTTTACTCCCAGCAGTCTGGAGATAGCAGCAGGTAGGTCTCTGTGAGTCCGAGGCCAGCCTAATCTACATAGTGAGTTCCAAGCCAGCCAGATCTGTCTACACAGTGAGACTCTACCAAATATATATACTGATATATACACACAAATATACACACTGATATATACACACAAATATATGCACTGATATATACACACAAATATACACACTGAGATATACATATATGATATATATATGTATGTGTATATATATATGTGTGTATATATGACATATATATACACATATCAGTGTGAAGCTCAACGGCAGAGTCTGTCTGGGCCACACAAGGCACTGGGCTTGATCCCTGTTAACCACCCAAAAGAAGAGTAACAGCTGTCATCATCGTCACTTCCTACCCCAACATCACTATTTTCGATGGAATAAAGGACAGCTAAAGCCAGTGCCACAGTGACACACAGTCCACAGGACTGAGCCTGCTTTGCTGCTGACCATGGGGCTTATAAGTGACATCGGCAAGAACCTCTATCAGGGGTATTTCATTCTAGGAACTGTCCCTAAACTTAACAGATAAGCCATTTGTCATAGAAATGCTAAGGGTCCATGACCTGAAAAAGACACCTGAAAAGGAACGACTTTACAGCAAGAAGTGAGGACTGTGAGCAGCCATTTCAAGACTCATATGAAAAATGTAAGCCACAGCTCACTCCTACTTAGAGGGAACACTACAGGAGCCAGTCACATCTGCCAAAACAAGGAGTGCTGAAAGGCATTTTTTAAAGCACACAAAGTAGCTTACGTTTCAAAGAAATCTAAAATCTAGAGAGGCCCTAAATTCTAGAGAGCATGAACTCTAAGTGAGAAGAAATCTAAGACTTGCATGCCCAGGATGACAAACCTTCCGCAGCGAGTTAGCCAGAGGATGGGCTGGCATTGTAGAGAAGACAGGATGTAATAAAGTCCACACTACCAACAAACTCTTCTGCACCTGGAGCCGTCTTCAGGCACACAGAAGTGTAACAGAAGCTAGGAGCAAGGCAAAGAAGCAGAGACAGAAGCCAGTGGCAGGTAAGATTGGAGGTGGGGCTGGGTAATAGATTCTCCAGTGGCATGTACTGCTAACAGTTGGACCAACTATCAAGAGACATCTCTAAATCTCCCCAGGATTAGCTTCCAAGCCCTGAGAGAAGTCCTAATTTTACTCTTGTAATGTTTGGAAGCAGTGGTGTAGTGATGGCGGGTAAAGCTGCCTCCAGCCTGTCCTGAAGCAGTCAAGGGCTGGGTAACAACCAGCTCCTTTACTGGTATCCATCCAACATAGGCAGGAGTACTTTCTTCTGAGGAAAAGGATTATCTGCTTTCAGTTCCTACACAAAACAATTTTGTGTAAGATCATCTATACACAACAAACACTACAAAACAATTCAAACAAGGTGGGAAATATAACTTATTATCAGGAAAAAAAAAAACAAGAGCAAACCAGAGACAGCCAGTGATGCTGAGATGATAAGGTTTTTACTGTAACTGTTATTAATACATTAAACAGCTTGGTGGCATAGGGTCAAGTATATCAAAAACAAACAAACAAAAAAAAGACACACAAGCTATATGGAAAAAATTGAAACTTCAAAAAGAAACAAATGAAAATTCTAGAAGCAATAAAACAGAATATCTGAAATGAGGAATTTGTTACATAGGCTTAGCAATCTAGACACAGCAGAATATACCTGAGAAAGCATCTTCTATACCAGAGATGGCTCTGCTGGTAAGGACACTTGCTGCACAAACCTGCAACCTGAGCCCTGGAGCCCATGAGGAGAAGGAGAGAACTGACTACATGTGACTACCATAACACAATCAATCAATCAATCAATCAATCAATCAATCAATCAATAAACAACTCTAATAAAACAAGTTAGTTCCATTAGTGTTATAAAAAAACAAGAAATGAAATGACATTTTTAAACACAGAAAAGCCAAAAGAATGGATACCAGACCCAGACTTCCACTGCATACCACTAACAAGAAACATACTTTAGGTATAAAGACAGGAACAGATGAGAAAACATGGAGAAACACACTAACTGAATGTTAAGCAAGTCAATCCACATGGTTTGATCAATGAAATAGAATAGGAGATAAATACTGCCCATTTTCTCAATAGTTGTCACAGATAATATATATATTTACCTCTAAAGTTGGGTATTCATTTTTAAAGAGTTGTTGGACTCTTTATTGTGTATATAAATGTGTGTGTTCATCTGTGAGTATGTGCACACATGAGTACAAATAGCCACAAGAGTTCGCAGAGGCCATTGATCCCTTGGAGCTCCATGTGGGCACTTGTAAGATATCTGGTCTGAGGGCTGGGATCCAGACTCAGTTCCTCTGCAGGAACAGAGGGTGCCCTTAACCACCGAGTCATAGCTCAGCCCCAAAGTTTAGTATTTCTCAAAGATCTTGTACAGTATATCAACAATATAGCTAATGTGTTAAATCTATTTTTCTAGTATCATTGTATTCTTTGAGACCAGAAAATTAAGATCCAGCAGATCAAATTCTAGCATTTCAGAATACTACAACATGAAGCTGTTTTTATCTCACGATCTTCTATGGTATCAAAGGGGAAAAATTTAAAAAAATGTATAGCTAAACAATTTTCCATGTTTCAGCAATATGTTGTCTCTGATGCACTTTGACTGTGACTGTTCTGTTTCCTTTGCTAACTCTGGTCTCACAGTCAAAGGTCAGCACGCCCTTCTTTAGGATCCCACTCCTTCCCTGTTCACTTCTTAACCTGAACATCCTCCTAGACAAGTTTACCCAACCCACTGCTATCAAGCATAATTTTGTCACTGCCAACCAAGTATCTATCTGTTGCCCAGATCTTTCTCCTGACATTGAACATGTCCACTTCATCACCCTAAAATGAAGATTTAGAAAAATCTATTTATATCTAAGCCTTCACCTAGTTACTGTAGCATGAAATTTCACTGTGTCTCACCCAGTATTCAAAGTAACTTGCACTTTCCTTCAAAGCAGCTGAAAGACAATGTACTCCTGAACAGTCTCCACAAAAACTCAATCAAGGGTCCCATAGCTCCTTCTTCCTCACAGTAGGACCTCACAAATCCTCTCATTCTAGTTCCAGATCCGCTGAGCACAATTCCAGCCTTTGGTGCCTTTCCTCAAAATAAACCAGCCATTTCTGAATTATTTTTTGAGTAGTACAGGCCCAAGCATGCAGCATCCCAGTGCAAGAGTCTTCAGAGGCTGCCACTGCCTTTGATGAAGATCACAGCCTTGGACCCCAGGTTTGAGCTCATGTTCTCCAGCCATATGCAGCAAGCAATGGCCTCGTTCACTAATCTACCCTCACAGGCTGTTCAGTCAGCTGGCTAGAATTCTTCCCCTCAGAAATTCTGTATCATTCTTCTAGGGAATCTTCTGGGCATCCTCCATTAATGTAGCATCCCCTTCTCCTTTTATAACTATTAAGCTGCACCTTTCATTTTCTTTTCCTAGTGAACACACTCATCTATAACCCATTGGCGATACTTTGGAAATAGAACACTTTAATTAGACAATAATTAGGATGAGTTTTTCTGAGCACAAACCATGCTCAGAACTCAACCAAACTTCATCCCCCTTGCTTTCATAATATCTCTATAGAGCAATCACTTACTTTCTAAAATGTTGTGGCCAGCTCTGGCTGGCTTGGGGACCAAAACTGTTGAGGACCGATACTCTGTTTGTTTTGGCTTGTGGCTTGCGCTGCTGCTTGGGTTCACAGGGCAAGAGACGAGAAGAATGGAGACAAGGCAGAGGTTCTGGAGTCAAGTCTTAAGTCTCCTTTATTGTCTCTCTACTGGCGCATATTCTCCCGACTCATATTCACTCTTGACTGTATTGACTGTATATATATCTCTTAACTCCTATTGATTCTCATTCACTCTCCTTTGTATATGTATATTCTTACAAGGAAATCTTGGGTAATTATAAGCACACGCAGGAGAACACAGGTAAAAACATTTTACCACGTGCACCATGCAGCTGGGGTCACTAACAGCAAAACAAGCTATGTGGGATAAACAAGATATTTGTTAGAGTGTGCTTAGCTGTTGTAGGCTGCTGAAAACCCAAGTCTCTATCAGAGTAAATGGTTCCAGATGGCTGCAAAGATGATAGCTGCTTTCTAGCAGCTTTCTGCTTAAAGTCGGCTCCCTACACTAAAAGTTTACAACTTTAATTATAAAATGCCTTCCACTGCATCCACATTTATGAATGTAAAGTACAAAGTCAGCACTGGTCTAGGTTTTATTTTTATCACATCTCATTTAGTTATTCTGGGACAAGGATACACATGTACCACAGTAGGCATGTGAAGGACAGAGGTCAACTTTTGGGAATAGTTCTCCCGTTCTGCCACATAGGTTGCAGGGATTGAACTCAGGTCATCAGGCTTGGTGGCAAGTGCCTTTACCCAATGAGCTGTTTCACCAGCCCTGTGGTTAGCATTGTTCTAATCATGATGAGCCTCTTCACACTCCAGGAGCCAAACAAATGGTCACAGAAACCCCTTATTTCTCTTCCCAGGTTTCTTCATGACCATTCAGCCTGCTAGCGGCATCAAGATAAAACTGTCCACTAGCAGAAAGAGCTGGCATGTATTTGTAGTCATCTAATTGAGGTCTTTATGGGTTATGTGAAAATGAACAGGTGCGTGTATTCCATCTATTAGCATATATGCCATGTTCATTCAGTGATCTCAAATTCACTGGTTCCTCTCTTCAGCTACATTGTAAAATATAGATGATATGATCTCATCAATACAATTTTTATGAACACAGAATGAAAATTGAAGCTTACAGAAATTCCCGATTCCAGAAGTGATGGCAGATTCAGGCCCCTGATTGGATAATATTTTACTGTTCAGCTATGATGATTTTTAAAAATTCCAACCAGCCTAACTTCAGGAAGAACCTAGTCACAGAAGGTGTTGCTAATTACAATGAGCATGGTGCTCAGAACATCCCCAGGAGACTACAATTACTCTCTGAGCTGATGAAACACCTAGGCTCTGCCCAGGTCCTGTGCGGATCCCTGCACTGTGCCCAGCACAAGCACCAATTCCCAGAAGATGGACTAGAGTTCATCTGTCAGGCCGGCTTATCATCTCTTACTCAGAAAGTTTTGCCAAACATGTTCATTATCAAATGGACTTACACATCTGTCTTCAGGTATTTTCTAAATGGAATTCTTTTACCTGGAGCAGGAAAACAATTCAAAACAAATGAATAGTTCAGCTGTTCAAAGCACAGCAAGATGGGAGTTTCAGACTTAACTCAAAAGGAATCCAAAACAGGGATGGGGTGATACAGCCAGTGAGGACCTGAGTTGGAGCCCAGAATTCAGGGGACGAAACAAACCACCAAGTATGGTGGAGTACATTTCTAGTCCTAGTGCTGGGGAGACTAAAACAGGAGGATACCTAGAGCTCGATGGCTCCTAGCCTACCTGGTGAGTCCCAGGTCAGTAAGCAACATATATATATATATATATATATATATATATATGTATGTATATATATATATATATATATATATACCAACAAGATGTCTTAGGGGGGAAAAATGATTTCCATACAAGCCTGAAGACCTGAGTTTGATTCCTGGAATCCACAGTGAAAGGAGAGAACTGACCCCCAAACCTTCACATACGTAAATCAACATACCACACACACACTCCAAAAGAGAAAATATTTGCCACATAAATTAACTCTTAAAAAACTTTCTTTTTCTTTTGGTTTTTCAAGACAGGGTTTCTCTGTGTAGCCCTGGCTGTCCTAGAACTCACTCTATAGACCAGGTTGGCCTTGAACTCAGAAATCTACCTGCCTCTGCCTCCCAAGTTCTGGGATTAAAGGCGTGCAACACAAAACTTTTAAATGTATGTGTACACTAAACAAATGCTCATATTGCTAAGTCTTCAACCAAATTTGATCCAATTAAATCTATTTCCCAACATGTCTAATGATTATAAGCCATTGACATTACAGTCTAATTTTCTCATTATTACACTCTGTGGAATATATTTTTTTGAAAGATCACATTAACTCTGGGAACTCCTTATATGCAGTGTAAAATCTCTGGCTAATTACCTTAATCTAAAAATGATTAATTCAGTGGGCACTTTGCCTTATATAGAAAGCAGACAGTACTTGAATACTGTCAAAGCATTCATAAGTAAGTCTGTGTGGGTTCCTCTAATGCTATGCTGAAGAGAACAATATGACCCCTATAAAGTTAAAAAATAACCAATTAACTCAAGAGAACTCTCAGAAGTTACGGGAACTGCCACCAGCCAAGCATTTGAAAAGAATGCTGTTTAGGACTATAGCTTTTATTTGTATGTTCCTTCAAACTACACCACACTTGCTATCTCACCATCAGCAGCTTCTGGTTTGTTATTTTCCCAGATTGGGTCTAGGTTACCAAACCAATCCAGGAAACAAACTATACGTTTTCACTAAGAATACAGAGGATCCAACACAGTACAGATAGAAATCCCAGATAAGGACGGGCAGGGCAGGAGAGGGAGGCATGTAGAATAGGGAGGCATCTTACACCTGCATGGAAACCAGGGTTCCTGTGCCACACATATGTGCCACACATATGTGTGATATATAAGCATATGTATAAACACATGTGTACTTAGATATTATTCTTAATATTGAGAAAGTTATTGACACATCAGCATATATGCAAGAAGAGAAGTTACCATTTTTAGCCATTCCTGGCTTTAGGCTTTATGCTAAGAATTCAGTATGGAGGAAGGCAGACACAAACAGACACACACACCATCACCACCGCCATCACCACCGCCATCACCACCGCCATCACCACCACCATCACCACCGCTATCACTTTTTCTCCCTGGAGCATGAGAGTGACAGTGTGAATGTAAAGAATGAACACTCCACCTCCCATGGGAGCCCTGAGCTGGGGGTTCATTTCAAGCCCTAAATGTCAACAACTCTTCACCGACAGCATTCCCCAACATCCACTGCTTTGTCACCTGGTGACTCTACATGTGCAGACCTAGGATATGAACCATGCAATTCACTTCTATATCCCTAAAATAACTTAAAGTTCTTACTTTCTCCAGAGACATTAAAATATTACTACAATGCAAAGTATCTTAAGCAAAAAAAAAGAAAAGAAAGAAAAAGAAAAGTTTTGAAATTTAAACTACTGAAAATATGACTTTGCTAACCCTGGGTGTCAAATAATCACCAAGACAACAGAAATCTCAGCTGTTTGCAATGAATATTATATAAACAAATGGAATCAGATCCAGGTATCCTTTCACAACTTGAGAAAATGACATCAATGTAGAAGTATGAGAGAGAATAGAAATTGCTACACTCTCTGAAGTTTTCCTATAAAGTCATCTACAATTTTTATTTTGGTTTTTTCTAGATACTCTATCTGTAGCCATACACTGCACTAGGAAACAGGGTAGAAACTAAATTGGTATTAACAAGCATCATTGGTTTTGAAAAGACAAGAGATCCAAGAAGAAATCCTCCCTGGCATGGTTCAGTGTTACATAATGCACAGTCGAGCCCATGGAGCCTCTTCAACTGTTCTAAATAGTTGCAACACATATTCTGTCCTTAACCAAAGCCATTAAATGTACAAGTAGTGTTATGGGTCTGGGACACTTTCTTCCCTAAAAGCAAAATATAATGACTTAAGTGTGTGTCTAACTTAGATTAATCTGGAATATGAAGTTAATAAATGCTTTTCCTACATTTGTGTAACAACAATACTTCTCTGATAGAAGTCCCAGTGAAGAGTCAATGAGATGGTTCAACAGGTAATTGTCACCATGAAGACCTTTGTCTGATCCCCAGGACCCACACGGTGAATGGAAAGAACTGACTCCCATGTTACCCTCCCATCTCTATGCATGCTCTGTGCAACACACACATCCACGTGCGCCCACACAAGTTAACTAACACCTAGCTAGGCATGGTGACACATGCCTTTAGGGTTAGAGCCAGAGGCAGACAGATATCTGGAGTTTGAGGCCAGCCTGGTCTACATAGCAAGTTCAAGAACAGTCAGGGCTACCTATATAGAAAAACCTCGTGTCAAAAAACAAAAACAAAAAAACAATAAAATAAGTAATATTTATGAGAATGCTTTTATTTCTAGAGTGAAAAGTGACACTAATAAATCTATGCCTTTTTAAATGGACAGTCCTAGGCAATGTGTTTCTGCAGCTCTTCAGTGAAGTTCTTCTACCTGAAGAAACAACCATGAGTCAGGTTCACTCACACCAGCCATCAGCTATGACTGCCCATACACCTGATCTTAGATGCCCAGAAGGCCTCCCATGTCATCCACACAGATTGCTGGGAGCTTAGAAGTCTGGGCTGGAGAAACAGACTTGAGGATAATTATTGCATGGGTGATATTTAAAGCTATGAAACTAAATGAACTTACCAAGTGTGATAGCTAGTCTTCATTGCCAGTTAGACTAGAGTTGAAATTACCTAGGAGGCACACTTCTGGGTGTGGGGGGTCTATGAGGGTATTTCCAGAGAGGCTTAGAGGAGAAGGGTCTATGCTAAATTAAATGTAGATAGCATCCTCCTTTAGACTTGAGGCTCATGCATGAATAAAAATGGAGGAGAGAGAAAGCCAGATGAGCCAGCATTCTATTCCTCTCTGTTCCCAGCTGTAGACACTGTGTGATCAGCTGCTTTTTACTCCCCCTGGAATACCTTCCCTGCCTTGATGGACTGCATCCACTAAACCATGGGCCAGAATAGATTCTTCTCTCCTTAGGTTTCTTTAGTTGGGTGCTGGGTCACAACAACAAAAATAATGAATATACTAGGAAGGAGTGGGAAGGGAAGAAGGGGGTTCAAGACCAACCCTTGGAGTTAGGTAACAGAGGAGAAAAAACTAGAGGAAAAATGAAGAGAATTAGGGAAATAAAAGGGAACCAAGAGAGTGTAATGTTTTGAAAGGAAGACTAGTATTGGTCTTGGTCTTGGTCTTGGTCTTGGTATCAATATCAGCATTGTATTATTATTGGTATTGGTAATTGAGCACAGCTGAGGAAAAGATTAACATAAGAAACAAATACTAAACCATTGACAAAGTTTAGACTGCATGAAGAAATCTAAAGTCTTACACGTTCTTGTAAATGGGAAAAGAAATAAGGACAAAATAATGAAAACTAATTCCTCAGGTCAGAAACGATTGTTGAAGAATAGTCTGCTGGGCCAGTGCAGGAAAGCTACCATCTTTTAAATGTTGTTATCTTTAGCAACTGTCCATGGAATGTCCAACTAGGAGGACCTTAAGACCATCCGACATTCTCTCATCAGTGCATGCCAGCTCCCTGTTACTACTGAAACAATAAGCTTTCTTTCTTTCTCTAAAAACCAAAAAAACCCAAAACTTTGAAGCATTTTTTTATTTTATTTTGTGTGTGTGTGAGTTTTGCCTGCATGTATGTAAATCTACCTCATGTACAAAATGTCCATGAAGGACAGAAGAGGGTACTGGATTCCCTAGCGTCGGAGTTACTGGCCACTGTAAACTGTCATGTGGGTGCTAAGAACACACATACAAATAGTAACAGTAAGTCAAATTTTTAAAAAATACCCATATCCATACTAATACAAATAAAGTAAAACAAATAAATAAGAAGAAAATTGCTCTATACAGAATTCCAGTTAGGAATGGAACGTGATAAAGGGATGAGGAAACGATCACAGGCCAGCACACATGTCAGCTGATGCAGAGGAGAGCCACTGATTCATCATGGACTCGGGGTGGAACGCTAAGGGAAACAGCGCACCTGCCAAGTCTCCAAGTCTCTCCACAGAGCATCCTTGTCAGCCCAGAAAGCCGGCAGATACCACAGGTAGCTTCGTGGTTAGGGTTGGCATCATCCTCAGCACTACATAGCCACATCACTCATTGCCAGGACAATTAACACTAAATAAGAGGCTTGATTTGGTCTGCTGAAATGAGATTTCTCTGCTCTCAGTTCTCTGGGCTAAAAAGACATTTTGAACAGTTTATTGTCTCTTTGAAAGGAATATAGTCCTTTGGGATGCTAGATAGGCATTCGTCACTTGTATAAACATTTTTCTCAGGGACTTATGAACCATCTCTCAGAAATGTAAGGAAGCGGAGTCTGACAAGATGGACCAGGGGTAAAGGTACTTGGCAATAAACATGGTTACCTGAGTTAGATCCTAGGACCAAGATGATGGAAAGAGAGAACTAATTTCTACCAGTTGTCTTCTGACATCCACAGGTGTGCTATGGGATGTGCTATCTGTCTGTAATGCCCTCCAACACACACACACACACACACACAAATATAATATAATGTAATGTAATGTAATGTAATGTAATGTAATATAATATAATATAATATAATAAATGAAAGTTTTAGATAGTTGGGCAGTGGTGGTGCACGCCTTTAATCCCAGCACTTGGGCAGCAGAGGCAGGTGGATTTCTGAGTTCGAGGCCAGCCTGGTCTACATAGAGAAACTCTGTCTCAAAAAACAAACAAACAAAACAAAACAGAAAAAAAGAATCTCCCAAAAGTTTTAGATATATCCTTTTAAATATGTATCTTTATTTTATATGCATGGATATTTTGCACATGTATGTCTGTGTACCACAGTGAATGCCTGATGTCCACAGAGGCCTGAAGAAGGTATCAGACACCCCAGAACTAGAGTTACAGATGCTTGTTAGCCACTGAGAATCAAGTTCCAATCCTCTGGAAAAAGAATTAGTGCCTTTAACTGCTGAATCATCTCTCCAGTCCCAATAAATAAAAATTTTAAAGCAAAAGAAAAGTCCATGGAGGGAGGTGGCACCTCCATCCCCAGGGACCTGTGAGGGAATAGAAAGCAAAGTCAGTGGCTAACAGCCTAATGGGAATGTCTGGCTCCAAGGTGCAAAGATAACTGTCATCAAGGTGTGAGGAGTCTGCTTCTCCTCTGGATGAGGCCAGGTTGCGCCAATGCTTAGCTCAGCTAGAATAGAACAACTGTGTACAAAGGTGCTGGCAGACTGGTTACTCGGCATCTAGAAGACATGGTTGTCAGAGGCTGCAGGTGCCAGACTTTACAAGATAGTGAAGATTCCTTCTGCTGTGCAGTCCTTGTTGGACGGTCTATAATTACCATCTAATGCTATTCAGGATTAGAGGTATTGTCTCTCTCACTACTCTCAGCTCCGTGTAGCGATGGTGTCTTGTTTCTGATACTTCCTGGGCAATGCCTTCTGATAGGACAGATAGCAAGACAAAGCAGCATGTTCTGGACTCTGTGTTCCACATATGAGTGGTCTCAAGCAGGCCACAGGAAACAGCAGGCAAACATAAATTTTGAGAGTCCGGCTACAAAACAGCTGGCCTCGGAATCACCAAAACCATGAAAGACTGAGGAGTAGGCACAGCCTGGTATTAACTAAGAAAACATCGCCAACTAAAAGTGTGGACTTCTGGACAAGGAAAACTGACAAAGCTCCTCAAGATCGGCAGATTTGATAATTGTATCAGTCTTAATTTCCACTTGCAATATCTGCAAACGGTTACATTTAAGAAGATAAAAGAAGCCGTCTCACATACGGAATAGGGAAAATTCTCTACAGTTTCACGGCTGGGAACCAACAACACTCCAGTTTGTAACTGGACTAACCCCGCGTACTTCAGACCTGTTTGGCGTTTGGTTTGTAGTCAAAGAAACTTGATCCTCCTTTGCTTTGTTAGGCCAGAGGACAGTTGAATAAACAAACAAAAATACCCACGCTAAGTTCACACCAAATTAATTATTTCTTGCAGTTATCTTATGAAGATCAGTCATGAGGTTTGTGGCTGATCTGCAGAGGCAGGGGGTCTTCACCCACATGCCAAACTTATTAGCTCAGAACATTGAGAAACAATGGCTGACTTGTTGTTAGCCAGCGGGTCAGACTTAATTGAGAAAATATTTACATTCCCTAAGGGTACAAGTGGGTCAAGAGAACCTCAGCTCCACATCAAAAGTGCGCCAGCCAGGAGGTCAAAGCACATGGTGCAGATAAAGAAGAATGTTCAGGGTTCACTGAGCGACTTCCTCAATTAAAGTAGCTTACTCTCCCACTGTCAGTGTTGAGCATTATCGCCTGTCCTTCTGAAGACCATTTCAGAAAGCCCTCGCATGTGCCTACACAATCGCAGGGCTTCCCCTATATTTTTCTCCAGTAGCTGTTCCTCTCTGGGGTCTTATATTATTAAGGTCTTTGATACATTTTGAATTGATGTTTGTGCAGAGTGAGTGATACGATCTAATTTCACACTTCTATAGTGGAAATGCAGTTTCTCAGCTGCCTTTTTTCCAATATATGGTCTTGACACCTTTGTCAAAAATTGGATGACTGTACCAAGCACTTCAGAGGAAGAACTCAGAGGGTTTGAGCTGGAACTAGACTGAAAGTCTCTTCCCTGAGGACTAAGTCTCATGCTACCAGAAAGCACCCTGCAAGCTGCCAATGGAGAAAGGCAATCCCTAGTCCTACCCAGCCATGATGCCCAGGAACCACAGCAATAATCTGTCTTGGCAGTAACCAACACATAGGAATTCCCAGAGACTGTGGAAACAGGTTCAAGCTAGACAAGGTTCTATCACCAAGTGAGGGAAATAGACAAAGGGTCCCACTCCTAACCCAGAAGCTATTTGCAACTGATACCTAAGAATAAAGGGAAAAACCAGTCTGTGCCTGCCACTGTGCACTGTAAATGGAGCAAAACGCACATGACTAGTGAGGCCATGAATCTTACAGAAGAACCTACTACCACCAATTCCTAAACCATTATAATTGCCAATTGCATTCTAAATATTCATCCTTACATTCAGTGGTAAGTAGAACTATCACCCCTCATTGACCAAGCTTCTTTTGCAGCAGGAAGAGACAATCATGGAAAGCCCAACTAGTGCAAATGCAGAGAACGACTGGCTGTTGGGTGCATAGGTCCAGCTGATACATCTACAATACTATACCATACCATACCATACCATACCATACCATACCATACCATACTATACTATACTACACTATACACCTAAAACTCAGGGAACATTGCACAAGAAGGGGCAGAAAGGGCCAGAGGACCAGAAGTTCCACTGTGGGATCGGGTCTTCTAGCTATAACAGGGAAGTTACAGCTGTGAAATCTTAGTGCTATGCCTGCTAAGCGAGACCTATACAGTTGTCATCCCAGTGTAGATTCAGGAAAACTCAAAGGGCCCTGCCCCTAGATGAAGAGCTATAGGCAATAACAATGACTGAGAGTTGGAGAAGTAGTCCTCTCCAGGGATGAGGCGCCTGATAGATTACCTGGTACTGAGTAGTCAGCAGGTTATATTTTTATGTTTATTCACTTTATGTGTATATGTAAGAACAATAGTTAAAGAAGAAAAAGTCATGAATTTGAGAAGGGGGTAGACATGGGAGGGAAAGAATAGAGGAAATAAAGGGGTAACGTCATTATATTTTAATTAAATTTAAATTTAACAGTAATTAAAGAAAATAGCAATATGGAGGGGAAACAGACGAAACAACCATTATTTTAAACATTTATAAGGTTTCATTCTATTGAGTACTTCTGACCAGAAAAAAAAATTAGACAACTGTAGTTGAGTTCATTTCTGGATCTTTATTCTATTTCATTAATCTACATATCTGGTGTTCTTCTGTGGGGTGGGGTCCAGTGTCTGTCACTATGGCTCTATAATATAATTTGTGGTCACGTACTGCAATTCTGCAAGCATGTGCTTCCTGCTTAAGACTGCATTGGCTAGGATCAATAAGAATAAAGTCATTATAAAATGCTCTCTTGAAAGCCACTTCTTTGTGTGCTAATTTCTATGTTTATTTAGTCATTGTGTGGGGTTATGGGTGCAAGGGTACCATGATACCCATGTGGAGGTTAGAGAACAATTTTTGGGAATTAGTGCCCTCCTTCCCTCATATGGGTTCCGGGAATTGAAGTCAAGTATTTAGGTTTGGTGACAAGTGTTTTAACCCACTGAGCCATCTCACCAGCCCCTTATATGCCAATTTTTAAAACTAGGAAAGAGAGATAGAAAGAGAAGGAGAGGGAGACAGATAGAGAGAGAGAGAGAGAGAGAGAGAGAGAGAGAGAGAGACAGAAACAGAGACAGAGACAGAGAGAGAAAGACAGAGACAGAGACAGAAAGAGAAGGAGAGGGAGACAGACAGAGAGAGAAAGAGAGAGAGAGACAGAGAGACAGAGAGACAGACAGACAGAGACAGAGAGACAGAGACAGGCAGAGACAGAGAAAGACAGAGACAGAGAGAGATTACTCTCAAAAGTAATTGTCGAAGTAGATAGAAATTAACAGAGACCCACAACTGGACAATGAGCAGAGAGTTAAAGACTTTGGAGTACTCAGTCCTAAATGGGATGTCTTCATCAGACCCCTCCCTTCAAGCTCAGGTGTGTATGTAGAAGAGGAGGCAGAAAGATTATAAGAGCCAAGAGTGGTGGGTGACTTCTAGGACACAGTGTCTTTAGCAGAACTATAGAGCAGTCTATAACAGAACTGATGCCCGGAGGCTGTGGCAGCATACACAAGGCCTGCACAGATTCAAGCTAGACAGGGTCCCAGTGCTGAGAGAGGGGAAGTAGACACAGGGTTCCACCCCTAACCAAAAAGCTATTTGCAACTGATACCTGCTGGGAAAGGGGAAATCTCATTTTGGATTTTGGTTTTATCTAATTGAGTGACTCTGGATTTATCAATAAAGTCCATGTTTTGTTTCCTTTTTGGGTGTGTGTGTGTGTGTGTGTGTGTGTGTGTGTGTGTGTGTATGTGTGTGTGTGTGTGTGTGCATGTGTATACTTTTTATTTCATTTGACTTTGTTTTGCTTTTTTTGGTCTTGTTGGTCTTTTGCTTGTTTGAGTTTTGTTTAGTGAGACTATTTTTGTTCTTTGTAATTTGGTTTTATTTTTTTATTTAAAGACAGAAAGAACATGAAGTTGGATGGATGGGGAGGTCAAGAAGAGCAAGGAGTAGTTGAGGGAAAGGAAAAGATCAAAATATATTATATGAAAATTATTAAAAGATTACTGAAAATATCATAAGTTGAAAGATTATTGTTGAAGACTATGGCAGTACACTGGATGTCTCCTAAGTAATTAGTCCACTGTTAGCTTTTTTCCAGCCTACATAACTGAGACATCATCTATCTCTAAGAACAGAACATCAATGAGATTGAATGCCATTGTTTTAAAGAAAATTTATTGAAATAAAACATATTGGTTCCATTAAGGCCTCCAAGAACACAGCCTACGTTGTTTGTATGTTCCACTAGTCAGGATTACAGTCCCTCAATCTTTCCCGATTCCTCTTCCTCCTCTACCTGGATTGCTTGGGTGAAGGTAGCTCATGACAGATCAGTGCTATATTGATATTTACAATATTTCAGCTACATCAGAGATGGCACAGTGGGTAGAAAGGGCTGCTCTGTTCTTCTTTTCCCAACCTGTCTATCTCAGTAAAGGCCCTGGAACCACAGCTTGTCTGAGAGGCACACCACCTATTAGTTCACCAAAACTACAATCTCCCAAGTCCAGTGGTCCAAACTCAAACATTTCAACTAGCACTGCAAAAACTGGGCACCCAGTTCCTTGTGTTTCATCCTAACTCTTCTCAAATAAAGGCATTTACGGGCCACCATACTTAGTGACTCTGGACAACTTTTTGACTTTACAGCAAATTAGCAAATACTAACATCCTTCCAGTTATAACAAAAGCAGTGTGAAATCTAAATTTTTATGCTCAGAAGAAATCAGGGCAGCCCAGAGCCCAGTCAACTGGCTTAGGTCCTTGGGAAAATACCTCAGCTCCTGCTCCCAAGCCCAGAGACAGGTCTGAAGAGAAAACTCAGGCTTAGTACACTTACTCACCTGTAAGCAGAACAATGCACACGAAGCAATAAAGAGCATAGCTAAAAAACGGATGCACATAAAATGGACTTCATGGAAAGCCTCTCCTCTTTCTTTGCTTGCTTCCTTAAGCACAGTATCCATATAAATAAGAAAACTAAGGCTAGGTAAATCTGGTTTTTTCCATTTAGGTTTACTGAAACAATGTGTTTTTTTAAAGGACCTATGTGCTCTTACCTCTATATCTTGCTTCCAACCTGCAGTGCTGCCTTTAAAAAGAGAAGGGAGGACAAGCTGTGAAGACCTAGGAGGCAAGCCTCCAGGACCGCCTGTGAGACATTTAGCCTCTGGGCATGTCTGTGAGGGATTGTGCTGATTAGGTTGATGTGGAGAGAAACCCAGCCTTGCTGTGTACAACATCACTAACTGGGCAGGGACCTTGAACTTAAAGGAGGACATTGCGTTAAGCAGAGGGTTTCATCACTCTCAGCTTCCTGCCTATGACTGTGACGGGCCGGCAGCTTCAAGCTCCTGCTGCCTTGACTGCTCCACCATAAGTAGACAGACATGCCCTTGAACTGTGAGTCGAAACAAACCCTTTCTCTCTCAAGTTGCTTTTTTCAACAGTGTCAGGATGGCAGCTGGAAGTAAGGCTGAGGTACAGACAGACAGCTTGGTCAGCAACTTTACATGAGCCACCCAAGTTTCAAACATTGGGGATTGAAGAAGTATTTATAATAACACCTAAAAACTGGAGCCCACCAATGAGGGTAAGTGGTCAAGCTTCTTCCACCTCTTCAGTGGAACTGATTCAAATCATCCAGAGAATCTGTGATATGACACACATTAGGTGCCATGGAGCCTGTGGGTCTCCCCTGCACCAGTTTCTATCTATCAGCATTGGTTTCTGCAATACCCAAATGAAGCCGTGGTTGGATAAAACAGGGAAAGGCAAAGAGATCATCTGTGTCCAGATTTCTACTGTAAGTTTCTCTTTAACACTAACTCCAACTCCCTTACCCTCACCTATGGGTCTGTCCAACAACCCAGGTAACTGCCCTTCTCTGTCCCCCAGTGATGGGACCACAGGGTACACTCTGCCATCCTCAACTTGTTACGTGGATGCTAGAGATCAAACCCAGGTCCTCACTTTGTACACCAGGCACATTCCCGTAGATATATCTTCTCTGCCCTGGATTTACCGCCTTGTTTAAGCTGTACCACTCACTGCTCAACACTCACACAGGGTGACTAAGCTTATTTAGACTAACTTTTCTCTCCACATCTAATTTCTCTGCTTTCCTCATCAAGAAAGGCTAATGTATTTTTACCTGAAAATGTTACATAATATGAAATAATACTAAGAGAAGGAATACAAATCCATCTAAGAGGGCACGTCTCTTGCAGTTTCCCAAATACAGAGAAGAAAAAGATACTCACTTCTTCAAGGTGTTAGGTCTCAAACCTGTGACAACCAGCTAATTGAGCTGCCTATTAATATATATAGTAAAGCTGAAGCTGGCCACCAGGTTCTCCCAGCATTCTTCAGCCTCTAGTTGTTACAAGGTCCTCCTGGCTGGCAGACCTGACAGATAGCCTAAACTGCCTGGGGCTACCCTTTTCCCAGCTGCCCTTCCCTGTATATTCCAGCCATTTTGATTATGCAAGCCCTTTTTCATCTTTTGACCCCCTGGTCTCCTTCCCCTCCCCTCCCCTCTCCTCCCCTCCCCTCTCCTCTCTTCTCTTCCTCTCCTCTCCTCCCTTCCTTCCCTCTCCCCTCTCCCCTGTTCTCCCTTCTCCCCTCTCTGTTCTCTCTTCTCCCCATACCCTTTCCTCACATGTCACATGGCTTGGCTCAAGGTTTTGTTCACTGTGGACTCTCCCAGATGTGTCTGCCTCTGCCTCTGCCTCTGCCTCTGCCTATGTTCTCCCTCGTATCTACAATAACCTTTCTAATTCACCCTACCTTTTTTTTCTCATCATCTGGTGGGGAAAAGAAAATATTAGCTTCAACCAACTATTACATTCAGTGGCATTCTTTCTTTTTTCTTTTTTTTTTTTCTTTTTCCTCTTTAATCTACTAAACATGCTTCTGAATTACAGCATCCCAAACATCAATAAGCGTAAATCAGGAGTCATTTTGTCTGAAAGACACACTGGTCAGCCACTGGTGATCCAATCCTCCCTGGTATTGCTTTTATTGTAAGCACTCAGAGAGTAGCTGCCTTTAAATGGCTTGTTGTTGCAATTAGGTTTCCAGGTTACCAAGGACCAAACAACCCCAGGCAGACTCTAAAACCTGCTGTACGAACCAGATGATGAATTGCAATCTTCACACCCATAGGGAGTAGAATAATAAATCAAAGCAAAGGGTCACCGCGTACAAATGGTGCTGGTTGAGCAACTTCCCACTAAAAAGTCACGCTGTCCAGCTTCAAAGAGAGTAGGAATTTTGTTTCCAAAACTATCTGAAAATTTGGCCTTTGAAAATGGACCACCAGGAAGAACACTTAAGAACTTTTACACTGCACCTCTTTTGCTCGTGGGAAGACTCTCCTCTCTGCTTAACACTTTCCTCTCTTCAGATTACCGTGGGCTGTAGGATTGTGCCACTGTCTTTGACTCCCTAATGTTCCATTTCCTTTTCTATTCCAATCATAATTCAAGGAAAGGCAGAGACAAGAAAGCAGAGAACCTCAGCAACTACGAAGTAGAAAAACAACACTCACAGGATGTTTTAAACTGACACTTTCAATCTCAACAAGAAAAGTTAGAGCTGTGTAGTCAAGGTTTTCAGTAGTGTGATAAACAGTTACCCAGTGGCAGGACCTGGACATGTTCCCAGCAAGGCTGCATTGTAGTTTTAGAAGTAGGTATTTTCACCATGAAGAGGAATGACCGTAAGAAGCAACTGGAGCCTTCACTCTAAGGAATATAATATGTGCCCAGTGTCTAAACCACCAGCCTGGGAGCACATAGGGAGGGACCCATGGCTCCAGCTGTATATGTAGGAGAGGATGGCTCTGTTGGGCATAGGTGGGAGGGGAGGTCCTTGGTCCCATGAAGACTGGACACCCCAGTGTGGGGGAATTCAAGGGTGGGAGGTGGTAGTAAGTGGGTGAGTGAGGGCACACCCTCATAGAAGTAGAAGGAGGGGGAATGGGATGGGGGTTCCAGGGTGGGGGGGGAATGGGGAAAGGGGGTAACATCTGAAATGTAAATAAAATATCCAATAAAAAACAAAACAAAAAGATTTTTAAAAAGGAATATAGTATATGGGGAGAAAGGAATATCAACAGGAAAGGAAACCAGGTGCTGGGTATTCCTTCTTTGTTCTGTCCAGTATGATGAAGATGCATGCTGACCTCTGTCTAGTTGCCCTCTTCCATCTCCAGCTCTTCTAGTCAGCCTCTCTTTTGCTTAAATAGCTATAGATACGCTACCTACTCCATAAAATCTTGCCTGTGTAACTGGAAGACACAAAGGTTCTCCTAGTGCCTGAGACTCCACAGACTCCCTTCACTCAGCTCTTCAGCAAGCAATGAGCCATACTCAAACACAGTGCTAACAAATCTTTCTGAGATCGGTCTGTTTGGAGTGTCCTATATTGACTACGTCTGTTCGTAATGATCATGACCTGTCTCATATTCTAAGATCCTAAATGGCCTCCACCCTCTTTCTCACTAAGCAGCCTAAGCCAGTAAATGAAGATACGGGAAAGTGTAAAACAGAAGAGGGCTTGTCCTCATCACTACCCCTTCTTCCCATAGCTCAGAACTCCACAGCCATTCTGTGATGATGACCAATCTACATGACAAAGAAAAAACAAACAGAAAAGACAGAAGAGGAGAAAAAACAAGGGTCTGTCCAATGGCCAACATTAGTTCTACTGCTGTGTTAGTTTCCAGATGAGTCTGGCATGCAGCCTTCAAGTATTTCATTAAAAATTATGAAGCAAAAAAATAAAGCCATTCTTCTGGACTCTTTCTTAATTCCTAGCACACAAGATCTATGAATAAAATACAGTGCTTTTTCTGCTACTAAGTTTTGGGGTGATTTATGATTCAACCCTAAAACTGAGTATTCTACCTTCATCTCTTGCTGCTCTGATAAAGCAGTCTAACTAAAAACAACTTAGGGCAGGAAAAAATTCAATTTACAAGGTTACAGTCCCTTGTACAGAGAAGTAAGGACAGAAATTCAAACAGGAAATTGAGGCAGAAATCATGGTGGAATGTTGCTTGCTGACTTGCTCTGTGGTTCATGTTAGCTTATACAGTTCAGGACCTCCAGCCCAGGGAATGCTGCCACCCACAGTGGACTGGGCCACTTATCAATCAAATCGAAAGTCAGCCCCCCATGGGTAAGGGAATGGGGGCTCATAAACCAATCCAATCTAAACAATCCCTCAATAGACACCCCCCCCTCAGATGACTCCAAGCTGGACACTGGAAGATCTCTTGATAGTAATGCTTAAAGCCCAGACTATCCACAGCCATCTTCACATATCAAGAAAATAGTTTGTTTATTATTTATTATTTATTCAAATATGTATACATATATCTTTGTGCTAGAATCTGTTTTGGATGCCAGGGCAATACAGAGATGAACATTAAAAAGGTATGATGGTCCAAATATCTTAAAGTTTACAGCCTTGAGGAAAAGACAGACTTCATTCAACAATCCTACCACACAAGGATAAAAAGTCAACTCAGAACTCTTCAGAACAAAACTCTGGGCACTCCTACTAGTTAAAACCCTAAGTATGTAAAAGTACTAATTAGTAGAAGCTTGGGCGAGGAAGGCATGAACACTTCTCCAGTGTGCTGACCACTTGTATACATCAGCTTTGGGGTTGTTATTACTGTTGTTGTTGTTGTGGTGGTGGTGGTGGTGTAGTGCTGGTGCTGGTGTTGGTTGTGGCTGTTGCTGTGGTGGTGGTTGTTGTCTTTGTTGTGGTTGCTGTTGTTGTTGGGATTTACAAGACAGTATTTCACTGTGTAGCCCTGGCTGTCCTGGAACTTGCTCCTCTGTAGACCAGGCTGGTCTCAAACCCTGACATCCACCTGCCTCTGCCTATGAGTGCTGGGATTAAAGGTATGTACTGGCACTGCCTAGCTTTGTAGTCATCAGACACTGATGTAAGCTTTATCTTTTCCCTCATCTCCCGTTATCCCACTCATATAAAGTAACAAGAGTTACACCTATAGTTCAGTGTATAGGTTTAAAAATATTAAAATAGAACAAAAAAAGATGAAATATCACCCAAAGTCCTAAAGATGAGGTTTTTGACATACTAACAAGCCCTAGCATTGATCAGAAAGTGGGAGGGGGAGAAAGAAAGAAAAGAGAATGGTGAGATGGGGGAGGGGAGAGTGGACAGGAGAGTAATAAGAGAGGAGAGGCTAAGACTTCCAGTGACTTCAAAGAGAATGAGCCAATTGTCCAAGTATGAAGACAGGCTGCTTCAATTCTGATAGAAAGAAGTCATGGTGTTATTGAACCTCAGAGACCATTAGTAACTACCTGTCATATTTTGGCTTCCTGGCATCTGAGCTTACTTTATATTTGAATAAACAGCTCATTTGCTTGTCCCATTGCAGGTGAAAAAAGCAGCTTAAAGTGACAAGAGTTTATTTTAGCTCAGTTTCAAGGATAAAGTCTATTGAGGCGGGGAAAGCCCAGAAGGAATAGTAAGATCAGCTGATTGCATTGCCTCTGCAGTCAGGAAGCAGAAAGCAGACAGGAAGTGAGGCCCTGGCAAGTCAACCACAAGGCCATCCTCTAGTGACTCACTTCCTCTAGCAAGGCTCCACCTCCTGAAAGTACCCAACCTCCCAAAACAGGGTCATTAGCTAAGACCAAGTGATCAAATGCATGACCCTATGGGGGGACATTCCACATTCAACCCATAGTAGAGATGAGATAATACTCTGAAGCTTTCAGGTAGAGGCTGGAATTTAGCTTTTCTGCAGCACAGGGTGGTCCTCCCCAATCTTTCCCTCCAGTCTAGCAAGTTATTTCATGTTCTTGATAACATGTCTGATATTATTCTAAAGTTCAGGGCAAAAGAGTTAAAGTAACCAAATGGCCCTTAGTATGAAAAATTTAATCAATGAATGATTCCTGGCTCAGTATCCCTGATTCTAATCTCTTCACACACAGTAGTAAATTTCCATGTAAAAATACTTTGTTTCCCATGAGAGTCTTTTTTAAGAAGACATGCCAAAGCCATTTCAAAGACTGCAGTGGAAATATTCAACGTAAATATCTGACCCTATAGGGAATATAAGCCATGGCAATAAAAAAAGAAAGCCAATTAAGACAACTAAAATAGTTCTAGTCAAGACTGTCACTAACAACTTGTTAAAGAACGGCATTGAGGTAATCAAAAGAAAACCATGCCCCTGTCTAGACTCACTTCCCAAGGTTCAGTCTTCTTCTTTCTATCATGATCCAATCAAGTATGGCAAGTTTTATAGACCTTCACCTGACTCAGCACTTCTTCCTCAGCAAACAGACAAAGTGATTGCCTTCAATTTAAATTTTTCTAGCTTGGCTGGAAATGCTTCCCTTTGCACAATGCCAGAGAATAGTGAGTGGGTCTCTCCAACTGTGGGCTCACTAGTTTCATAATACAGGAAGGGTGACAACCCCTACTTCATTGCAAGGCTGCCAGAAGGTTTTAGTTGGGTAACCCAGGTAAAGGATTAAACACATAGCACAAAAATCACATGTGCTCATAGCCAAGTCCCAAGCTCGCAGATCCTCCAACGATATATATTCCGGTAGTTGGTATAGTATTTCTGATTGTTTTTGTTATCAAAAACACTAAGAATGGCCAGACACCATAGTAGATGCCATTAGTCCCAGCACTCAGGAGGCAGAGGCAGGCAGATCTCTATGAATTCAAGGCCAGCATGGTCTACATACTGAGTTCCAGACCAGCCAAGACTACATAGAGAGATCCTATCTCAAACATACAAACAAAAAGTGACCCTTGTGCCTATGAGTGGAAACACAATGACTATAGTTATTGCCTTGGATCGTGCTGCTGTTGCTGTGACGAAACACCATGACCAAAATAAACATGTGGTTTAAGCTTCCGTGTCACTGTTCATCATTGAAGGGAAGTCAGGACAGAAACTCAAACAGAGCTGGAACCTAGAATCAGGAGCTCATACAGAGGCCATGGTTACTGGTGCTGCTTGCTGGCTTGTTCCTTGTGGCTTGCTCAGCCTGCTTTCCTACAACCCCCAGGGCCACAAGCTCAGGGATGGCCCCTCCACACAATGGGCTGGGCCTTTTCACACCAATCACTAAGAAAATACCTTGCAGGCTTGTGTGCAGCCTGATGTTTGGAGGCATTTTCTCAATAGAGGCTCCTTCCTCTCAGATGACTCTAGCTTATGTCAAGTTGACATAAAAAATAGCCAGCACACTAAAAACAAAAAGATCAATAAAATGACTCCTAATGACATTCTTCTATATTCATAGATCAGTGTGTTATCCAGTCCTCATCAATCAGAGACAGGATTCCTCCTGCAGCAGACAGAAACAGATGGAGAGACTCACAGCCAGACAATGGAGGGTGGTGGAAAGAGAGAGAGAGAGAGAGAGAGAGAGAGAGAGAGAGAGAGAGAGAGAGAGATTCCTCTTGGAACACACATCTCTAAATAGGAGGTCTCCATGAAGCCCCTCCCCTCAGAGCTCAGAGAACCCAAGGAAGAGCCACAGGGCATAGGACAGCAGGATTACAAGGTCCTCTGAATCAACTGAATAAAGCTCATATGAACGCACAGAGACGGAAACAGCAAGCACAGGACCTACAGAGGTCTCCACCATGGCCTCTGCATACAGACTGTAGCTGTCAGCTTTATCTTATTTTTATAGAAATGAGTGGGTCTCCAATTCTTGTGCCTGTTCTTGGGGCTCTTTTCCTTCTGTTGGGTTGCCTGGGCTAGTCGCAATGCATTGTCTTTTGTTTTGTCTTATTAAATTTTATTTTTTCTATATATGGTTGTTATCTCTTAGAAGCTTATTCTTTTCTAATGACAGACAGAAGGGGAGTAGAATAGGAGGGGAGGAAAGGGAAGGAGTAGAGGAAGGGGAAACTGTAATCGGGATATATTCTATGAAAAATGAGTCTATGTTCAATAAAAGGGGGAACAATAAAGAACAGCCAGCACAGTTACCCAGGCCAGAAACCTAAGAGCACCCAAGTATTATCCCTTCATTGCCACCTGATACAACATGTCCCTACACACCTACACATGTGTGCACTTGGTCTCCAGCTAGGATGCTGTTTGGTAAGATTATGGAACCTGCAGGAGCCTTGCTGGAGGAGATGGGTCACTGGGGTCTAGCCTTGAAGTTGAATAGTCTGGTCCTGCCTCTTGCCTACTCCTGTAATTAAGGGCTGCAGATTCAGTAAAACCAGACACCTCATGCTTCTTTCACCGTGCCTTCTCAGCCACAGGCTTATTAAATTTACATTTACAAAATATATAAATTAAATTTAAAGACTTTATTTCTATCCCAGCCTTTCATTAAACCATGTGCCACAATCCACCATCTTTCCTTACGTCGCCTTCAAGTATTTTGTTATGGCAATAAGGAGAGTAACTAATAGTCCACTCACAAACCGTTTCTCAGATCTGACCCTTCTTCTGCTTCACTACGTCAGCCATCAAGAGCACCTGATGCACCCCTGAGGAGTCCCCTGGCTTCCAGCCTCACAGTGATGACAAGAGAGATTGTGTCGGTCCACTCCCTGCTGAAACCCCATCAACGGCTTCTGGCTGACTTTAGAAAAAAGTTTATTGTTTATTTATTTACTTATATTTTTAACATTACAGTTAAGTTTCTTCCCATTTCTCAAGCCCTACCTCTCACACCACTCCATCCCTGCCACACTGGCTCTGTCCTTCCTAAGCCTTCATCCAGGAGAGGATGTCTCTTCCACCCTGCATGCTCTTCCTCCACCCTGCTAACAGGGCTCAACTAAAGTATCAGTTCATCAAGGGAGCTGCTGAGGACACTGGGCCTCTAGCAGCTGCCCTCCAGCACCCTGTGCTTTCTGACTCTGACCATACTGTCTTTCTTCAGGCAGTAGAAGCTTTCCTTGTAACAGACAGCTAAGAAGGCTGGATGGACCCTTGTCAGCCTTCCTCACCATTGTAAACCCAACTCACATGAGGCTGGGCACATAACATTTTCTAAAACTTGGAAGACCAGTTATATTAGGATGTGGGATCTGAACTAGCAAGAATGGGAATGAAAGCTCATACATCTTTGAAAGTCCCAAATGCCTGTCTCTAGAAGAGAGAAGCGCAATGCTATATAGGCCATCATTTATAAGTTCCTAGAGAGAGGGGTTCCTGTTAAACATCAGGCATTGCAGCAAACATGCTGAGTTGGTTCAGTTGTCTTTTTCCCACAGTCCTGGGCTGCTCGGCGTTCTGCCCCCAGCTAGCAGGTGGGCTGAGAGTGACTTTATTTCAACAAACAAACATCCAAACTATGTAATCATGGGAATGATATCTTAGCTGGATCTAGCTGGCTGCTCACAAGGGAGTCTCTCATGATGGTATGTGGGAATTTTCACTGTTGACCAAACCAGACATTAGGTACACAGCTGCATATTTGTGATGAAACCAACTGAATGGACGGACATCGATGGCCCAGCCCTGAAAGCAGCCTCCATCCACTGGTGCTGGGCTGTGCTACAGCCTGCTTTACACAGGAGGAGATGGTATATTATAGCCTGATACTTTAAAGACACAGTCTTTGGTTGTTTCTACAGGGTAGTGACCTATACAGGCTGAAGGCCCTTTGGCAAGCTGTAAGGAATAGCACACACGAGAGGGCAGCAGGGTCTGGTGGACAAACTGAAACTGGAGACTGAGTTATCTAAATGTTTATTTATGTATTGGGTTTCTCTTGTTACTTGGAACAAAGTATTAATGTAAGCAAGAATAATACAAGCTCTCACATGCACCCAGTTTCCTCGGTAGCAGATTTATGTAAAATGATATCTAAATGCAAAGAGGATTGCAAACATTTTAAATCCGTGTCAGACACCCTGACTACCGGCCAAACCCAAACCACCAGTGTACTGGCTTCGATCATAGTTCTGAGCAATAGTGGTAGATTGTTTTTTCATTCAGCTCGTATTTTCCAGGCTGACATAAACAGTTCTCTGGCCTCCATAGCAGCATCAGGGAGCATGATCACACACAAAATATGTCAATATAAGAATCATTTTAAAAGAAAAATGCAACATAATCAACTGCTCTTTAGAAGAAGAAAAAAATATCTTTCTACAAAGCCTTGGTAACATCTCACAAGTTAGAATTATCACGACCTCTGAATTGGCCTGGCTTGCCTTATAAAGAAATGCTTCTCATGCAACAGTTTTGCTGAAATGGGGGATGGTCTAAAGGGCAGAGAGAGGCTCCCACCACTGTTAGATGAATTTAGAGGAGTTTTCTTTTACTCTTCAATAAGTTAGTACACCTGGGTCTGCTGACACCATCTGCAATGATTTCCTAGAGTTAAGGGAAAAGCTGCTTAACCCTTTAGTGTCTGCCCCTTTGAACTCCCCTGAGAACTCAGAATATGCAAGGTAAAAATTAGAGAGCTCAGCCACGGAGTCCCCGTGCCTTCCTGTAGCATGGTTAATAATTACGCTCAGCTTAATGTCTAGAATTGCAGTTCCAGCCAAACCACTTTAAGTAGCAATTTCATGGTATATTTCATTAGAGATCACGCCTAATGATTAAACTGAACCAGGCAAGTCTCGGTAATGATATTTGCCATCTGAAGGACATTCATCCAAGCAGACGACCTGAGCCACAGCTCAGGGCCCCACATGTTTCCAGAAAGGCAAAGTTTTACAGTTTCAAGTGCTTTCTTCCTTTCGTCCCACCTCCTGGTACCCACCATGTTCCCCACATCACTAAGGTTACCCAAATTCTCATAAAGAAAACTCCAAAGTGAGCTGGGGTAGATCCAGGAGGGCTCAGCAGCGTGATTTTTTTTCCTACAAGGGCTGCCATGCCTTACAAGGTCCTTCACTGGGGTCTAAGTTCAGCTCCTACCTAGCAGACGGCCTACCAAAGCAGAGGTTCTCCCAGGTATATAACACCATTTACTCATCAACAGGTCCCTTGAAGAAGGACAAGCCCAGCCCTCCCTCTTCCTGCTTGTCTCTTTACTGGTCACCAGGGCTCCTCCACCAGTGGATGAGGACCAACAAACAAAGAAAGAGAGCGTCCAAACAGACTCCTGATTTTTAAAAAGTAAATATGGGACTAAGAATACAAATTACAGTGACTGGGCTGCTGAGACAAAGGTGCCTGAGTTTACTCCTCCAGATCACATGAAAACCACCTTTGGCAAGGTGCCCTTTGACCTCCCGCAACACACATACACCATATAAATAAATTATTTAATAACAAATATCTTTACAGATCTTCAGTATGTGGATCAGCAAGACTCAAGGAAACAAAATGAAGTCCTAAACTGTTCTGAGTTCTAATCCGCGGGAACAGAGTGGGAGGAGCACAAAACGGGAGGAGCTCAGGAGCGCTAAGGGAGGAAGGAGAGAACAAAGGCTTCACTCGCAGGTGTGAGCAAAAACTGGCGCCTAGAAGGTAATACTAACTTTCTGCTGAAATTTCTACACTACTAAAAATGCCCTTCAGTTCCATAAACCACTGGTAAATGCCACTCACGTGGGGGGGGTTTATGTCAATGTCATGAAGAGGACTTTGTTTCTGGGTTGGTGGCATACTAAACAGACAAAAGCCATAGGAATCATGATGGGTCATACACTCAACGAATACTTTAGAGGCAGCAAGGTGTGACCATGACGTATTCATCCTACAGGAATTCACAGGAGACCTAGGGAAGAATACTGACTGTTCTCAAGGCGGTGGGGCACAGCCCAGACATCATCCACACTGCAGCCAGTCAGTGATTACATGTGTATAACCTTGGAAATTTGTATGAATTTCCCAGGACTCAATTATTTCTTATTCCTCAAATATCAGTCCCTTTATTCTCTGATATAATATAATGTATCCCATCTAAATTTTAAAAATTCAGAAGCGTGCTTCTAGTCCCAAAATGTGTTCTTGTACCAAAGAAGTTTGACATCAAGTTTTACAGCAAAGGCCAACAGTTATAAAATTAAAATCAACTTAAAACCAGATTACCATGGTTAAACAAAGTAAACGCTGTCTGCCTGGACTGTGTTTGGTCCTCAGGAGACATCACACCACCTGGCACACAGTAAATACTTGTGGATTGAGTAGTGCTCATTTGATGTAACTTCCAATCATACTAGTGGGAAAATAAATGTAACAAACTTTTACCTGCATCGAAACATAAGCCAATGTGTCCATAAAGACTTTCAAGGTACTTGAGCAATCTTATCTGTGTGAAATCCAGAAAAAGGCGGGTGGGAGGTATGCACTCAGCAAATGGTTATCTGCTAAAGTCAGTCAATGAGGAACATTAAAATTAGAAGAGAATTAAAGCTATTGCCTGCAGATACAAGTTATGAGTGGGCCTCCTAGACCTGTCTAACAGGAGGCTCCAATACACTTGTTTAGGCTGATCGGGTAAAGTCAGCCAGAAGTGACAAGATCGGACAACTGACTTGGTGTGGCAACAGACAGCACTTGAGAAAACCACAGGACGCTGAGGACGAGGGATGAGGCTTTGTGTAGGGCTTTGGTTCTAATGAAGGCCTTTGAGGAGGAGCTAAAGGAAGCAGAACATTAATTCTTTGCTTGACGGTTGTTTCCCAGGTGAGATGGGAAGTGGGTATTCACTGGGGGTGACTGTGAGGCCAGGGTGATTTAGCAATTAAAATATGGGGACAGCAAAGCTGTGTGGCAGTGTGGTCAGGAGAAAGGCAGTGCTGCACACCCAGGCTCTGAGCGCATGGCAAAGCTGCCGCACAGCGTGGGAGACACCGAGCTTCCTGCCAATGCTCAGTTAGCCTTCTGCCTGCCTAGCATCTGAGCCTGGCCGACACAAGACTACCTTCTTCTCACGTCCTTCCAAGCCAGTGTTCACTCTTTCTTCCAAACATACATTTTTACTCTTTTGGTGACAAATATTAAATAATTTCTTCTATGGTTTATAGAAAGAAATATTTTTAAGATCTTAATAGAGAAACAGGCTAAAATTAAAAGACGCATATTTAAAACACATTATCAACCCCTTTAAAATTCTACCTGCACTTCCCGGGCCCCTGGACATACCTCTGGCCAGGTACGTAAGCCTCTGAAAGACCATAGTTAATGTCATGGTTGGGATGGAAATGTCCCCATGGGCTCGTGTGGTGCATTGGGGGAGGCTGTGGATCACTTAGGAGGTGGTGCCTAGCTCGAAAAAGTGGGTTGGGGTGGGGGGTTATATCTTGAGTTTTATAGCTTAGCTATTTCCTGTCCCAGGAGATCTGAGGAGATGAGAGAGCCCCAACCTCATGTTTCTATAGACATAGAACCACCTGCCCCACCCCCACCAAGCCTTCACACCATGCTGGATGAATCCTCTAAAATAAATAAAGTAAAAATGAAATGAATCCCCTTAAGCTACATCTTCTGCTGTATCTTGTCCCAGGACACAGAAAGTAAGTAACATGGTTGGCTTGTTTCTGTCTCTTACCAACTCTAACCTCCTCCTGAGCAAAGCCATGAAGCATTTGGCTTACAAGACACACTCAGATAGTTCCAAGGACATTTAAGTGCTCTGGTGTGAGGGCACCTGTTCCCTACCTCTCTGTTCATTGTGAGCTATGGCCCCTTTATGTTAAAGAGACTTTGACTCAAAATAGCTATTTACAAATGCCACTGTATGGAAGACCGTCTCCCCAGATTGGCAAAAAGAACGGGGGTAAGGAATGAAATTCACATGTAGGTAAGAACAGAAGGAGCCTTCTATCTGCAAGGTCCACAGGCAGCTTCCTAGCAACACAGTAACCCTGAAGAGAATGCTATAACACAAACTGTCTTTAAACTCAATCACCATTCTAGTCAGTCAGAGTTACTATTGCCACAATGAAACACCATGATCAAAGCAACTTGGGGAGGAAAGGGTTTATTTAAGCTTACAACTCTCAGACCATACTTCATTGCTGAGGGTAGTCGGAGCAGGAACTCAAGCAGGGCAAGAACATGGAGGCAGAGGCTGATGCAGAGACCATGGAGGAGTGCTACTTACTGACTGGCTTGCTCTTCATGCTTTGCTCAGCCTGCTTTCTTACAGAACCCAGGACCACCTACCCAGGGATGGAACCATTCACAATGTGCGGAGCCCTCATACAGCAATCGCTAATCAAGAAAATGCCCTACAGGCTTTCCTATAGCCTTATCTTGGAGAGGCATAGAGGCGTTTCCAAGTGAGGTTTCCTCCTCTCAAATGACTGTAGCTTGCGTTGAGATGGCATAAAACTAGCCAGCACAGCAGCAAGGTAGAGGAACAACACTAGCTGCCTTTCGAATGTCACATCAAGAAAGAACACTGGGGCTAGAGAGATAGTTCAGTGGTTGAGAACACTTGCTTTTCTGCAGAAGGTCTGGTTCCCAGAACCCAGGATGGATGGCTCATTGTCATCTATAACTCCAATTCCAGGGCATGTGACACTCTCTTCGTCTCTAAGAACTCTAGGCATGCCTGTGACATATGTGTATATATATATATATACACATACATACACACATATATATACACACAAGCAAGCAAACACTCATAAAAATACAAATAAACATTTTTTAAGTTAAAATCCATGGGGCTAGGAGATAGCTCCGTTAGAAAAACACTCACTAGCCAGTGGGCATATGCCTACAGCTCTGCTCACGCCTACAGCTCTGCTCACGCCTACAGCTC
>JANHMN010000006.1:35748661-35824816 GCA_030674055.1 Rhabdomys pumilio
TCTTGTTTGACTTTCCTGGAGGGATCTAGTTGGCCTTGCTACATGCTAAAGTAGAATGAGAGAACTGGTGAGCAGTGCACAGCCTCTCCAGCGTCTGGACTTGGGATAGGAAGAACTGCTCTTTTCTATATGGCAATACTGGATCTAGGGAATGCTGAATAGAAAGAGCGTCCACCTGGGCTAGTGAGCAGAGTCCAGTCTGACCTATATCTTCATCTGCCTCACAGAAGCACTCCAGGAAGAAATGTAGGTTCAGGAGAAACCTAGGATACAACAGCTTGAGGCTAAGCTTAGCAAGACCCTATCTGCAACATAGTAACTAATTAAATCAATCGGTACAGGGAGTATAACTCGGTAGCAGAGCACTTGCTTAGCATATGTAAGTCCTTGGGCACAAGAACAAAATTTAAAAATGAAAACAAAACAGGTACTTTTGAGTCAGGCATGGTGGCATATGCCTTTAATCCCAGTGTAGTGGGGAGGCAGAGGCAAACAGATCTCTGTGAGTTTCAAGCTAGCCTGATCTACATAATGAGTTTCAGAACAGCCAGAAATGTGTAGAGAGATCTTGTCTCAAAGAAATGGAAAATAATGACAGGACAAGTCCAACGTGGCAACCGTTTGTCTTGTTGGAAAGCCTCAGGCTGGAAGTGTGATCCTGGCTGTTTCTGACAGGTAAGCTGTAAGGACTTAGGTGGGATTCCTTATGGACTTTTCCAGCATACTCAGAATCTTCTCAACTGAACAGAGAGACTTGTATGAGTCTCATCTATAAACACAAAGCTAGAAAATGGGAAAATAAAAAAGTGTTTCATCCAATCCTGAATGCCTGAGGATATTAGCTCATTTCTGAAAACAGCCCAGCAAAGAAGTGACTTTTTCCTTAAAGCATATAGTGGCCCTTACACACATCTGAGACCTCATATCTTACCAGTAGAGTATTATCCACATGTCAGACATGCTATAAGTGACAATAACTCAAAGATGACATTAATTTAAAGTTTCAAACTAGAACTTGCATTACCTCGGTATTAACAGCTTCCATTGGTCTTTTCTTGATTTCACCTATGTCCAAGTAACTGGAAGAGAACAAAAGTAAGGGTTGCTTTTACATGTTTGAAGTCAATTACATAAAAATTTTGAGCATTATTAAAAAGTAAAACCAGCCAAGGGAAATGCATAAGCCTGAAGCAGAAATCAGTAGGCACTAGATTATGAGACTGGCATTCACACAGCCTCACCAACCCGAGCTGAATGAAGTCTAAGCCTAAACACCAAGGGATTAGTGTGGAAAGATACACTTTGCTTAGGAAGCACAGCTCCCTCAGTAGTAGTCTCTCACCCTAGGCTGACTTTCCTTCTCCCTCTCTCTCCCCATTTCTCTACCCTGTCCCTTTTCCTGTCCCCCTACCTCTTTCCCTCTCCCTCTCTCTTCCACTCTTATTTCCTTTTTTAGAGGCAGGGTGTTATGTACTAAAAACTATGCTCGAACACAATGTGTTGCCAAGAGTGACCTGGACTTTCGGATACCATTGCTTCACCTCACTAATGCTGGGGCGACAGGTGTGTGACACCACACCTGCATTCTGTGGGGCCGGGGCTCGAACATGGCATGGAAATACTCTACCAACTGACTCGCTCTCTAGCTATTTAATGTAACTTGATTCGATAAATCCTGTAAATTCTGTTAATCCCATTCATTACAAAAGTGAAGTCAAAGGAAACAGTGAAAACTTAAGACAGACAGACTCAGGGTCAGACAGACAGACTCGGGGTCAAAGTAAGAGCTGGGGAAGACTAGGTACGCTTCCCAGTGACACTGGCATGCCCAGTCCTGTGGGGTGGCTTGGGCATTAGATCAGCTTACAGACAGAAGGGGCGGGGCTAGTTAGTCTCTGAGACCCTTATCATTCCATCTTTTCCACTACAAATACTAACTAGTAACCAGTACCTAAACACAACCTGAAAATGTGTTATCTTTGTAGCCCATCACTGTGATCTAGTTCCAGTTTTAAATGCTTCCTAAATTGTCTTATAAATAAAAAAATCTTTAATAAAATAAGTTTTAGTATAAAAATATAAATCTAGCTTCTAATTTATAACCACAATTAGATCTCAACTATCTTAACTACTGTAACAGACCAGTTGTCAAAAGAAGAGTTTATTCAAATGCTAAAGGCACCTGCCATCAAACTTGACTGAGTTTCATCCCTGTGACCACCTATATGGTGGAAGGAAAGAACGGACTCCCTAATGTTGTCCTGTGACTGCCACCTTCAAACTGTACACACACATACCTACACATAAATTCATACAATAATATTAAACGCAATAAATCCAAGTTTATATATTAAGTTTGGCTATTGAACATGTTCACTATTGGCTAACATTTAGGTGGGGTTTTTTGACAGAATGTTAGTTGATTGATATTAAAATCCAACTACATTTCCCTATGCAAATAGCAGTTGTGTGAGATGGTGTGCACAGGGCTCTCAGCAATGAAATGAGTCTTTTGTGAATTTCCTGGAGGTGTTTCTATCAGAAAAATAAAATATTCTGTTGGATACAGAACAATGTCTCCTGTTTTACATTCTAAATGTCTCAGACCTGACAGGTTAATGGTGGTGAGACAACTCCAAAATTGTATGAGAAAAGTTTTAGAGGTGTATGTGTGTGAGCAGTAGCATTTGTATGTGTATGCATGAACGTGTGTGTGTGTGTGTGTGTGTGTGTGTGTATGTGTGTGTGTGTGCTTGGTTGGTCATGCACATGCCACAGCTCACATGTGGAGGCTGGTGAAGAGTTCTGTAGAATGGGTTCTCTCCCTCCATCTTCACTTGGGTTCCAGCAGTCCAACTCTAGTCACTAGGCTTACGGCACAAGCCCCTTTACCCACTGATTCATCTCGTTGGCCCCAAGAAAAGTTTTGAGAAAAACTTTCTAAAAGTGCTATAAGAGAAAGGTTTAAAACCTACCTGAGGCCGGGTGGTGGTGGCACACGCCTTTAATCCCAGCACTTGGGAGGCAGAGGCAGGCGGATTTCTGAGTTCGAGCCCAGCCTGGTCTACAGAGTGAGTTCCAGGACAGCCAGGGCTACACAGAGAAACCCTGTCTAAAAAAACCAAAAAAAAAAAAGAAAAGAAAAGAAAGAAAGAAATGTCTAAGGGAAAGACATCCCAGCTGGAAACTGATCTTCTCTTTCTGACAAGTATTTTGCTGTCTTTCCCAACATTATGTTGGCTCAAATCAAGAGGCCATGGATGACACTCACACTCTGCAGACTCTTTTCTCCATCAGTTCCTTCGGTTGTTACCCAAGCACACACTACTAAGCTCCAAACGCATTCAGCACTTACTCTTCCTAGTGCCTCTCACTACAAGCACAGGGAAATACTGACTGCTACTTGAACTCCAGAGTCTGTCGGCATGGAAAACTGACCGTAGGGGTTTCCATAACAAACTCGACTTTTGTGTGCTTATGTGTGAATTAAAAGCAAATGTTAACCCTGCAGATCCACTCTATACATATAAAAAGTGGTTTGTAAAACAAGTTCTGTTTGCTCGGAAGCTGTATTTTATCATTCTGAGTTGGTGAGTACCACACCAACAAAGAGAGACAAATGATTAAAGTCTACAGCTTCCAGCTGTTCAAATCTGAATGAGATTTCATTCTGTATTATTATTGTATAACATGTATTATCATATATGTATTATAATAAATATGTGCTATTACATATTATAATATATAAATTATTCTATATCTAAGTGGCTGTTTTTGTTGGATTTATGTTTATTGTTGTTTGAGATCTGAGCTCACACTGCCCCACTGCCCAGACTGGCTTTGTACTTACTCTGTACCCTAGGCTGGTCTTAAACTCCTGTTCCTCCTGCTTCTAACTCCCAAGTGCTAGGATTACAAATCCCACTACACCTAGCTATGGGAATAATTTAATTCAAAATATAGACATAATGCAAGATACAGGCCATAGAGTTACCTTATATTTATAAAATACAGTGGTATTTATAAAACCCATTTATATTCATAGTTTTTACTATCTTTTTTTTTCATTTTTAAACATAGGGTCTCATGTATTCTTTTTTTTTTCTTTTTTTTTATTGGATATTTTACTTGCATTTCAGATGCCATCCCCTTTTCCCATTCTCCCTCCCTAAAAAACCCCTATCCCATGCCCCCCTTTCCTTTTTTTTTATACAATTTTTTTAACTGTTAATCAAAGGTTTTATAAGTTTGGTAATGCTCAATCAGAAGTGTAACCCAATACCCAACCTGGATATATAATCTATCTTTGACTGGTGGAGACACATGAACATCTGCCTCCATTCCCCCCTCTCTTTCTCACTCTTCCTTTCTCTCATCACCTAGCTTCTCCTCTCCTTCTTCTTCTCCTCTCCTTATTCCTTCTCTTCCTCTCAGTACTTCTTCCCCCTTAGCTCCTCCTACATATCACCCTTCCTGTTAAAAAAAAAATCTTTTCTGTCATAATACAATAAGAGCATAATTATGCCTATTTGTACCAGCGAGGTGCAAGATAGTCCTAATATCCAGTCCATCATTTTGTTGACTAACCAGAACCTCTGTCATCTCTCCTAACTAAAACACTTAGTTTTGAACCTGGCTTTTTTTTTCCCCCTTGGCTTTACAATGAATGTCAGCTAAAAACCATCCACTCAGATCTTTTCTCTCAGAGTAAATAGTCAGAATTGGCTATGAGACTATAGGTTTTCAACCCCGTCAGAAATCCAGACTGACTGAGTTAACTGAAATTATGGGAAGCATTAAGCGTAGCTTCTAAAACTTAGCCAATTTATAGGGGTCTCATGTATTCAAGGCTGGCCCAGTAACACATCAAACCGAGTGTGGTGACAACTGAGAGATAGAAGCAAGCGGATTATAAGGCTCAGGCTGAGCTTGAACCTCCTGTGTGTCAGAAAATGACTATAACTTATGATCGTCCTTACCTTTTAAGGGATCAGGTAAGAGGTGTGTGCCACTATACCTGGTTTTATGCAGTTCTGGAGAGCAAGGACTTTGTACATGATAGGCAGCACTCTCCCAGCATCCCCACCTTCACTATACTGGCAAGAAATTGACCAGTTTATTCCCAAGATTTGTCTAAGAACACAGCTATAAGTAGCTAACGAAGTCTAAGTCCTCTGTTTGAAGTTGTAAGATTCTGGAGGTGAAGGCGGGATGTCAGGAGTTCAAGGTCATCCTTTGATACATATAGGGTTACAGACCAGCCTGGACTCCATGAGACCCTCTCAAAGAAACAACACAAAAATAGTTCTAAATTTCTTCTAGACACAGGGTTCCATTGAGCTCTTTTCTCAAGAGTTAGATAAATCATGTTTAAGGGAAGTTTCACAGAAGGAAAACATAAATCCAGAAGTATCCTTTGCCTTTCATAAGAAGAAAGTTTCTGTTTCCAGAGAGCAGAATCCTAGAGCTCAGCTTGTGCAAGTCAGATGAGCACAGGCAAGAATAGGGAACTTTTATGGTATTTTGGTAAAAATGCTTCCATACAATTAGAAAATAAGCATAGGAAACAGATTTATAGTAATTTTTTCAACTCTTGGCTGTCCTGGGGCCCAAGATAAATTTAACTTAAAATATTCTACTTTAAAGCTATAGAATATAGAATTATCTGAGTCCACAATTCCATTGGTAGATACAACTGAGAGACACAAAAAGTGGTAAACAGACATTCACAGAAACATTCTTCATAACATCCCCAAAGTTAACAGCCCAAATATCCATCAGCCATAAAGGATGAAGGAAAATCAGTAGATCTGCATCATAGGAAACTGCTCAACCATACAGTGACACGGACACACGCGGCAGTGGGGATGACCCCTCAAAAGTGATACAGTGGCAAACAGAGCACACATAAAATCCACGTGTCCTACTATTCTATCCCACAGACACCGGAAATAGCTTAGTGGTTGCCTCATACCTGGAGGAAGAAGAAGTTGGGAGGTGTTAATTTCTTTCGGGAAGTGATCGAAATTTAAAAATGGATTTCTAGCGATGGTTCCCAACTTCGCAAATCACTGAAATGGGTGGATTCGCCAAAGTATATGTCAGTAAAGCCTTAAAACACTCGTTGAATGTAGTTCACTCTCCTGTCCACTCCTGACAACTCTCAGCTCTCAACTCCCACATAAACGTAAGTACTTTTCTTACTGTACGTACCCATCTCTTTATGATTTGCCTTAGAAGTATTGGTGTGCAGGTTGGAGGCCCTCAAAGACAAGCCAGCTCCACAGACCTTAAGCTTCCTGGCTAATTCACAGTAAACGACTGTAAGAGAGCTCCCTATCCAGAAAGTAGCCTGTGGGTCCTAGAGATTATCATGGGCCAGACACAAAAGTCAGTGGACTTTTCCAAGCGTTTTCTGACTAGCACAAACACCCCGGATACAGGAAGAGGACACAGCACCTGGCTCTGTGTGTTCTGCTTGCAGTGAAGGAATTCAAACAATGAAGAGGGAAGTCATAACAGAGTATCCAGCCCTTGAATTAATTCGTTAAGGTTTTTTGTTTTGTTTTGTTTTTTGTTTTGTTGTTGTTTTGTTTTTTAGGGTAAATGGCTTTAAATAAACAAACAAACCTGTAATCCCACACTTTGGGGACTGAGGCAGGAGGACTGCAGAGAGTTCTAGAGTTTCAGAAGAGTGTAACAAACACTGCCTCAGAACAACAAAATAATACTCCTGTTTCTATACTGTTTAGCCATTCACTTAAAAACTGCATCTACTGCTACTGAAGTTAAGTTCCTTCTCCGGTTTCAACTCTACCTGCAACTGCCAGCTCCCTGCTAGACTCACCCGGAGGTTGTCTCCTATCAACCACACCCCACAGAGCCCCAGCACCCAGACTCACTTGAGTTTCTTGAAAGCTTCCTGGCCCCCAGCCACATAGTTGCCCCCGCTCTCTATTTGGTCCAGCTTCCGGATGCGGTGGCCCGTCCTCGGGGTGTAGATGTTCCTAACCGCCCCAAAGGGCGCCTGCACACCGCCGGTCACTTCCTTGAGGAAGACATCGAAGCTGGACACCTTCTTCTCGTGAATGACGACGCGGCGCCCGGCGAAAAAGGGGTCCCCATTGCGGTACACCAGCACACTCTTCACTACTGGCTGCGACAGGTGGCTAGACCTGGAGCTGGGACCGTTCATCTTCCCCGCGGGACGCCGGGCCCTCAAGCACTCCACCGGCCTGCAACAGCAGCTCGTGGACCGCCTCCTGCAGGGACAAGGAAAGCTACTCGCAGGTGAAGAAGGGCCAGCCGTGCGGGGCCAGCCCCAGCAGGTAGCAATTCAAGGAAGGCGCGGCAAGGACGGCCAATCAGCGACCGCAGGCTCGCACACCTGTCTCCCCCGCCCCACAGCATCCAGGTGTGCTGTCTGGGAACCCACGCCGCTCGGGCTTTAAACCCCTGCGCGAGCCGGGACAGGAGGGACAGCGGCGGCCGCGCGCGCACTCAAGCGCGCACACATGCACCCGGACTCAAGTGCACAGTATTAACATGGCGAGATTCAGTGCCTAGCATCACGTCTGCGTCGTTTCTCCCAACGGCTTCATTTTTTCTTACCCCCTCGTCTTGCACTGTAACGCCACCTGCTCATTCGTTAGCCACATTCCCCCCCCCTCCAAAAAAAAAAAAAAAAAAAAAGCCATTTCGATCCCGACTAAAGTTGCCGGGATTTTCATTTAATGAAAACGAAATACTTAAAAATGCATTGAGAAGTTCGGGCACAGTGGCTCACATCTGTCATCCTAGCAGCTGGGACTGGAGAATTGCTTTGAGTTCAAGGCCAGCCTAAACTACCTAGAAAGTTCTAGGCTAGCCTCAATTATAGCCAAGCTAAATTAATATCAATAAACTAAATAATCTGCAGATTTGAAGCAGAGAGAGGACTCCTGACCCTGGCGCTCGGCTCTGGCCAGCGCCGCCCAGTGGAGAGCCTCGGGTGGGCCCTTCGCGGTGGTACCTACCGACACTCGCGGGCAGTGGGGGAGGAGCTGGGGGAGGGGCTCAGGTGGGGGCGGGGCGGGTTGCAGACTCTGGGGGCCCGCACTGCTGTGAACCCTAAGCGGCCGCGCGTCTCTAGCACCGGTGCTCCCGCCGCCGCCGTTAGAGTCTTCAGAGGACCTGCCTAGGCCCGCCGGGAGCCCAGTTTGTTTTTTCTCGCCGTTTCCATAGCAACTGCAGCCTCGCGCAGAGAGCTAGCCTGTGAACTAGGCCTGTAGCGCGCCGGGCTCCCTTGAGCTTCTCTGGCTGCCTCTGGCATCCGTAATCGTAAAAGGGTTGGGAATGAAGGTACCATGCCAGTGCTGTGCCAGGGTGGAGCTTGGACACCCGCACACAGTTAGGTAGGTGATACCCTACAGTATTTTCTGGGCTTACTAGGTGACGAAGGATTAAAGAAGACTTATGAGACGAAGGAAGAAGACTTCCTGTGCCCACAGCCTCCATCCTGGCTGCGTAATTTATTAGATCAGGCTGTGAAGTCCAGACAGAGTGGAGATTTTAATCAAGAACTTCGATAAAGCTGCAGGTGGTGGAGCACGCCTGTAAGCTCAGCACTGGAAGAGCAGAAGGCTGGAGGATTAGCCACGAGTTCAAAGTCAGCTTGGAACAAAATATGGTCCTACTTACCCCACCCCACCCTCCCAAAAATGACAAGAATACAAACAAGCACCTCAGAAGGGCCAGGAGTGCTAACACACGCGTTAATCCCAGTACTAAAAGTAGAAGCAGACCGACTCTTGAGTTCATGGTAGCTGATTACATATCCGGTTTCAGGTTAGCTAGGGCTACACAGTGAAACCCTGTCTCGAAAAGATAAAATAATAGTAACAGTAATCGTCATCATCATCACCACCACCACCATCATCATCATCAACAACCTCAATACAGCCGCGTTGTCCTGTCCAGTTTGGGGTGCAAATAAAAACACAGATATAATTCTGCTGAAACTAACCAAACCACTGTTCCCCTTACTCCTACTATGTCTTTAAAAATCTGTGTATTTTTAAAGCAGGTGTTGCCTTTTGAATGAGAAATGTCCCACAGGCTCATGTGTTTGAAGACTTGGCCCCCAGCCCGTGGAGTATTTGTGGTGAGTGTGGAACCCCTTAAGAGGCAGGTCTTGAGGTTTACAGACGTTCTCTCCAGTCTCTGTTTCCTGATTCACATCGTTGTGAGCAAGCAGCCACCATCAGCTCCTGTCACTGCCATGCAACCTCAGGCCACTGTGTTCCCCAGCATGATGGACTGTGTGCAACCCCTCAGACAGTGAGCCAAAATAAATCTCTCCTTATTCACGTGTTCCTTGTTAGTATTTGGTCACATAGACGGGAAAAAGAACAGCAAACAACAGCCAATAACAGCAGATGTTCCTAATTCATCGTATTTGAGTAAAAATAAAAATTTAAAACTGTAAATTAATCATTTAACAATGTATCAAGCATTATGTAAGGCACTTTACACACATTATCTAATTTAATGCTCACAGTAGGGGTTGGGGGTTTAGCTCAGTGGTAGAGCGCTTGCTAGGCCCTGGATTTGGTCCTCAGTACTGGAAAAAAAAAAGACAAAATAATGTTCATAGTAATCTTCAGATATAGAAAAAGATGTTCAAAGAAACTGAGGAAATTTACATGAAGTAAGTCACACATAAGGCTTCAAACTCCATCTGTTCCCTTACAGAGAACACCCTTAACCATGCTGACATAACAATATGAAACATGAACCAACATGAGGGGTTATAATATGGAACAGAATTTCATTCCTACACACACACACACACACACACACACACACCACGAAAAGTAAATCATAATTTAGGAGCTAGGAAAGCGTATCAGTTGTTTAGCGTGGCTGAGCTCTTGGCTTCGATTCCCCAACACTACATAAACCAGGCATTATGGTGCACTCCTGAAATCCCAGAAGTCAGGGAAAAGGATCAGAAGCTCAGTTATCCAATGGCTACTACTTCAAGGTGGTCATACATGAGCTCCTTCAGACCCTTTCTTTAAAAGAAAAAAAAGTTACTAATAATACTTGATTGATTTAATCTCCATTTTATGAGCAACCACAATCTCTAATAACACGAAATCTTGTGTCTTTTTGTGTAAAGGCATACATGGATACTGAAGCGAAACCCATAGAAACCCTTAGGTATCTGTCTCCAGAACCTATGTAAAGCAAAAGTCATGTTTTTACAAGCTATACCATTTTCTTTGAGAAACATACAGTCTCATGTTGATGGACCAGCACATGTGAAGACCTGCATATGTTGTGCAAACGTGTCATTCATGGTGAGACTAGAGGCAGGGAGAAGGAAGTTAGGAGACTTACAGATGGCTGCTGTCTGCTCTGTAGTGTAGAAAACAGCACTGAGGAGAGCAGTAAGTACCAGTGTTGAGTAAACACCCTGACAGCCACCTGTGTCGCTCACTCTGAGGAGAGCTGAACCCTTACCGTGGTGCACCCAAACACTGTGTTTGATGTGACAGTCGAGTTTATGATCTCTGCTTTTATTGGTCCCTTGAGGAAAATGTTAGTAGAAAAGCATTCCAACAATATTCAAGGCATTGTTTGCTTATTTATTTATCTTGCTGTTGTTTTGTTTTCTGTTTTTGAAACAGGGCCTCACTATATATCTCAGGTTGGATTTGAACTCACTATGTAGCTAATCTCAGATACCTAGCAATCCCCCTGCCTCAGACTCCCAAGTGCTAGGGTTACCATAATGAGGCACTTTGCCTGCTTCATTACCCCTCTCACATTATCAAAAATGCTGGATTTTTTTATGAGTTGACCAAATGTACTGCCAATTTGAAAAAAGGAAAGAATTCAGAAAAGCTAAAAAACCTGCGAAAGCAGAAATCGTAGGAGGCCAGCATGCCTGAAGTCAGAGTTAATGCTGTGTTCCAGCCCCTGACCTAGAACCAGGGACTGATGTTCAGATGGCTACAGAGAAAAGCAGGCACTAAGGAAAGTCTAGGCCACCCACCATGGAGAGGCTCAGATTGGAGTGTAAATAAAATGGAGAAAAAAATGGTGCCATCTTCACAGAACCTGTACACAGAAGAGACAGCCTCCTTTAACATCAGGATAAGGGCAGGGATGGATCAAAGCGATTACAGAATCTCTATGGTTCAAAGTCACAGCAATCAACCCCCAGAACTATGGGACCTCATTAACTGAATCTTTAAAAATTAGAGGCCCAGTTTTCCAACTGCTAAAATAGATAATATGGAGAAGCAACATAAACCAAACAGAATTTCACCTTCACTTGAAAAACCAGTGTCAACGTAAATGTTAGGAAATAAAAAGAAACTGCTATTTACAAAGCAGAAATTGTGACTGGAGAGACAGCCCACTGGGCCAAGCACTTGCCAAACTGGCCTGAAAACCCGGGTTCTGTCCCCAGTAGGAAAACAGAACTGATTCCCAAGAGTTGGCCTCTGACCTCCACATGTACACTATCTTTAATACCACACACACACACACACACACACACACACACACACACATACACGATTTTAAATGTTACCCTATTGTTGTTGTTTGTGTATGATCTGTATGTAAGCGCCACTGTGCACATGCAGCGTACACATGGGGGTCAGAAGAGACTTTTGGGAGCTGGTTGTCTACCTCCATGGTAGAAGCTGGGCATGAACTCAGGTTGCCAGGCTTGTATGACAAGTTCCTTTAGCCACTGAGTCATATCTTTGGCTAATAATAATAATAATAATAATAATAATAAGAAGAAGAAGAAGAAGAAGAAGAAGAAGAAGAAGAAATTTTAAAAATGAATAAACGGGAAAGCGATAGCATGGATAGATCAGCACAGCTGAATGCTGTCTCTTGGAATATTTGCTACACAAAATCCATGTTGAAATTAACGTAATTTAACTAATTTCATTGTAGAGGAATGTCAGGAGTGATGGCTCAAGCCAGTAATCCCGGCACTCAGAAGGCTGAGGCAGCAGGATTGCCACAAGTACAAGGTTAGAATGAACTACAGAGTAAGATCGTATTTTAGAAAACAAAAGTGAAAAAAAAAAAAAAAACAATGACATTAAGAACAATGGTGAGAACGGGACCTTGCAACTATCAATACTGTCAGTATGGGGACGTGAAGCCCTCTTCTGACTTCTGTGGGCACCCGGAAGGCGTTTGAGTGCAAAGCGCTTAAATACGTAAAACAAAATAAACCTAAAAAGATTAGACTTGCTGTGATAAAGTGAAGAAGTGAAATCAGTTAAGAGCCTGTGAGAGAAGAGGGGAGAATTGAGAGGCGCACAGTCTGCAACCCAGGCCTGGCCCGGAGACAGAGGCATGCAGCTGAGGAATGAACCCTGACGAAAGCAAATAGGCCTCAGATGGCAAAAGCCTATCAGCAAGGACCTTGAAAACCAGAGCAAGTGGCTGAGGCTGCTGAGAGAGGAGCCCCTGCCCAGGGTAATCAACCGCCCCTCTGAGGAAAGGGAAACCCAGACCTCACGGGGTTCCAGAGTCCCTGGGTTCCACAGCCATCTTGGGGAAACATTCCTGCTCTAGCAGTGCTGCCCCTCGGCAACATAAATGCCATTCCTTATCTGCTAGAGCTAACTCCCTGGATCCTGGAGTTACTGGGAGTGGAAGCCTGGGGCTTCCAACGGCACTCTTCCCTATGCTTCTCCATCTGGGCTGGGATTTCCCTGAAGCATGCTTCCCCAAGGACTAGGTTTAGAAACCCTGTGAACCATATGCCCTGAGGCCCCATTAGAGTATGTGGTGACCTGGAGATGTGACTGTGCCTCAAGAGCAATCCATGGAGGAGCCCCATAGACGAAATCTCAGAAGAGAGTCACTCATGGGGGAGGACAAGTCAAGGTGGGCGACAGTGTAACGTCTGGATGCGTGGAGCAAGCCAGTAGAGCTGGGTTGGATACATAGTGCTGTTTCTTGCGTTATTGGAAGCAGCGGAATCTCTCAGGGGTCCATTAGGATGCACAATATTGTTATCCAGCTTGGGAGTATAACCCACGCCCAAGCTAGACTCAGGCATTAGTCCTCAACAAGCTGAGTAAAAGAGCTAGATGATTAGTGACGGGATATTTATTCACTGTGGCCTTACCGGACAGAAGGACAAACAGACCCAGTGACACCCAGAACCTAGCCCATCTTCTGGGTTCCTAGTAAGGTTGAAGGCCTTTCCGATGAGGTAAACACAGGCTCAGCTCAGATGAAAGACCAGAAAGCTCTAGTTAAACAGAAGCCTTGCATTAGAGCCTTGCACACAGAGAAAATAATATTTGTATTGTAAAGGCCTGGATAAAAATAATCAAGAGAGAGATTTGTGTCCCTTAATCTGATTATCAGACTATTGAAACAGTGGACCTCAAAGAAGGGGATTTCCTCAGGACTCCTATGCTGAGAGAAGGACGCAGCACCAGCAATGTCAGGAACCCGTCTCCCAGGAAGACATGTTGTATAGTTCTAATAACTTGTCAGTCCACCTTACAGGATGACTGAGGCCCAGCGATGGGGCAACGGTACTCAACAAATGAATGGATGTGTGCAAAGGAGGAGAGATACAAAGAAAAGGCAGAAGGAAGTGGGAGAGGAAAGGGAGGAGAAGAGGAGAGAATGAAGAGAGGGCTGTGACTCAGCTGTATCTACTCCAGAAATCCACACAGATCTAAGTGTTAGGTAAACAGAACAGAGGTATTTTGAGGTGTTATTGTTTTTGAGATAGCTGGCTTAAGCCTCACTATGTAGACCAGGCTGACCCTAAAACTTAGAGTCACTGTCCTGACTCTAGAGTGCTAAGATTAAAGGCTTGTGCCCACTTTTATGGAAAGTAAATTTTAATGGAAACCTTGGGCATCTTCTGAAGAAACAGTTCCACATTTGAAGTAAGAGTGGGTAAGAGTGACAAGCTTGGTCACAGGAGAAGGGCACCTCTTTCATAAGTTTCCAATCTCTATGGCCTCATGGAGATTTGGATGCTATGAGCACAACTTGAATTAAACATTCAGTACAAATTCTTCAATGCGATGGACAGAGCTATTCTGTAGTTGTGTAGAATATAGTGTAGAAATGGGACCTTGGGAGAGTTCTGTTGCAGGGAGCTGAGTCACCTTGGCACTTTGCTCTGAATCCTGATCACCAGACAGGAGGCAGCATCACTCCCAAGATAACAATGTCCAGGTGTTGGTACCTAGTTTCACAAACAGTAGATTGCTCAAAGGCAGCAGAGCCCAGAATGAAGGGCATGCAAAGCCGTGCAAACTAAACAATAATTAGAGAGCCTTGGAGAATGCTTATGGGATGCATATATCCTTTACATAAGTGAACAAGAGCTTGGTGAAATATACTTTGACCTATTTTACCCAAAGCCTAAAAATGTGGAAGCCTGACCCACACGAATGAGACAGGAGGATCTCTAGGGTTTGCTCACTAACCAGTCTAGCCTCTTCAATAAGCTCCAGGCCAAAAAGAAAACCTGTCTGAAAGAATAATACTCCCAATGTCACCCTCTAGCCTCCTTAGGCACACACATGCATGTGGACACATGATACATGCATGCATACATACATAAAAATATATACAACAAAGAATTTTAAAGATATATAAAGATTAATGGTGTGTAGTAATAACTAAAGAGACACATTAGAAATGATCTTAACTATCACTGAGGTCTTAAAGAGGCAAAACTCAACCCAGCTTCAGGAAGCACTATCACCCCTGCCTTACCATGCCCTTCTTCACTAAGAGCCTCTTTGGGAGATTCCATTCTGCAGCATCTACTTAATGAGGGCCTTTGACTGACAGGTCACTTGTAAACTACAGAACTCCTTGGAGGGAGTCATCAGTGCCCCCAGGCTTTCTGGAGGCATTTAACTAGCCACCTGGAGAATTCTATCTCTAGACAATTATTCCACAGTAAGCAAGAAAAGATTGCCCAAAGTTTCACCCACAGTCAAATTCACAAGTCAATAAATGTATCAGATGAGCTATGCAGCCACAGGTCAGTGAAGATCAAAAGCTTTCCAGCAGTATGGCTTAGGCCTATAGTCCAAGCACTCAGGAGACTGAGGCAGGAGGATTGCTGAAAGATCAAGGCCAGTGTCGACCATTCTGGAGAGAAAGGGAGAAAAAAGAGAGATGGGGAGAGACAGGGAGGGAAGAAGGAAGAAGGAAGGAAAGGTTAGGATAGTTCAGTTTGCACAGTATTGCCATGCAAGCATGGAGACCTGAATTTAATCCCTAACAACCACATTAAAAAGTGGGGCAAGAAGTAGCTGGAGAGACAGCTCAGAGCTTAAAATTACCCGCTGCTCTAAAATCACCCCACAACCTATATGGGGGCTCAAAACTCTAGTTCCATGAGATCTAACACCTCCACATTCATGTAAGAGCCTCCCAGAGATCTTATGTGAGTGCAGTGCACATACATAAACATACACACACACACACACACACACACACAGAGAGAGAGAGAGAGAGAGAGACAGACAGACAGACAGACAGACAGACAGAGACAGAGAGACAGACAGAGACAGAGAGACAGACAGAGACAGAGAATAAATTTTTAAAAATTAAGCTGGGTAAGGTCATACATGCCTAAGATCCCAGTGCTGAGGAGGTAGAGACAGAAGAATCCCTGGGGTTTATAGCCAGCCAGGCTCGACAAATTGCTAAGCTCCAGGTTCAGAGAGAACCTTTGTCTCAAGAAATAAGTTGGAGGCCAGCCTGGTCTACAGAGCAAGTTCCGGGACAGCTAGGCAAAGAGAAACACTGTCTCAAAAAAATACATAGGAGCAGGGCAGTGGTGGCGCACACCTTTAATCCCAGCACTTGGGAGGCAGAGGCAGGCGGATTTCTGAGTCTGAGGCCAGTCTGGTCTACAGAGTGAGTTTCAGGACAGCCAGGGCTACACAGAGAAAAACCCTGTCAAAAAAAAAAAACATAGACAGACAGACAGACATGGGAATAAATAAGGTGGGAAGCAATTGAGAAAGACAGCCAGCATTGACTGTGATGAGCACACACACACAAATGTGTACAGACATACACATAACAAGAAAGTTGGAATTGAAGGAAGGGGGAAAGGCAGGGGGAACTGCTCCCCCACTACACCAGACAGCACGTCAATCATCTACTCTAGATGCGGAGGTCATATGTTTTTCAGAATCTCAACTGTAAAACTGAGCTGTCCAATCTTCATTGGTAACAACCATGCACACATACTCAGACTGTCAATCACTAATGACCGTCAGCTTCCACTGCATGGCACACGGCACACTCTCTCTTAAGGAAGATTTTAAGCTGCTTTCCTGGAAATGCCACTAGACTTCCAACAAGATGGCTCGTGTTGCTTAGGTGCTGCGTATGATTCTTCTTCCCTGACTTTGATCTGGGCTGCGTTCCCTCACTAACTGGGTCATAAGTCTGTTCCTCAGCTACCTTTACTAAGCCTTATTTTCTTCAATAAAATAGGCAGGAAAAATCTACTTATTTAAGATGGAATAACAAATGTGTTGTGTTTGGAGGAGCATCTGACACATATTATGTGCCAAACTAATAGCTTTTTATTGGTTGGTTGGTTTTGTCTTTTAGAGACAGGGTCTCAAGTAGCCCAGACAGGCCTCACACTTGCTATATAGCTGAAATTTTAACTCCTCATCCTGCCTCAACCTCCCAGGTGCTGGGATATCAGCAAGCCCTACCATGCCCAACAACATCTCTCTTCTCAAGATAAATCTTGCTTCTTCATTGTCTAGGTGAGTATGATAGATTCTAAGGATTACATATAAGAAATTGGCCAGCCCCATGGAGTACAAGAAAGTGGTGTAAACTAATCCTGCCTTAGATTTTATCTGAAGCCAGTTACCTCCCAGCCTAAGATGAGTATGGCTTGTGCTTGGCTCTATGCCTCGTTTCCCTCAGCTCTCTGTGTATCCCTCCTCACATCTGCAATGCTTTTCCCCAACCAATGAAGCAGCATCCTCTAAGCTAGCAGAGAGCAGAGAGGGCTCTTAATTCCCCACCCCAAACTCACAGCTACCCACAGTCCCCTCCTCAGTGACTAACCCATGCAAAGAAGGAAAACCTGGCTCCTTGCCTCTAAGGCAGCTTCATTTAGAAGCTTAATTTTAATGTCAGGAATCAAGATGAAGCTGGGTTGGGTAGGTTTGTCTGAGTTCCAGCCCTTACTGGACCATTCACCACCTACAGTTGCTATAAACAGTGTTTAAAGATGAACAAAGCAGAAGCACATTAAGCAGTCATCCTTCTGCCTGCTCAAGGTAGGCTGAGACAGGCTTGCTGCCTGTCACCAGGTTTCACCAAAGAGAAAAACAGAATGGTGCAGGCCGAGACTCATGATTTGCTGCTATTGTTGATACATTGCACAAATCCTTTAATCTCCACCATTCCACAGTATGTTTTCTGTTCTCAGAATGACTAAAATATTACACAACCTTGGGCGGGATGGGGAGTGTGTGTACTGGTTAGTTTTTGTCAGCTTAACACTGACTAGGGTTTGCCTGGGGAAAAAAAACTCAATTGAGAAAATGCCTCCATCAGATTGGCCTGTAGGCAAGTTTATGGGACATTTTCTTGGTTAGTGATTGATGTGGGAGGGCCCAGTCCACTGTGGGTTTGGGCAACTCATCTTGAAAAGTGTATGAAAGGTGGCCGAATGTGAGTCTGTAAAACAAGCCAGTAGTTCAGTCATCCTTGTCTATATGGCAAATTTAAGGCTAGCCTGAACTATGTGAGACTCTGCCTCAAAATAAATAAGCAAGCAAGCAAACAAAACCAATGAAGAAACATTAGAGTCTGGGGAGATGGCTCAGTGGTTGAAAGTACTTGCTGCTCTTTGTAGAGGACCTAGGTTCAGTTCCCAGCACCCACATGACAGATCAAAACTACCTGTAATTCCAGTCCCAGGAGGATCCAATGCCTTCTTCTCGCCTCCACAGGTACAAAACGCAAATATGGCAAACATGAGAAGCATCAAAACACTCACACACATTAAAAAACTATAAAATTTAAGAAAACAACCAACATCAAGTCTAGTTAGATGATTGCATCTGACTCTGTTGTCAGAAGGATATTGCTGTGCATACCGAGGCTCAGGCCTGCAATCTCAGTACTCAACAGGCTACAGCAGAAGATCATGAGTTCAAAGCTAGCCAGGACTGCAGACATCTTTCTCAATAACTAAACCAAAACCATGGGTTTTATTTATTTATTTTTTTTAGGTATCTGTTTTTGACTGTTAGTGTTTCATTCATGGCTTTCAAAGACTCTTCCCAGTTCAGTAACACTTGCTGAGGTAAAATGGTACTGTCACTCTGCACACTAAAGACTCTGTTTTGTTTGCTTTAGGGTCAAATGACTTAGGTCATGGTGAATTTTAATAAAGAGAAGACTGATTTTAAAAAATACCTCCTGCTGGGAACAGTGGGGAGAGAAGTTAACCATTACAAGATAACAGTTCTGCTGCAAATGATATCACTGATACAGAAGTTATTGGTTAACCGAGCCCAGCTTTCAGCATTAATGGGAAGGATGGCCTTAATAAGCTATGCTGTACTGTGCCATTCAGAGCCTGGGGATTCTCAGTCAGCAGCCCAGCATGCGAAGAAGTATTACAAAGGCCAGATATCTACTTGCATGTGTCGATTCCTAACTTAATGACAAACGATAGCAGAGCCTATGATTGTAAAATATGGCACTGTTCAACTCATCAGCTTTAAAACCCACCAGATAGTTCACTGGCTTTTCAAAGGAAACAGTTGTGCCCATTGGACTAGATTTGGAAGCCACATGTTCAACTGGGCTACTGCCTGGTGGTGGGGCTCTTGCACAAAACCATCAGTTTAATCCTCACCACCACAGGAAGAAAAAAAATCATGTCTTACAGCGTCTCTGTTAGTAAATGTAAAGGTTTTTAAGAATGTTTGAGTCAATTTTGAAAGAGGAAAAAGACAAGTAAAGTCACTACCAGGAGTTGACTCAAGGCAGAAAGAGAAGGAGGAAGAAACAAATCATGTACACTTTTAGCACAACATTAAGTGTAAACTCAGGATGTGTCGTGCACAGGAAGCCTTACCCATTAACTTGCCAACTGCCTTGGCAAAGCAATGATCACGATGTGGTTATATTACATATGCAAACTAGAGTGTGGTCCCCTGGCCAAACTGTCACCACATCATCTAGATATGAGCATGCTCAGTAATGCATATGGGTTTTTCCGTATGTGTGTGTGATGCCGGGAATTGAACCCGGGTCTTACACAGGATAGGTGGGCAGTTTACCACTGAGCTACATCCACAGCCCTGCTACCAAATATACAGACTCTGACGGACTTAAAACTTTATTAGCTGGCACTTAGAAAGTATACACATCTATGGGATACAGTGATATATTCAGTTGTTTATGCAAGATCCAATGTCTAGCACGTCCGAGTAACTGGCATATACATTGTCTCAGCACTGACCACATCTTCATATGGGAAGCACTGAAACTCCTGTTTGCTCTTTTAAATAATTGCTGTCAATCATAGTTTGCCTAATGAATTTTACATTGTTAAAAACAATCACTCCTACAGTAAGACGAGAGGTGAGGTAGGAGAACGAAGCAGAGAGAGAAAACCAGCTTCCAAAAGTTGTCTTCTTACCTCCACATGGACACAATCACACAGCACACAAATAAGAACAATAAAAATAATTTAAAAAAAAAAAAAAGGTTTAACAAATAAACACGACAAGGAACAGTGCGCCTCCTTGTGGCCAAACTCTTCAAACATTGGGGGGTTGGTTTCCCTGATCTTGGAACTTCAGAGCCCCAGAGAAACCAGATTACTGTAAATGTTGAATTTAAACAGCAAAATGACTCAAAAAGCTTGACTTTCAAATTTCAGATAACAGACACAAATAATATATACAAGTCAAAATGCATTTCAGGGGACTAGAGAGGTGATTCAGTGGTTAAGAGCATTTATGGATTAGATCTATGTTAGTGGCTCACTACAATTAATAACTCCAGTTCTAGGAGAGCCAATGCCCTTTTCTGACCTTTGGGAGTGCCAGGCATGCATGTGGTCCATGAATATACATTCAAGCAAAACATTCATATACATAAGGGAATGTATATAATATATATTTATATATTATATGTTATATAATATATAATGTATGCTATGTAATATAAATATAAGTAAATACAAAATGCATTTTGAGTTAAAAACATTTTAAAAAGTAAATTTTAATAGTGGTAGGATCTGGCACTATTAGTTTTGCAAATTTTATTTATTCATTTATTTATATTGTCAAACATAGTAATTGCATGTCCATGTTTATAAATGCATTATTCACAATAGCCAGATAAATGAGCCAGCCTTGATGCCTATCAATGGATGAGTTGATAAAGGAAATGTGGTGAATATATACAATAGAATTTTATGCTGCAGTGAAGAAAAATAAAATCATGACCGCTGCAGTAAAGTGGCTGAAACTGGAAATCATTGTGTTAAGTGAAATAAGCCAGACTCAAAACGACAAATATTTGCATGCCTTCTCTCATACACGAAACCTAGATTTAATATTGTGTGTGTTTTTATGTATTATAAATTATACATTTATGTGCTTATTGGTTCATGAAGCTATAAAGGGATCATGAGAAGAGAGGGAGATGTGAAGGGAGGTGGGAAACGGGTAATGAGTAGGAAGCAAAAGAGGGATGGACTGAGTGAGGAGAGAGAATCAGCTTGGAGAGGGGAAGAAAAATGGCAGGAAGGAGAGGAGCAGAGGAGACTACAGAGACACACAGGAATGAAGAGCATGTATGCTTAGCCTAAAATATTAATTTTGAAATTAAAACACAGCAACTGAACAAATATGATTCCCTGCAAAATTTCTACACATGCATGCAATGTGAGTTTTGAAATCTTGATTTTTTTTTCCTCCAGGTTTTTTTTCCTTTTATTGGCCATGGATGATTTTTTTCTCATATAATACATCCTGGTTATAGTTTCCTCTCCTTCTACTCCTCCCAGTTCCCCGTCCTCCATGCTGTGACTGAAAGACCCCCAAAGGGAGCCCCTCACTCAAATCTGGATCAGCGCGCACCCAAGGACACACGAGAGACCTTCTTGATGCAATTGCAAAAGGTAGTTTAATGTCAAGGGCCCTTGGGTCGAAACATATCCCATGCAGGGGATAGAAACTTCGACCAAGACCCCAGGATATTTGGGATATTTATAGATAGAGGTTGGGGAGAGTGGGAAAATTTGGCGCCGTAACATGTGATTGGAAATTTTAAACATCAGCAATTTTCGTAAGCAATCATTTGAGCTGGCAGGATGACTAGTTATTTTTTGACCATGAAACCTCGGACCTCCCAGACAGGGGGGAGAGAAAAGTAAACACCAGATAGCCCATTACTTACTCACTTGGGCTTGTTTGGACTTGTCTGGGCACATCTTTTCATTTTTTGGTCACCTTGCTCCTGGAGGGACTTAATATTTTTATTATGGTTATATTTACCAAGTTATCAGTGGTCTTTACTGACCATGAATTTTTGTTATTTGTTTCAAGCTGCTTTCAAATTTTATTCTCACATGACGAGAACAAGGCAGTCCCCACCAGAAACCAAACCGACAGAACCACTTGATCTTGGACTTCCAGCCTCAAAAGTTAGGGACTAAATAAACCGTTTTTAAGCATAAAGTTCCTTAGGTGGGGCCCAGGCAGGTGAGCATGCTCCAAGGGCCACAGCTCCACTACTGCAGAAACCAGGGAACGGGAAACAGCCACCTCAACAGGTCCGAAGGAGCCAGGGATTGTCCACCTCTGAAAAGAGGGAAACACTGTATGGGAGGATGTCCAACCCTCTCAAAGGAGCCCTCAGTTCCAGTGACAGCTGCTCAGGATGATGGAAGCCGAGAGGTTCTTCCTGGTGGAGGACCCTTCAAAGTAAAGATGGAGATGCAAGAGCCCTGGGCAATTCTTAATGTAGTGTGTAAAATGTTAATTTTATTTGGCCTGGAAGCTTTGTCCTCTAACATAGTCTGTAGCTCATGATCCCTTTCTAAATAAAATTGTACAGAAAGCTGATGTTGACTCCGAACATCCCAAACCAAAAGATTCCTTACATCTTTAATAGGCTTTTGCCAGGCAACCAAAGAATATCGAACTTGAGAGGATGGGGTCTGAGCTTAGCAGCTTAGAGGCGGTGTTGGATAGGATATGAGGTCCTAACTCTAGAAGCTGACCTATTCAGCCCCACCTTGTGGCTATGAGTTCAGCATGAAGCGGGGACTAGACAGGATATAAGGTAAGATGGATCCTCTCTGCAGGGCAGCAACTGTGAACTAGCAAATTGATTTTTTTTTTCAGATAAGGCTAGCCTTGACCTCACTATGTAGCTGAGGTTGTCCTTGAGTCCAGTTGCTCAGCTCCATTTCCCATGGGCTTAGGTTATAGGCATATACCACCACACCCAGCTTACAATTGGTTTGGTTTTTTTTTTTCCAGATAGAATACTATAGTTGTTTGTTTGTTTGGTTGGGTTTTGCTTTGTTGCAGATTACCCAATACGCTGTTTGTCCGTTTTCTCCCTTAATTTACAGTGACTTTTTCATTACCTTTGTTCTCGACAACTTTGTGGTGGAGAAAGGTCCTAGATGTGGTGCTAATTGTAGGACTGGATATAGTGATCTAATGTGTGCTTTACTGTTCGTTCAATTTTGAGTCCTGAGTAACAACATCCCTTCTTCAGATTACCAAGAATGATAATCCTCCAAGCTCCAAACTCAGACGTCCATATGCCCACCCAAGATTTGGCAAGTTGAGACCTCTAGTCCTTGTACAGGCAGGATCTATACCCCTGGTCAGCCTTAAGGAGCCTCAGCAAATGGAATGTCTTCCTTCATTGGTCCTTGAGGAATTCAAGTCCTGGAGGCAGAAATTAAAGCTGAGAGGAAAGGGGGGCGGTAACTAAGGGGGTCCAGGCATTGGAGAGGAACTCTTCCACTTGATCATTATCTGGAAATTAAGGAAATCTCAGGAACAGAATTACAACCTTGTTTGTCATTAAACATGCTTTGACTTCCCCCTGACTGGTGTCAAGACTTTCTTAACCTTTTTGACCTTTGCTTTCATCTGCTCAGCCTATTGATCTATTGATCTAACACCATGCTGTGATCCCATTTCCTCAAAAAAAGCTTCTAAAGAAGCATCCTGAAGCTTTGTCATGTATAAACCTTTTGGGCCCTGTAACTCCAAAAGCCACCAATGTTGAATATCAGCTACTGTTTTATTTTGTTTGTCTGAGACAGTGTGCCGGTCCTGTGCTGGGCTGACACTCACTGTGTAGCTAAAAATAGCCTCGATCTCTGATCCTCCTGCTTTCTCCATAAAAAGTCTGCAAAAAACAGCTCCTGTAACAATACTTAGATGTGACTCTCTTTTGGGAAGCCTCACTCAACATAGTCCTGGTTGGACTGGAACTGGCAGGCCTTGAACTCACAGAGATTTTTCTGTCTCTGCCTCCCAAGAGCTAGGATTAAAGGCATGCTTGTCCATGCCATGCTTGTTCTGCATTTTTGTTGGTTGGTTGGTAAACTAGTGCTAGGGCTAGATTCAAATCATCATACAGCCAGTGGAGAGTGACCTTGAGTTCCTGATCTAACTCCTACCTCCCAGTGCTGTTCAGACACTTGCCTGATGTGTACAAGGTGTTCTGTTCAATGTCCTAACACTGCTTTAAAAAGTTAAATAAACATAAATGGGATTATTAACTTGCACCTCTTTATTTCCTTGCTCACAATCCCCCAATGGCTTTCATTCTTTTCAGTTTAAACTCCCAACTCCTTGCCATTAATTACAAGACCATGTGTTTGAACAGCTGCCAGCATTTGCCTAATGTTTATCAAAGGTCATGTCATGGTGTGTGGGGGGGAGCATGATGTGTTTTTTAAATAGTTATTTTTCTCTAATGAGTATTTCCTGGCACATATTTTTCAAAGGTTTAGCACATAAAAGTTCTAGTGAAATGAAACTTCTATTGTGTACTTTTTGTACACTCCAGGCTCTTCCTGATAGCAATGCTTAAAGTACTTCTAGTCCTCCAGTGTCTGAGCCAAACATCCATGGTCTCTTCTGGAGCCCTTCCTTTTGTCCACTGCTTCCCACTATTCTACTCAATCCTTGATGCCCCGCAAGATAGGTATCTGGTCCAGCGTTCCCATAGTGCCATGTTCATATATTAATGAAGAGAATTCTGAAAATCTTGTCTGCCTTTAGTATTGTGATGTAGTCAACAAATCTATTGACACATTTTTATTTTCTTTAGGGACGGGGTGAGGGTTGTAGAGACTGATCTCAAGTAGTGCAGGCTAGCCTTACACTCTAGCTAAGAATGACCTTGAATTCTCGAGGGATTACAGGCATGCGCCAGCACTCTGCTCACTTTGGTTTTTCTTTGTTCTATAGCAAAAGCTTAACGCACTGTCCCTTCTAAGTGAGCTTTTAACATATTAAGCTTAAATAAAACTTATTTGATTTACGAATAGTGGTAACTTCCTCATCTCCAAATTGCATATTTTTTACACACACATACATATATACATACATACATACATACATACATACATACATACATAGGACCTTTCCAGAAAGTAGCAATTCGCAGCTCCTCGAAATAATGGACCCTTTCGGAGCTGAGCTACTTTGGTCTACCTTCACACTTGCACGTCCTGGCCCGTTAAGGTCGCAGTCACAGGACGCAGGAGGCGCAAGCACGGGCTGTCCACACCGGAGCATGCGTGGACAGCAACGCGCAGGCGTGGGACGGCTCGCGCAGGCGCGGTGTGCGATTGTTGCAGTGCGCTGATCTACTCGAGTTCCGGCATGCCGGGCCGGCGTCTTGTCGCGGCTTCCCGGTTGCCCGCACGCCATGGAATGCCTGCGCTGCTTGCCCGGGTTGCTGCCCCGCGCCGCGCGGTCTCGGAGGGCCCTGTGTACGGCGGCTGCGCGCCTGAGCCTCGCTGCCTGCTGCGGCCGCGCGACCCCGCTGCTCTCCGGGAACCAGAAGGTGCCGAGCACACTCCGTGCTGCAGGTACGCGCGTCCCGCGGGACTCCGCGGCCTCCGCCCCGCCTGCCCTTGGCCCCGCCGTCCTCACCTCTGCTCGGCCTAGCCAGGCTCATCCTACCCTTAGTTCCCAAGCCAGCACTGCAAGGACTTGATTGCGGTTTCCTGTTTATTGAGACAGGGTCTCCTTGTGTAGCCCAGGCTGGCCGCCAACTGACAGCAGTCCTGTCTCATCCTTCTGAATGAAGCGGTTAGAAGTGTTAACCGCCTCGTTGGCTACTTTCGTCTGTTTTGTAATTGTTTTAAAATTACTATTTAAGCGCCTTTCTCTGAGTTTGTATGTGGAGGTCAGATGACAGCTTGCTTAAGTCAGCTGTCTTAACTCAAGGCTTGGCGGCATGCATTTTACTGGCCAGGCCATCTGCTCAGCCCGAAGTTATGGGTTTTATGACAGTACTTTTATACATACTTTTTCCTGACATCCCTCATCCTACTGGCCCTTTTACCTCCTTATGCCCCCTTCTGCTTTCATGTCACAGAATTCTGTTAGGTGAGGCTTTTGTTTTGAATCGTGGTCTCACAGTAGTCCAAACTGGCTTGAAACTCGCTGTAGAGCCCAAAGCAAAGAACAATGCCAATACTGGGCAGCAGGAGCTGCAATTAGCAAGACTGGGATGTTATTAATTCTGTTTATTATGTTAATTTCTTCTGGGCACATTTATACAATTACATAGTTGCCCTGGAATAAGGTAAGGAATTCCTAGAACTAAGGTTGAATCTGAAGCCAGTGGTGAGCATTAACCCTTGATGAAGTCTGTTCTTCAACTGTGCAGGCAGACAGCCAAGGGGGCAAAAACACTGGGTGAAGACAGAGGAGTCTTTGCTGATGCTTTTGTCACCCAATGGTGAAACCTGAGGACACTGTTTTCCACAAATGTGATTGCTCAGAAACAGTCCTGACAGGAGGGGTTTGGGGTACTTTTCTTTAATTACTTAAATTTTTTCCCAGAATGAGCTGCTGTCAGTCAACACCCCTTCCCCACACCCAGTTCTTTTGTTACATGCTTTTTTCCTCCCTTGCTAATACTTGGGAACCGAGTGGTCTGTAAGACACAGGAACTTAATTTGTGACTCTTGTTCAGTCCCTAGAGCTTACATGGTGGAAGGAGAGAATAGACTTCTGACTTCCACAGTACTCAATAAACAAATGTGAGTTTTATTTTATTACTTTTGTACAGTGCTTGGGACAAAGCCCAGGGCCTTGTGCATTTTACATAGGCACTGGTTGCCACAGCTCCAACTGAGACCTTTCTAATCACAGAGAAAGCACAGACCTCAGTTAACAAGTTGTGGGAATTCAGTGCATGAAAGTGGTGGGTAGGAGGAAGGCTAGAATGATAAGCTGGAATCCTAACAGAACAAGTATTTTCTTTTTGCACTAGGAAAAACCCAAGGTGTTCTGAAGGCTCCATGGGCTGTGGGAGTTGCAACTGACCTTCCTTCCAGGAAAATGAGTTAGCCTGGTGCATTCATTCTGTCCTCTGTTCTCAGGTGATGTGCACCGGTTTAGAACCTCTGATGCCTCTCAAGCTACTTTAGCCAGCGTGGCCCAGGTGTTTGCTGTGGTGAGTACACAGCATCCAGTAACTCGCAAGTTCACAGGGTTGGAGTGGGAGAAGGTATTTGTCTTTGTGTTGTATTTGGCCAGTGACCCATGTGCCCGACAGATTGGTCTAGAGGTACTCTTGAAGCTTTACTGATGACCGGGGCTCTTACTGTACAGAACAGGCTATTCAAATGGCAGCTCAAAAGTTTTCTCCTTTTCAATTAAATTAATGTTTTGAAGTGCATGTTAAAGGCTTCCACCAGCAGCCAAAGTTTCTTTTCTTTTTGGTGGGGGCTGAGGGAGAACAAGTTTCATATAACTTAGACTGACTTCAGACTTTCTATGTGGTCTAGGGTGATCTTGAGCTTGTCCTCCTGCCTCTACCCTCTCAAGTTGTGGCATTCATTACAGGTGTGCTTCACTATGCTATGTCTTAATGCACCACTACACCTACTGTATGCAGACCTACTGTATGCAGCCTTGGTTGTTGAACCCAGGGCTTACCCAGGGCTTTCTGTATGCCAGGCAAGCACTCTACCAACTGAGCCACATCCCCAGCCCCAAAGCTTCCTTTGTGAGCACTTCAGATTGTATGTGAGTCTGTTTAGAATCCCTTGAAAGCCATTGAGAGGCTTGGAAGATGCTGAGGAGGCAGCTGAGGGCAGTGTTTGAGTTCATGCCAGGAAGGGTGGTTATGATCTCTAAAACTCTGTGAAATGATTCAGGGGGAATTGAGTGAATTAATGACACATATCCTGTGGTCTGTGTGTGCATTTATGAAATTAGGCCCTTGGTGACAAAATGTTAGCAATAAATAACCTAACTAAAATTGTAAATTGTTTTTGCAGCTCATTTCGTAAGCTTTTATGGTTTCCAAAAAAGTTTGAAATCTGAGCCAGACTTCCTAAGTTTAAATTTCAGTGTGCTCTTTTTTCTGTAGGACTTAGACAAGTTACTGTGACATCTTGGTTTTCTCATTAATAACCAGGAATTATTGCCTTAGGTAATTATGAGGATTAGAGTACCAAGCTGAGGTAACATCACTGTATGTTAATATGCTCATTTGTGAACAAGAAGTAGACATGCTTTAGGAGCTGAAGAGATGGCTAAGCACCTGCTGCTCTTCCAGAGGACATGACTTTCACTCTCGGCACCCACACCTAGTGGTTCGCAACCCCATCAGCACAGCTCCAGGGGTCTGACACCTTCCTCTGTGCCCCAGAACACACATAAACACACACAGACCTGTTCACAAAAACAAAAAGTTAAGTCACTTACTTTTCACTGGAAAACTCACAAACCCGGTGAATGGTGCCTCAGATACAGTGACCATCCAGCACGTCTTATTCTTTACAGATAATCTGGGTTTAGTTAATATTAGCTTTGGAGAGAACTTTAAGACATAGTTTTACTGTGTAAGCCTCATTGCCTGGCCTAGAGCACTCAGGATCCTCCTGCCTCTGCTTCTCAAGTACTAGGATTGAAGGAACGTACCACCATGCCCAGCTAAAGAACATTGGTTGGTTTTGGTTTTGGTTTTTCTTCTTTCCTTTCTCTGTATAGACCAGACTGGCCTGGAACACAGAGATAGGCCTGTTTTTGCTTCCTGAGTGTTGAGATTAAAAGCATATGCCAGCACCACCTGGCTAGAACTTTTCTTTATGGACAATATAAACTAAGAGGCATCCCAGAGTTGCTTATTTGGGGTTTGTTTGTTTGTTTGTTTTTGCTTTTTGTTATTGTTTGTGTTTGGTTTGGTTTTGCTTTGCTTTGCTTTTTGAGTCAGTCTCTTGAGTAGGCTGAGCTATAAAACTCAGTGTTAGTTCAATGTAGCCTCATACTAAGGACATTCTTATTGCTTTGGCCTCCCAAATGCTGGGATTACAGTCCCAAGGCACCTTGCCAGTTTCTTCAGAAATACTTGGAAAGTACTTACTCTTAGTTTTCTGGAATTGTTCAGTTCCACAATAGAATCAAGGCCACTGATTCTCAGGTAGGCAGGAGACCAAGGCAAAAGGATGTGAGTGTGAGGCCAGTTTGGACCACACAGTCATTATCCCCCTTCCCCAAAAGGATACAAAGTCAAATGATAACTGAAAGAAAGTTCTTTGTAGGCAAAATAAATTTCTCCCAAGACCACAAATAATCAATTGCTTCTATTGAAAAGAATAAATTGCAAAAAATTAGGTGGTTACAAAGTAACCATTTTAAATGTCAGTTTATATGATGTCTTTCAGAAAAGGATATCACTAAAGAAAAATGATGCATAGATATCAAAATTTAAAAATACTTAATATGCTTTGGTAGAAGTATGAGTTACAGGAACACTGAAAGACACTTGTAAGTTATTATTGGCATAGTTTCCTCTAAAAAATTGTCAAATCCTGTGATTTACATAGTTTATAAATTTTCCTATTTTCTGCAGTGAGTATATATGTTTCAGAAATCAACCTAAGGCAAACCAGTCGGTATTATACAGATAGAAAGCTTTTAATAAAAGTTGACCCACCCCAGAGTATGGTGGTGCACGTAATTCTAGCACTCAGGAGGCTGAGGCAGCCAGATTCCTGTGAGTTCAAGGCCACCTTGGTTTATAAAGGAAGTTCTAGAACAGCCAGGGCTACACATTGAGAAAACCTGTCAAAAAAGGAAAAAGAAAAGAAAGAAAAAACCTTGACCATGGTGTTTCCTGCTGCTTCCGTCCTGTGGATGAGATCTTTCTCAGGACAAACAGGCTGAAGTGTGAATTGTAGGATTTATTTTAATTCTGCTATCATAGCATAAATTGTTTTCAAAGCAGTAACCTAGTGTCTGTGTGTCACCAAGACCCGTGCTTGGGTTGTGTTTAGTTTAAGTAGAACAGCCTATGTGTTCACATTTGACACCTGCAACCATGACTGCAGTAGCATACAGAAAGTATTCATCTCCTGAGCAAAGCTACTGTGGCCCGGTGTGTGCCAACTGCTGCAGCACCTCTTCTGTGTGTCTCAGTTCATTCTGCAGTGCCTGCCAGAGACTTCTTAACTCTGAGAAGACATTTGGATTCGTGAGACAGCCATACTCAGCAACAAGGCCAGAGCAGTGTCATGTTTCCACGGAGTGACATTCCCCAACCCAAAGCATCATTGTCAAGTCCTTTCCCAGCCAGAGAGTCCTTGAAGTCATCAGAGGCTTCCCTAGCCTGCTAACTGATAACTCAGGTATAGATGAATTTGCAGAAGAGCACATGAGGCCCATGGCTTACAGTCCCACGTCTCCTGGAAACTCGTTTCCAGGGTACCCCACAATTATCATGATGTGGGGAGCCAACAGTAGGTGGCTATCATCCTTGCAGCCATCTTGAGCCATATACCCTGACAAGAGACTTGCTTACAATAGCCTACAACAGCTGAGCACACTATGATAACATCTTTTTTTAGATACCCAGGGTGTGTGAGACTTAAAGGTGTGATTTAGAGATAAGACCTAAGGGTGTGACTGAGAAGTGAGACATATAAAAGGCAAGAGGCAGACAGAAGACAAGCATTAGACACTAGACATTAGGTAGTAGGCACTTGAGACTCAAGATAGGCAACTAGGAACTAGACACTTGGACTAGAGAACTCAGATGAGACTTGAGACTAGAACTTGGAACTTGGAGGCACTAGGAACTAGGGACTAGGAACTCAAGACTTGGGACTTGGACTAGGAAGAGAGACTGAAGAATAAACGGGATTGAATCACACTTTGTCTGGTCTCCTTTCTTCGAGTCCGTCCTCACTCTCTCTCTTGCTGAACCCAACCCGAGGACTGGAGCAGCCTGGGGCAGTGCGGGCTGAACAACTTAGCCCCCAAAGCTTTTGGCAGTTTGGGTTCCAACATTGATAGAGCAGTCTCTGATATTTTGGCCCCCAAACATGGGCTAGAGCAGTTGGCAACATTTTTGGCGCCCAACATGGGCCAGCTCAGGCCACAACATCATGGCAAGGTTTAAGATCATGTCCAGCCAATGCCATCATTCACAAAACCATTGGTACCCAGAGCAAGGTTACCTAGAGACAGAACTTACTCTCCATGAGTGAATTTCTTGAGGAACCAAGATAGAAAGTTAGTCTATCAAGTTTATATTAGCAAGGAAATAAAAAATAGGAATTTTCTTCTGACTTTTGCAGATATGATTTATAATTGCATTTCAATGTTTTAAGGCTATTTCTCAGCACATAAAAACACACTACATTGAGATTAAATTAATACTTGTTTTTATCATCTATCTTTAGACAAAGTTTGACAAAGAAGGAAACGTTACCTCTTTTGGTGAGTATCTTTATCAATGGATTAATGAAGTTGGTGAAAAAATGGAAATTGTAGTGTTAGTACAGTGTTTTTTGTGATTGCCGCTGCAGGAGCCCCTTGGACTCCCAGGATACTTAAAGAGTGTTTGCAGTAGAGCTGACTGTGGAGCTCTGTTGTCTTCCCTCCCAATTCTTCTGTCAGTCTCCTTTCCACAGCCCTCCGAGTCCTGTTCATTCTGAAACAGGTTTAAAGTAGAGTTACGCACCACCCCACCCCCACCCCATCACTACAGTAGAAAGGAAGTGTGGGGCACTGAGTGGCTTAACACTCCAGTTTCACCTCTCCCTGTAGCCCTGTGGTCCTGCTCATCCTTGCTTATGTTTCTCCCAGAGCCTCTTTCCTAAGCTGTTCTGCTTATGGCTTTATTGGAGGTGTGGTTTGACACAAAAATACACATGCTGCTGTCCCCAGCCTATCACAAGTTCCTCTCATCTACTATATCCTTAGCTAGTAAATTTAGTTTTCAGATAGGAGGATCTGCTGTGAATATTGACTTTTTTTAGTTTTTAATCTGTCCAATAATAAATTAGCAAATTCAACTTATTCACAGATTCAAAATGCTGAATATAATGTTATCGTGGTAAAAACAGAAAATATGGGGGCTAGAGAAATGTCTTAACAATTAAAAGCACTTGTTGCTCTTGAAAAGAACCCAGGTTCAATTCTTAGCATCCACACAGTAGCTCACAACCATCAGTAACTTTAGTTCCAGGGGATCCGGTGTGGCATTCTGGCCTCCACAGGCACCAACATGTGATAACACAGTTGTATGTGTAGACAAACACTCATATATAGAAATAAATCTAAAAAACTAGTTGATGAAATTTATGTTCAAGAAAAAAAATGACTGTGGGCTAGAGATGTAGCTCAGTTGGTAGAGGCTTGCCGAAAATACAGGAATACGTAGATTGAGTCCCCAGCAATAATGGTGTGCGTTTGAGGTCATTCTTCAATTTTTAAGGAGTTCAAGGTCAGCCTGGGATGTGTGACATCCTGTCAGAGAAGAAGACTATGTCCAAAGGTAAAGATTGCTGCTGTAGGTCCTTCTCATACTTGCTTATGGTTTTTATATTGGTCCCCAGTGCGCCGCTGAGCACAGTGAAGTATTACAGAAAGGAAGAGAGGGGAGAACTTGAGTTCCCATGAGTCTGCTTTTACTGTTAGAATGGATGTTAAAGCCTCTCTCAGCCTTTGTGTGACAGTGATAGAACTGCACTGATGAGGCGAGGGACACTGTAGCAGCCCATGCTCCTTAGGTCAGTGTTTTCACCCATTCTGTTTCTCTCATAGAGAGGAAGAAAACGGAATTATACCATGAGCTAGCACTCCAGGCCAGAGACTTGAGGTTTCAGCACGTGATGAGCATCACTACCAGAAACAACAGGATCATCATGAGGATGGAGGTGAGGGCCGCGCTGCTGTGCTCCCAGAGTCCTGGCCACATGCTCAGTATGTGGGTTCAAAGAAACTCTGCAGAGCTGGGGCAGTGGTGCATGCCTTTAATCCCTGCCTATCCCATCCCCACCCCACACCCCACACAGGCAGGCAGATCTCTGAGTTCAAGGCCAGCTTGGTCTACATAGCAAGTTCCAGGACAGCTGAGGCTATATAAAGAAACCCTGTCTCAAGTGACAAGAGACAGACAGACAGACAGACAGACAGACAAGCTTTGGCAGGACATGGTATTTTTGTTACTGAATGCATTGTAAGGGAAGAGCTCATTTTGCATGGATTGTGTTATGCCTTCATTTGCTCTTTTGGGTTGGGAAAATTCTGACTGTGGTCTTTGGCCTTTGAATTTCATTTGTAGTTTCTGAAATGACACAAGCTTGATATTTATTTATTCATAAAGATAGGGTATTGTGTGGCCAAGGCTACCTTGAGCTTGCTATGTAACTGAGGATGAGGCTGATCCCCTGATCATACTGCCTCTGCCTCCCCAGAGCTGAAGTCATAGGTGCAGGCTGCCACAGGAGCCAACATAGATGGCTCCATTAGTGTCCTACGAGGTACAATTACAGTATAGCCTTAGCTGCCAAGAAGCATCTGCTTTTTCATGCACACTAGAAATGCCTGTTGAATCTTTTTCTTAAGGAATTATTTATTCATTTTATATATATATATATATATATATGACTGCACAGTAGTTATCTTCAGACATACACCAGAAGAGGGCATCAGATCCCATTACAGATGGTTGTGAGCCACCATGGGATTGCTGGGATTTGAACTCAGGACCTCTGGCAGAGTGGTCAGTGTTCTTAATCACTGAGCCATCCCTCCAACCCCATCTGTTGAATCTTAAAACCTTGGTTTACATTTGTATCTAACACTTTCTAAAAAATCATCACACTTTACCTGCCTACTCAGAAGTAGGCAGTTTCTTTAGTGATTCTTTAGTGATTCAGTTTCTTTAGTGATTCAGTTAACATGGACCTCCATGTTTGGATCTGTACAAGCATCTGGTCCTGAAACAAATGAGAGACCATCAGTGATGCTGAGCCCTGAAGTGTGTATGAACTTCTTTTTACTTTGATCATATTTTTTTGTCCTTTAATCTAGTTTAATCAAAATTACCACAACAGAAGCAACCTGCTCCCAAATGATTTTTTTCTCTAGAAAATACTCCTTGCTCTTGTTATCAAGAACACTTCTAAACACCAGACAGTGGTGGCACACACCTTTAATCCCAGCACTTGGGAGCCAGAGGCAGATGGATTTCTGATTTCAAGGCCAGCCTAGTCTACAGAGTGAGTTCCAGGACAGCCGGGGCTACACAGAGAAACCCTGTCTCAAAAAACAAAAACAAAAAAACAAAACAAAACAAAACAAAACAAAAAAACCCACTTCTAAACAGTATTTCTTTGAAGTGCACATGAGATGAAGTAAGTTAAACAGGATGTTAAACTGTGGGACCCAAATGGTGGATGTGCTATACTATATGGATGGATGGATGGATGGATGGATGGATGGATGGATGGATGGATGGATGGCTAGATATTTAGGTAGGTAGATAGGCTAAATAGAAGACTATGCTACACAGGTCAATATGTAGGTAGACAGGTAACACTATATAACCTCTTAACCTTTTGTATGAATATTTTCATAGTTAAATGTTGAAAGGTAGTTAGTTATTAAAAAGATCAGTCCAAATATCTGTGTCATGAATAGTCACAAACTATCAAATCTTTTTTTTCATCCCACCTTTTTTTTTTTAATTTATTGTAACTTTTTTAAATTTTTGTTTAATATGTAAGGGTGTTTTCCCTGCATTTATATCTGTGTACCACATATAGTACCCTTAGGGGCCAGTAGAGGGCATCAGATAACTGGAGTTACACTGGTTGTGTGACACCATGTGGGTACTAGGAACCAAACCTATGTCTTCTAGAACAGCCAGTTCTCTTAACCATTGAGTCATCTCTTATATGTAACCCTGGCTATTCATACCTGGTTAGAAATTTTTCTAATTTCATATCATCCAAAATTCAAGTTCCATGGGATCTGATGCCCTCTTCTGACTTCCACAGGCATCAAGCATGTCAGCTGGAGCTGTTGGCAAAGCAGCTGTATATAGGGCTGGATAGGAGGGTTCAGAGAAAGAGTGAGGATGTCTGGAGAAGGAACAAACAGGCCTAGTATGATTTGAGCTGGTATCCACATAAAATATAGAAGGGGGATGGAAAGTTACATTGTTGAGTCAGCTCTTCTAAGTCACAGGCTTAGTGATGGGATCTGCAAGTTTATTTTGTTCTCTTTAGATAGAGTCTTCATACCTCAGCTCCCAAGTACTGGCATGCAAGCGCTGGCCTCTCCCTCGATGAACTGCCTGCATGATTGTTTTAGGAAACTTTATCTTTCACTCTTTCCCTAGTTTCTCATGCATGTCCTGGCAGATGTCTTGCTTTGGGGTTGGATTTTTTTTGAGATGGTTTCATGTCCACCAGGCTGGCTTGGAACTTGCTCTGTAGCTGACCATGTCTTCAACCATCTGTTTTCCTCTGCCTCCCAGCTGCTGGGATTGTGGGTATACATCTATGCCACACCAGGTTGGAGTTTTAATAAATAATCTATCTATGTAAGCCTAGGTCTGAGAGCAGCTTAGATTATCGAGGCTTACATACATTTGAATTTTTTTCCTTTATAAAAAAACCCCTTAATTTTATTATTATTTATTTATTTTTAGAAAACTAAATGAGTATTGATTTGGTTTAGTTTTAGTCCAAAATTAGTAAAATGAACTCAGTTTTGTGAACTTGCTTTTTCCTCCAGCTTGATAACTTGCATCTGTATGAATGTGTGTATATGTGTGTGTACATATGCGTTCTTTCTCTTGCTTTTTCAGTATTTAAAGGCTGTGATAACTCCAGAGTGTCTTCTGATACTAGATTATCGGAATTTAAATCTGGAGCACTGGCTGTTCCGGGAACTGCCATCACAGCTGTCTGGAGAAGGTCAGCTCGTCACATACCCATTACCGTTTGAGTTCCGAGCTATTGAGGCACTCCTGCAGTATTGGGTAAGCCTGACCTGATGTCATGTCTGGAGCTTGGTTTAGTTTCAAATGACTAGAGTGTGAAGACTGCTAGGAAAAGCATCAGCTCAGAACCCCCAAGACCAAATTCTCAACACAAAGAACATTTATTTGCCCCAGAGGTTCAGAAGACAGGGAATAAGAGACAAAGACGGGAGATAGAGATAAGGGGGAAGGGAAAGGGAACAGGGAGAGGGAGGAGGGGTATTTGTCCAGGAGGAGGACAAAGGACTGCCTGTGGATAGAGAGGAAACAGAGGTGGCACGTAGAAAAATGTCAGTATTTTATAAAGGTAAAAGGGGAAACCCTGTGTTAGGATGAGGTGTTTAATTTTAATTGGGCATGTTAATTAGGTGAGCCAAAGGGGGCTTTTGACTGCTGGACTTCAATACCTTGGTAGCTGGACCTTGGTGGTGGTCAAGTAAGGGAATGGGCCTTGAGGGCTATCTTTAGGCTTGTAATCTAACAGTTTTTAGCAAGGCAGAGGGAATGGAAGAGAAGGGCAAGGTCTGCCAGAGCCTTGCTCGACAGAGCATGGCCAGAGTCCCTTCAAAGGCAAGTTAGTATTGATTATTTCAAAGCTGATTTCCCCAGCCACATTAGAATCACTTGTAAGGCTCCTCCAGGGACAGAACTTCATTTTCCAACTTTATGACGCAAGCCAGTAGAACTAAAGACTCTTAAGAGGAAACTGAGGAAGTACATTTCAGATTGGCTCCCTTTTATACACTTGTGATTTTTACTTTTTTGTTTGATGGATTGGGATCCTGCTGTACATACACCAGACTGGCCTTGAACTAAGGTGGTCCTCCTGCTTCATCCTCTACTGTGCTTGGCGGACAGGTGTGTAGCACCACACCTGTCTACACTTTCAAGAACCATAACATGGGATGAGTATTCAAGAGACCTTAGGATATATGTCGATACCTGAGCACCTTTTGCTTCATTCTTCAAATTAGACTGTATAATACACGTGCTCACAGGTGAACATTGGTCACATGGTCCTCTGTTTAAAGGAGCTCAAGGAGATGTCTCTTGTTTGGTACCTAGACTGACAGGAACGGCAGTTCTTCTAGTGACCCCTGACCTATACTCAGTAGTCACTGGATTCCTAAATGCTCAGGAGAGATTGAGTGAACCTGGTACCCCTCTCTGTTACCTCCTTGCCTTAATGAGGGAAGAGATGGTTTTTTCCTGCTGGTGTTACAGGAGCAACAGCACAGTGCAGATGGTGCGTGACAGGCTGGTCTGACTCAGGACTTCATAGTATGGGAACAGATGTTGTCAGCTACTGAGAGAACAGAGGGAGCTCAGCCACTTAGTGTAAAAGTTCTGGCCTGTGACATGGGGTCCCCAGAAGATTTTTTTCTGAACAAGCACTATGGTATCAAGCCAGCCATCCCCTCAAGGGGTCCATTCAAATAAAGAGGAACCCCTCAACCCACTTGGACCACGACTAGGAGCAGGAGACCTCACAAGGACCTGGAGTGGGATCCTAGCTTCCCAGTCACACCAGGTCCAGCCCTTGCTGGCCAGAGGGTTGGTGTCTCTTTAGGATAGTGAAACAGTAAGTCTACCTTAATTTCCCACTCTGGGTCTTCTGAACCTAGAACTAGGTCCTGTTAACACAGAGTAAAAGAGTCTGTAGCAAGCTGATGGAAACCCTGATTATGGGCTGCAGCTCCAAGTTAGATGACTTGTTTCTGAGTTAGAACAGCATGGAGTCACATTTGTAGTCCTGATTCGCCTACTTAATTCTGTTAGTCATGTGTCCTTTGCCAGTCACTGACAGGAGGTGTTTGATCTTAGCCACTATCCTGTTATCAGTTCGGTCTGTGGATTGTCAGCCGTGCTTGTGTTAGTTTAAGGAAAGCATACTTTGGACTCTATGGTGATTTAATGTGTCTTTTAAAAGTCTAAGTGACACTTCCAAAGCCTGGAATTAGAGGCACATGATAGTATATCCAGTTTATTCCATGCTGTGGGTCTGACCCAGGACTTACTTCATGCATGCTAGGCAAGTTCTCTGCCACCTGACCTACATCCATAGCCCAAGTTTCAGTTGTTGAAGACTGTGGTCCATAGAAATTTTGAGCTATGCTATGTTTACAGAAAACTTAGCTCTAACCAATGTGAAATGCAGGTTTTGACGTGGGATTTCAGATTTATTTTATATGTATTGTGTATGTTGTGTAGCTGTGTGGTGGGGGGAGAGGATGCCAGTAGAGGCCAGGGGCATTGGATCTCCTAGAGTCGGAGTTACACAGTTGTGAGCTGCCAGGCATAAGCTGTGGGAACTAAATTCTGGTCTTCAGGAAGAGCAGGAAATGCTCTTAACCCCTGAGCTATCTCCGCAGTCCCCAGGATATCAGGTTTTTGTTTTAACAATTCTTTCCCTAGTCCTTTCATAGCAGCTGTCTATAGAGGAAGACTATTGGGGGAGTTATCCAGAGCCAGTGACAGCATTGCATGGTTGCTCTTCTAACCCAGGAGATGTGGCTTTTGATTCATCTATAGATGGGTGTTGTAGCAGGGGCCTTATTCTGAAATGCTGTCAGGCGTTTTTGGCTAGTACAAATGTCTGTGTTTAATCAGAGGCTTCACTGATCCTAAGTTCTAAAAAGGTTGTTTTAATTCTTATGAAAGGCCATGTTGTTATCTAGATCAACACCCTTCGGGGGAAACTAAGCATCCTGCAGCCGCTGATCCTTGAGACCCTGGATGCATTAGTGGACCCCAAGCACTCTTCTGTCGACAGAAGCAAACTGCATGTCCTACTCCAAAATGGCAAAAGGTAAATCTGGGTGGCTCGGCAAGCTGCAAGTTAGAGACAGATACCTTCAGCTATCAGCCATCAGAGAGATGGCTACCGTAAATTCACATGTGAAACTAGTGTGGTTCTTGTTTATGAATGATAACAGCTTTCCATGCTGTACCCAGGGTGTCAGCTTCACCATACTTTATTTTCTTTTGGGGAGGGGACTCCAGGGAGGATGAGCCCTACTTTATTACTTATCTCAGTCTGACCTTGACCTCGGTGAAGCTTGGACTTGCTGCAATCTCCTGCCTGAACCCCCTCAGTGCTAGGATTTAGTTTTTATCTGAAAATAGTGTGTGTGTTGATTTTTTTAAGTGGTATTGGTGGGAGATTGAACCAAAAGGAGCACACATTCTAATATTGTTCAGAAAGATATTGCACAAAACATTGTTGACAATCCATCTGTCATCCCGTTCAGTTGTTGGTGCTGTCTTTATTTTGATAACAAATTCATTGATCTAAATCCAGATTCATTTGTCCCCCACTCTAAGGTCCATGTTCATTTTCTAACATCATAACTTATCCAAGGATTTAAATTTTGTCTTAATCAATTTGTGTCATAGTTTAAATAAATATACTCTGAGAGTCCTAGTCCCCAACTGTCGTTGAATATTTAACAGCTAAGGACTGTGGCTAGCTCAATGGTACGTGTCTTCCTCATGTATGAGGCCCCACCCAGCACCACATTAAAATTTGCTGTGAGTGGGAAGGGTGTGATTGTCAGAGAGCTGGCTTAGAGCCTAAGTGCATCTCTCTTACCCTCCACCCTCGCCTTTTGTATGAACCCTGTCACATGGTCTGTGCTGAGAACCAAACTGATGTTCTGTGGGACAGTAGTGTGTGTCCTTAACCACTGGGCCATCTCTCTAACAATCACACTCCTCCCCCCTCAGGTCAAATTTTAACTGTCAGTGTTGAATATTTTTCTGTGTGCTGAGGGTTGAACACTAGGCTTCATACACACCAGGTAAGCACTCAGTCACTGAGCCATAGCCACAGCACTTAACTTAAATTTTCAAGAAAAGTCGGAGAGTACAAATCTTAGTATATTTATTTAAATTGTGACACAGATTAACTTAGGTGGTTAGGCTTGGTGATAGGCACCTTTGCCTGCCAAGCTATCTCACCAGCTCAGAAAGCCAAAACAAAACAAACAAACAAACAAACTATATCTATATCTATATCAATATCTAATTAGTTTTTATTAAATTTTTAATGGAGGGAGAACATATATATGTGTGTGTGAAAGTCAGGAAAGCTTGTTGGAATTGGTTCCCTCCTTCCACCATGTAAATCCCGTGAATTGATCATAGGTCATCAGGTTTTCCAATAGGCTCCCTGACCTTCTTGACCCCTCTTACTGGCCCTACTTTAAAACTAAAATTAATGTTTGTTTATTTTATGTGTATGGTTGTTTTGCCTGCGTATACTTAAATGTGTACCATGTGTGTGCCTGGTGCCTGAGAAGTTCAGAAGGCATCAGATCCCCTGGAGTTGAGGTACAGAGGATTATGAGCCATCATATGGGTGCCAGGAAGCAAACCTGGATCCTCGGCAAGAGCAGCGTGTTCTGAACTGCTCAGCCATCTATCCCTCAAGCCTCCATTCTCAGTTAAAACTTTGAAAGGCCTTGTTGTTTGTGTTGTTGACCCTGTGTTGGAGTATTTTTATCAGTGAAGAGTATCTAAGCTCCTAGCTGGAGAGATGGTTCAGTGGCTAATATAATGCTCTTTCAGAGGCCCTGAGTTCCATTCCCAGCACCCATATCAGGTGGCCCGCAACCACCTGTAACTCCAGCTCCAAGAAGCCAGCACTCTAGCCTCAGTGGGCACACACAGACACATAAATATAAGTAATTTTTTAAAAGAATGTGTAAAGCTAGGTATGGTACCTCACATGTAATCCCAGCACTCAGCAGTCTAAAGCAGGAGGATTGCCTCAAATTGGATGCCATCCTAGGCTACAGAGTGATACCTTCTCTCAAAAAGCAGTAGGGCCGTGGGTGTAAGTAATCTGAAAGAGCCTTTGCCTGTCATGAATGAGGCCATTGATTCACCCTTCAGAATTACACATAAAAACTGAATGGTCTGTCCAGCCCTTCCTGTGTGACTCTCACAAGCAAGATTACGAACCACTTCTCTGACCTCTTTTTCTTACCTGTAACCTCCCTTCCTCCTATAAACCTCCTTGGTGTGCCTCTTTAGCCATCCTCTGACCTGATTCAGCAGAGTCCTTGGCTAAGTGTAATGCCCACGTGTTTTACCTTAGCCTTAAGTCTCCAGAATGCATAACCTTGAAAGCCACCAAAGTTGTGTATATAGAGAGAGTTGTATAATTTTACTAATTTGTTTGGTTTGGGAGTAGTTCATTTGCATTATTAGTGAAATGTTTCTTACCATGTACACTGATAGGTTGATTACGTACTTGCACACCTACAGTGAAACGATGCACGTTTATGCTGCTGACCTCTGTCTAGTAACTATTCTTACAGTCTCTCTGAGTTAGAAACAGACATTAAAATTTTCAAAGAGTCGATTTTGGAGCTCTTGGATGAGGAGGAGATGCTGGAAGAACTCTGTCTAACCAAGTGGAGCGACCCAGATGTCTTGTAAGTGGAGCCTTGTGTTGCTTCTTCCTTCAGCTGAGCCTGTATTTTTCTAGATAGAGAATAGGTGTTTTTCATCTTTAGACACTGTGTTGCACGTGTCCCAGCTTGGTGAGGCTGCATTATTGAGTGCACATGGCATTCTGGCTGCTGGGCTGAAGAGAACGTAAATACATCACAGATATCCCCAGGGAACAGGTCACTAAGTAGCATGTGCACAGTGCACATGAAATAATTCCCTAAGAAGCAGAGGGCAGCAGCTGCATGTAAGGAGGGATGAGCCGTGCAGTGGGGATTGGAGTCCATAATCCTCATCTGTTATAAGCACGTAGCTTACACACTTTCTGATTTGTAAACCTAGAAATCATTTGTTTTTTTAGAAACTGAGAAAGCAGGTCCAAACACAGAGTACAAAACTCACTGTCTGATCTATAATTCTAGACTGCATTTAAAAGTCACTGGAGTCTACTCCAGTAGTAGGCCCAAAGCCTGTAGAGGAATGCAGTGGCACAGACAGAGGCACAGTTGTAAGTGCTCATGCTCTTCATCAGCTAAAGAGCAAGGAAAGGGCTAGTGAGGTGGCTCGGCAGGTGAAAGTGCTTGTGAAGCATGCCGGCCTGAGCTGGATCCCCAGAGTCCGTGTCAAAGTGAAGGAGGGCGCAACCGCACACCTGTCCTCTGACTCCCACATCACTCGCACACTGTAAACAGACACATAAATATAAGTTTTTAATTCCCCCAAGACAAAACATACAGCCCTCTCTTCCCAACATTTAATTCACACAAACATGCCAGAGTAGAGGCACCAAGGCTCAATGCAATTCACTTTTACCAAATCTACCCTGCAGGAAAGGTGATACCTTATAGTGCATTACAGCCTTAGACCACAGTCAGAGCTGTGGTATCCACACAGACTCGAACTAGACACTGTTAATGTTCAGGGAAACAGGTATCAGCAGTTAGGTCCTCTGTTCACTTATCCAGGGAGGATGAAATCAGCTACTGCTGCACTTGATTGTATTCAATATTCAAAGAGAGATGCCTTTTTTTAATGTGTATAGGTGTTTTGCCTACATGTATATCTAAGTATTGCTTGTGTGTTTCATGCCTACAGAGGCAAGAAGTGGGCCTCAGATCTCTAAGAATTGGAGATTCTCAGATTACAAATGGTTAGGAGCTTTCTCATCAGCATTCGTATTTTCCAGTCACTGAGGACATGTTTACATGAGTCTTTTGGATTGAGGGCATGGGCACAGTGACTGGAACTCAGCTGAGTGGGGCTCAGTGCATCATGCTTAGGATCAGCTGACATAGCTTCTCACAAATGGGATGCAGTCACAACAGGTGAGATGAAGCTAGACAACAGACAGGACAAGGCTAGCTCTCTGCCTGGTGGCTGACGTTGGGGAGTCAGTATGTGCTTGTTGACTGCCGACCGTCCTGCAGTGAGAAGAGCAGCACTGGGATTGACCACGCAGAGGAGATGGAGCTGCTGCTGGAGAACTACTACCGCCTAGCTGAGGACCTCTCCAACGAGGCGCGGGAGCTGCGGGGCCTGATCGACGACTCACAGAGCATCATCTTCATCAACCTAGACAGGTCAGGATGCCCTACAGGTGGGAAGGACTGCGGTTAGGAAGAAGTCACGCTATCACATCTGGGACTACTCCATAGTGGGCTTTATTAGTTACCTAAGGCCTGGCTAAAGCACTGAAGGAATGCACGGTTTCTTTGGGCTCACAGTGTGAGGGATGTCATGGGACAGAAACTTGAAGTAGCTGGTCATATCCTAGTCAGGAACCAATGAGGTGAGTGCTGTGCTTAGCTCACTTTCCTTTGTGTGCCATCCAGGTCCCCAAACTTTGTCAAGTTACAGTATTAACCGTCACAGGAGTTCCTTTTGAAGGTGAAGAGTGACCCACAGGCTGCCCCTCGGCTTGCTGGGTGTGGGTGTGTGCTGGCCTGAGTGCCTTGTTTTCTCTGCAGCCATCGCAATGTGATGATGAGGCTAAACCTGCAGCTGACCATGGGAACCTTCTCCCTTTCACTCTTTGGACTAATGGGAGTTGCTTTTGGCATGAATTTGGAATCTTCTCTTGAAGAGGTAAGGATGCAACTCTAAAAACTCAGAGGACTCTATCTTACAGTGTTTAAATGATCAGGTTTGTTGGAAGTACATTCGCTCCCTTTCTCATTGCTGTGACCAATACCTGGCAAAGGCAGCACAGGAACAAGAGGTTCACTGTGGCTCACAGTTTAAAGGAGTCACAACCCATCATTGCAAGGGAGGCAAAGTAGCAGAGCAGAAGGCATCTGGCCACGTGTCCACAGACAAGAAGCAGCTGACTCTCCCTCTCTAGAAATACCCTCCCATAATTCAACTCCCGAGTGAGTCCAAATTGAGTCAAGCTGACAATGAAGATGTCATATGAACATAGGCTATAACTCACTTAGAAGTCAGGCAGTTACTATTGGCCCCTGTGTGTTATCTCCTAGAACATGTATGTACACGAGAGAAGCTGACTAACAGCCACACTGTGAGGCAGTGGGAATAAGGGATTTTATTTTAGTTGTGTGTGTCTGGCTCTGTGCCTGCGAGTTTACATATATAGGGCTTGTTTGATGCAGTTTCCACAACTCTATAAAACAGACATATTTTCCCTACTTTGCAGATGAGAAAATAGAGCCTTAGGAAACTTAAGTTGCAGATCTATAATACAAGAGGATTTCAACCCAAAGATGAATTCCTTTCTGATCCAGGTGTGGTGGTGCACACCTGTAGAGCCAACTCTTTGGTAGGGTGTAGCAGTAGGATCTCCAGAGCCCAGGAATTCAGGGCCAGCCTGGGCTGCAAAGCAAAGCCTGGCCTTTACAGCAGTTTCTGATAGTTATGTTACACATAGTACTAGGTGCAGAAGGACCCTGTTGTGGGGCGACTGAGGAGTAACCCTGTCCTGGCCATAGTCTTTGGGCTTTACTGCAGGCCTTGTCCCTAGCCGCTTTTTATTGAGAGCTCTTCCAGTGACAGGGACTTTGTCTGTGAGGAGCCTAACCTTTGGTGACTGGAATAAACTATTTCTTTCAGGACCATCGTGTATTTTGGCTGATTACAGGAATTATGTTTATGGGAAGTGGCCTCATCTGGAGGAGGTTGCTTTCATTCCTTGGAAGACAGCTGGAAGCTCCTGTGCCCCCTATGGTATGGACTTGGGGCTCACAGCAGCACTGCTGGGTTTTCTGCAATCCTGGGCCTAGAGTCAGGCAGCCTGGGTTTCAGTGGTCACAGGCTTTGTAACGCTGTGCAAGTTCTCCTTACTGTCCCTTGTGTTAATCCAGTCCACACCATGTGTATGACGTAGACAGTTAAGTGAGGTGAGATGCTTAGCAGTGGCCAGCACAGGGAATCAGTTGGAAATGGCGTGCTTTCTGTAGGACACTGGCAGCAGTCCTACACTGAGACACATGCTTGGCACTCTGCTGAGCTTTCCCATAGCTGTACTGCAATGCAGCTAGCTGGAGTGCTCTCCTGAGCGTGGGGACTGCCCCTCCTTTCCTCCCTCGCATGTGGAGTCAGCACTGCTGGAGGAAGTACACAGGCGCTGACCTGCATAGTCAGTCTTCCCTTACCATCTGGTTAGTGGCTTCTAAGAAAAACAAACTGAAATTCCTTTCCTGCTTTATTTAGATGGCCTCCTTACCTAAAAAGACCCTTCTGTCAGATAGAAGGATGGACGTGAAAAACAGCCTCAGGCCGGAAGGACTTGGAACAAGCAGGACTGTCCTGGCAAGCCGCTAGCAGCAGCCTGGCAGACAAAGATTTTTATACTTCTGAAGCTATTATCACTTTCTGGGGGTGGGGGGGAAGACAACTGGTGTTTAAATTATGTCTGACTAAAAATACTGTGGCATTCACAATACTAAACTTGATTATATCTTCAGAATTCTTTGAGACAAAGAGGTTTCTTTGTAAAAAGCCAAAAATCCTGTGTCCTACCAACTTTGAATACTGTTTTTATGAGCTTTTTAAAGTATAGATTAATTTATTGTGAGATAGACTTATCTAAATCAACACCATTATACATATCAAGAAGAGTGCAGCTTTGTGCTGATGGAGCCCAGGAACTGAGCAGAGCCCATAGTTCCTGAGCTTGTAGGCCTCAGTTCCTGTCAGTTCCTCACTCAGGGAAGAAAGCTGATGGATCTGTTAGCCTTGCAGCAAACTCTGGAATGTCACTGCTAGATAGAACTTTACTTCCAGGTATTTGCTCTCTTATATATAAGATGAATGCAAAGGCGGTATAATTTAATGTCAACATACTTGGATTCCAATTAATCAAGATTGTTACTATTTTTTGATTAGTTATAAATAGAACCATGGGAAGTGAAGTTTTAAAGAAAGTGTTTATTCTCATACAATTTTATAGCTGTTTTGATCATTGACTGATTTAAGAGATTGCCATGCTGCCCCCTCCCCAAGAGAAAAGTATACAGACAGCTAATGTGTTTGCCTACCTCTCAAAAGTTAGCAGATGGGCTTGTCAAACAAGAACATAGCTAATGTCAGAACTGTGGAAGCTTTATCTTCCCAATCAGAAGCTCTAGTTTAAAATAAATGGCAAAGCAGGACATGGTTGGTCTACCACCTGTGCTTCCAGTCCTAGCAAGGCTATACAGCAGGAAGATTACAAAAAGTTTGAAGCCAGCCTGGGCTACAGAGTATGTTCTAGGCCAGTGAAGGCTATAGAGTGAGTTCCAGACCCACCTGGACTCTTGTCTCAAACCACCAGATGAGGTGGGGCAGGGAGTGCTGCTCACTGTAGAGTGCTCGCTCACCCAGCCTGAGCATAGTGTGGGATGGGAGTGCTCACTCGCCCAGCTTGAGCAGAGCGGTGGAATCAATCCTCTGACTGCTACACAGAGAAGAGTCAGATCGTTCATACCTGTGGCTCTTACCTGAAAGTTTGAAAGCTGTCGTTCTAATAAACATTCAGCCAGCCCTTGTGTGTTCTCAGGAGGTTTCATACGGTTGTGTGCTAGAACATTACAATAACATAAAGTGTGCTTCCCAAAGATTGCAGTAAGACCAGAGCACCTCTTAGCCTACAGAGTAGGAATAATGAAAAAGTGTTCCCAGCCCAGACGCTGGGCGTCTTATTACCCTAATAGTGTCCCACAAGGATTGCTGGGTACTTCAGCGATGGAAGTAAAAGATGCTACTGCAGTAGAAAACAGAAGCTCCCCTCCTGTGTGGGGCTGTGAGAAGCTGATGGAGGGCAGCCGAGCTGGCCTGGTGTCCCAGCCATGAGGCCCCTTCAGGCCTCTGGGCGAGATACTGGAATGTGAGTATGGAAACTGTAGCAGCTGAACCCTTGACAGCCTCTAGGATCGTCTTTGATGATGCCCAGATTTCACACCCTCTTCAGCACACAGAGCACTCCACTGCTGTGGAGTCTTTCTTACACTGCGAAGTCCTAGGTTTTGCTCAGCTGAGATCCGTGAAGAATTGAAGTCCATTTGATCCCAGGTCAGACAGGGTTGAATCTCATTTTTCCTTGTAGTGTTAGTTTATGAGCTTAAATACAGTAAATGTCTGATTAGTCATGTTCCTCTTAGCAGAGGGACAAAATGTAATTACTTTGCCTCAGATAAGAGAATGGAACTGGTAGTTTGTAAAATTTTTAAAGGTGGTTATGTCAGGTAGGGTTTTTGAGTGAAACTGCTTCTTAAAGGAAATGTAAAATATCAAATACTGAATTTTATGATTGAGCAAGCAGTCACACATCGAGTGTGAGCAAAGAGGTGTGATACTTTCTGTCCTTAGGTTCAGAGCCTCTGAGCCAGTGTGGGCAGAGCAGAGGTCATCCTGTGAAGTGATTCCTGACAACAGACTGTGGAATCGCTACAGCTCACGCTGATAGGCTGCTGTGTGGTGAGATCCAGGAGCTGCGCTCAGCTCCATCTCTTGGAATGGCTGCACTGAGGCTGCATATGAACTTTAGTGTGATAACTTCAGTAATGGCCAAAGAGGTTACCTAATAGAAGGATTGCATCGGGGTTAGAGACCTGAGCTCTACTCCAGAGCTGTCATTCCAACTTCATAGTCTGGAACAATAAGGCATAAAGCAATTCCAATCTTGAAGCCTTGAAAATGTATAGAGAAAGATAGAAAACCAACATGTGAATGTCTGTTGGTGTCCTGAGGTAAAGATCAGGAAGTGTATCAGAAGGCGGTTTTAGCTTAGCTCTGTCTCAGTCACTTAAGCATTGTGGGGCTGATTCTTAGAACCAGTTAGTGCTTGGAGGATAATGTGCAGACTGCTAATATTTTCTCTGTATCAGGTTTTTCTATATTGTTTAGGTTGACCTTCAAAAGTGGGTGTAGCATTTACTTTGTCACAGAGAAGTCAATATATTAAATATCCTGTCAACTTGAAGACATGTTTGGATTTCTGTAAGCTTCAAGCTTTCTTTACCTGATGCCTGTTACATGCTATGCTCAGACATTGAGCGAAAGACAAATCCTGTGGCCATGTTTAGACAGGCTCTTGTCCATCCATGGCAGAGCAAAATCACTGGCACTTTGTGGCTAGAGCATCAGCAGGGGTTGGGGGAGCCCCTGCCTACTGTGCACCATGCACGAGGCTCTGGGGTTAGCCTTGCCATTTACGTTTGCTGATTTGCTATCCCTGTACCAAAACAATGACCCTTCTGCTGGCTGTGTTTTTTAGACAGATTGAACCACTAATTAAACCAAAAGTCCCTTTGTGCTCCCTGATGTGCCTTAGGGGGCTGTAGAGTACACCCTCACAGCAGCTAGTCTGCAGCATGAGCTGTGCCTTCCTTCCGGGGTCTTTGTGCCTGTCTGTCCCTCCTCCTCCGTTGTGAGCCATCACAGTGGAGTTGACTCTCCTTGGTCTCTTCCTCATTCTCTCTGCAGAGGGATCTCTCTCTGAGTAGGAGCTGTCACTGTCGTCATTTCCCTCACCATTTGGTATTGTTCCTAGGATCAGAAGGAATGCTATCTCCCTTAGGTGACACAGAACCAGATAGCCACTGTTTGCAGGTATATGTGCTGGCAAATTTCTCCTGAAGCCACACTGTGGGGCTGGCACAGAGAAGCTACCCTAAAGAACATCCCAAGAACAAGTGAAGCCAAAGCCTACTTCCCACTGAGTCCCTTGCTGGTCTTTCATGGTCATCCTGGGCTCAGGCCACACCATACCTTTCTGCTTGTTGATGCAGCTCGCAGCCTAGCACAGCAAAGCCCCAGCACTCTGTAAGACTTAAAACCACAGTGGTGAGAAACAGCTGGCTCCAGACTTCTGTGAGGCGTGAGACAGCTCATCAAACCTTAGTGTCTAGAGTTGTCCTCCACAGTATAAAATGTGAGCTGAGATCTACAGTGAGGAGGGACCAGTGTAGCTCCTTCCCCATGCCCCTCTCTCTTCCTCCCACTGTGTTCTCACCAGACATTGTCTGTCCATATAACAAAATTCCCATGATAAATAGCTTAAAAAGAGGAAATGTTTATTTTGGCTCACAGTTTTCAGCCATGTCAGCTCCATGGTGCTTGGGCCTGTTGTTTTGGGGCTGGGAAGAAAGCAGTATGTCATGGCAGAGGAGAGCTGCTCATGGCATGGCAGCTGGCAGCCGAGAGGCAAGGAAGGACTTGGAGTTCTGGCAAACCCCAATAGCATAACTTCCTTCAACAAAGTCCTACTCCAGAGTTCCTACCTTCTTTAAGCTGAGGACCAAGCCTTCAACATAGGAGATTTGGGGTACATTTAAGATCCAAATACGACCAGCCACCACTAACAAGGATTTTTATAGGAGCAATTATATGGACTGTTAAGAGCTAACTACACCCTTTCTAGGCAAGAGAGATGGGTATTCCCACAGAAAAGGAGGTGGGTTGATAAAGTCTCAAGCACAGGCATCAAGGATTCAAAAGAGCTTTAGAGGTGACTTGACCTCAAATCCTGCTGCTCCCTAATCATCCAGTGTCCACACATAGCTGACTGCATTTCCAGGTAGCCTGGCTGTCCCAGGAACCCCACTTCTATCAGGTTTCATCATAGCTCCACTGGAGGACTACTCTGTCCATCCTGGAGATGACATGGCTCAAGAGAGAGGGGCTGAAGAGGAGAGTGGCGTCTTCAGTCAGAGCTGAGGCTGTAGACATGCAGTGCCCCAGAGAGCCGGGCTCCCCAAGAACTCCTTCCTGCAGCAACAACCACTTGGCTCTGTGGAGGACAAATACAGACAGCACTAGTGACATTCCAGCCGGGAGGCAGACAGCATACTGTGCTCTGACGTGCACAGGAAAGCAGTGCTGTCACTCTCCCTTTGCTCAGACGATACTTTCTCAGATCTGTTAAGTTCTGAACACCACTGTTGTGCAAGTTGACCCCAGAACCTCACTGCCGTGCACGTGAGCACATCTGTAGTGACAAGGACTTGCGTGGGCTACCTTCACACAGCATCCCTGCTGCCTAAGAGGTTTTCAAGCTCACTTTAAAAATTCTCTCCAAGCTGGGCAGTGGTGGCGCACACCTTTAATCCCAGCACTTGGGAGGCAGAGGCAGGCGGATTTCTGAGTTCAAGGCCAGCCTGGTCTACTGAGTGAGTTCCAGGACAGCTAGAGCTACACAGAGAAACCCTGTCTCGGAAAAACAAAAACAAAAAATTTCTCCCCAAAATCTGCTGCAGGTTGTGAACCATTTTATTAATGGCAAATCTTTGCAGCAGTTAGATTTGATTTTTGGAAATTGCCAAAAGTTATTTGAGATCTTTGTTGGTTAAGTGAGGTATAGCGGCTCATGCTGGCTGGTAGCACTTCAGACAGCAGGTGTAGCACTTTAACGTCAACAATCCCAAAATGACGATAATGGCAGCCAGGTATCGTGCCCTTACAATGTGTCAGGGTTCTAGGTGGGGCCCTTGCTGGCACCTCCTAATACCCCAGGGTCAGTCAACACAAGAGAAAATTAATCTTTTCAATTGGCAAAATGGTCATTTCTTCTCTTCCCTTACTTATGTAATTACTAATTTACTAAATGTGCTTTTATTTGGCTGTACTCCTTTCTAGTTCCTGGTCAAACCATGCTCCTCCCCTAAAGTTAACTTTCCTAGCTGCTTGCCATCTCCCTGGTCTAACCATCCCAGGATCCCTTTCAGGAACCGTAAATTCTGTATAGACATCCACTGTCTGTATCCCTAGGTCATTGTACATTGATGCTGCATTTTATCCTTTCATCTAAGCTGTAAATGGGCGGAGACTAGCCCGTGTCTGTCCTGTCTTCTCTGCTGTCCAGTGAAGCGGACTCAGTGTCCTGCTGAGGCTTGCCAGCTGACACAGGCTTGAGAGTCCTACCTAAGGTCTCAGTAAGAGGCCACTGAGCTTTAATACCCGGTCTCCGCTGTGAGCTGGGAAAGTGAGGGATGTTAATACTGACACAAGAGGACTACAGTTAGGAAGGCTAGCTAGTGGAGTTGTTCACACCAGAGTTAACCGTACAGTCCTTTCAGATGACCTTGATCACCGCTGCCCTTGGTCAGTGTTCATGACAATGTCTGACTTTTTGAAAATGCATAAAATTGTAAGTAAAAGCCAAGCATATCCTTTAGAGAATCCTTCCACAAGCTTAATAACTGCTGTTTCTAGTAGCCAACCCTGAATTCCATCAGGGCTGTCTGTCAGTGAGGACTGTTAGCCACCAGAGGGCAGCTTCACTGTGAGTCTGCCAAGCACCTCCTAAGCCTTACCAGAATGCTGTCTTCACCAGCATAGGACTTGCCACACTTAGGACTCCTGCTCACGCTGCCCCTCAGCTGTTCATCCTGTGCCAGTCTCACAGACCTGTGTGTCTTCATGAGCAGTCAACATCCTGCCTTTGCTTAGTAGCCTAGTATAGTCCTACAATACCAGTGCTGAGATGAACAAATGCTTTCGTGGGTTAGTGTGGTTTCCTTTGTTTTGACACGGGGTCTCACTGTAACTCAAGCTAACTTGGAACTCTTGAGTCCCAGGCTGGCCTCAGACTCCTACCTCAGATCTCCAAGTTCTGGGATTACAGGCATGAGTTACCAGACCTGGCTCTTCAGTAGTATATATTAAGGTAAATTCCTTAAATCTGTATTTATTAAAACGTAATATTAAATGTATGGATCCTTTAGGAATTCCATTGCTGATTACTGTGTTTCTTGTCTACAAGGATATTTGCGTAATTATGTAAAATACATACAGGTAAAAAATACAGGTGCAAGAATGTTCACTACAACACTATCTGCAATGGTAAAAAATGGAAATAACATAAATATGAGAGTGTAATTTAACTGAATTATGGAATGTCCAAAAAAATAAAGTATTGTATAACTGTTGGGAAGTAGTTGTTTGAGAGGAAATAAAGGTGCGTAAGAGTGCAGCCATGGCGTGTGTCTGTCTAGACCAGCAGTTCTCAACCTGTGGGCTGTGACCTCTTTGGGGAGCGAATGACCCTTTCACAGGGGTCGCCTAAGACCATCAGAATGTATAGGTGTTTACATTACAGTTCACAACAGTAGCAAAATTATAATTACAAAGTAGCAACAGCCAGAATTTTATGGTTTGGGGTCACCACAACATGAGGAACTGTATTAAAGGATTGCAGCATTTAGAAGTTAGGGGACCACTGGTCTAGACTCATTAAAAGACTGACCAGGCACCCAGGATGTCACCCATCAGGTTGCTGCCCGGCCTGACAGCCTGCATTCAGTCTCTGGGACCTGAATGGTGGGAAGAGAGAAGCAGAGTTCTCCCCGGTCCCCTGAGCACAAGTGTACTTGTAACACACAAATAAACATTTCTTAAAAGTCGGCAGTCTGAACATTGTCCTTGCAGTGATCTGTGAATGTCATAAAGGGCCAGATAATATCTGAGGCTATGCAGGAACTCAGTCTCAGAAGCTGCAGTGCGGTGTGTACAGCCATAGATCAGCAATGAGAGCATGCTCTCAGCACCACAGCAACCACCCTTAAGTCATGGACCCTGGCATTCAGGATTCATAAAGACTTCATGTCAGGAAATCGTCTTTCAACTATTTAAAATAGGATGGCTGTTTTTAAAGTCAAATATAGTTGACCTAAAGACTATCCCCTGCTAAGCTCTGCTGTAGAGCAGCAGTGGGGGCAGGGAGGGGTGTCTCACACTTAAAAAGTAGCGGGGTTAAGTTCATGTGTCCTTTCTTTTATCAGATCTGGTGTCAAAGCACAGGTCCTGTACTCACCCTTTCCTTAGACCGCACAGACACGAGCGAGCTCCCAAACCTTGAACTTGCCTGTAAAACATGCACACCATGGTTTGTTAAGCAGTTGCCGTAAGTACAAGGGGCTGTGGTGGGGCCGGGGTACCAGACCTTCAGGTACTTACCTCTGGAGAAATTAGTACATACTGTGCCTGGAAGAAAAAGCAGCAGGGAGACATTAGCACAGGTATATAATTATTACACATGTAGAGCTTTGAGCTGGTCTGACAGCTTCATGCTCATTTTTCTTTTTCTTTTTTTTTTTTTTTTTTTTGGTTTTTCAAGACAGGGTTTCTCTGTGTAGCTCTGGCTGTCCTGGAACTCACTCTGTAGACTAGGCTGGCCTCGAACTCAGAAATCTGCCTGCCTCTGCCTCCCAAGTGCTGGGATTAAAGGTGTGCGTCGCCGCCGCCACCACCACCCCCACCCCCACCCCCCCACCTCCCCCCACCCACCCACCCCCTCCCTGCTCATGCTCATATTTCAATGTTCCCAGTTCTTCCAAGTATGCCCTTTAACCTAGACATTCCATTTATAGAAGCCTAGATCCTAAAACCTAATGTGTTGTAGGAAATCGTTTACATGGGAATGTTTGCCCCGTGGTTTATAATAGAATTAGCCACCGTGATTAATGATCACTTCAGGAAAGTCAGTTAAGTGGATTTATTCCAAGACAAAAGAGTTGGCAGATAATAGAACCCCTTGAGTCCCTTCTCAGCAGGTACTAATCCAGGCTAGCCACAAACTCATGTAGCCAAGGCTGTCCTTGAATTCCTAGTCCCCCTGCTTCTGCCTTTGGGGTAAAAGTCATTACCGCCATATGTACATCCCTGTAGAACGAGCTGTGCCTTTCCATAAACCCAGGCTCTAGGCTGCTGGCTTTTGTGTTCTGCTCTTTACATCCACTTACTTTACCTGGGTTGTGTGTGCACGCGTATGTGCCAAGGCGTGCATGTGGAAGTCAGGACAACTTGAGAGTAGGTTCTCCTACCATGTGGGTCCTAGGCCCTCAGGCTTGGCAGCAGGCTCCTTTAGACAGTGAGCCACCTCACTGACCCAACAATGTTCTCAATAGGAGGTGAATACTCCTTTTCAGAATGCCTGGGTCCAGAAGTTTGGATTTGGAATCTTTCTGGTTGTGAAGTATCTATAGATACATAGATGTCTAGAGGATGGGCCTGAGACTAAACAGAAGATATATGTCAGGCCCACAGCCTGACAGTTCTATACAGTAATGACTTTGTACATGAGACCAGTCCCCTACTGTAGAATTTCCACTTGCAATATCATGTCAGATCTTTTTTGTTTTGTTTTGTTTTGTTTTGTTTTGTTTTGTTTTTCGAGACAGGGTTTCTCTGTGTAGCCTTGGCTGTCCTGGAACTCACTCTGTAAACCAGGCTGGCCTCGAACTCAGAAATCCGCCTGCCTCTGCCTCCCAAGTGCTGGGATTAAAGGCGTGCGCCACCAACGCCCAGCATCATGTCAGATCTTGAGAAGTATTTACTTTTACAGCATTTCAGAGTTTAGACTGGGGATGTTCAGCTTGCATACTGTTTGATTAGAACCCAGCACTTGGGGGGTAAAAGTGGGAAGTTTGAGACCAGCCTAGACTATACCTTTAACAAGTCACCCATGTTGTGATCCTATTGGTTAACAAGTGTTAGAATCAGGCTTTAGTGCAGGTCCTTGGCTGCCATCCCCAGTGTGTCTTGAACAGAAGCCCTCTGTCCTCCAGGCTCTTTGTCTGTCCTTGGCATCAAAGTAGCTTCATAGCTTTGATGTGGATTCAGCTCCACACAGTGCTTTGTTGTGTGCACACTAAGTAGGACATGGTACTGCTAGCCTGGGATCCCTGCAACAGTGAGGCAGACGGAGGGAGACAACCACAAGTTCCAGGCCAAACAAAACTACGTAGCAAGACCCTGCCTCCTCCCCGAAAGCCCTGCAATACTAACATTTCAAACTGTAGAAAATACTAGAAGATTACGTACTCTGGCTAACAGGGGAAAGCTCTGTAGAATTCTAAGTGGGTTAATCTTAATATTCCTCTTTGTGTTTCTGTATTTTCTACATTTTTCACACTAAGCTCTCATTTTGCCATTTAAAAAAAATCATTTTTGTTTTTGAGACAAGGTCCCACTTTGTAGCCCTGGCAGAGAACTAACTATGTAGACCAGGCTGGCTTCAGACTCACAGAAACCTAAATGCCTCTGTGTCCTGGGTGCTGGGGTCAAAAGGCATATGCCACTACACCTTAATTTTTAAATTTAAGAAAGATAATAATAATAATAATAATAAATAATAACAAATAATAATAGTCAAGCTAAATGCTTGGAGACGTAAGGAAATCCATCAGAGAAAGGAGTAAAGAAGCAGTACCCAAAAAACAAAAGGCTACAGTTTTTAGTGAAATTCCTCCTTTAGCCCCCTGCCCTGGGCACCAGCACAGCTGTAAGCACATCCCTGACAGGTGACTAGGCACTGAACCTTCCCCCTCATGGACTCCGCAGGACTCTCTTACCTTCTCCTCTGGACATGGAGTTATCCAGGACTTGCATTTGCCTGTCACATCACCTAAGGTGGTATCCATGCCATTATAAATGTACACTCGCCCATCTTCTCCCCCAAGCAGTCCAGAAGTGACATCTGTTATCCTCAGTGGGGCAGCCATGATGATCTCATCTGTTAACAGACAGCAGAAAGAAGCATTAGACTCCTATCAGCTCCCCCTCCATCTCTGGATGCTGAGCCTACCTCCCACAGGTAATCAGCATGCCCTTCAAGTCTGCCATGGCTGCCTCCAAAGTCAGTTAAAGGCCTTCATTTCCCACTTTGTCATCCATCAATAACGGACCTGGTGACCCTCCCACTTCCAGAAATGCAGCTTGTCCGTGTGCATCTAAGTTCAGGTCTATAGAAGCCCTTGGAGACAGTCGTGGCACAAAGATGTAGTGCTACCCACCGTTTGGGAGATAAAGGCAGGAGGATCAGTAGTTGAAAATCAGCCTCGGCTGCACGAGGAGCTTAGAAGCAGACCTGAACTAAGTGAAGTGGTGTCTTAAAAAAAATGTCTCTTGGACCACTGGATTATTAATGAGGCGGCAGAAGCTAGTCCATCTAACTGGGACACGGAAGTTATTGTTAGCTAAAGTCACTTTCCCAGCCTTACCTAAGCCATCAGCATCCAGGTCAGTCAGGTGTAGAACACTACCAAATCGAGAAAAGCGTCGGTCTCCGCTGAAGGTGCTGAGCAGAGTGGGCTGTGTCTTATCAGGGGCTAGCTCGTACATCCGAGTGGCTCCACCCTGGTGCAGGGTCATGGTTAGGAATGCCATTTTAGACACGTCATCTGAAACAAGCCACAGGGCCTCCTAGCATCGTAAGAGTGGAGACAGGACCCCACCCGTGTCCCATTTGTGCCCCAGACATGTATGCACTTCAAGTGCAGTGTGTTCTCACACTGTCCCGTCCCCAACTGTGCGGTGACCCTGAAGCCAAACCTTTGCCAGATGTAGGCTCGCTATTGAAGTCTCTTCCCCGCCTACAGGAAGCAGTCATTCTGGGAAAGTTTGGCACTGTGCAGGGAGGGTGTCAGGGAACACCCTAAGAATCCAGTACCCATCGTATCAGAAATTTAGCCCATAATTTACCCAGGTCTGTGCCTAAGGCTCAGCCCCTCCTCCAGAACAGTCTCAGCATTTCCCTCCTGACTGCTCCCCTCAAAGGATAGTGGCAGGCACAAGTGAGGAAAACCGTATATATGGAAGAACAACCATATTTTTGAAGAATATTTGACATAAAACATACTTACAATAAGATATGAATACATTTTCTAGTTAAGAAAGAAAAGTACACGAGGAAGTTGCTGGTAGATCTTCTGCCTTCTTCCCAACCCCCACATGCTTCAAGTGGCCAGTATTATTAAACGAATTGACTGCCTACCCCGAAACTAAAAGTTTTTAAAATAATAAAAATAATTTAAATTTTTTATGAGTTAAGCTTGTTAACTATTTATTCTGTGAATGTATCTTATATGTGTGAGCGAGTGCCAGTAGGAGCCAGAAGGTGGCACTGCATCCCTGGAGTTGGAGTTACAGGCAATTGTGAGCCACATGACTTGGGGGCTAGAATTGAGACATCTGTCTATCCCATAATTTGGGGGTGTGTTTGTTGAGACAGTCTCATGTAGCCCAGGGTACTCTCAAACTCACTACATAGCAGAGGCTGGCCTTGAACCCCTCTGATCCTCTTGTCTCTGCTTGGCCTGCAGGAGTGGGAACCAGCAGAGTCAGTTCCAAGATTCTGGTGAGCCTGGGCTAAATCGTATCTCAATAACAAAAACAGAAATGAAACAAAACAAAACAACCTTTCTCTAGATCTGGGGGTCAGGCGTGTGAGAGCTTTCAACACACTTTCATGCATCATTTCAACAACTTTTGAGATATCAGCACTACAGCCATTTTGTAAATGATGACATGTAAGTTCAGAGAGGTTACACAACTTGCTGTTCATGACTTTTAAACAGGAAGCACTTAAGTCCGCTTGTGCCTGGCAAGTTCCCATGATCTTCTGTCAAGGCAATATGGTCAAAGAGCCTCAGGGGATGTGGGTGACCTACCATGAGTAGGGGCTCCAACCAGCAGGACTTGGGTCAGGGTCCCATTCACCCTCACATAACCACTGGACAGGGAGGTACCCAGCTTTCCCATTGTCTGCAAAGAACAATTGATTGTTACCGATGCAGCAGGCTCACTGCAGCAGGATGTCCTGGAAAGGAAGATGCCGGTACCTTATCTCCCGAGATAGTGGTTGCACTCTGGCGGTTTGGGAGAAAGTAGCCATACACCTTTCCCAGGCTCTTTTTCTCTTGGTTCTTTTTGTGGCTTGAGCGTGCCATCCTGGGGAGAATACAATGGTTAGTAACAGATGCAGGACACTGGTCCTGAAGGGATTCAGTGTCCAGGAAGGAAGGCTCACCCTACTATGTAGACCCTTGGACTCTGTCCTGTGATCCTGAACTGCAGGCACTGGCTCCTGTGAAGTTAAATCTCACTAACATGGAGGCTCCCAGGTCTTACATCAACTATCCACCTCCTCTCTGCAGCAAAAGCAGAGACATCTACCACCAGTGGTTGGATCACACTCACGGCCCACCCCACTGTGTCCTAGGTGGAAGTCCTGACTGCCAGGACTTCAGAATCAGACTGTGCTGGAGACAATGTTTTTAAAAGCATCACTGAGTGAAAAGCAGAACATTGGGGAGAGCCATAATCCAATAGCACACTGACACCAGAGGGCCGTGATATGCCCAGGGTGGAGGTCAGAGGAACCACTCCAGCTAGTTTCTGCATGGCCAGATGACTGGCTTGCTTCCTGCTTGTAATGCTGCAGATCCAGAGCCAAGTGGCCTGGGGCTTTTAGTTTACTTAATGGCTGCCACTCACTGCCCATCTCTGTGTCCGACCTAGCATCTCTGTGACTCTTAGTTAAAACCCTTGGAAAGCCTTAGGCAACTGTCTCCCACCAACTCACAGGCTAAGCATCTTCAGAAAACCTGAAGCTAGCAGAGTCCCCTTGAGCGTCTGTTACCTGCCTGCTGTTTCCCACCAACTTACTTGGAAAGAATGCTTTGCTTTCTTACATTTTTTGTTCTGTAACTAACGAAATTTCATGAAACCATTTCTGCATTCGAACGTGTTATTTGAACAACTTAAATTTGTGTCCCTGTGCCCCAGTCAGTCATATGTGGCTCAAGAATAAACTATTTCTGGGGCTGGAGAGATGACTCAGCTGTTAAGAGCACTGGTTGCTCTTCTATAGGTTTGGGGTTCGATTCCCAGCACCTACATGGTGCCTCATAATTGGCTGTAACTCCAGTTCCAGGGGAATCCAACACCCTCTTCTGATCTCTGAGGGCCCTGTATACAAAGATGTTTAAAAAGAATAAACTTTTTTTTTTTAATTTCCTTTGAGAGTGCCGTGTTTTGCAGGGATGACTCTAACAAAGATGGCCATATATAAGCCAAACGGGTACAACCTGGCCCACACTTTGATCTGGGACTTCCAGCTTTCAGAATAGTAAAATGAGATATTTCTGTGTTTAAACTCCTTGGCTGAGGAATTTGTTGAGGTGGTTCTTGCAAGTCAATGCAGCTTCTCAGATGAAAGCCTGCAGCCTCCCTCCAGGGCAGTTCCTTCTAAGGGAAATAACCATTTGCCCCCTCCTTCATACCTCACACTTAATGAGGTCCCCAATGGCTGGCTCCCTCTCTTATGTGCACTGTTTCCTCAGATCCCGATGTCAGCACTGACCTGCTGACATTCCTCCAGGTTGGGCTCCCAATCAGCAGCAGGCTTCTGTTTGCCACTGTGACCCCATGAAGGGAGTAGCCAAACCAGGAATAGTCCTCCTCCCCGTCCACCTTCCAGTCAGCTTCCTCCAAAGTCAGTGATTCTAAAGAACACCAGTCTCCATCAACCAACCAATCAATCATCAATGAAACCCAATCCCAATAAATGAACATGAAAGAAACAAAGAAAGGTGTGTTACAGGCCTGGTGGCACACATTGATAATCAGAGAACCTAGGATGTGGAGGCAGAAGGATCAAGCGTTCAAAGGCATCCTTGGCTATATGCAGTTTGAAGCTAGCCTGGAAGTATGAGACCCTGACTTAAAAACAACCCTCTGTATGACTGAATGAATAGTACCTAGTGCTCTTCTGAGGGAGGACCTGGAGTAGAAGGGATGGGTCCTGTTTATGAGCATATAAGGACTAGGTCCCTTCTGAGATTTTGCAGAACTTGTTTGTTATATATGGATCCCAGGACCCCAGTATTATTAGCAGATGTCACACTTCAGACAAGAAGTGTGTTTCGGGAGCCCATTTCCAAAAGGTAAGGATACTACTTTAGAAAAGCCTTCTCAGGACACTTGGAGCAACTGGGATGGCTTGGGCTCAGCCTTCAGTGTTTCTGTTTCACTCTGAAGCTATGCAAATAACCTCTTGACCCTTTCTATGTGGATCAAGAAACCAGGTGACCTGTATACTCGGTGATCATTATTTATTAAATATTTATTTATGGTATATATGTGTGTATGCATGCATATGCGTGTGCATGCGTGCGTGCATATGTGTCTGAGTACCCATGTTCCATGACATTCATGTAGAGGTCAAAGAACATTTCAGGAGTCAGTCCTCTCCCTTCACCATATGGGTTCTGGAGACTGAACTCAGGTTGTCAGCCATAGCAGGAAGATACATGCTCCCTGAGCCATCTCACCTGCTCTCATTGGCATTTCTCTCCCCATCTTTTGCCACGACCTCTGTCAGCATGAGAGCCTTCTTGTTACCAAGTGACATTATAGCACACAGGCCAACATACAAGAGATGTCATGGCAGCCACAGTTAAGCCGTGATCTCTGCCCCTTCCCCCCCACCAGCGTCTACCTTTGTCATTCCTTCTGGGGTGTGAATAAAAGGCAGCCACAATCCCTCTCTGCTTCCCTCCACCTGGTGCGAAAGGTGAGCTGATCACCAGATCATGCTGGCCGTCTCCATCTGCATCTGTTGCCAAGAGGGTCCAGCCCAAGTTACAGTAGGTGTCCTTAGGAGGAAGGTAGGATAGCATGATCTGTCAGCCCCAGAGGCCATGAGGCAGCTGCTGAGTAAGGCTCAGACACGTACCTTGCAGGAGATGATGATGTTAGGGGAAGAAGACAGCCTCCCTTGCTGGGAACCATAGTAGACATACACAGAGCCCTAGACAAACAGCAACAAACCATAATGCTTTTATGGTACCGAGAACCCTAAACCCTAAAATGCATCAAAACAGAGAGGACTGACTCACTAGTTCCAGAAACACAGTCTGGAACCTGACATTTATCATTGCTGTTTGTTTAACCCAAGATTTTGCTATGTATTTATTCCATACTGGCCTAGAACTCACTTTGTAGGCCAGACTGGCCTTGAACTCATGGCGATTCTTCTGCTTTAGAATTACTGGCCTGTCTCACCATGTTTTTTGTTTTGTTTTGTTTTGTTTTTTGTTGTTGTTTTTTTTTTTTAATCTTCACTTCTGTGAGACTTAAAAGAGCAATGCAGGGGGAGGCCATTTTTATCCCTGTCTCCCAGTCTGTAGCCACGGCTGTGAACAGCAAAGGACCTGACCCAGCTCCTCCCCAGAACATGCTCCCGCTCAGTTCCTGTTACCTTCTTGCCAGGCACACTGCTCCATACCCCAGGCCCCCTCTCCACCTCTGCCTTCCTCCCAGGCTTACATTGTAGGTGAGCTGTCCTGAGCCCACGGAGGGAGCACCCACAGCCAGGTCAGGCAGCCCATCCTTGTTGAAGTCCAGCACGGCCAACGCTGAGCCAAAGCGACCTGAAGGCTGAGGAAACACAAGTTACTTCTCTGGGCTAAGCATGGCCTTCAGACTCCCAGCATGGAGAGTCTGGGCCCCCACCTACTGCCCACAGGCCCAGGCCCAAAACCTCGGTGCTTCATAGTACATATGGGACACGTGTCAGTAGCTCTGCCTTAGGTGGACTTTGGGGTAAGCCTGTCTATCCTGAAAAGCTGAAGTATAAGTTCTTGGGAGCTCTAGATTTGTAGAAATGGTCTTGTGTACTTCAGCCCACACAACAGTATCGTGTGTGTGTGTGTGTGTGTGTGTGTGTGTGTGTGTGTGTGTGTGTGTGTGATGTGGTGTTGGGGTTGAACTGAATGTCTCCACATCCTAGGCAAGTACTCAACCATTAAACTATATCCCCAGACATTTGTGTGTTTGTGTGTGTGTGTGTGTGTGTGTGTGTGTGTGTGTGTGCATTTTTTTTTTCATTTTAAGACAGGGTCTTACTAAATTGCCCAAGCTGGCCTTGAACTCACTTTGTAACTTGGACAGGTCTTGAACTTGTGACCTTCCCTTCTGTCTCAGCTTCCTGAGTAACTAGGTTGTCATGCCTATACCACCAGGTCGAGCTGACAGTAGTATCTTAACAGTCACAAAGCACCAACAACTGACTTCTGCTGAACACTCATGATGCGGAGGCAGAGCCACACTGCCTGGCGTGGTGGCTGCCAGCCTAAGACGGCTACTGTATTTCCGTTTAAACAAGACAATACAAAACCAGTCTCCCAGCTGCAAAGGTCTCACTTCACATATGCAAACATCCATTTTCAATGAGTCTCAACATTACAGACAGAGCACAGCTGTGGACCCTGCCTATGGTGGCAGGAAATTCTACTGAGCTTTCCATGAATTAAGTTAGGTGCTGTGGTTATTAACTTCACATCCCATTCATAAGAGGAAAAACTGGTTCTATTTTAACACAATGTGTTTCCAACATAGATTTTTCTCTATTTTTATTTCTCCTCCTCCTGTCTAAAATCAGCCTAAACCTAACTCACCACTTCTCTGTACTCTCCATAGCTTATACCACAGGGAGCCATCTGACTATGGTAATATTGCCACATCACATATGGCCCAGTGCCTAATATATTGTCTATTGACTAATTCCTGTGGTGTGTGCTATAGTATCTGTGGCATCTGGCCTTTGGATGATGACCCAGGAACATGACAAAGAACATGACAGAGGACTACTCCAGGAATGGCTGGGTGGGGAGCAGTGATGAGCTAAGCCTTGTCCTTTGCTGATGGGCTGTGTCATCTCCAGCGGCTGTGCTGAGGCCCTCTTGAGATTCAGCCAGTCGCTCACAGCAAAGTGCAGAGTAGCTGTGAAACAGCAATCCTACTTCTCCGTGGTAGCCAAGGACACAGGGAGGCTCATGATGACACGGGGCTGGGCACAGACTTCCAAAGTCAAGTCCATGCCTTCTTCTGGGCATCGTCCAAACTGCCAAAGGTGGCATGGGAGGAGGGCACTGTGGAGCCATCGATTCCTCTCCCATGTGGACTTTGAGAGAGTTTATCATGCAGGAAGCCACTGCCCATAATTTTAGACTTTACCTGCAGGTTTAACAGCAGTGACTGCACAGCGGTAAGGAGAGACAGGGACAGCTTCACTTAGTTTGTAAATGTGTCATGTGGCATCAGAAGACTCCATAAAATGGGACAGCCTTTACAGGGGGACCTCCCTCATATCCTGAGCAGGCAACTCACGTCCAAATGGCAGGGCCAGGACAGCTTGCATCAGAGCCCAAACTAGATCACAAACCCTGTGAGCTTTTAACTTGTCTTCACAGACAGGCGTGAATGTCTTTTCTCCCCATAGCATTAATAACTAGCAATGGAGAAGTAACTTGTCTCAGTTAGACAGCCACCATTGACCCCTCAAATCTAGGTTCCTAATCCCAGGCACTCAACAAAGCCTCGTCCATGACTAGCAGCAAGGCTTGGTATCCCTCCTTGCTACTAAGATGGCAATTGTCTTCTGTGTCTGCATAGCCATCCAGGGCCCTAAGTGTTCCTAAGATGAACGAATCCTCTGATTCATCGATAAACATCAGCAGTGACTGGGTTTTCCCTCGTGTCTCATGATGAAAAACTTCTTGAAGCAAAGCAATAAAATTCAAGCAAAGCCTGGAGCTCAGAGACAGGCCTACGGCAGCCTTTTTGACTTTATGAACACTCCATAACTATAGAAGACAGTTATACAGGGGAAAGGTGAAGAGCATATGGAATTCTGTCTTTACCACGGCACTGTAGCTCTTCACACTACCAACCCCAGCCCTTGGATCTCTCTCTCTCTCCCTCTCTCTCTCTCCCTCTCTCTCTTTCCCTCTCTCTCTCAGATTTATTTATTTTATGTATATGAGCACACTGTCACTGACACATCAGAAGAGGGCATCAGATATCATTACAGATGGTTGAGCCACCATGTGGTTGCTGGGAATTGAATGCTGGAAGAACAGCCAGTGCTTCTAACCGCTGAGCCATCTCTCCAGGCTGAGACCCTGTCTCTTAAAATAGAAAAAACTCAAATCCAGAATGTCTACTCGAAGCTGTTGTAAATAGCATGTATGTTTGGGGAAGGCATTGTATTACATTTGAAGTTAGTAACAGATTGAGACCAATGCAATGAAGGTGATTCTAACGATGAACGGCACTGCATGGGTGTAGGCTGCCAACTGTTACTATAGTTATTCTCCTTACTAGTGACTCAGCTGGAGAGTGCTACCCTAGAACCCCTGCAACGGAGGGCTGAGGGCATGGCTCAGAGATAGGGCACCTGCCTGTAATCCTCCAGTGAAGGGCTGAGAGCATGGCTAAGTGGCAGAATGATGGCCTGGAATCTTCCAGCAATAGGTTGAGGGGTTATTCAGTGATATAACACCTACCTAGAATCCCTCAGTGAGAGGCATGGCTTGGTGATTGAGCACTAGAGTCCCCAAGAGAAAGGCTGGGAGTATACTGAGTTTATTGGATAGAATGCTGACCCAGAATCCTCCAATTTGGGGGACGGAGATGCTCAGTGGTAGAGTACTTGCCTAGTACCCCCATGAAGAGCTGGGTAGGGCTCGGTAGAAGCACTGGGGGTGCCTATCAGTACCTGCTCAATTAGGGGATGAGGGGCACTCAGAGGTAGAATGCTTGTCTAGTATCCTCAGTGAGGAGCTTTGGGCCGGGCTCAACAAGAGTGCTTGTCTAGTATCCTGAGTGAGGGCCAGGGGTTAAGTCTTACGATAGAGCACTTCTCTATCATGCGTGAAGCCTTGGATTTAATTCCCAGTACCAGAAAAACAGAAACAATGAAAACATTTCAAAAGGTCAGCAGCAGCTCACTCATCCCTAAGAGAGGAAAGACGTGATAGGGCATCTCACCTGGAAGCCCTCCAGGATCCCATGGGCCTCCTTGTCTAAGTCCAGGTCAGCGGGGGGCAGGCCCAAATCGTTGCCATAGATGATGTATACTCGCCCAATCTGGAAGCGGCCAGGGTGGCTGTAGCCTGGTGCACCCACCACGAGGTCACCGTACCCATCCTGGTTGAGGTCAGCTGAGGTCATGACCCTTAGAGAAGGAAAGGGCTGAGGGGTACAGTCACAGTCGCTTGCTCTCTTCTCTAGAACCCAGCCACTTAGCTGTCCCAACTTACTCTAAAGTGTGTACAACTTCTAGTATTCATGTGGGAGGTGAAGGGCTATCATTTGTGGGATTCAGAGTCACTCTACACAGGTAAACAAAACAAAATGGACACCTAAAGGCCCCTGGGTCTCTCTGGACCACAGAACCAGATAGGTGAAGAACATGCTCAGAGAGCTGTCCTATAAGCAGCCACTGAGATCCACTGTTTCCTAATCAAATACGTGGTTAAGTTCTATGCTGCCAACACAGCCCAGTTTTTATGGCATTAAATTAGGTAGCCAGCATCTTTAGTGGTGAACTAATATTCCTAAAGGGGAGAGCGCCACCCTTGTGTCAAAGATTCTACAAGGTTGATGGGACGTTCCTCATTGTAGAGTTGAAATCCTGCAGATCTGGATCCAAACTATCTTGGGTCGTCTTTGGCATCTCAGTGGCCATTTATTGCCCACCTATGTCTGACCTCAAATCCTTGAGATGATCAGGGAAATCCTTTGGGGATAGATTAGCAGACCAAGCCCAGAGCTAAGAATGTTATGGATACCGTGTGAGGTCTGTAACAGCCATTATAATCTAACCAGCCTTCTTGGTGTTCCCACCAATATAGTTTGTGGTGTGTTTGTTTGTTTGTTTGTTTGTTTGTTTGTTTTGAGACAGGGTCTCCATATTGTAGCCTCGGCTAACCCGGAACTTGCTATGTAGACTAGGCTGGTCCAGAACTCATAGAGATCCTCCTACCTCTGCCTCCCAAGTGCTGGGTGGAACTAAAGCAATATACTACCATACCTGGCCCTACCAATATATACTTTAAACTGTCTTGATTTATAACTTTCTGTGTTATTATAAAAACTTGATGAAATTGTTACCACATTGGAACACTGTATTTGCAGCAACCTGAAGCTGTGTTCTTACATGGTGGTCACTCCAGAATATACTCTATCTTTGAGATAAGAGCTGTGTGTTTGTATCAAGTAAATAGCACTTCTAAGTGGCACTTGTGGCTGACTGGTTACAAAGATGACAGTCAATGGTTCACATGTGACCCCAGAGCTGAAAAGAACAAAAGTTTTGCTTATTCCAGTTCACACAGCCACAGAAAGAACAAGTAACATGGCATAGGAGAAAGGACGAAGCTGTTTCTAAGATCCGGAGAAAGGCAAAAAGGCAAAGGCCAGCGCACAGCCCCTGGGGCTAAGACTAGCCAGTAGGTAAGGCCCTGTTTGTTGTGGCTGCCATTCCTGCCATCGGCTCTTTTGGGGAGGTGGCTAAGAAGAACCTTCACTCACATATGAATGGCAACAGACCTAGAATACACCTCCCAGCCCCTTGTTCTTGCTGCATGTATCAGTGTATCCCCCTCCCCCAAAATTGGAGTCCTGTTGAGGTTTTGTCTTTTACTGTTTATTGTAATGCTAAGTGCTGGCCTCCAAGAGCTGGAGTTTGCACTTGGCCTCTAGGACCCTGGCCCCAAGTTAATTCTGATTGGTGAATAAAGAGGCTGGCAGCCAATAGCTGTGCAGAAGAGAGATAGGGACGGTTTATTAGAGAAAGGAAACCATGAGGAGGGAAGAGAGAAAGAAGAAGCTGCCATGGAAGAAGAAGAACAATGTTCAGGAGGAAGACAGCAAGCCACCATGGGGGAGGAGTAAAGAGAACATGGTCATGTGAGCTGGCTGACTGGAGTTAAGAGCAGCCCACATGAAACATCATAAACAGTCAGTAATAACTCTGTATTATCCACAGGGAAATGGGTTCTAACAGCATGGAAGGTAAGCAGTTGCCCAGCTATTGTGCTGCATAAGGCATATTTAAAAATATTAAGGCTGTGTGTGTATGTTTCGTCTGGGAACATAAAGAGTCTAAGGTGGGTTAGAAACCCCACGCCAGGATTTTTAAAATACTATTACTCCAGCAACCATTCTGAGAAGACATAGCAGTGTTGCCAAATCATCCAGAATAGTCACTTTCATCACCTGGCTAGGCTCAAAACCAAAAGAATCCCCCACTCACTCTATAAAGTGATCACTGGGTACCAGGCTCTCATCAGAAGCAACAGTATTCAAACCATCCTGCCTCTCCGCCTACATTCTTGGAGCATTGTTACACCACTCAGGAAAGCCCATGATAACAAGTCCCCAAGAACACTGGGGCCTTGAAGACATTCTACAAAATGACACCTGGTTGTCGCAATTACTTAGCAAAATGAAAGATCCTGGTGCTTAAATATATTTGGCCAACTGTAAAAATCTATTGAAACTTATATAGCTTAGCCATAAAATTAGTGATTTTATGATGGTGAACTAATTAGAAAATAGGATTTGGATTTGTTTCTTCATTTGTTTTGAGACAGGATCTCTCTACGTAGCCCTGGGTACCTGTGAACTTACTATGTAGACCAGGTTGGCCTCAAACTCAGAGATACATCTGCCTCTGCCTTTCTGAGTGTCTACATTATAGAAAAAAAAAATGTATTCTAACCCAACCAGGGTCCTCTGCCGGAGCCCTGTCGAAGAAGAGACATCCTGGAGAGACACCTATGTCTCTCTCTCTCTCTGGCTATCCAGCTCATCCCTTTTCAATTGTAATATTAGTGTGTTTAACAGGCATTCAGGAAATGAGTTACTTCCAAAAAAGAACACAAAAAAGCCTTCCAACTCTATACCTTTGTTACAAATGGGACTCCAGACAAATAACTCTGCCAGTCTGGTGACCTTGTACTTCACTGCACCAAACATAATTCTTTTCTCATTCAAAAATGAGAGTGTTTACAAACAAATTTTCTGGGGCTGGAGAGATGGCTCAGTAATTAAGAGCATTTGCACCGGACACCCACATGGTGGCTCATGACTGTAACTCTAGTTCCAGGGAATATGATGCCCTCAGGGGCACCTAGCACGCACATGGTGCACATAACATACATCTTTTAAAAGTCGTTAAAACATTTTTTAATAACCCTGTGCTGGTTTGTCTTTTTACCAGCTTGATATAAACCAGGCTCATCTGGGAAGAGGGAACTTCAGTTGAGAAAACTGCACCCATCAGATGGCCACTGACAAGGGTCTGAGGCATTTTCTTGATTAATGATGGGTGTGGGGTGGCCCAGTCTACTTTGGGCAGTGCCATCCCTCAGCAGGTAGTACTGGGGTCTGTAAGAAAGCAGGCTGAGGAAGCCATGAAGGAAAAGCCAGTAAACAGCTTCCTCCACAACCTCTGACTCAGTTCCTACCTCCAGGTTCCTATCCTGTTTGAGTCTCTGCCTTGGTTTTTCCTGATGATGGACTGTGATCTGAACGTATAATCCAGGTACACACTTTCCTCCCAAAGTTGCTTTTGATCATTGTGTCTTATCACAGTGGTAGAACACAAACCAAGGAAGACCCAACTTTTCCTCCGTCTGGATTTGCACAGAAACTCTAACAAAACGGAGGCAACTCAAGGTCCAGGGGAGGTACAAGGAAGATGTCTTACAATTAAATCGACTCACGTTCCAGTCTTTGTCCCCCAACCTTCTGTAACTAAGATAGCCACAGCTCAGTAGGATGCTGTGGTGGTTTGAATATGCTTGGCCCAGGGAGTGCCACTATTAGGAGGTGTGGCCTTGTTGGAAGAAAGTGTGTCACTGTGGGGGTCGGCAATGAGACCCTCCTCCTAACCACATGGGAGTCAGTCTTCTCCTGAAAGTCATGAGTCAGATGACTCATGTCCTAAGTCAGATGAAGATATAGAACTCTCCGCCCCTCCTGCACCACCATGCCAGCCTAGACACTGCCATGTCCCCACCTTGATGATAATCGACTGAACCTCTGAACCTGTAAGCCAGCCCCAATTAAATGTTGATTTTATAAGAGTTATCTTGTTCATGGTGTCTGTTCACAGCAGTAAAACCCTAACTAAGAGAGAAGTGAATTAGATTTCTTTCTGTCTTCCAGTTCACCCAAACTTAAAATAAATCCATTTTCTGCTTCCTAATTTTTTTCTAAAATATAGGGAAATTAAGATTTACTGTCCTGGGTGCCTGGCTAACACAAATGTTGCCACCCCAAAGCTGATGAAGGATTGAATGGGATTCAATGTTCCCAATCTAATGAGCTCATTCTTACCAGCCAAGCCTGGCGTAGGGGACAGACAGGGTGTAGGAGGCAGAGGGGCTGGAGATATGTTTCAGAGGTGTCTGAGAACTGCCAGTAAACATCAACCTCAGGTTCCTCTCCAGAGTCTGGTACATAAAGGTTACAGATTCCTGAAATGAAAGGTTGTTTTAGAGGCATAGCATCATCAACAGGAGCCACAGGACACAAGTGCTGACAAAGAAAACAGCCTTCTATATCAATGTGCTAGCTCAGACCAGGCAGTAGGAACAGCAAAGTCACGCTGAGATGGGCTGAGGGATGAAGGACTGAACGGGATTCAATATTTCCACTCTAACGAGCCTGTTCTTACCTGAATAGCCTGAGAGGATGGGCTACCGGGGAAGAGTCAGCTAGGATTTCCTCAAAGCCTGCCTCTGCATTGATTTGAAAATTCACACCCAATAAAAGATCATCTCACTGTAAGGCTCCTTTGGCCTAGAACTCACTGTGTAGACCATGTGTAGAACTCATGGAGAGCTGCCCGGCTCTGCTTCCTGAGTGCTGGGACTAAAGGCATGTCTGGCCAACAAAAGAATTTTTACAGACCAAATTTTAGGAGAGGCAAGCCCGTTTAATCTAAAATCAGAATTATGTTTGTAAATAGATGGTTTATTTTTCTCAAACAAATGAACTGAAACACTTGGAGTCTAAAAATCCCCACCTTCTCAGCTAGCGGTTCCCAATGTGGGAATGTTTGGCAAACCTCTGTCTCCAAGAATATTGACATTATAATGCATAACAGCAGCAAAATTATAGTTATGAAGTAGCAACAAAAAAAATTTACCGTTGAGGGTCACTGCAACATGAGGAACTGTAGTAAAGGGCTGCAGCATTAGGAAGGTCGAAAACCACTGCTATAAGCCACACCCACAGTGAGATGCTATTTGCCTTGACTCTCAATGTACCTGAAGAGCAGAAGACCTTCACAGAGCTGCAGACCTGTACCAGGGAACCTGGGGACAACCAGCCACCAAGACTGGAATTCTAAACTTCCCTTTTTCTTTTATTTAGTTTTGTTTTTGTCTGGAGACAATGTCTTATTCTACAGCCATGGTTGGCCTCAACTCACAGTAATACTCCTGCCTCAGCAACTCAAGTAGTGGGATCACCAGTACAGGCACCACATAGAACTGCCTAATTGTATTGAAGTACTGTCTACAAAGACACAAGCACTAACCAGGGTGGTCCTTAGCAAGCTGGATAAACTCTTGATCCATCCAAGTCAAGGGAGCACAATTTTAAACTCCCAAAGGGTGACATAAGACCAAAGAGGACTTCCTAACCTCCAGCAGAGTAGAGCAAGATAGATAGAGCTAAGAACAGGAAGGCAGGCCAGCCAGCCCAGGCTCAGGACAAGCACTGATGTAAGAACCTGCAGACAAGCAGCATGCCCTCTGTCCTCCTTACTATCATCCTGCCAGCAGGCTGTACACAAACTGCATGCCCAGATCTGGCTTGCACATCCATGCAGAAAATGCTGCATCGTCTATTATAAACTATCAACCCTCAGGACAGACATTGGGAATGCTGACTCTCTGTGATGTTAATCTTCATTGCTTTAGAATCATCTGGAAGATCCACCTCTGGGCGTGTCTGTGAGGCATTTCCAGGGAAGTGTAAGTGGGAAGACCTACTGTGGATGTGGGCAGCACCACTCTATCCCCGGAGGACACAGCATAAAAAGGAGGGAGTGAACTGAGCCCCAGCATCCCTGCCCTCCACTTTCCTGTCAGACTGGAGATGCGAGCAAGCAGCCACACACCCCCACTACCACAGCTGCTGTGTTTTCTCACTGCAATAGACTTCTGCCCTCTCAGTGAATCAAGACAAACCATCCTTTCCCTGAGAGGCTTTTTCCAGGTATTTAACCCAGCAACAAGAAAGATAGTGCAGTTCCTACTTAGACATTTTTCCCCTTCAGAGACAAATATAAACACATACATGCAAAAACATCTGCCCTTTGTACTTTGGCAGGAGTTGCCAAGCTTGGGGCTAATTACACAACTTGTGGAGCCAGTGCAAAATTAAAACTCAGAGGCTTGGTTTTTTTTTTTTTTTTTTTTTGTTCACCTGCTTGTAAGAGTTTTAAGGCTATGACAGCAGAGTAGGGAACCAAGCATGGACTCTTTTATCAAACCTGGCAAGGGACCATCTCATGTGACTGTGCAAGTTGACCTTCAGGAAGCTGGCCCTCCCCAGCCCTTGCTTGTCCCGCTCATGCCACATATACATTGGTGTCTAAACTCTTCTGGTCTTGAGAACAACCACAAGCCAGTGCCTACCTATTTCCAAGTCTTAGAACCATGTCCTAGATTCTAGGCAAATAAAACTACTCGACTCTCCAAACATCCTGAAATCTCCCCAGCTCACCACCAGAAATGCGTTGTTCTGCCGATGGAATGCTAGTGGCCGATGGAATGCTAGTCACCATTAAGGTTTTCCTCCATGCCACTTTTTCGTGGTGCCTTCCCCATGACCTCTGAGGTAAGAAAGACCTCTGTGCTCTCCTGCCAGTCCAGCACAGATTTTATCACACGCCCAGTAAGAAACAGTAAGAGCTGTTTCTGCTTTTGTTGCTCGTGCTTCCCAAAGAGCAAGTCTCTTTCCATTTCCCTTTCATTTTCATCCCCACAGCAACGTGACCTCAAAGATCCCATGTGGTGGGGGTGTGGTGGCACATGTCTGTAATCCCAGCACCCAGAAAGCTGAGGCAGGAAGACCAAGAATGCCATGAGTTTGAGGCCAGCCTTAACTATGAAGTATAATTTTTGTCTGAGGCCATGTCTTAGGACATCTCTGGAATACACCACATTTAGAGACCAAGGACACTGTGCCCTGGCACAAGCCCAAATACTCATGTGGACAGCAATATGCAAGCACTCTATAGGCAAGCTGTTGACAGAAGGGCTCCACCCTCCTTCAACAATAACAGAAAGTTCTTACCGGGGCCCAGGAGCCTGTACTGTAGAACACGCCTCTTTCTGTGTAGTTGAGGTTTTTCCTGATGTCTTTTCTTAAGAACATGGTCAAATTCCTGTGAAAATCATTTTTCTGCACTTTTGAGTTGCTGGAAAGAGAGAGCAATGAAATGATCAAGCATGGTAACACTGGCTGACATCCCAGGGTTTTAACATCGAGACGATGAAGACACAGAAAACATACCTTCAGAAAAACCTTCGTTCCAGGAAATCTTTTGGCAAGTATATTTCTAAGGCTTAGAAGCCAGCCCTTACAAAACTTGATGTTTCTGGGGCTGTGTGTACAGCAGAATGTGTGTTTGATATATGCAAGGGCCCTGGGTTCAACACCCAACACCAGAAAAAGGAGGAAGAGGAGAAGGGAGGGGGAGGAAAGGGGAGGAGGGAGGAAGAGGGGGGAAAGGGGAAGAGGGAGGAGGAAGAAGGAGGAGGGAAGAAGGAGGAGAAGGAAGAGGGAGGAGAAGAGGAAGAGGAAGAGGAAGAGGAAATGGAAGAAGAAGAAGAAGAAGAGGAGGAGGAGGAGGAGGAGGAGGAGGAGGAGGAGGAGGAGGAGCCACCAGCACCACCACCACCACCACCACCACCACAACAGAGGATTTCCTGTAGTCTCAGAGTACACAGTAGAAGTAAAAGAACTTCTAGAATACCACACCATAAAAAATGTGCTACATATTTCACTGAAGATGTCAAGACAGCTCTCCACCTCCTGAGGATGGCAGCCTGCAGGCAGACTGACTCATCCATAAAGCCGTGAGCTATAATCAGTTATCTCATTAAAATATATTTTCTACCAGGCTAGAAAATATAGCTAAAGCTGTGGTACACACCTTTAATCTCAGCACTCAGGAGGCAGAGGTAAGCAGAGCTGTTTGAGTTTAAGTCCAACCTGGTCTACATAATGAATTCCAGGACAGCCAAGCTATAGAAAGAAATCCTGTTTTAAAAATAAATAAATAAAATTTCTGGTTCCGAGATCTTGAACTAGGTACAGTGGCACATGCTGGTAACCCTAGCACTTAGAGAAGACGGGGTAGAGATAGGAAAAATCAAGAGTTCAAGACCAGCCTGAGCTACACAGTGAGTTCAAGACCAGCCTGGATTAGCTATCTTTAAAAAAAAAAAATCACATATCTTAGATAGCCTACACCACAGGTGCCTAGAAGAATCAACAAAACTTCAGAATGCTTAAGGGTAAGGGAACAATAAGGCCTAGGGGGACACCAGAGGAGGAGGGACTCCAACAGCCACAAACAGTAAGCTTAATCTAAATTTTATATACATATATATATATATATATATATATATATATATATATATATATGACTAGACTTACATACTTCAAATGAATTAGACAATAGAGCTTTGATGGAACCTTTTATTCACCTTTAATTCTTACAACACACCAAATCTCCTTAGGATCATTCACAGGAAAGCCCTCGCTTTACTATCTAGTTTATTTAGGAGCTGTGCTCTTAAACATCTTGTTGGTTCTTCAAGGAAACTCCACTGGGCCCTGGTTGGGGCACCGTGTCAAATTCTCAGAGCAGCCAGCCCTCTGCTCTCCAACACTCAGCCGTATATACAATGATATATTCAGTACCCAGACAGCTCTCGGGCCATGTGCTCTGAGTTCCTGGTACAATGACTGTCTTCAGGTATTAGTGTTATATTTATGTTATTGCTTTATTTTATTGATGATGGATGGTTTTCCTTTCTATTGAAAGCATCGTGATTTGTAAGTTGGTAGTAACTCACTGCCTGCACCTGCCTTACGACTGCTGCCATCTGTAGCCATGTCAGTATTCCAGGACTATAGATGTCTTTTCTTTGCTTTTCTTTGTTGTCAGAAAGAAGAGTAGTTCAAAACCCATAGATGTCTTTTCTTTGTTGTCAGAAAGGAGAGTAGTTCAAAAACATTCACAAATGTGTTTAAAATATAATATATAAAATATATTAAAATATATTTTAATATATAAATTAATATTAATATTTTAATATATAAATATATATTATTTAAAATATAAAAAATATATATATTATATTTTTAAATGAATTAGACAATAGAGCTTTGATGGAACCTTACAAACATGAATATATTATATATATATATGTGTGTGTGTGTGTATATATATAATCTTTAGGTTAAACTTACTGTTTGTGACCAAAGGAAAACAACAAAACAAAGCAAAACAAAACAAAACAAAACAAAAAATGAAAAAAATAAATAAATGAAGAAAAAAAAGCTTACTGTTTGTGGCTATAAATGGCTCTGCTAGAATAGGAACCTACATCCACTGGTCTGAAGACCCCATGCTCCACCGTCTCCACAACAGCCCATCTGGAGAGGCACTTTTTTGGCCCCACTTACCTGAGGGTGTGGTTCTTCCTGCCATCACAGGAGATGAACAGAGGGTTCTCAGGGAGGTCACAGTCACTGGGAAAACAGTGGAAGGAGTAAGGCACTTTTCTTCCTTACCTCCAAGCACAATTTTAACAGGCAATCAGTGATGTACTTTAAAGCACTCTTGTCACTATGAGTTCATTGAGGCACCTTTAAACCACTCCCATTGGCTCAAAGAGTTCATTGCCCAGCCATTTGGATAGAGAGCCCAAGTCTAGTTCTAGCCAAGCCTTCCTCCGCCCTCCTGGCTCCTCTGCCATGTTTGCAGACAAACATGAAATGCCCAGAGTCTGAGAATATGATACAAACTGGGTTCCAGCTACAGCACCTCTGCCCAGTTATGTCAGTTACACCAAAAAGATCTGCAGCGCTCAATTTCATTCTCTTACAATCTACAGATTCAGCAATTAAGTAGGAAATCAGGTATCTCTTCTATAAGTGAGAAGGCTTTGGAAAATGTAAAGGATGACCTCATTCAAAAAGAGACTTTATGGGAGGGGTGTGGACGCTATGGAAGGAACAGGACTTTGAATGGAATCTGTGGTGGCCACTGGAGGAGACTAAAAGTGAGAGGGCTTTACAGCAAGGGAAAAGCAGGGGCTGGGAAGGGAACTGGGGAGACAGTGAGGAGGAGCTGACAGCAAGCTTTCCTCACCTCCCTGTCAACAGCTCTCTTAGGCCAGATCTGTATCCATTCCACCAAGCAAGCTACAACCCAGCCCCCTCCCTTTCTGGAGGATTTGTTCATTGTGTAAAGTGACTGGTCTCATAATGACACTTCATGTATATCATGTACTGAGACCACAATCACCATCCACTTCCGTCTCCCCACTTCCCTTCTCCCTCTCACAAACCCTGCTCTTCCTTATGCTGCCTGGTTTCTGTTTTCTAGGTTCTACACATGAGAGAAAACTTGGTATTTTGAGTCTGGCTCATTTTAGCAAATACGATCATCTTCAGCTCCATTTTCCCGCGGATGCTGTGATTCCATTTTCCCGTGGATGCTGTGATTCCATTTTCCCTGCTGAGTAGAGCTCGTTGTGTGTGCACACACATTGTCCAGACCCAACATGCCAACTCTGAGCTGAGGAAAAGGCTTTCTCTGTGAGTCCTCTCGCTCCACCGCTGGAGTCAGAAGGCAATGTGGCAGGTTCTAGTTCATAACTTCACTGTTTCTTCAGGAAAGCTTACTGTATGCTTCAAACAACATGAACACACTTAAAATGCATTTTAAAAGGTAAGTACTCTTAGCGAGCTGGAATGGTGCTGGGAAATAAAAACAAACACATTTCTTTTGTGATTTTTTTTTGTTTCTAGAGACTTCTTTAAATTTCCCATAATTCTGAATTCTAATCTCTCTCTTTTTCTCCCTCTCCCTTTCTCTCCCCCCCTTCTCCCTCGCCCCGTGTGTGTGTGTGTGTGTGTGTGTGTGTGTGTGTGTGTGTGTGTTAGAACAGAGATAAGAACTGTACTCCTCTCCTGTTTCTTCCTACATGTCGTTCCTTAGCTAAGTACAGAAATAATCCAAAGTCACCCAGAAAGGGGGCTGGGCTTGAGGACTGCTGCATGTCGCTGAGGGAAGGAGGGAGGGATGGATGGGGAGACAGGGAGTGAAGCAAAATGAAGAAATGGAGGTTACTCAGTCTACTATGACTGGACATTCTGAGTTTGGCCAATTTATCCTTAACTTCCACCTAATAGCAATCATGATCATGGATCCAGCCAGCACTTAGTAAGCACTGGCTTGTTAAACCCTCCGTTCTGCATGAGGGTTCTCACGGACTCCTTGCAGCCCCATTAAGATGGAATGGTAAGCATCCCCATTTAACAGGAAATCAAAGCTTAGGAGGTTTAGCAACGCATGACATAAACTCAGTGGTAAGGAGACGTCTTCAATTCCAAACCCCACCCTCTTTACATCTATGCTTCATGCACCTAAACACTCTCAGCCAGGCTGGGAGATGAGTCAGTCAGCTGTTGCAAACATGATGACCCATATTTGAACATGACGACCCATATTTGATTCCCAGCACCCATCACCTGGTATGGGGGCTGGCAGAGTCAAGCAGACCTCTGGAGCTCCGTGGACAGCCTGCCTAGCTGCCTGGTCTAATCACTAAGATCTAGATCAATAACAGACCCTGTCTCAAAGAGCATTCTGGTTTCTGAATGCACGCGTGCAGGCACACACACACACACACACACACTCTCACTCTCTCTCTCTCTCTCTCTCTCTCTCTCTCTCTCTCTCTCTCACACACACACACACACACACACACACACACACACACACACACACAC
>JANHMN010000006.1:35825216-35855125 GCA_030674055.1 Rhabdomys pumilio
CACACACACACACACACACACACACACTGTGAGCCCAATGCTGCTGACGTGTGGTTTCTCTGATCAACAGTGGCTTCCCAGGAGCTAGGGGCAGTTCTTCCTAAAGATCTAACTTCCTGGATGCTCTAACTGTGTTTAGTCTCTGAGTAGCTCTGGTCCTGAAGATGATGCTCTCCCAGGAGAGGCTAAGCAACAATCCCACCTATGCCCTCCATCCATCTCCTTCAGGGCCTGTGCTCTACAAACCATCCACCAATGATTTGGTTTTGGAGCATGGGGGAGGTGTGTGTGAGCTACTTCTCAGTGATTCCCAGTTCTGCCATGTCTGTTTCTCTGTCCTTCTGTTTCTAAAACTTGAAAGGAATTTACCAAGTCAACCAGGTGTCGCCCAGTCAGGTTTTAGAGAGTCCATAGTTTCCATTGTTTTCTCCCCAAATGGCTTCAGTCAACACTTCTGAGACTGTTTTCCTTTGATTTTTTGTTTCGTCAACTGAAGACGCTGAGCTTTGCGTGGGGAATCTAGCAAGGCAAAACTCACCTGGTCCCATTCTCCAGCATAAAGCTGGTCATACGGTAAATGTTCGTGGACCAGAACGCCATGTCATCCAGACCTCCGAGGAAGTAGTCTTGGAACTGTTCCACCAGAAACGGGGACTTTGTAGAGTACGTGGAGTAGAGCTGCAGCAGGAGGCAGAGAGTGAGGCATTGCACCGTCCACATACCATCCCTTAGCCGACATTCAGAAAAGGCACATCTTTACCTTGGAAACAGCCAACATCTCCCCGTGCCTGCAACACAAAGAAGGATCGTCATGAGCTGCAGCATGAAGCAAGCAATGAAGAGACAGCCCCACCATGTGCAGCTCCTACGTTCAACTGCCTTTACAGAAGCGAAATCCATACATTCGAAATGCACCCCTGGAGCTAAAATGTGAAAAGGGTGCTCAGGGAGCTCCCATAAGTCAGCTGCAAACGTCCTTCTGGTCCACACTTACATCTCCAGGAACTGAAGGTATGTGCAATCGACAATGACATTTTTGGTGATCATACTCCGGCCATAGAGATTATCGTAAATTCTCAGAAGATCTTTGATAGGCACATACCTGAGTTAAAATGAAAGAGAGAGGCTTGGGTTCTGACATTGAAGACAACAGGAACAACCACAGGAAACCTACAAGCTCCCAGTGTCCCCTGATTGATTCTGTGTGTCAGGTATTCAGCAGTCTTCACCAGCACCGGCACTGGTCATTTAATTTTGCCAGTGGCACTTAGGGATTGGTACCATTATATTCCCATTTTACATAAAAGGAAACTGAGTCTCACAGGGATAGTAAGTAATTTTCTCAATGATGCAGAACAAAAAAACAGGTGCCTTAGTCAAATATTTATGAAAAGATACTTAAATATCAGAAATTATCAAGTATTAAAAAGTTCAATTTTGTGAATTCAGAGTTCATGAAAATTAGTCTCATGAATTACTAATGTGTGTGTATGTGTTCATGAACATGCATGTGTACGTGCGTGCGTGCGTGCGTGCGTGCGTCTGTCTGTCTGTCTGTCTGTCTGTCTGGTGTGTGGGGTACAGAGTTATATTTGGATCTGTCTGGGGCAAGGGTGTATTTGGTTTTTTTAAATACTGTCTTACTCTGTAACCAAGTATGGACTAGAACTCTCTATGTATCCTAGACTGTCTTCAAACTTGCAGCAGTCCTCCTGCCTCAGCCTCCTGAGTGTTGGACTTACAGACATGAGCACCAGATATGGCTCCCCTCTCAGACATGCTAATTTAGATGCACAGAAGAAAGCCAGAGAAAGAACTCTGGGCCCAGCTTTTGGCTCATAGACGTTAACTATTTTAGTTGGAAGGAGAGCAGTATCTTAAAATCAGATGTATAGAGTCATTTGTATTTCAATCTCAAAATCCTCAGACTAAACAAGAATATAACAACCAATAAAATCTGATTTCCATAATAAAATGAAAGAAACAAAAAAACAAAACATGAGATTAAAATTGATTTATGTGTGTTAACAAGAGAGAAGGAATTAAGAAGCCCATTTTTAGCTTTTAAGAGCACCTATGACCTTTTCAATAAAAATGGCTTAACACGCAAAAAGGAAAAACAAAAATATTTGTTTTGATGAATCACTAAGCAAGAAAGAAAGTAATAAAATGAAATAATAATTCCAAAAGCCAAACCCAAACAGAAAGTGGGATCCTTGGAGGCAAGCAAGGACGAGAGCCAACTTTACTCTGTTAGCGTCCGTCCGCTGAACCTCAGAAGCTACAGGGTTTGGATGGTAGGGAGCAGATTGATGAGCGTGGACATGGGGCCTTCCACCAGAGCATGGTCAACCTGCTAGGGACTGAGTACCTAAAGAAAACTCCCCTAGCAGCCATCAGTGACTTCTCAACAGTGAGTGGCAGCCCGTAAGTCCCTCCCTCCTCCATGCTGGAATGCTGACTGGCTTGTTCTTGTGCAGGCAACCATGGATGCTAAGAGTCTGTGCATGCACTCATCCTAGAGAGTCCTCCCCAGCCTCAGGCTCTTACAGTCTTTCCACACCCTCTTCTGAGAAGGTCCCTGAGTCTTGGGTTTGAGTGATACAGATGTCTCCTGTATGGCATGGAGGATGGTCACTTCACAGCACTCACTCTGTACCCCTGGAGCAGCTGTGAGGTCTGAGTTAACCTTGATCCACTACTCAAAGATGCCTCTCTGCTAAGGCAGAGCCGTGCTATGGTCAATAAACTTTCATCGAAATTCCAACAAGTTTTTCCTAAAACACATTAGCCTTATCCTTAGATTCCATCAGAAAGAGCAAAGACAAAACATACTTTTGAAAAAGGGAGATAATTTGAATGAAAATGGCTCCTGTAGGCTCATATACTTGAATGTTTGGTTCCAGTCCAAGACCAGTGTCTGTCTGACTGTCTGTCTCTGTCTCTGTCTCTCTGTGGCTCTATCTTTCTCTGTCTCTCATTCTCCTCTTTCTCTCTCTGGGTCTGTCTGTCTGTCTCTGTCTCTCCCTCTTTCTCTCTCTCTGCTGCCACACTCCCCGTCTTGACAGCCATGGACTCTGACACTGTAAGCAAGCCCCCAGTTAAATACTTTCTTTTCTAAGTTACCTTGGTCATGGTGTCTCTTCACAACAATTCAATGGTCACTAAGACAGAAGACAAATAGGAAGCTCTGCCCTTCTAGCAGCTGACGGACAGTGAAGTCACAGAGACAGAAAGAAGCCGTGCTCTTGAGAGACAGTTATTCTGGCCAAGAGGAGAGAAAGGAAAGCACACAGGCTTGCTGCAGACCAGGGAGGAAAGAGTAGACTAATGAGAAACTTGTTCTAGAACACTCAGCCACCTCCATGGGAAAATAAAATTTGATTTATACTTCAGCTTACAAAAAAATTCCCAGATGAATTAAATGTAAAGAGTCTTTCTGATCTCCCAGAAGACTCAGGTTTGTTTCCCAGCATCAGACAACTCACAACCACCTGTAACTCCAGTTCCAGGGGATCCAGCTCACTCACAGCCTTAACAAGCTACTGCGTGTGTTACACACACACACACACACACACACACACACACACACAAGTAAAAATAAATAAATCTTCTTTAAAACCATAAAAGTTTTAGAAGACTACATAGAATCATTCCTTAAAGGTAGGCGATTTCTTTTAAAAGACATCAGAAGCATACACAACCAAGGAGAACAAATACAGTCAACTACTATGAATTAACAAATTCTATTAGTCAGCCTTCAATCCCAGCCCTTGAAAGGCAGAGGCAGGCAGATCTCTGAGTTCAAGGCCAGCCTGATCTGCAGAGTGAGTTCCAGGACAGCCAGGGCTACACAGAGAAACCCTGTCTTGAAAAACTAAAACAAACAAACAAACAAAACAACCCAATAATGAATAAAATACACCCTAAGTGCTACAAACTACACACTACAAAGTACACTTAAAAAAGAGTGTGACTTAAGAAGTAATTTGACAAAATGGTAAGAGATTAGAAGCTGTATATCCAGAACAGTATTCAAAAACACTAGCAAAGTCAGAAGTGGTAACACGGGCCAGTAACCCAGGCTGCTTAAGAGGCTGGAGCAAGAGAGGCCCCAAAGTCACAGCCTGCCTCCTTAGAGAGTTAGTTCAAAGCTAACCTGAGACACTCGGTTAGACACTGTCTCAAATTTTTAAACACTGTAAAAAAAAAAATAGGAGCTAAGGACTTGTTCAAGGCTAACCTGAGACTGTCTCAAACTTTTAAACATTGTAAAAAAAAAAAAAAAATAGAAGCTAAGGACTTAGCAAAATAACAAAGTAGTTACCTAGCATCCAGAAGGCCCTAGGCTCATTACCTAGTAACGAGGATGAAATTATACACACACACACAAATAAAAAATAAAAAGACAAACCGGTGGGAAAATAAGCTATAAACTAAAAAACAAATCCGGCAAGTCATAAATGCCATTTTGGTGCCATGTACTTAAAAGAAAGTTGATCTTACCAGCTCCGTGAGAGGTAATTAAAATTAAATTCAAACTGGCTCAACACATCTCCTCCTACGGAAGAGAAAAAATATTTACAATCTGTGGGTTAGTTGACAAGACAGCTTCCAGCACACATTCCCACAAACCAGACCATTCCCACGACTACTCATTCTGTTTCAGGGCTGTCTTGAAGAAAAAGCTCTTTTAAAAATCTTAGCTAGTGATGTGAATGAATTAAGAAAGTGTAGTGAAATAATTCTGTTTGCCATTTTGTTTTTGCTTGCTTTTAACAGAATCTCACTGTGTGGCCTTGGCTGGCCTGTGTTCACTCTGCTTAATGTTGCCCTTCAATTTATAGTAATCCTCCTGTCTCAGCTCCCCAACTGATGGGATTACAGGTGTGTGCCACCACATCCAGCTTTGAACTTATGTTATTTTACTTTAAGATAGACCATACAAGGCCGAGCAGTGGTGGTGCACACCTTTAATCCCAGTACTTGGGAGGCAGAGGCAGGCGGATTTCTGAGTTCTTCAGGCCAGCCTGGTCTACAGAGTGAGTTCCAGGACCAGCCAGGGCTACACAGAGAAACCCTGTCTCGAAAAAGCATTAAAAAAAAAAAAGAGTAAAAGCCAAGCTGGTGGTGGCACACGCCTTTAATCCCAGCACTTGGGAGGCAGAGGCAGGCAGATTTCTGAGTTCGAGGCCAGCCTGGTCTACAGAGTGAGTTCCAGGACAGCCAGAACTACACAGAGAAACCCTGTCTCGGAAAAAAAAAAAAAAAAAAAAAAAGGTAGACCATACAAGTCTTTTCAAATAAATAATAATGTGCATATATTTAAAGAAAATTTCTACAGGAAAAAAAGAGGTCAGCAATTGGAAGCTGAAATACAGGTGACTGATCTAGCAGATGGATCTTAATCCAACATATAAGTAAAAATGTCATATAAGTAAAAATTATGTCAACAACAAAATACATATTTTTAAACAAAAATACATTAATGCACCCACAGAAATCTGGCCCCTTAGCTTGGCATAGAGGTGGATGCCTTTACTCCCAACACTTGGAAGCAGAGGCAGGAAGATCTCTGTGAGTTCAAAGCTAGATTTCCGGAATAGCCAGGACAGCACAGAAACCCTGTCTCAAAAAAAAGAAAAAAAAAGAAAGAAAGGAAGAAAGAAAGAAAGAAAGGAAGGAAGAAGAAAGGAAAGAAGGAAAGAAAGAGAGAGAAAAAAAATGTATCTCCATGTTGAATGAATGAGCTGTGTTACGTTCTAAATAAACTTTAGGATTAAAATTAGAAAAATATTTACCATATAAGGTTGGCAGGATGATTCAGTAGGTAAAAGCACCTTCTATGTAAGGCTGGTGACCTGAGTTCAATTCCCAGAACCCACAGAAAGGTGGAAGGAACCACTCCATAATGTGGTCCTTTGACCTTTACACCTGCACATTGTGGCTCACATGACACACACAGACACATCATGCATATGACAATACAGATGCTCACAAGCACACACACACACACACTTGCACACACACACTAACAAATAAATTAAGAAAAGTAATTGACATATGAGAGAAATGAATAAACAGTACCAAAATCACCAGCCGAATGAGCCTCAGGATAAGAGTTGTAAAAATCAATCTGAGGAACAAAGAGAAGTACGTGGTGAATGTCATGGACCATGACCCAGAATGTCACCTCAAATCAGACAAGCAGAGGGGAAGTGACAGCCTCTCCCAGGGGACTGCAAAAATGTATCTTGGTGTTTGGTCATCACAGTAATATCCTCCCTCTTGCCTGGGTTGTCCACTGAGTTGGATAACAAAACGGCTGCAGACAATTGTGTCTCCCTGGAGTGAACAACTTTTCCAATGGAGTCCATAATTACAGGCCCAATAAAATGGAGTTAATAGCAACTAACGTGGGTGGAGGAGGGTAAGAGGCATAAATATGGGCAAGGTGCATTGACATGTATATATATGAACCGTCATGACGAAACCCATTGTCTTATATGCTATGGAGAGATGGTTTAATAATTAAGAGCACTGGTCGCCCTCCCAGAGGATCCGAGTTTGATTCCCCAGCCCCACAGGACAGCTCACAACTGTCTGTAACTCCAGTCCTAGAGAGATCCAATGCCCTATTCTGACCTCTGCAAGCATTGCGTAAGCATGTTGCATAAACATACATGCAGGCAAAACATCCACACACGTAAAATAGAAATGAACATTAAAATCTTAATTAAAAATGCCAAAAATCAAATAAAACAACTAATAGTCAATAGTGTCTTTCAGCTTAGTTATTAGAGAGATTACAACCCTTTGTTTGGGAGCTATTTGAACAGAGCCAAGTGGCAATTAATCCTTTCCTTATTCAGACACAGCCTCAAAGACACTGCAAAAACACATCTGTCCCTGTTTCCAGCACCTCAGTCCGTCCATTTCATTCTTGTAGATGTGTCTTTAAAGAAGACACAATGTAACAATGAAAGGAATTAATAATAACAACTTTTTTTAAAAGACAAAACTCTAACCAGAAGCCACTTTGTATAAAAAGACTTTTTTCCACTTATTATTTAGACTGTGTGAACAATCTAAAGTCTTCCTTTTCCTTAAAATAATCCAGTCCTGTTTGTAGATCTGGGGATCAAACCAGGACTTTGCGTGTCAAGCAAGTGCTCTGTCTCTGAGATACTCCTTGCCCTGCCCGGTTTTGATCAGGGTGTGACAGTGGCACTCTGGTGGTGATATGTACTCACAGCTCCCATTGTCCTGAGGAACCCTTGTTCAATACCCAGGCTGTGCCAGCTGACATCGGCGACCATGTGGGAGGTGATTCCAAACAAGAAAGCTACCAACTTCTCTGTGTCCTGGGAAAAAAGCAAATTCACGTCTTCTGTGTTGTATTATTTTGTAATGATTCCCTGAAAGGCTTTAATGAACATGAATTAATTTCCATTACTGAGACTTAACAAAGAACTAGAAACAGGTGAATCACGTAGCTTCTGGATCCGGGAAAGTACATAAGACTTTCTGGAATACTGTGTAGTGTCTTGGAAGGTTTTTAGATTCTTTAGCACTGGAGCTAAATGGCCAAGTAAAAATCTCCAAGCTTTTCTCTGATAACTTTAAGTACCGAGTAGGCATCCGCTGTGTCCCCACTGGTGTTCATGGCACTTCAGGTCAAGTGGTGATTAGCTATCCTAGTCTGGGGAGCAGAGATTCCAAATGGAGTGAATGCAGCAGCACTTGGCAGGACAGCGGTAAATCAACAGAGGTCGGAGGGCATGCCTACCTTGTCCCAGGGCAGAGGGTAGTTCTCCCGAATATAATGGATACTGGCATTAAGAAACGGAGTCCAGTGAGTCCTCTCAGACACGTCATGAAATTTTCCTGATAAAACAAAAAAGTTTGCCTGTGGAACCTAAAACATTGAGAGTCTCCTCAAATCTCCCATGACCACCCACTGTGTTCCTGGTTCCCTTCACTTTCCCTCCAGTCCCTTATTTCCTCTGTTCTTGCTCCAAGGACACCTCAGGAGCAGAAGGGCCAGGCATAATTTTAGAAGAGTCACTCAAAGGACCCTTCCACAAGGATGTGCTATATTCGGACATCTTATTCCATGTCACTCTCCTTTAATGTATTCCTTTATCATTGTTGTTGTTGTTACATTTGTTTGTGGTAGGTCTGTCTGTCTGTATGTACATGCACACTTGCACAACAACACTCATACAGAAATCAAAGTACAACTTGCCGGAATCAGTTTTCTCCTTCTACTGTGTGAGTTCCAGGGATGAAACTCAGGTCATAAGACCTGGAAGCAAGCACGTTCAACTCACTGAGCTGCCTCTCACACACACCCTCCCTATTATTTGCTGTGAGTTACTTTTCTCTGTCATATTCTGGTCCTAATCTTTATACCACATAGGAGAGTATAAACTGGTTTATGCAAGTAGAAAAGCAAGCATAGTGGCACACACCTGCCAATCCCAACACTTAGAAGGTGAAGGCAAAGGCAGGAAGATTAGGGGTTCAAAGTCATCCACGGCTACATGGTGAGTTTGAGGCCATACCTGAGCTACAGGAGACTATCACAAAAGAAAGTGGGGGAAGGGTATTAGGGAGAGGAAGGAAGGAAGGATGGAGGGAAGGAGGGAAAGATTAAAGATAGATAGATAGATAGATAGATAGATAGATAGATAGATAGATAGATAGATAGATACTCTTCTTAGTGTAGAGTGTTGTGTGTTTTGTCTATTTTGAAGGCCAGCACACATCAAGCAGTGCTTCTTATATTTAATAATCAAAATCTTGCTTTTTTTCCCCATGTATTTCTATTAATGTTTCAAGGGACTCTCAGAGGATCAAGGGACAGTAGGACTCCTTGAATGCTGCTTAGCAAATGCCAAGTGAGAAGTGATAGGTTAGAGAGAAGAGCTATGACCCACAGGCAGCAACAATAGTATTGGAAAATGACAGACAGAGAAGGAAACACAAAGAAGTACTTATAAACACAAGAAATACCAAGCTTAGCTTAAGGACTTATGTGTCTGACTCTGTAAGATGTAGATGTGAGTGTAAGTGCTTGGAATCCTGAGTACAGGAGATAGCAGCACCTCAGCATCTCACTGCTGTTAAACCAGATTGTTAAGTGATGGGTGGGGTTTAGCCGGTGGTGGTGCACGCCTTCAATACCAGCACTCAGGTGTTTCAGCTGGTCTCTTTGTGTCCTGGCTTTGGTTGGGTTTAGTTGGGTTGGGATTGGCCAATTGACAGAATCAATAATGAGAGAAGAGAGAAGGAGGGGATGGGAGGTCTGAGGATTTGTGTTCTCTGTTCCTCTGCTGTAGGGTGGAAGGAGGCTGGCTATGACCCTTAGCTACAAATTAGTGGAAACTCTCGTCAAGTGACCCCTTCCATGAAGGTCCACCAGTGCAATGAATAATTAGTCCCCTGAATTGTTTGTGGTGACTTCTTACACCCTGTCCACGCCTTTAGAAACGATGTTCTCATAAAATTCCCCTCAAAGTACTCAGCTAACTTAAACCTTCATAGCACTGGGCAGTGGGCTCATTAATATCAAGAATAACTCAGGGAGGAGGCTGGTATAGCTCACACACAGAACTGAGACTATAGGTAACCTTTTGAGAGTCACATGCTGACAAACAGAAGGGGCTGCCACAAAACAGCAAAGCAAGCAGAGACATACAGACCAGATATCACCACAAAGCAAAATTCCCAGAATTTCTATGCCCAAGCAGTTAAAATCATTGGTGGACACTTTTACATGTACATGTTTATATATAAACTTGGATTTTATTTTTAATTATGTGTTTGTCTGTGTAGGATGTGTATGCCGGTGCAGGTGCCTGCAGAGGCCAGAAAAAGGTGTCAGATGCCCTAGAGCCCAAGTTACAGGTGGCTATGAGTCACCCAACATGGGTGCAGGGAAACGAAACCTCATCTTCTGCAAGAGCAGTATACACTTTTTTATGTCGCTCTGGCCTATGAAATATACAATTTTTAAACTCCCATTAACCAGTAAATGAAACATCAGTCCCTCTAAAGACACTCCCCTTACCTTGTTTGCAGATGCTAGGATAAAAGGCATCAGGAAACACCGTCCCAGCCTGATATGCATCCTGGTGCTCTAAGAGCAGCTGAGAAACAAGAGGATACAGAAATTAGAGGGCCAGAGTCAGGGCTGTAAGAGTCGGCCCCATGTGTTTTTAGCTATGAAAGATTAGAACTATACCAGACATAAACAGATGAAGGGAAAAGGCAGGCTAGAATAAACTAAATGTTAAAACCCATACATATTTCACCAACACACAGTATATATCATATATAACTTCACAGTCTTTCCTGTGTAACAGGCAAGTTTAAAAAGTAGCAAAACCCACCTGTTTAAATTTTACTATCTTTCATTTTCTACTTTTGTTTCTCTAATAGAGTAGAATTAAAACGTTTACTTCTTTATGTGTTTTTGTCTTCTGACACAAGATCTCCTGTAGCCCAACTGGCTTGAAGTTGCTATGTAGCCAAAGACGACCTGAACTCCTGATCCACTCAACTCCACCTCTGGGGTGCTGAAATTATGGGCTTGTACAAATCACCATACCTGGCCTTCTTTAAGACTATTCAGCTGATCTAAAATTGGGTTATGACAAGATTTTCAGTGATCTATAGTGAAATGAGAAATATATAGATACATACATATACATGAACATACATACAAATACACACACACACACACATACACACTTTCACATATACATCTATGCTGGACAGTTGATGTGTACGCCTTTAATCCCAGCAGTTGGGAGGCAGAGGTAGGTAGATTTCTGTGAATTTGAGTCCAGCCTAGTCTTCAAAGCAAGGACAGCCAGGGTTATACAAAGAAATCCTGTCTGGAAAAACCAAACACACACACACACACACACACACACACACACACGATTTAACACAAATTTAGCAACAACAAATGCTGTGTGCATGTGCAAGGTTATAACCCTTGGGCTTTACCTCCTTCTCGCCCTTTCATTTTCCCTCGTGCTTCAGAGGGTTACAAAAATATCCTTTCCCTTTGAAAATGATGTGACAGTGGATAGCAGACTTTTTCTCTAGAATAGTCTCTGTTGAGTTTGCTGACTCAGTTCTTTGTTGACTCTCTAGATGTGTGGCTAGCTCAGACCACAGGCTGGCAAACAGAAACTGAGTCTCAAGAGCACTTGACACCACCCCACCTCTGCCACAGACCCCTCTGCTTTTCCTACTAGCCTGGAAGCCTGAGAGGTTTCTACAGCAGAGCCAAGGCTCCTGGTAGAGCATCAACCACCAACTGCTTGCAGACAAAGCGCGAACATTAGGTTCACTGGGAGCACGGGCTGAGGTTACAAGGGCTGGAACTAGTAGTCAAGATAGATTTGTATTTTCCAAAGCAAGACTGCATTAAGTCTGTCGAATCTGCAGCTAGCCAGCAGGGCAGTGGCTGTAACAACAGGCACACAGTCAGTTTTCAGTACTGTTTCATGTATTGGTCCTGTAGGCCTTTCTAGACATTTCTAGATATGGCTGGAGCTCCTCCTTGGGCTCTTAGTGTGACAGCCACTTCTCTAGTTTCTGGCCATTAGTCTCCCTGCATAAGCTAGCTCAAGGGCTTCTGTTGAGGTTTGGTCTTTTGCTATGTATTGTAATACTTAATATTAGTCCTCAGGCCTGGTTGCCCCCAAGGACAAGAGAATCTGCACAAAGACCCAAGTGATGCTATGTTACCTTGCCCCTCAAGTTATCCCTGATTGGTGAATAAAGATGCCTATAGTGGATAGTATTGAAATAGGTGGGATTTGGGATTTATGGGTTTGGGGTCTTGGGAGAACCATGAGGAAGGAGAGAGAAGGTGGAGAGAAGGTAGACACCATGGATTAAGTCATGGAAACATGGCCACAAGGGCTGGCCAGCTGAAGTTAAGAGCAGCCTTGATAGAATATAGCAAATTAATTTTGGGATTAATGATAGGAAAACAGATTCAAATAGTTTACAGGGTAGACACCTGCCCAGCTCTAGTGCTGATTAAAGCTTATTATATTAATAAAAGTTGTGGGTCTTTTATCCTGGAACTAAAGGTGTGGTAGAAACCCCGATTGAGATTAATTTCTAAACAGCTTCTGTGATCTACCAAAGAACAGTGATGAATACAGTCCACAGTCGAGTCTGGTGGTACAATTCTTTTCTTTTCTTTTTTCTTTTTTAAAAAATTAAATATTATTACTGTTATTGTTATCTATGTGTGATGTGCAGTATGTGTGTACCTGTGTGGATAAGTGTGTGCTCCAGCACACGTGTTGGGGTCAGAGGGCAGCTTTCAGGAGGAATCCTTCCATCCCTCTGGGTTCTGGGACTTGAGTTCAAGTCATCAGCCTTGGGAGAAAGGTTCTTAACCCACTGAGACATATAACCAGCCAGAGAATTGGACTTCTGTCACTTAAAAATCATAAGGAACAAGCTTGAGAGACAGTTCAGTGGTCAAGAGCACTTGTTGCTATTCTAAAGGACCAGGGTTCAATTCCCAATACCCACATCAGGGAGCTCAGAATTGCCTGTAACTCAAGTTCCAGGAGATCTGACACCCTCTATGGTCTCCACAGGCACATGCTCATGTATTGTGCACACACACACACAGATGCACACGCACGCACACACACACACACATTAAAAAACATAAATACCCTTAGCAGCCTCCATCCTAGGAGCTGGATGTATGTTAAACCCTTTTTTCATATCAAGAGAAAGGAGATGATTGTAATAAACCATTATTAGACATAGGCAATTAACAGATGAGGTAATAGAAGTGTTTCTACCCTCCTGAAATATATTGAACCTTATTAATAAGTTAATAATTGAAAGACCAACTTAAGCCTAGAGAAAAACACCCTTTTGTGAGACAGAGTCTTGCATAATCTAGGTTGGCTTTGAGCTCAGCATATAGTAAAGAAAGACCTTTATCTGATCCTTCTGCCTCAGCCTCCCAAAGGCGGGAATGATAGGCATTTAGCACCCTGCCCAGCCCAATTCTGCCTACCTACCAAATTGGCAAGAGTGAAAAGGAATAAAACTATAAAAGCCAAAGCTCTATCAAATCTGAGTATTTATCGAACTGAATATTTCTCAGTAAAGTATAAGAGTGATTAAGGCTATTTGGTTTGTTTGTGCTGTGAAGTACAATATGCATGGATATGGTTTTTGTCTGTGCCTTCCTGTCTCACATCTTCCTCCAAAAGTGAAATGTAAAAACTAGAACTCCCAGGCCCCAGGCAGGTCCCAGAAACTCTAACTTAAGAGGGGAAGACCTCTTGGTCCTGAGTCAGAAATGCTCGGCTCTATCTTGTCTGATAGGGAAGGACAATTGAGTAACCTGCCCTTCTCTCACTGGGCTTCCCCACCCAGGCCAGGAACTTTAAATCAGACTCTGATGTTTCTATCTAGCTTCAGCCCACATAATGACACCTCCAAAGAATTCCAGAGGACGGAGTTACAGTTTATGGACAGCTGGGCACAAGGGAGCTCGCAGGAATGCAAACAACAACTCATCTGGGCCAGAGAGATGGCATACACCTCCCTGACATAAATAAATCAATGTAATGTTAAATATATAGATATTTAAAGAGCTCACTGGGGAACCAGGAGGGTGGCAAGCCCCAATGAAGAGGAATTGCTTATGCTCATGACCTTTCCAGAACTCGTTTGCATGCCTGTCTGCCCATCTGCCCTTGTACATTCAGCTATTTGCATTTTCCATAGCAAGACTGTGCTAAGTCTGTTGACTCTGCAGTCCATTAGTATAGGTGAATACTAATGTGCCTATGTGTATAACAGTAGTAATGTATGTGTGTCATGGCCCCTATATAGAGGTCAGAGAGTAACATTCCGAAGTAGGTTTTCTTTTCTCCCTTCTACTGTCTGGATTTTAGGATGACTCGGGTTGGCAGGCTCAGCAGTAAGTACCTTTACCTGCTGAGCCACCTCATCAGACAAATGGACTGAGTCAGTTCTGACGTCACAAAAGATTGCCAATCACTGTTACCAACATCAGTTTTTAAGACTCATCATTACCACATAATGTTATATATCTTATGAATATTATGAGTAGTAGTATTAGTAGCAGTAGTATACAACTAGGAACAATGCATAGGAACACAATGGGTTAAAGGGATGTAAGGATGGGGATAGGTGACCCATCATATAGTCCTACAGGTGGGAGGAGACACGGAAATAGCACATTTCCTTATAAAGACCCCTGGCTCCTGAGTTCAAGCTGAGGCCAGAACTCATCTATTACATGCATAGCCCTGGCTTCAGTTTCCAGCAATATATTCTACACACACACACACACACACACACACAGAGAGAGAGAGAGAGAGAGAGAGAGAGAGAGAGAGAGAGAGAGAGGAGAGAAGAGAGAGTGACTCCCTCCCTGCTCCTCCTGATGATAAAGATGTGTACAACAAATAGTCATAAAAAGTAGAAAATAAGTGACTTCTATCAAGCACAACCTCTCTTTGTAACAACAACAAAAAAAGCACTTACAAATTATTTCAAAGGCCAGGCATGTAGTTCACTGAAAGCTATTGCCTAGAATGCACAAGGCCCTGGGTTCTACAACAAATATTGCAAAAAGCAAGGAAAGGACGTGTTTTCAAAGTATAAATTATATTATTTAAATATTTGAGTTCTAAAATACTTAAAATTTACATGGCTATATATATATATATATATATATATATTTTTTTTTTTTGTATACATACACATGTAATGTCTGAGTGGCACTGGACATGTGTATGCTTTAACTACAATGTTAGATTTATAAAGATGTAAGTACAACTCTTAGGATTAATTTAAGGATCTGTCTAGACCTTTGTTTGACGCCCACAGAAGAAAATGTAAACACAATCAACAGAAATCCAGCTCCCTACCTCTTTGTAGTTAATGTGTCCATCTTGAAGCCGAAGAAACTCCAGAGCCCTGTGTCCTGAAAAAAATGAATACCACATGAGCTAAGTTAAACTGTATTTACCAGAGATCATTTTTAGAAAGATTTCTTTTAACTTATGTGTGTATGTGTCTGTGCATACATATGTGTATATGTGTGTAAGTACAGTTACCCATGGAGGCCAGAAGAGACCATAGGATTCCCTGGAGCTGGAGGTAAGCACAGTTGCGAGCCACCCAATGAGGGTGCTTGGAAATGAACTTGGTTCCTCTATAAGAACATGAAGCACTTTAAATTTTCTGCTTAGCTAACTATGACCTTGGGCAAGTTACCTAACACTGTAGACCTCAGTTCCCTCCTCTGTGAAATGAAAGCAAAACTCTACCTCACAGGTTAGCTAAAAGAACCACAGAAAGTAAATACTGAGAGAGGACACAGGGGCAGTCATGTGGGAGGAACTTGGGAAACAGAAACTGTCATGGTATCTGCCTCAGAGCTGGGTAGATAACCCTAAACACAATACAAGAAAGGCCCCAAAGCATGGCTGACCAATGCTCCCGAGTGTGTTTCATCACTGAAATACTTTGGAAGGACAATTACCAAAGAAAGCTGCATACTCCACCCCGACACAGATGTGCAGAGATCCAACCTGAAGTGGGAGGAGGGTGGACACTCCTCAGAACTCACTGAGCTGCGCCTACTTCTATTGTGAATCACATTCTTTATTTAAAGAGATTTAATTTAAAGTGTATGTGGGCTCTGCCTACATACATGTCTATGTGCCACATGCATACAGTGCCTTCAGAGGCCAGAAGAGGGCACTGGATCTGTGGAATTACAGACAGTAGCTAGCTGTCACGTGAGTATGCCAGGAATCAAACCCAGGTCCTCTGGAAGAGCACGGTTCTCTTAACTTCTAAAACATCTCTCTAGCCCTGAATCACAGTCTTTCTTAAATCAAAAAAGCCACTCCTCTACTGTATACCTCAAGACCCTAATAATGAAGTCACAAAACATACCAAGCATCCAGATTCAGAATTCCAGTGTTTTCCTAACACAAAACATTGAATGAGGACAATTCTAGAAATGGTTTGACATAAGTACCAATCTTCCACTGAGGCCTCACATAAGAAATCAAAAAATGCACTTGGGAGGCAGAGGCAGGCGGATCTCTGAGTTTGAGGCCAGCCTGGTCTACAGAGTGAGTTCCAGGACAGCCAGGACTACACAGAGAAACCCTGTCTCAAAAAAACCAAAAAAAAATAAAAAAAGAAATCAAAAAATAAATGAGTTATGTCATCTAAGTTGTTACTAAATACAAGGTGGAATCTCAGTTGCCTTTCATACAAAAATCTTAGATCTGTGCGGATTGGATTTCGTGTATATAAACATAGATTTAAAAAAAAAAAAAAGTTTCACTCTGTAACCTAAGCTGGCCTGGAACTCACAGCTCTTCTCCTGCTTCTGTCTTCCCCTCGCTGGGACTGTGGGTATAAGCCACCACACCCTGATTAGATATTTTTAAATGTCCATTAAGACTTACCTATCCATCAGGTAAGTCCTTAACTATGAAACAGTATCACAGAAACTCTAAGGATTTTTGTTTTACTCCAAGGATTTTTAAGATGAAAAAAGAAAAAAAAATTTTCATTTATGTGTGTTGCCCTTGGGCTTCTGCCATTTTCTCTTAGAGTTGGAAGATCCTTTAGAATTCATTACATTGCCCTCCCCCAAGCTAGTGGAACACACAGGCACAGTGGGTTTCTCAGAACAACTCGTCTAGTTTACAGCAGGACTAATAGTTGAGGTCTATGTTCCTTTCCCTTTGTTTTCTGACTCTTTTAGAAGTAAATATTTGACTCAGTGTTAAGACACAGCATTCTGGGACAGACCACCCACCAGGGAGCCTGAAACAATGAATCCATTACCTCCTCTGCAGACTGGAAGGCCCGGGCCAGAGCCAACACCCTTTGTATTTTTTTACACTGGTAACTATGATCTTAGGATCCTACCTGCCATGGCTCAGAATCTACATTTACTTTATGCTGGTAACTTTTCCTATTATATCTGTAACCTAGTTCCTCTTTGTAACTGGATAGAGGTGGCTTAACTATAAAACGGTATCATCTTTATTGAAATAAAAGAAGCCCAGAATATTAAATAAATATACCTAAAATTAATCTTAAAATCACTGTAGAATGTACTCTTATTTTGATTGTATTATGAATTGCTTTATGTTCCTCACACATTAAAAAAAATTACAAATATATTAAGAACCAAATCCCTTTGTTAGGAGAGACCTACAACATATGCTTAAGATTGTAACTATGCAAAGTAATAAGCATTTTAATTAGCTTATCAACATATCACATCACATACCTGAAAATTTTACAGTTTATTTTTGTGAGCTATACCTTAACTAGAAAAAGTAAGATTTAAAATCCATCCCCCCTGTTTTCACGCATCTAAATCCACTATCTATGTCCTAGTTTGATTTCCATTGCTGAAATAAACACTACAACCAAAAGCAACTTGGGTAGGAAAGATTTTATTGGCTTACGCATCCCAATCATAGTCCTTAATAGAAGGAAGTCAGGGCAGGAATTCAAAGCAGGAACCCGGAGGCAGGAACTGAAGCAGAGACCACGGAGGAGCACTGGTTACTGGCTCGATCACTCATGCTTGCTTAGCCTGTTTTTTTATACAACCAGACATCTGCTCACAGTAAACTGAACCTCCTCCTTTTATCATGAATTAAGGAAATGTCCCACAGACTTGTCCACAGGCTCATCTGATGGAGGCAGTTCCTCAACTGAGATTCCCTCTTCCCAGACTTATCTAGTTGACAAAAACTAACCAGCACAATCAAGATAACTCTGCCACTGCCCCTAAGCTCAGGCATACTGGAGTACGTGGCCTCCTCATAACTCCTAGGATGCTAAGCTGGACTCCTGTAATGGTAACAACCACTCAGCCCCACCGGTTGCCTTACCTCCCTGAAGTCAAGCATCCTAAGGCCAATAGGTAGCACTTAACCCGTGGGAAATAATTTAGGTCAGTGATGTAAACTAGGGTGACCTTAAAGCTGAAATGATGTGTCATAACCATAAGAGCCACTAACAGCCACTCAGGGACTCACTCCCATGGCCACACAAGGCCCTTTACATCTACCTAGAAATGCCTGTCCTCGGAAGTATAAAAGCGACAAGACCAATCTCACACTCCTATCAGAGGCATCCACCTTCCTTCTCTCCTAGTTCTGTGACTTTCTTTGGTTCCTCACTATCTCCTGCAAGGAACACCCAGCAACCTCACATAAAGGAACATAAAAGGCCTCAGCTCTTTCAACCGACCTATCCCCCTACCAAGCCCATCGGCCATTTCCTATCCCTGGATATTTCCAATCTTCCTCTCTCCTCTCCACTGTCAGGCCACTTCCCAAAAGAGAAAGAATTGTGTCCATACGTGGGATAGCTTTTTAATCTCTTTCTTAAGCTTATTGATGGATTCTAGTTCTTTTAATAACACAAAGAGGGATGGTGAGATGGCTCAGTGGTTAAGGGTACATAGTGCTCTTGACAGGGACATAATTTAATCACAAGCACCCTTGTTGGGTCGTTCATACCCACCTGTAACTTTAGCTCTGGGGGCATCTGATGCCTCTGACTTCCAAGGGCACCTGCACTCATGTGCATACACTTACACACACACCAAATAATAATAATAATAATAATAATAATAATAATAATAATAACAATCTTTAAAAACTAACACGAAGGGGCAGGAATGGGTGTCAAACTCACATAATCTCAGCACTCAGAAGAGAGAGGCTGGAAGATCACTTCAACTTTGAGGCACACACACACACACACACACACACACACACACACACATCAGTACTTACCTATTTCTACATGTGTTGAGAGACCACAAGATGAACTTCTAGAGCAGAAAAAAGACAGCAGGAGCAGCAGGCCAGACCACAGCCTGCCTACAGACATGTTGTCATAACTCCTCGGCCACTCTGCTAATGTGGAGACGATCTAAGCTGTGGCCAAACTATGACTCCAAAATCCAGGCACAGACTCGATGTGTTCCCTCTACACAGGTCACTGACACAGGAAACCAAGCCTCGTTTCAAAATAATGCTGTTTTCCAATGAAGTCAACCGATCACCCACTGTTTAGTTTTTCCAGAACAGCAAACAAACTGTCCTGGGAGGAGAGAGAAGGCAATCTGCTGGGATCTAAAGGCCTTTGGCTGGAGGCACTTTATCATCCCACCCATCCAGATTTTCCCTCTACAAGCAATTGGCTCGGCAAATCAAAGTTGCCTTCAACTTGCTTTCCAAACCAGACACTCACCTGTGCCAGTTGATGGTCACTCCGATACTACCTTCCTGTCCACGAGCAGCATCTCCGATATCCTCACCTCACACTTATCAGTTTCCTCATCCTCCCAAGTCCCAAGTGCATGCTGGGAAAGCTTTTATGGTGATCACCTAGAACCGGCTTCTCTTTTTGTTATTTGGCAACAGACACTGCCAGTTCGGCGTGTTACACAAGCCCAGCCACTCCTGGCCTTCTACTCTGGCTCTTCCAACAGGACTTACCCGAGATGTGTTGCAAGGAAGGACTCCTGCAGCCCAAAGATACTGACTGCACCTGGAAGGGGGAAGCAGGAAGCAGATTAAGGCGAAGAGGCAAGGGTCCGGAAAATGCGGGCCTCAGAATAGACTCATCATGAGGTAGCCAATCAGAAACAGGCAGTCCAAGGGAAACAATCCAGGTCATTCATGGACGTAAATGATGGCGATCTTAACACCCAAATGATGTACTGTCAGCGTTCAAAGCAGCAGGGTGCTCCCAAAAGCCTGTGAGGAAACAGTATTCATCCTTGGGCTAGGCAAAGGGAAGGGACAAAAGACGGGATAATTTGAGCCGGCTGTCTGCCAGGCAGCAGTTTGTTATGTAATCTTCAGCCCATTCAAACCCAAAGCGATGGTTTCTGTAGTTCCCTCCACCTAGAGGCACTGGTCCTGACTGCTTCCAACTGCCTTTAAGCCACAGGCTACAAGTTTTGGTTTTTGGCCTTGGTTTTGTTTGTTTGCTTGTTTGTTTGTTTAATTGGATAGCAGGGTGTTTATAAACTTACTTTGCTTACTTTCTATTTTCTCAATGGGATCTCATCTATGCCACAATAGCTCTGACCTTATTGTGGAACCAAAGATGACCTTAAATTCCAAATTCTCCTGCTTGTACCCCCGCAGTGCTGGGACTATAGGCATGAGACCAGCATACCTGACCAGACTAACATTTTGCAAGTGAGGAAATTCACATATAAATCTAAAATTTTAGCTCTCTATACAGAACAAAATAAAAACTCCAAGGATGTACATCCCTCTGTGACATGACACTCAACTGGAGTGGGGAACCAGCTGTCCCTTCGACGAATACACTCTCCTCTGTGTTCTCTTGTGCTAGCCACCCACAGTCTGTGGTGTGTCCCCAGTACTATTCTGCCTGCAGGAGTCTGAGCTGGACCGCCTCTCACTCTGAGCCCCCTAAAGTCTGCAAGTAAGATGACAGTGGCCATAAATTGGGACTTTAGTAAACCTAAGAGCACCCAAGAGTAGCCAGTCAATAACAGAAAATTGGGTATGATTGTGTATACTGTAGTCCCAGAACTCTAGAGGCTGAGAACGGATGGCTGATGGAAGTTTGAGGATAGCCTGGACTACACTGGGACCTTTTCTGGAAAATAACAGCAGGACTGGCAAGATGGCTCAGTTGGTAAAGGAGCTTGCTGCCAAGCCTGATTAATGCCCTGAGCTTAATCCCCAGGACCCAGGTGGAAGGAGAGGATTGAATTTCCATCCACATACACAAGTAAATAAATGAAGAAAAAAAAAAAAGCTTAAAACAACAAGATAGCAGATAGTAGACTGGCAAGGATCATGAGGAGAAAATCCTACCTAAAAGAACTATCTAGGCAGATATAAGAAAACCAAGCCACATAAAACACCAGAGAAGGGAATGGGTTCCATTACTAACCGATACTAACCCCAAATGCCTTACAAATGTCATACAAAATTTAGAATGACCACATTTGTTATCTTGTTTTATTTGGGGGGTGGGGAGGGGGAGTTCCAGACAGGGTTTCTCTGTGTAGCTCTGGCTGTCCTGGAACTCACTCTGTAGACCAGGCTGGCCTTGAACTCAGAAATCCACCTGCCTCTGCCTCCCAAGTGCTGGGATTAAAGGCGTGCGCCACCACCGCTTGGTGTGATCACATTTGTTAATGCAACAAAAAATTAAAGAATTCTCACTTAGTACCATGTGATGATTACGCGATAATATTGCTATTTTTGAGAAATGCTGGGGAGATGCCTTACTCATTAAATCACAAGCCTAAGGACTGAATTCCCATTTTTACCAGCATTTAAAAGCCAGGCACAGTAGTGTACTCCTGTAACTCCGGGGCTGGGGAGGCGCAGACAAGCAGATTCCTGGAGTGCATTGCGCAGCCAGCCTAACCAAGATCAATGAGCTCCAGGTTTGGTGAAAGACCATCTCAGAGATAAAATGGAGAAAGGCTATTGAGCAAGATACCTGATGTTGACCTCTGACCTCTGCATCGGATATGCCCACATGCTTATGAAAATATTTTTTTTCCTACTGCTATTCCCCTTGCTAACGCAGAGACAGTGGGATTCCATCATCTGGAGTTTTTCTGAAATGCAAACACAAACTGAAAAGCAAGCATGCAGGTATCCTAGGAGCGGGTGAGAATGTGTGCTTCATTTGCATACCAGTTCTGCTAGCTTCGGTCTGAGTGACCTTGTGCAAGTTATTAAAATATGCTGCTGCTTCTCTGTGACTCAGAGGTAATAACAGTGTCCACCTTATGGGTCATTGTGGATATCAGATGAATCAATATACAATGCATTTTAAATGGAGATTAGCTTACCATCAGTGCGATGTACCTTCACAATATCCTTCAGAAAAAATCATCCCCACACAAAAGACTCACCATGGACTTCTATTATTTTCCTTGTTGATTTTTGTTTAGTTTGGGTTTTGTGGTACAGGGGTTCAAATCCAGGGCTTCCTTCATTTTAAACAAGTGTTCTAACACTGAGCTACATCCCCAACCCATTTAGTAGTGATTTCTTTCCTATCGGTAAAACAACATTGCATTCAGGTTAGTCGGTATAAGATGATTTCTAAAACTTTAGATATGGATATGAAGCAAAACTGGATGAAGCCATTGAAATGAAAGCTGGTCTCCAGATGCAGATAAATGATGAAATACAATACTTTTGTAGAAAGCCGCATGGCATTTAGGCTGTCCTCAAACCATCTATGTAGCTGAGTTATGTTATGCCTTGATATATGTGTGTCTGTGTGTGTGTGTGTGTGTGTGTGTGTGTGTGTGTGTGTGTGTACTGAAACTTGTCCTCTCATCTCTACAGGTGTTCTTGCATCTTGCATTCACACACACACACACACACACACACACACACACACTGGCTTGAGGAAGGATCTCTTTTCTGTTTCTGCTTCTCAGAGTGCTCAGGGCTAACTGGTGCTTCCTGGTGATTCATCTGTCTTCACTCCTACCTTGTCATATGAGTGGTGGAATTACAGGTATGGCCATGGCATCCACCTTTCTACATGGGTTCTGCAGATTGAACTCGGGTCACTAGGCTTGTACAGCAAGCACTTTTACCCACTGTGCCATCTTCCCAGCTCCTGCCTTGAATTCTCCATCTCTTTGTCTCTACATCTCTGTGCTGGGAATGCAAGCCTGAGCCCCCAAGTCCAGCTTTAGATATAATTTTAGTGTTCAAAATAAAGCAACTCATTTCTCTGGTAGTCTTCTATGTCACTGTCTTACAGCACCATGACAGCAGCTGGGGAAGAGGGTAGACAAATCCAGAGAGGGGGCTTTAGGGGTGAGAATAGCTCATCAGGGAAGGTGCTTGCTGCCGAGCCTGATGACCCAGGGCAATCCCAGCAATCCACATGGTAGAAGGAAAAAAAAAAAACCAATTCTGGCAAATCCCCCCTTCATCACATAAATAAATTAGTTTTAAAAGCCAGGAACTGGAAACTCATGGTACCCGGGAACACAAGGAGAAAAGAAAAGGCTCCTGTCTCCCTGTGCGTTTCTCCTCTGGGTCCTGGTGAGCATACCCACCCAAGATCTGGGAGTCATCAGGAAGTAAACTAGAGGGCTGGAGGGAATTGTTTCCACTCCAAATGGGGCTTGCTGGGGACAAAAGAATCAGTGTAGGAAGTTTTGAGTGCCACTTAATGAAGTTCTCAGACTATAGGGACAGTTGCCTTGGTGAGTTCTTTCCTTCAACAAGTAAGTAAAAAAAAAAAAAAAAAGACTTTAGTACTGCATTGGTGTGAAGATTAATAGTAAGAATATACCTAAATTGTGGGTTTAGGGTTTTGGAGGAGGGTGCAGTGTTTTGTTTTGTTTTCTAACTTTCAAAGAAACAAACAGTGAAAGTGATATGGAGCTCAGGTGTTACTCCTAGGGTGCCTGGTGGGCAACTCAGCTGAAAAGGAGAGTAGGCTGAGCTTTGTCTCTCAAACCAGGGCGGTGTCTCATTCGAATACACTCAGATTGACACCGAGGACTCCCTGAATTCAAGACCAGCCGGGCTACATAGTGCATTTGACCATGGCTTTGGTTACCAAACGAGAGTTTTTTTCTTTTATTTCTGTTTTTGGAAAAAAAAAAAAAAAACAGAAAAAAAAAAAGAAAAAGAGAGAAAGAGGGAAAGGGAGAAGGAGAGAGAGTGAAAGACAGTGAATTCTAGATTGGATCCTGAGACACACGGCTGATTTCAAGTTCGGGGTCTACAGTGATTATGACAAGATCTGAAGAAATGCCCAGAGATTGAATGGTCTGTCAGCAGAGCGCCCCCTACAGGCAGCAGGCATCCAGGCCAGCTTGCGATAGTCAAGAAAGCCGCGGGAGGCCCTCCTTATCTTGACCCCTTCTCTCCCCAATTCCCTCAATAAAATACAGGACAAAGTAGTAAACACACACAGCACACACAATTAGATCCTGCTGTTGAGACTTCTGCTAGATATGACTGGGTTGCTCTGATTCAGCAGCAGACAAAACCAACAATTAAAAGTACATCCGAGGCATTTTGCAAATACAATATTCTAACTGGGGGCATGTATTGCTTGCCTGTAATCCCAGAACTCTAGGAAGGAAGACTGGGAGATGTAGGTCATCCTAGGCTACATAATAACATGTTTTAATAATAATAATAATAATAATAATAATAATAATTAATAATAATAATAATAATAGCAGCATTTGACTCCACACACTCTAAGCACAAACCTGCTACTTCTTTTATTCAAATTAAAACTTAGGGTTTCTTTCTGCTGCAGAGTTTGGGGCCCTGATGTAACAGGAGGATGAAGATGCTGTTTAAGGTGATGGTGCTATGTTCAATCCTCACACCCCTGTTGACTTCTTTTTTAAAACAGGATCTCAGTATATGGCTTTGGTTGGCCTTGAACTCACAGAGAGCCTCCCACCTCTGCCTCCCAAGTGCTGGTATTAAAGGTGTGGGCCACACCACTGGGCTTATTACTTCTCTTTTGATTGTTTCCAGTTACTAATTGGCCAAACTTCAGCTTTTGTTAGTTGCTTGATGTACAGAAGCTAGGTCATGAAGCAAAGGCCGGTGGTTTGGGAGCACCCTGCTCAGGACCAACAGAGGAAACAAACAGAAAGCATGCAAGAGGAATCACTGAGTCTCACTTCGCCCCTAGTTGAAAGGTTGTCCCAAATTCCAGTACTCAGGAGCGCTATGCTCTGAATTCATGAAGGGGATATGCAGAAAAGCATGCAAAGGACAGATTACTGAGCCACACTTCACCCCTCTCTGAACAGTGGTCCCCAATCCCAACGCTCAGTAGCCTGAACATATGAAACTGCGATTTTGGCCTTGGTGCCATCTCTAGACTGAGTGCAGATTGCCGAGTCTGGGGAACTGGGGAACAGAAAGTGCTCCTGTCACAATTAAGGCCTAAAGAACTGACAGGTGAGCATCCGACCATGAGAAAGGTAACTCATGTGCACAAATTTATCTTGCTGGGAGTCTTTCCATTTGCAGGCCCTGGAGAAGGACAGGCGGGGAGCACAGACCAGTTTAGGATCTATCTCTTTGCAGCTCCAATCGCAATAGCTCAGAGAGAGGGCGCTCTCGGTGTCCCAGACGCCCCGCGCGTTCCCGCCGCCCCGCGCGTTCCCGCTGTCCCGCGTGTCCCCGCCGCTGTGCTCCCGCTTTCCCGCTACCCCCTGAGCTCCTGCAGCTCGCTTGCCTGTCCCTTGCCTGTGTCGCCGCTACTGCCTGGCCATGGCGACCAGCTTTCTGCTGCGGAGCTTCTGGGCCGCGCGTCCCGCGCTGCCGCCTCCCGGCCGACTCCGTCCCGAGCTCGCGGGAGCCCAGCGGCGGAGCTACGCCAGCGGCTCCGCTGGCCTCCACGGCGACCTACTCCGCAGGGACAGCTTCGTGGGCGGCCGCTGGCTTCCAGCCCCCGCCACCTTCCCGGTGTACGACCCGGCCAGCGGCGCCAAGCTGGGCACTGTGGCCGACTGCGGGGTACCCGAGGCCCGCGCTGCTGTGCGCGCCGCCTACGATGCCTTCTGCAGCTGGAAAGGGGTCTCGGTCAAGGTGAGAGCGTCAGGTGCAGGATCCCGGCCTAGGGGGAGGCAGAGATCCACAAAGTGAAACTAACCTATGACACCTGCATCCCGGTTCCTCGGAGTACACAATACTGAAAGCCAGAGCAAACCACAAAAAGAGATAAACAAGTTTGGAGCATGGGGCCCAGCACGGTATCAGATCCCCTGCTTTCATGTATCCACAGGGGTGCATAATGAAAGTGAGCTAGCTGAGTAATGTCAGCCAGCCTGTCAGTGTGTGTGTGTGTGCACCTGCGCCCATGTGCCTGTGTCGTGTGTGTGTGTGTGTGTGTGTGTGTGTGTGTGTGTGTGTCTACGCCCATGTGTCCATGTCCGTGTGTGTGTGTGTGTGTGCACGTGTATATAGAAAAAAGGAAGGGAGAGAGTGCTATATGTGAAAGCTGTATGTAGGGACTATATATCTGTACATGTAGGTTGCTGCATGTTGGGGCTGTACGTGTAGGAGTTGTGACAAGGACACTGAGAAAGGACATGTAGCTTTGTTTAGAGGAGGGAAAAGTCTAGGGACATTCTCTGATTTTAGGTCTGGATGGGTAAGGCTACCTACCGTTTATTAACAGATGGCTGGACCAAGGAGGATAGGTGGTAAAGGATAGAAAATTATTTTAGAAAAATTCTTCCTCTTTTATTTATGATTAGTAACCTTGCAGTCAACCCTGTGAAACCATAGTTTCTTTATCCTTCATATCCTCTCAGAAGATAGCTGCTGCCTCGTGATGGGGGTACAAGCACCAGAGCCACACACAGATCCACCCTGTGTGTAGTTACTGGAGATGCCACATATTTCTGGAGGTGCTCGGAATACAGAGTCAAGAAAAAAAGGTTGGGGGAGGCTGGAGAGTGGTTCTGCCTTTAAGATATACTTGCTGCTCTTGCAGCTTCTGGGTTCAGTTCTCAGCTGTCTCGTGGCAACTCTCAACAGTCTATAACTCCAGTTCCAGGAGACCACTGAAAGGTACACATACATACATGCAAGCAAACGCTCATCTGCATAAAATAACAATAAATGAATCTTAAGAAAAATCCAGCTCCTTCTGGAGCTCACCTCATGTTTCAGAGATCCAAACTGCAAGCAGTAACCAGCAAGGAAGTGTGCTGACACTGATGAGTAACGTGAGAGGCAAAGGACAGATGCAGGCCCAGGCCCGGAGGTCAGAGGTCAGAGAAAAGGGTACAGTGGCCATTTGGGCAGCTTAAAGTGATAGAATTGTGTCTTCCTGCAATTCCCAAGGTCAGAAGTCAGAGGCTGTGCTGGCTAAGTTCTATGTGAACTTGACGTAAGCTAAAGTCATCAGAGAGGAGGGAACCCCCATAAGATTGGACTATAGGGGAGCCTACAAGACATTTTCTTAATTAGTGGTCTGCGGAGGAGGGCCCATCCCACTGTGGGTGGCACCATCCCTTGTCTAGTTACTTGGGGTGAGAGGGGGAAGAGATGCAGCTTCTTCTTTCTTCTCCTCCTCCCACCGTCCGGTTCTTCTCTTCTCGAGGCAGCCCCTATGCTACTGTAGCTGGTCTGCAGTCAGGGATCCTGTGGCCAGAAACTGGCACTTGCATCCCAGCCCTAAGACCAGCAAGGGGTTAAGTAAATAGCTTTGTATTATCCTAAAAACTTCTTCTGAGGGTAAAAGACTGAAGGGTGATTAACAGCAGAGGATTAGGCAATGTGGCCTTTGTTCTATCTCAGCAGGAACTGCTGGGCTCTAACTTTCGGCTGGGTCACAGGAAGAAAAGACACTTAGGAAAATTGCTATAGAGTTTATTAAGTGTAAAAAGTATCCTATGAAAGCTATCTGAGGGGAAACGTGGAAAGGTTCTGAGTGGGGAAGAAATGATTCTATCAAAGTAAAAATTCTAAGGGAGAAAAATTCTAGGCAGGGGGAAAAGGAAAGGAAAAAACAAAGGGCTCCTAACTGACTCACTCACTCACTCACTCACTCACTTACTGACTAATTCTATTCTTTTTTTTTTTTTTTTTTTTTTTTTTTTTTTGGTTTTTTGGTTTTTTGGTTTTTTGGTTTTTTGGTTTTTTGAAACAGGGTTTCTCTGTGTAGCCCTGGCTGTCCTGGAACTCACTTAACTCACTTGGTAGACCAGGCTGGCCTCAAACTCAGAAATCCGCCTGCCTCTGCCTCCCAAGTGCTGGGATTAAAGGCATGCACCACCACCGCCCGGCTAGGAGTAATTATCTAACTAGACATTCATCACCTGTCTAGCTCCACTGGTTTGCAGAAAGTTTGAAACTATAACTTAAGAAATTAGTGAAGTTTTATATAGATAAACCCAGGCAATATTTTCTCTTCTGTCCTGGTACCTATAATAACTCACGGGTTTCCTCTAGTGACCTAGGCTAATTGTTTTATGACCTTTTGGAATGTGCTCCAAGCAGGAGAAGGTCTAGGGGCAGTTAACTGATAACACTCAGGAGACTGGCAGAGTTCTCTTTGCAGTTTCGACTATGCCTGAGGGACTTAATAGCAGTCCCGATATAAAAGAGCTTAGTAATTGTTGATATAATTTTAGGAATTCTTATAGGATCATCATTAAGACTTAAGAAGTCATCTATTTGTCTATATAGTGTCACTACAAGACAGTACATCTTCGTGGATCTGCAGAGATCTGCTACAAAGGGGTGTGCTATTGCTTAGTGATAGTAGCAAATGTCTAATAATAATAATAGGAGAAGCATATTAATAGCAAGAATCTTTCCTAAAATCATGTCCACCACAGCCTTGCTAATGGGGCACACTCATCACAGATTATATAATAATCCGAGGCAAGCATTTCAGGATGATCATCTGCTCATTATTAGCTTGTCCCATTATGGCTCCTGACAGTCTAGTGGTCCTAGGTTCTATAATAAAGCAGGCTGAGCAAGCCATTGGTAAGCAGCACCCCTTCATGGCCTCTGCATCAGCTCCTGCCTCCAGGTTTCTGCCCTGCTTGAGTTCCTGTCCTGGCTTCCTTCCATGATAAACAGTATTGTTGAAGTGTAAGCCAAATAAACTCTTACCTCACCAACTTGCTTTTTGGCCATGGTGTTTTGTTGCAGCAATGGAAACCCTAAGACAGAGAGATTAAGATGGTGGCAGGCCTGGTTCCTTCTGAGGCCTCTCTCCCGAACTTGTAGACATTATTCCTTTTCTCCAAATGGTCCATGTTGTTGTGTCACTATGGACTTCCTCTGGGGCCAGTTGTTGACTGAAGGCCTAGCTGCACTTAATCACCTCTTTAAAGACTATCTCATTCTGAGGCACAGAGGAGGCTGGGTCAAGACGCCAACCCCTCCCTCTAGCGAAGGACACATTTTCTCCTATAACATCAGAGTCGGCCTTTCTGAGGGTACAAGGTATAAGGATGAAGAGGGGTAAGGGGAGATCCTGAGCAACTCAGGAACATGGCAACTCAGCTTCAGAACAGCAAGGAGGCCCTTGTGGGCCAGAGCGGACCAAGAACTAGAGAGAGATGCAGGGAACTGCCTAGAGGTTGGGAAGGAAGAGGCTGCTTCTTCATTCAGGACCTGTGGGCCATCCAAAGACTTCACAGTATACGTTGACTGAAGCGGTAATGGGAATTCTGTAAGAGGCTGTCAGAGGGCTGTGGCCAAAAGAAAAGGCCTGTGCTTGGTTTTGTTATTGTTATTTCTTTGTTTTTGTTAATAAGAAAATTCTTGAGACAGGCTAACTTGATAAAGAAAATAATTTTGTTTTTCCTATGGATTTAGCAGGTAGGAATCCATGTTCAATAGTAGCCTGTACTGTTTGGAGGTCTATGGGACCTCAATGGGTAACAACTCCAAAAGATGTTACCCATTGCTGGCACTGGGTTCTTTATTTGTTAGCCTGTGGTGCTTAGTAAGGCACTGTTAGCCTGTTGGAGAGTAATTTATTTTAATTCTATCTATGGAAGCTTTTATAGTAGAAGGTAGGTTTCTATATGACTTTTTAAAAGGGGGGTGTCCTTAGTGTTATTAAAGGCTATTCTCAGTGCCATTGGTTACCTCCCAGAACCTGATGGTAAGACCCTACTGCTGAAGATACCAAATATTTGAGTGATGGGACAAAGAGGCACCACGCTGGTTCTGATCTAGAAGTTTCACTTCCATAGCTGTCATAGTGCTGGACCGTGCTGGGCATGCGTGCTGGGCATGCGTGCTGGGCATGCGTGCTGGGCATGC
>JANHMN010000006.1:35855135-35868348 GCA_030674055.1 Rhabdomys pumilio
GGGCATGCGTGCTGGGCATGCGTGCTGGGCATGCGTGCTGGGCATGCATGCTGGCTGGATTGTTTTATTAACTTCACACAAGTAGAGTCACCTGAAAAGAAGGAATCTTCATAAAATAATTGGCCTATAGGAAGACCTGTAGGAGATGATCTTGATTGATATGAGATGGTCCAGCCCATTGTGGGGGGTGCCACCCCTGAGCAGGTAGTCTGAGCAAGCCATGAGAAGCGAGCTAGTCAGCAGCACTCCTCCATGGCCTCTGCATCAGTTCCTGCCTCCAGGTTCCTGCCTCCAGTTCTTGTCTTAATTTCCATTGATGCAATTGTGATGCAGAAATGTAGGATAAAAGAAAATACTTTTCTTCCCCGAGTAGCTTTTGGTCATGGTGTTTTAGCACAGCAATAGAAACCCTAAGATAGAAATTTGTACAGAGCCGGAGAGATGGCTCAGCAGTTAAGAGCTAGCTGATCTTCCAGAGCACTTGGGTTCAATTCCCAGCACCCACATGGCAGCTCACAATTGTATAACTTCTAATCCAGGGACACACTTACCCAGACATACATGCAGGCAAAACACCAATGTTTATAGACATACAAATAAATAAATTATTAAAAACAACAAGCACACATAGGTAAGAAAATACAGCTTGAAGGAAAGGAAGGAAGAAAGAAAAGAAAGAAAGAAAGAAAAAGAAAGAAAGAAAGAAAGAAAGAAAAGAAAGAAAGAAAGAAAGAAAGAGAAAAGAAAAGAAAAAAGAAAGAAAAGAAATTGGTACCAGATACAGGTATTGCTGTGACAGACTTGCCCGTGTTTTGGGAGGACTGTGGTACCATTTGAACTCTGGACAGGAAAAGCTATTGAGTGCCCAAGAGCTCAGTGGGCTGTTCCATAGGAGGTTGGGAGCTAATGTTTAGAGCAATGCAGATGATGAAGGCCTGGCTTGTGAAATTTCGGGGACAAGTTTAAAAGTCCCTTAAAGACTCTACCAAAGCCATTTTTGTGGTATTTTGAATTAAGAGCTAATGAAGTGAAACTTTTGCTTTGCTAAGACAAGCAATGCTGGTTAGCTGGAGCTAAGAAATTAGTGGTGATTAAAAAGAGACCAGTAACATTGAGAAGAAATCTTCTGGGGGCAGGGGTGGGGGTTTCCACAGAAGCTGTGGTCCAGAGTGGCTTTATCTCATGCTGGAGGATAACTTTGTAGGAGTTACCCCGGTTTTGAAGGCATGAAGGGGTCGTGGAGAGCAGCTGAGGCTTGACACTATGTGCCAGGGCTAGAGCCCCTGAAAAGAACCCAGGAGAGGCCATTGGGGAAGGTGCACCTCAGTTGTAGTAGAAGTCCCAGGATTGAAGGGGTCACAGAGAGGGTGCTGCTTGGCATGATGTGTCAGGGTCAGAGTCCCTGAAGAGAGCGTAGTAGGAGAGGCCATTGGAGAAGGTGCAGCCCATTTGCAGCAGGAGACCCCAGCATTTGGGAGATCACTTGGAGTATGATAATGGATGGTCACCTAAGTCAGCAGCGGCCGTGGAGTGGAGCCAGCCTGGGCCTGTGAGATAGCTGTGCGTGCTGTGGATGGATAGCAGAGATGGAGAAGAGCCGCTGCCAAGCCTAAGATCGTGCGCTCCAGAAGCCTGATAGTTGCGTCACACTGTTGAACTTTGGTTTTGCTCTAATCTGATTGTAACTGTGCCTGGTTCGTCTCTCTTGGAATAAAAAAGTGTTTAACCTATTTGAGGTTTCATAAGAGCTTACAATTAAGAGTCTTTGGAAATTTAGAAATATTTTGGAAGTTTAAAAAGATTTTGGGATATTTAGAAGGGCTTGGGATATCTCAGAAATGTTGAATATTTTAAAGAGAGTTTCGGTGTTTTAGAGAGACTTGAAACGTTTTAAAGAAACTGAACTTTTAAAGTGTGGAATTTATAAAGACTGGAACTTTTAAAAGTAGGAATGTTTCACATTGTGAGATTCATGTTAACATGATATTCAGAGAACATCAAGAAAGGAAAGGTTATGGCTAAAGTGGTGTGTTTGTGTGTGAAGTTGACAAGGGGTCAATTGTTCTGGCTAGTTTTATGTCAGCTTGACGCAAGGTGGGTCATCTGGGAAGAAGGAATCATAATCAAAAAGTGCCTCCATGCAGGGCGGTGGTGGCGCACGCCTTTAATCCCAGCACTTGGGAGGCAGAGGCAGGTGGATTTCTGAGTTCGAGGCCAGCCTGGTCTACAGAGTGAGTTCCAGGACAGCCAGGGCTGTACAGAGAAACCCTGTCTCGAAAAACCAAAAAAAAAAAAAAAAAAAAAAAAAGAAAGAAAAAGAAAGAAAGAAAAAAAAAGTGCCTCCATAAAATTGGGCTGTAGTGCATTTTTTGATTGATGATTGATGTGGAGGGGCCCAGGTGACTGTACTTGGTGCTCCCCTAGGCAGGTGGTCTTAGAGTATATAAGAGAGTAGGCTGAGCAGACCACAAGGAGCAAGACAGTTAGCAGCCCTCCTCCATGACCTCTGCATCCATTCCTACATCCAGGTTTCTACCTCCAGTTCACATCCTAACTTCCTTTGATGATGCACTATGAGATGGAGTAAACCCTCGGTCATACTGTTTAAGCACAGTTATGCATGCAGGTACACTCAGCTATGAGCGTAATGGGCGGGGAGTAGGTCAGACTTGATCCCTGGACATTCTTGCATCATTTTACAGACTCACAGTAGTTCATCAAGATCAAGGGCACCACACAGTGATATCACAGTGCAGGGGTGCAGGGAACTTCTAGACCTGTTGGTAGTTTGCCAACCAACTACCTGGTGCTCGGGCCCCTCTGAAATTGGCAACATCATTCTGTCATGCAGCCATAGTCTCCACTCTAATGCAGGAACGTGTTTCAGCTCCAAGATTACAAGAGCCTGGGGCTTCTTAGGGAAACTTCCTTCTTGAAGGTGTCCCTGGATGCTGGAACTTTACTGAGAGAGAAGTTCCATAGATTCCCTGAAGGAAACATTGGGGCACAAAGGCAGGGAATGAGACTCACTGTCCTTTTCCCTCTGAGTCTGTACTGCCTGTATCTCCCTGAGTGTAAACTCCCTTCCCTTCCCCAACCCATTCACCTCCCACCACCCCACAGTCTATGTGTTCCTGAGGGTCTAGCTCATGTGTAACGTCAGTCACTCGGCCTTCCACTATTCTTCCTCTGTAGCAGCAGAACTGGTCCACACACCCGTCATCAGCCTTACATCTTCCCTTTCATGTGCTTGTGACCTTTTCTCACCTTGCAAACTAGAGGATGCATGTTACTTAGACAAATATCTGACAGAAGCAACTCACAGGAGGAAGAATTGAATCTGACTCACAAGGGGGATTTGGTGGAAAAGGCCTGGTGACTTTGCTCCATGGCTTCATGGCGGCTGCACCACATGGTGGATCTCTATGTGTGGCTGATGAGGCCAGGAAACAGAGAACAGAACCAGAAGTAGGCCCAGACAGTCACCTGAGATTATTATTTACTTTCATAAATCATGTCTACTGGCAATGTTCAGGTTTACCCACAAATTTCCAGGCATCAAAAACATTGTCAGGTAAACCACCACATTTGATAACCTGACAAGAGAAAGAATATTATGTAAGGTTTATATATTTACTCGTCACTTTCAATTTAAAAGGTGTTTGATATTGTCACATAGGTGCAACTTTTTTTTTTTTCAAGACAGGGTTTCTCTGGGTAATCCTGGCTAAACTGGAACTCACTATGTAGACTAGTCTGGCTTTGAACTCGGACAGTTCAGCCTGCCTCTGCTTCCCAAGTGCTGGGATTAAAGACAAGGCCCACCACACATAGCTTGAGTTTGCAAGGTTTGTTCCTCCTAGAAATTCTAGGGGATAATTTGTTCTCCTGTCTTTTGCAGGTACCTTGGCCCATGGGCTTTTGTTCCTCTAACCCTTGGTTTTCTGAAGAGAAAGGGGGAAAGGGAATGGGGATGGGGGAAGGGAAGCAGAGAAAGAGCAAGAGAGGAGCAAGCCAGCACGAGCAAGAGCACAGAGGGGACAAGGAGCCCCTTTTATACTGAGTGAGGCATACCTGACTGTTGCCAGGTAACCGTGGGGCAGAGCTTAGACAGAATGCTAACATATGGACCCTACATCCAGCCACATCTGGTTTTTAGAATGACACCATTAATATTAGATTAGGGTGAACCTTAATGACCTCATTTTATTTTGCTGCTTCTATGAAACACTGTCCCCAGATAAGGTAGCATTCCGAGAGCCTGGAGGTTACCTGTTTAAGATAGACACAGTTCACTCCATCTTCTGCCATACCACAGGCTTTGCATATGAGGACTATTCATGACTTCCCCTGGCTTACATAAATCCAACCTGGGTATTGCATTTTCTACCTAAAGGCAGAATCTTACTTTTTAAAAAGTTTATTTTTAATTATATGTAGTGTGTGTGTGTGTGTGTGTATGTGCTTGTTTGTGTGTGTGTGTGTGTGTGTGTGTGTGTGTGTGTGTGTGTGTGCATATGAGTGCCAGTGCCCACAGAGGCTAGAGGTCTCAGATAGAATTACAAGCAGTTGTGAAGCTACCTGGCGTGGTGGTAGTTGGGAACCAAACTTGGGTCCTTTTCAAGAACAATATTTGCTTTTAATTGTTGGGCTATTAATCCAGCCCAGACTCTTACATTTTATTTCTATAGCTCTGCTATGTTCCGTTCTCTCATTGTTTCTCTGGCTAAACGTGGTACCCATTCACAGTACATAACAGGCCATTGTCACTTTTCCCTACACAGGATCATATGTAGCCCAGGCTCACATCAATCTTGGTAAATAGTCAGCGATGCCCTCGAGTTTCTGATCCTTCTGCCTACATCTCCCAGGTGCTGGTGTTAGCCATGTTCTGCCATGCTCAGATTTATGCTGAGTTAAAGATGGGATCCAGGGCTTCATGCATGCTTTACCAACTGAGCCATATCCCCAGGCCCGCTGACAGATTCATATTGACTTCTCTCAGCAAAATTTTCGAGCTGTAAAAAGATGCAGCTTGTTAGAAAAGGAACATTCTCCAGAGGCAACAGTGTTGTGTGTACCTACCAGCTTTCTGTTTACAAGTGGAATTATAAAAGTAAAGACCTCTGAGTGGATAACAATGTCTGACTGACATGCTAGGTGTGTTTATTGCATTGCATGGTTATTCGAGCAGATGAGAGTAAGTCTGTTCTTATTGAATGAGAGATGCAACTTATTTGGTAGAGAGTTTGCCAAGCATATATGAGTCCCTGGGTTCAATCCCCAGCTCCCCATAAACTGGGCTTGTGGCACACAACAATAATACCAGCACAGAATGATCAAAGGTTCAGGGATATATCCACCACTGAATTGATACAAGCTTGCCTCAAACTTCTGGGCTAAGGCAATTGTCATGCCTTGGCTTCTTCATAGATATGTGTCATTATACCCTGCTCCAATTTATCCCCTTCCCTCAGTATCTGATTCTGCCAGATGCTACTCTTCTGGGAAAAGCACCCATAGGCCAACCCAAAATGTTTACTAGCTACTGGGGCATCCCCCAGCAGGGTGAAGTTGACACTTGAGGTGAACTATTTTTCCTCCAAGTGTGAGGCTGGACACATAACTGGTGCTTAGGAGGGAAAGGGTAATGACCCATCTTTCCTGCACTTCCCAGTTTATTGCTTCTCTGCCTCATTTCTTTTCCAGGAGAGGAGCTCATTGCTCCGCAAATGGTACGACTTAATGATGCAAAATAAGGACGACCTTGCCAAGATCATAACAGCTGAAAGTGTAAGTTCAAGATCCTGGCTTGCTGCCAGGAGGAAGGGTCCTGGAGTGCTTAGACCAGACATAGGAAAGTGCCTGGCTTCCCCTGACTGCTGCCCTGCAGCTTCACATGTGGTCCTTTGATGACGAGGGACTGAGTCATCATGGTGCTCACAAAATACATTTGCTGAAACAAAATGTCTGTACTCTAGTATATTTGATGCTGATTTGCAAAAAGTAGAGTTGGGCGTCTGGAGAGGTGGCTCAGCAGTTGAGACCATGCACTACTCTTGCAGAGGACCCAAGTTCAGTTCCTCAAACTCTCATCAGGCAGCCCACAACTCCAGCTCTGGGGAACCCAGTGCCTCTGACATCTGTGGGTATCTCACAGCCCCACAGAGACGCAGAAAATAACAAGAACAAGGATTTGGGCAATAGGTTTGTGTGGAGCTACGTGAACACTGAGCTTTTAAAAAGTATTTTGTTACTATGTATCCATGTGTATGTATGTATTTATGTATGTATGTATATACATATGTAAGTGCATATGCCAGTGGAGGCCAGGGTAAGACATTGAACTGGAGTTATAGATGGTTGTGAGCCACCATAAAGGTGCTGGGAATCAAACTCAGGCCCTCTGAAGAGTAGCTAGTGCTCTTAACCACTGAGACAGCCTTTTCCTTTTTTAAAATATAATATTTCTTATTTATTTGTGGGGAATTCCATGCATGTGTACAATGTATTTTTATTCTACCAGTCTCCTTCTCCCCTGAGTCCAACTCCCCTTGGACCCCTTCATCATGTCCCCTCCTAACTCCGTGTCCTCTTCATTTTAATGACCTTAGTCCAGCTAGTGCTAATCACAGGTGTGAGGCCACCTACTACGGCATGGACTACCTGCAATGTAGTTGCATATAAAAGTTCCTCCCCTCCCCCAGCCGTCTTCAACTGCTTATGTCTCCTCAGCTAGCCATGGGGCTTGTGTTTCCTGGTGCTGGAACTTTGACTGGTTTGCTCTTGTGTAGTTAATTTCAGCCCCAGTTACTTCCTTCTATTAGCCTGTTTTTATTTTCTCATTATTTTTAAATTTGTGAACTGCACCATTAGTTCATTCATAGAATAAGAGATTTCACACTATGACTTAGTATTGGGGAAGCCTTAGACTACGCAGCGCTCTGTCTGCCTCCAAGCTGTGAACACATGCTGGTGGCTCATCTTATCTCCATCATTCCAATCCCTAAGACTTGCACCAAAGTTAGTCATTTTTCAGCAACCTCTGTGCTTTGCAGAAGGAAACTTCCTCTATTCCTGCAGCTTTGGATGACTTAGAGACACAGACTGTACTTTTGATGAACATTACCTTTTCTGATTTGATTTAGGGAAAGCCTTTGAAAGAGGCCCAGGGAGAAGTTCTGTATTCAGCCCTTTTCCTGGAGTGGTTCTCAGAGGAAGCTCGCCGCGTTTATGGAGACATCATTTATACCTCTGCCAAAGACAAGCGAGGGCTAGTCCTCAAGCAGCCCGTTGGTGTGGCAGCCATCATCACACCGGTATGTAGCAAGGCCAGCACAGTCCCCAGGGTGGGAGTGGAAGGCAATCTCTTTTTCCTGGTGAACAGGTGTGTCCATCCTGTCAGCTTTGTCACCTGTCCTTGGTTTCCTGATTCCTTTCCTGGATGTAGAGCTGTGTTTCCACAGTCTTGTGACAGGGTCAGGTGTAGGGACGTACATGGAAGCACATGTTTTCTGATGCCTTCAAAAACAGGGTGACGTGCAGAGACTTTTCTGAGCAGACATGAAGACTCCATTCTGGTATAGCCTAGCTCCTCTGAAAATACCTTTGAAATTTTGTCATTTTTAATAGACTTTAAAGAAAACATTTTTTAAATTTGTACCATTATTAAAGAATTATGTTTATTTTGTGATTATCCTCAATAGCAGAACATTTGTGCCTCTGAGGGTAGGCACAGGGCCAGGTTCTGGAGGTCCAAGGGTGACGGATTAAGATTCTGTCTCTCCCTAGATGGGTTCACAGTACACTAGTGGGCTCCAGGTTCCTCTCACCAGCTCTTTGGAGGAGCTTGGTGCCAACTTCTCTCCAGGGTCTGCCAGCTGTTTACAAGACTAGCCTTTCCTGTTCAGCACAGTTACAGATAGAGTCCTTTTTGCTACCTAAACTGATGAAGATTGCCCTGAAGCTCACTATTGTTGGTCATGTGATCTTGGGCAAGTTATTTACCTGTGATGTCTCAGTTTCCCCAAATATGTAAGTGGGAATAATAACAAGGAGCTCACCAGGATATCATACCGACTTAGTTCACTGGGATTTCAAAGTGCTTAGAACAAGAAGTGAGACAGAATATGCACTATATGCAGTATATGAAATTTGTTAATTTACAGTGGAGCTAGAGAGATGGTCCAGCAGTTAACAGCACTGACTGCTTTTCCAAAAGATCCAAGTTTGGTCTCCGGTACTCATATCAGATGGCTTACAGTAACTCACACGTACATATGAATACATGAAATTATTATAGATTTGTAGATATCTATTCTCTATAAATGTGTGTGAAAGTAAGTAAATCAGCCATTTTTCAAAGTCTCATCACCTTTTTTACTTAAGAGTCTCAGACCAAATCTTCCTCAGAACATATGTTTATAAATAAAGTTTTATTAGTACACATGGGATCCTTTTATGAGCCAGTGTTCATGAGGCAACTGCTGTGGTGCAGAGTTGTAACAAAGACTATACATCCTACAAAATGCGGCTCTCAAAGAACACATTGGTCTAGATAGTTTTGTACTGTATCAGATTGTGACCTGCTTCTGTGAACTTTGACCTCCTTAGTCCCTCACACTGGCCAGGGTCAGGTGTTCTGAGAGCACACCTGCATAGGAGCAAACAGGTTTGCCAGTCAGTTGAGCAATGGAATGGTGACTGGCTCTCTGCCCTGCCTTGTCTTGGATCCTGAGGCACTCCCCATGCTTATATCCTTCCTCTGTTCTTCCAGTGGAATTTTCCCAGTGCCATGATCACCCGGAAAGTGGGGGCCGCCCTGGCAGCTGGCTGCACTGTGGTGGTGAAACCTGCTGAAGACACACCCTATTCTGCCCTGGCCCTGGCTCAGGTGAGTTTCTCCGTGCAGAACCAACCAGGTGCCCAAGTAGATGCTTCTCAAGGGCAGGAAGAAACATTTTTGGAATTTCCTTCTCTGCATGTGTCTCCTTCTGTGCACAGGGCATCTGTTATAGCAGCTCATCTATATCTAGATAGATGATAGATGATAGATGATAGATGATAGATGGATAGATAGATGATAGATAGATAGATAGATAGATAGATAGATAGATAGATGATAGATAGATAGATAGATAGATAGATAGATAGATAGATGATAGATGGATAGATGGATAGATAGATGGATAGATGGATAGATGGATAGATGGATAGATAGATGATAGATAGATGGATAGATAGATAGATAGATAGATGATAGATGGATAGATGGATAGATGGATAGATGGATAGATGGATAGATAGATGATAGATAGATGGATAGATAGATGGATAGATGATAGATGATAGATAGATAGATGGATAGATAGATAGATAGATAGATAGATAGATAGATAGATAGATAGATAATAGATGGATAGATAGATGGATGGATAGATAGATGATAGATAGATAGATGGATAGATAGATGATAGATGGATAGATGGATAGATGGATAGATGGATAGATGGGTAGATGGATAGATGGATAGATGGATAGATGGGTAGATGGATAGATGGATAGATGGATAGATGGATAGATGGATAGATAGATAGATGTTTTCTTTAGTAGGGAAAAAAGGAGAGGAGATTTTCAGGTGACCTGCTGGTCACGTTTGATACCCTAAAGGTGATGTTGATCTATCATCATTTTTTATTGCATTAAAAATGTGGGTGTTTCTCATATTTAGGAGGTCTCTTTTGCATTTTAAAGATGTATTTTTGTTTGTGCGTATGTTTGTGTTCTGTATAAATGTATGCTATGTTCCTCTAGGACCTGCAGAGGCCAGAAGATGGCGTTAGCTCCCCTGGGGCTGGAGTTCCAGGTGGTTGTGAGTCATCTGATGTGGGTGCCCAGGAAAAGCAGCCAGTGCACTGAACCACTGAGCCATCTCTCCAGCCCCAAGCTTGCTTTCTTTCTTTCTTTCTTTCTTTTTTTTTTTTTTTTTTTTGTTGTTGTTGTTTGTTTGTTTTTCGAGACAGGGTTTCTCTATATAGCCTTGGCTGTCCTGGAACTCACTCAGTAGACCAGGCTGACCTCAAACTCAGAAATCCGCCTGCCTCTGCCTCCCAAGTGCTGGGATTAAAGGCGTGCGCCACCACTGCCAAGCTAAGCCCCAAGCTTTCTTATTCACTAGGTCTGAACCTGGCTCAATCTATATCCAGTCAGATCTTTTTAGTTTTCTGCTTAAAACTCTCAAATGGATTCATGTGTCACTCAGTAAAACACAGTTTGACTGCAGTAGCCTTCAAGGGTCTATACCACCTCCCATACTCCAGCACCCTCTGACTTGTCTCCAGAGGCCTCATCCTTCTGTTTGAGCCACTCTGGCCTCTGCCATCCCTTATACCCTCTAACCTCACCCTCAACTCAGGTATTGGGCAAATGTTTTCTTCTGGAACACTCTTCCCCAGTCGTGCTCACATGACTGGAGAGATGGCTCAGCTGTTAAGAGCACTGACTGCTCTTCCAGAGGTCCTCAGAGGACCACCATGTGGTCCCAGCAACCACATGGTGGCTCACAACCATTTTTAATGGGATCTAATGTCCTCTTCTAGTATGTCTTGAAGACAGCTACAGTGTACTCATACATAAATAAATCTTTAATATATATAATAATATATATTATATATAGCATATATAATATATTACTTTAAATTTTTATCATCATATAAAAATTCACATTAATTTAAAATACAAGCCTTGTTTTCTTAGTCTGAAAGGAGATTTCTATAATTAAACAGTTAATTGGGATTAAGACATTTTATAATTGCTGTTTCATAATTAAAAATTTTTTTGTATAAGCAGAATGGAAAAAAATTAGATATAAAAAAATTTAGAAAGTAGAAGTTTAAGAGTAGGCAGAGCGAGTTAAGTATAAAAGTTGTTCGAATCATTCACAGCGAGAATCCAGAAATCAGAAATAAAACCTGGAGAGTGAGCAAACCTCTGCAGGCAGGTACACCAGAAAGAGGGGTGGGGGGTGGGGTGGCAAACGCTAGTGCACATAGGCAAGCCAGTGCCATGCGGAGGAAATCAACCTCAGTAGAATTTGGAATTAAATCAGACAATGATCTATACATCTCAGGAGTGAGACCGGGCAGAAAGAATCGGGGCCCAGAGGAGAGACAGAGAATTGCTTTCTACTTCCCCGATCGCCCAGAGGAGAGACATAGAGAATTGCTTTCTACTTCCCCGATCGCTCATATTATTTGTAGTAATTTTATTGGAAAGGCGAATAAATTTAAGACTGAGGTTTTTTAAGAGGCATCCCATGAGACGCCTAGTCCCCAGGAACTAGTGAGCAGCTTTGTGAGTTTTTTTCTAAACATCCTTTCCCCACTCCACCCTGGAGTCTGCAGTCAGTCAAAAAGCTTGAGATTTGCCTCGGAATCTTCTTGAAGAACCCAGGTCTGTTGGTGGACTGAACAGCAGGTGGCGCTGAAACTCTTACCTAAGACACTGTATTTTGTGGACCTCACATTGCCACTTAGCTATGGGGTGAGTTTATTTAGCGGGTTAGGAGTGTAGCTCAATCATAGAGCATGTGCTTAGCTTAGAGTGAGGCTGTGGATTTAATCTTTAGCACATATGTGCGTGTGTGTAGACATATACACACATAGTCACACATATACATGCCCATATATATGGACCTGAAATAAGGTTTTTCATTGGTATTGATAGTAATATATTTTTAATTTTTTATTACATTTCTGTGTGTGTGTGTGTGTGTGTGTGTGTGTGTGTGTGTGACTATATACTTAAACCAGAAAAAGAATATAGGATACCCTGGAGCTGGAGCTGAAGAGTGGTAAGCTGTGGGTCATGGGAAACTAAACTCAGGTTCTCTGAAAGAGCCAAACATGCTTATAGACACTGAGCTGTTTATTCAGCCCATAATATATACTTTGGGGGGCATAGGGTCTCCTATAGCCCAGGCTGGCCTTGAACTCACTATGTAACGGAAGATGACCTTGGCCTTGTGATCCTCCTGCCTACACCTCCCAAGAGTTGGAGTTATAAGCATGCACTACCAGGTCTGGTTCTCTTCAGTATGTTTTTATTGTGGCCCAAGGCAACCTTATGCTTCACATTGTGTTCTGGATTAAACGTGTTTACTTCTGATTCTGTCTGTTTTGTTTTTTTCAGTTCAATCCTTGTTATAGTGTGTTTGCTATTTCTCTTTAAAGCTTGCAAGCCAGGCGGGAATCCCTCCAGGTGTCTATAATGTCATTCCCTGCTCTAGAACCAAGGCCAAGGAAGTGGGAGAGGTGCTATGTACCGATCCACTGGTGTCCAAAATTTCCTTTACTGGCTCAACAGCAACAGGAAAGGTATGTAATGTCAGGGTCAAACAGGTGTTATTCCAATGCTTTCTATTGATCAGGTGTGAAGTTACTATTTTATGGTTTTGTTTAATTTTATTGGAGACAAGGTCTACACATAGCCCTGGCTGGCCAGGAACTTGCTATGTAAACCAGGCTGGTCTTGAACTCACAGAGATCCACTTGTCTCTGCCTCCCAAGTGCTGGGATTAGAGAAATATATCACCACGCCTGACCTGTCATGCAATTGTTGAATTGATGTTATAGTTAAAACTCAAGACAGTGTTGATATTGTCCTAGTTTACAATATCACTGGATCCTTCCTCTCCTCCTGTAAATAACTGTTTTTACTTCCCTACTGCCTTCCTAGCAATTTTTTTTTAAAAAATCCAATCTATCAAAATAAGAATTTGTATTCTCCAGAATACATTGTAGACATGTATGAACTTCTCAAAGAATAAATATAAATAATATTTATAATATTCTCATGTCTCCTTTTTCTTAGGCAAAATGATTTTTAAAGCAAGGTGACCTTGTGTGTACCTTAAATTTTCATTGTTGGGTAATTTTGTAAAACAAAGGTTTAGCTGCCTTATATGTTAGTTTTCTGTTGTTGCAAAATACATGAAAAAAAAAACTTAAAGAAGGAGGAGATATTTGAAAACATTTTGGCTCCTGGGGTAGGAGGTTCCCATCCATGGTCACTTGGCTCTCTTCCTTTTATCCCTGTAACAAGGCAGAAGTATCATGGTGGGAGGCATTGGTGGAGAAAAGCTGCTTACCTTCTGGTAGCCAGGAAACAGAGAGAGAGAGAGAGAGAGAGAGAGAGAGAGAGAGAGAGAGAGAGA
>JANHMN010000006.1:35868358-35895823 GCA_030674055.1 Rhabdomys pumilio
GAGAGAGAGAGAGAGAGAGAGAGAGAGAGAGAGAGAGAGAGAGAGAGTCCAGGACCAGATACATCCTCTAAACACATTTCCCCATGACCCTTCCTGCTAGACCTCACCCCCAAATGAATACCCCACTCAGCTAGAACTGGTGGCCAGTCCTTGGACATCTAAGCCATCGGAGGAAGGTGCTTTCTATGCAAACAGTAACGCTCTGGCCATTGATTTGGATGCTCACACTGTTTTCCTCCTACTGCCTGCCCGCCACCCTCACCCCGACCCTGCAGATCCTGCTACATCATGCCGCAAATTCTGTGAAGCGTGTCTCCATGGAGCTGGGTGGCCTCGCCCCATTCATTGTCTTTGACAGTGCCAACGTGGACCAGGCTGTCGCAGGGGCAATGGCATCTAAGTTTAGGAATGCTGGGCAGGTAGGTCATGCAGAATGTTTTAGTGCTGGGGTAAGGGTATGTGTGTGTGTTTTACAAAGCCTTGCCTCTCTCCCTGGTTCCTTTGTTTATCCGCTCACTCATTTTGTAGCGAGCTGAGTACTTTCTCTCAGGCATGAGTTAGGCTTGAATAGTCCAAAGGGAAGTAAGAGCTATCTGTTGCTTCAAAGAGTTTCCTGAATTGCAGATGTCTTTACTTATGTGTATGTGTGTAGTGCATGTCTGTCAATGCACATACATGTAGGTCCATGACCTGTTTTCAGTATGTACAGAAGCCAGAGGAGGATGGCTGGCATCCTGTATCACTCTCTACCTTATTCCCCTGAGACTGAGTCTCTCACTAAACCTGGATCTAGATAGGCCAGCAAGCCCTGGTGATACTCTTATCTTTCTATTCCCACTGGTCCTGGGACATCAAGCAAGAACAGCCACACCTGGCTTTGTTATGTGGGTACCAAGGATTTGAACTCAAGTCTGAATGTTATATAGCATCTTTTTAACCCACTGAGCCATCTCTCCAACTCCTTGTCTTCTAATAAAATAATCCTTCCTCACTTCTTTCTCCCACCTCTTGAATCATCTTGTCATGGTTTTTCCTTCCCAGTGCAGTCATCTCTCCAGTTAGAAAACAATGTTCAATAGCTAAGGTCTGAGGTCCTCCGTTGTTTAGGAAAGAAGGCAGGAAAACCTTAGAAAGACCCCAAAGTTGATACAGATGCAGGGAGCTCGGAACAGCATGAGCACTGAGCTGAAGCTGTGTGTAGTTGTCCTGAGGGACTGAATCTCGCCTAGAAATCCTAGATGTCAGATCTAGCAGCACCTTCAAGACTTCTGATATAAACCTAGGATCTGAAATCAAAAACACTAAGTGGCTTGGTGCTGAGTCAAAGGTCCTCTGAACCCTATTTTCCTGCTGTTGCCCAAGCCACTGCTGCTGCTTAAGGTATATTCTTATGACCTATGTCTTAAGACATTCATATGTCTTAAGCCTGGCTGCTTAAGAAATATTCATACACAACTGGGCCTTAAGAGTACAATCAACAAACAGAAAATCATTGGCTTTATTTTTAAAGACAGGAGCTCGCCTTGTAGCCCAGCCTGGCACTGAATTTGCTAAGTAGCACAGACTGGCGGGAGAAACTCATCCTTCCTGGAGTAAGAAGGGTATGCTGCATGTCCAGCCCAGTGAACTTCTTAAATGCTTCCTGAGATAGATAACCTCAAAAGGTCATATGCAAAAGGGAGGTGGTGATGCAACTATTCTATATTACTTTACTTCTTTGTTTTGACTTTTGGTAGTCAGTTTTACCATTTCATAAAACCTATTAGCTTGTTGTTTGTTTGCTTGCTTGTTTACAGAATTAGAATGTTTTTAAGCAAACACAAAATGTCAGCAGAGTTCTACTATAAAACTATGGCTTTTCAAGCTACTAAAAACTCATAGGACACAATTATACATATACTTGTTTCTACAAGGAAAACAATAAGAAATGTTATCTATCAATGATAACTATATTTCCTAAAGTATGGTTATAGTTTATCATTTTAAAATGTGAACTCTAACTGGACATAAAATAAGCAGAGTCTCAATAATTTAACCTGATGTGAAAGATGCTCTTAGGTTTATGAGCTTTTAAAACAATATTTTTTGTTTTTTAAGTGTGAGTAGTTTTCTGCATGCATGTATGTACATGATGTGTGTCCATTCCCTCAGAGGCTGGAAGAGGAGCCTCTGGAACTGTTATGAGCTTCCATGTGAGTGCCAAGAACTGAACCTGGTTCCATGCAAATACTCTAAGCTCTGAGCCATCTTTCCAGACCCCTTCCTAATTTTGTAGTTTGGAGTGTTTTGTTTTGTTTTGTTTTTGTTTTTGTTTTTGGCAGAATTGGGAATAGGATCCATGGCCCATGAATGCCAGACAAGCAATCTACTGCAGAACTCTGTTTCCAGTTCTTATTTTTATTTTTAATTATTTGCATAAGTGTGTAATCATGTGTGTCCAAAAGAAGGCATTGGGTCCTTTAGACTTGGAGTTACAGGCAGTTGTGAGCATGGGTTCTAGGACCCAAACTCAGGTCCCCTTCGATAGCAATAATAACTGCTGAGCCATTTCTCTGGCTCCAGAAGAAAGGTCTTGTATCCATTTTTGAAATTACAGATTCAGCCAAACTCTTGGACTGGGATGGAGGATGTGAGTTGTCATTTGATCTCATCCCTGCGAGGCTCTGCTCTCTGCTGCTGCAGCTGCATCTCCACTCCTGGGGAACATTACGGCCTTTGTTCTTCCACCCCATTGGCTTTATAATGGCATATTGGATTCCTGGTTTTGTAGTTATTTGGTTTTTGTTCACACAGCTATTCACTCTTGCTCAGATGATTAGCTCTAGGTGTGTGGTAGCTATGGGAAGAGCTGGAGTGGTGTGAGCACTCAGTGCTTTTATTCCTGAGGCTAAACCCAGCTGGGGAAAAGATGGAAGGCAGGACTGATGAGAACCATCTCGGGAAGGATTGTCTTACATCTCCTGTATCAGCCGCTTCTGGAAAACTAAGTGTGGATTTGTTTTGTCTTCTGTCTAGACTTGTGTTTGCGCAAACAGATTCTTGGTACAACGGGGTATCCATGATTCCTTTGTAACGAAGTTTGCAGAAGTAATGAAGAAAAGCCTGTGTGTAGGTAATGGATTTGAGGAAGGAACAACTCAAGGGCCATTAATTAATGAGAAAGCTGTAGAAAAGGTGAGCTGGTTTTATTACCTGCATTAAGGAAACCTTGTATATCAGTTTCAAAGGCTTCCTTACATAAAAAGATTTTCATAACGCTGTTTTGGAAATAATGGGAAAATGGAGATTTTTTTTTAAAAGTAAACTCCTACCAGTGCATACGATTGAGTGGTGATGTCTGGACATGTGCTTCCCAGCTCCGCCTGAGAACCTGAGACTGGGCTCCTTACGTCTTCTGCCTCCCTGTGTCTTCTGTTTCCAGTGGTAATAGCTTTTTTTCTTGGCACTCTTCCAGAAGTCTTCTAACAAAGGCACCTAGAAAATTCACATAGCACTGCAGGCTTCCTAATCACAGGTTAGGAGTGGGTGAGGGAAGCCACGTTTAGAAAGGAATTGTTGGCCGGGCAGTGGTGGCTCATGCCTTTAATCCAAGCACTTGGGAGGCAGAGGCAGGCGGATTTCTGAGTTCGAAGTGTCTACCCTGGTCTACAGAGTGAGTTCCAGGACAACCAGGGCTACACAGAGAAACCCTGTCTCCAAAAAAAAAAAAAAAATTGTTGAACATCACAGTCTGGGGGACTGGCAGGGTGAGGTTTCTCCCTGTTACACGAGTGTTTGTTTGGCTTTAGCCTCGGTTTTTAATTCTGCTTTTTACTTAGTGTATCTGAGAATGAGTATGGGTGGGGGGTGCAGGGGTCACATGTGTGCGACAGCACAGAGATCAAAGGACAAACTCTAGAGTCCTTCTGTCTCTACTCATGGGTCCAGGGACAGAACTCAGGTTCTCAGGATTGGCAGCAAGCACATTTACCTGCTGACTCATCTCACTAGCTCTGCTTTTAAGTTTTCATTAAAATCAAGCGTTCTATCTTGGCATTTTCATATATGTTTTCCATCATATTTTGTTCTTCTCTGCTCCCTGACTTTCCCCTCCCCTCTCTCTGCTTGCTGATCCCTTTTCTCTCCCAAGCTGCTCTCCACTCTGCTTTCATATCACACATGGTCCATGCTTTGTTTTAATGTCTTTTTTTTTTTTAATCTTTTTAAGAGTCAGAAAGTGAGGGGGCCAATGGGGTGACTCAGAGGTTAGGGGTTCTTAGAGCTTTTGCTGGAGTTACAGGCTGTTGTAAGCTGCTCAACAAGGGTGCTAGGAACCAAACTTGAGTCCTCTGCAAGAACAGTGAGTGCTCTTAACCATGGAGCCATCACCTCAGATTCCCTATAATGCTATTGGATTGTTGGCTTTCTCTTAAGCGTCATTCAATCTCAGGTTGTTTCATTCATCATTGCCCTTGGAGCACTAGGCTGTACCATATATAGTGTATACACACACACACACACACACACACACACACCATATATATGTGTGTGTGTGTGTATGCAAGGTATGGAGCATCTGGGTTTGTATCAAAATATTATATGATGTTTATTCAATAGTGAAGTCAGTTTAAAACACATTTCTGAAAGAGAACATCTGCCATGGGTAACCGATGCCTTTATATTTGAGATGTATCCAAGCATCTCTTCAAGCCAGACAGAAGTAGACAACTGAATCTAAGAGTACGATCAGCCCAGCATCAGTAAAGGCAAAGCTCAGAGAAACAAATGAATCTTGACTGGTTTTTATTGTTTAACATTTTAAGGGATTGTACAATTTGGAAAATGTGCCTCTCCAGCTTTCCCTGGTGCCCTTCTTCTCATCTCTCAGGTAGAGAAGCATGTGAATGACGCAGTTGCCAAAGGGGCCACGGTTGTGACAGGCGGGAAGCGACACCAAAGTGGAGGAAATTTCTTTGAGCCCACCCTTCTCAGCAATGTCACCAGGGACATGCTCTGCATCACTGAGGAGACCTTTGGGCCCCTGGCACCAGTCATCAAGTATGTTTCCCCAGTAGTGGAAGGAAGGAGATTGGAAAGGAAAAGCTAGTCTAACTAAGACAGGTTCCTGTGCTGTTTCAGAGGCTGGGTAGGAAGGCTGAGCAGCGGCAATCAGAGCCAGAGTTGCATAGCAGAGCTGAACCGTCAGAGCCGAAGAGCAGCGTTGAGTTTTTGATATTTGGCGTTTGATTTTAGACTGTGTGTATTCAGATGCACAGATGGGTCAGCCCTGGCGTCATTGCTTGGGAGCTGTCCACTGTAAACTTTGAGACAGGGAGGGTCTCTCACTGCAACCCAGGGCTCCCCAGGTAGAGTAGGCTGGCTAGACCTGGGACCACAAGCACAGGCTACCACAACAGAACCAGGTATCTCCCTAGTCCTAGCCTGTTTTGATGTTTGTGTTTTGTCTTTGTTGGATGGTGTGGAGGGTGGTTATTGTTGTTTTTAGGTTTGGTTGAGTGTTTGTCTGTTTGAAACAAGGCCTCCCTCTCTAACCCAGGCTGGCCTTGAACTCTCAACCTTCTTGCTTTAGCCCCACCCCTTTCCCCCAGGCATATGCCATACCCATCTTCAAACACAAAATTCAACAGATTCCCTCATTTAGATTTCTTGATGCCTCTAAACTTATTTTCCCCCACCAATTTCTAAGGGTATTTTTCTAATACCCTCAAAGGCTCTATCCTAACAGTCTATAGGAAATGAGCTATAGTCTTGTATAATCCTTTATCCCACCTTAACAAATGTTCATTTGCCTGGATAATTCTCAGATCAGTGGTCTGAAAATATTCCATTTTGTACTTGGATCCAGGATCTGGAAGGGCTCAGAAGAAGATGTCAGATCTGCTGGGACAGGAGTTAAGGGTTGTGAGCCACCAAGTGGGCACTGGGAGTCAAACCCAGGTCCTCTGCAAGAGCAACAAGTTCTCTTAGCTAATGACCCAGCACTCCAGCACCCAGCAGTCCTTTCCTTAAAGGATTTTGTTTGTCAGTCTCTCTGCCCGGTTGGTCTGCTTTTCCCTCTCTCTTAGAAAAGGTGGGCCATGTTGCTTTACCAGGTCTTGGAGAAGGCTGAGCTGCCATGTCTGCAATCGCTGCATTCATATATCCTCCCCCTGGATCACTTTGCAACTCTGATCTCCTTCTTGTCAGTATTTAGGAAGTGAATCAGGAGAAAACAAAGCTGGGTTTTCTCTATTTGTCCCCTCACAGATTTTGCTTATGACCTACTTTAACTCTGACAGGTTTGATAAAGAGGAAGAGGCCATTGCCATCGCAAATGCAGCTGAGGTTGGATTAGCAGGTAGGTTTTCTGACTGGCAGCCACCATAGTCAGAACGCAAGTAAATGCCAGGCTCTGCCTTCTAAGTATTCCTCTGAAGTTTTAGGTTTCTTTTGTTTCTGAGACAAGGCCTCTCTATATAACCCTGGTTACCTGAAACTCTCCATTTAGACCAAACTGGCCTTGAACTCACAAAAGATCTCCCTGCATCTGTCTTCAGAGTATTGAAATTAAAGGCCTGCACCACCTGGCCTAACAGACATCATCTTGCAAACTTAAGTAATGTGTACGCTTGATTTAGAAAGAATGGCTATGAACTGCAGTGATTGCCCACTGTGCAATGTGGGCTTATTTTATAGACAACTAGGACTGACTGCAAGGTTTAAAGAAACATCTTGTCCTCTAAGGAGGATAGATTGAAAAGCAGGAAGTGATCATAGAAGCTCATGCTTACTTACAAAGTCCCAGTGGGACTGGGGAGAACCCTAGCAAGAGAGAAACAGAAGCCCAACACGATGCCCAAGGTTCTTAGGATAAAAATGTGGACAAAATCAACCTGGGGCTTTACCTGCAAGCAGAACCCCAGGCCCATGTGACCAGGCATCCTCAGAGGCAGGCACGCGTGGCTTTCACAGGAATTTCTCAAGCTGTCTGTCTTTTTGTTTCCCTGCTAGGCTACTTCTACTCTCAAGATCCAGCCCAGATCTGGAGAGTGGCAGAGCAGCTGGAAGTGGGCATGGTTGGTGTGAACGAAGGACTGATCTCTTCAGTGGAGTGTCCTTTCGGTGGGGTGAAGCAGTCCGGCCTTGGGCGAGAAGGGTCTAAGTATGGCATTGACGAGTATCTAGAGGTCAAGTATGTGTGTTACGGAGGCTTGTAGGGCTCTTCACCTCTTTAAGAAATAAAACTACCTAGATCTGTAGAGACATTCCATCCATTTTTATAACCAACAACTAGGTTATCAGAGTTATGAATTTTTAAAAATTCAGCCAGTCCTCATATCTTAGATGTACAACCTAACCCTTCCCTTATCTAACTAAGGACCAATGGGATGCCATATACCCGTGGCTGTGGGTCCCAGCCAGTACTGAGACCCCAGTACAACCCCACTGCCTCAGGACAAGGCACAGTATGTGTGTTCACATGCCCTCTGGCACCTCACAAAGTGTAGTCATTGTGTGGGCAGTGGGTCCTTGGTCCTTATGGGCCTTCCCAACTTTGGTTCAGAATGCAGAGGAGACGAGGTAATAGGACAGCTAGATTAGGAGGAGGTGCGTATCCCTGCACAGGCATCTGTCAGCCTTGACGAATAGCTGGCTGGCTGTTCCAGGGGGGTTATGGCAAAGGCTTTGGTTTCCTGAGACTTCTAAACCACATAGATTGCCTGTGCTATATGGAATGGGGGGGGGGGGTTGTTCCTCCTTGTTTCTGGGCTGCTGTTTAAATTACTGGGAGCAGGGTTGCTTTGGATTTTTGCTCTCTTTAGTTCATCCTGGTTTGGTTTGGCTTTATATGACAATGTCCTGCTAAGTAGCCTAGCTGGCTACAAACTCACAGGTCCCCTGTTTCAGCCTCTGAAGGGCTAAGGTCACAGGCATGCTCTACCACAGCTGGGTAAACAGAAGTCTCCATTGCCCTAAACTTACAACTCATGCTTCATTTTGTTCCTCTTAGAAAATCAACCCAAACTGGTGGCAAAAGTCAGCAGAGTTGGAAAACATGGCTGTTTCTTTTCCAGTGCTGGGTGTTGAATCCATGGCCTTGTGCATACTAGCATGTGTTCTACCACTGAACTATCCCCAACTTTTTTTCTTTCTTTCATTTTAATTTTTGAGACAGAATCTTAATAAGTCACATTGGCTGGCCTTGAGGTCCTTATTGTCCTGTCTCGGCATCCTATGTAGCTGGGGTGTCAGGCCTGCACCACCAGGCCAGGCCAGTCAATTGACAGCATGGACTCTCAGCTGCCTCCTGTGCTGAGCAGCTCTGCCACCTTGGGTATGCTACTTAGGGCTTCATGCCCCGCTTATAGAGACTCATGCTTGGCTTTAAGGACATTGTGTGCCTGGAAGGAAAAAAAATTGCTTCACAAAATGGTAGAAATGCAGCTCGAGTACAGGAACCATTTTGAGTACGAGTAGTACCACCCTGCCCCTCCTTGAGCTCAGGGGGGACCTTTGTGGAGGAAAGAAACCAGGTGCCTCCTTGTTCACCTGCCTAAGTCTGACCCAGGTTTTCTGTCCCTCGGTATGACTGCTGCTAAACTTACAGAAGAGCAAATACACTTTCACCTCTGTGAAAAATTATTTCCACAATTGCCAGTCACTGTGAAAGAGAGCTGAAACCATGACTCTCAGGCACCTTTGCCCTAGGAAAAGCATTTATGGTTCACGATTCAAAAACAAAACACCACACAGGGACCTGCAAGATAGCTTGGTGGGTAAAGGCTTTGCTGGACAACCTGATGACCTGAGACCTGAGTTCCATCCCTGGAACCTACAGAAAGACAGAGAGAACCAACATGATAGTGTTGACCTCTGATCTCCACAAATGCATCAGAGACATGCACTCCCATAAGTTCAGCACACACACACACACACACACACACACACCCGAAACACCAAAACTCCCAGCAACTGGTGTTGACCTCACTTTGAAACAATTTAAATGAGGAAAAAACCTCTAGGTCCTTGTAGGCATGCCTCCTGTCTACCTAGAAGCTGTTTATTCCCAACAGGCAACAATGGAGCTTCTTGCTCCATCCCTGCCTCTGCGCAGAGAGCCCACTGGCATACTCTATGGATGCTCTGTCAGACGTCAGTGGGAATGACAGAAGAGCTAGCAGCAGTGGTTCCTAAGTCCCAAGCCACTGGGAACTTCGAATAAGGAAATCATGGTTCTTAAAGTCCCTGCACACAAGAAGAAAGTAGAAATCTGTGTCCTAGAGACCCTGCCTAAATGGCAAGAGTCACAACTAAGGATGTTCATAGTCTATTTATGCTATTCTTTTGTACAGTGTGTATGGTTGGTTTCTATTACATTTTCTAATTAAAATTTTAATTTTTTTATGGATGTGGGTGTTTTGCCTACATGTATATCTGTGCACCACATGCATGCTGGTGCCTTCAAGAACCCAGAAAGGGGCATCAGATCACCTAGAAATGGAGTTATATAGATGGTTGTAATCTGCCTTGTGGGTTCAGGGAATCGAACCCTGATCCTCTGAAGATAGGCAGTCAATGCTCTTAACTTCTGAGCTGCCTTGCCAGACCCGACATTTCTAATATCTTAAGATTTGTAGCCATCTTTTTTTTTCAATTAATAAAAAATGCTCTGCTGGTATTTTGTAGAAAATGAATACATCCACTGAAATGTAAACTCATTTCAAATACACTTTAAACAGTATCCACCAGTGGGCTCCTGGACTGTGTGGCAAGTTTGTACTTTGTGTGTGTGCATGTTTGATCTACATGTTTGATCACTGACCCATACATTTGTTACAATAAATGTAATCAACTTTTGTAATTAAAATAATGGGGGTGAGTATTGGTGGTGAAGTATATACTTAGCATGCCGGAGACCATGGGATTAATCATCACCAAAACGTTAACATGAAAGAACATCTTACTTTAAAAAAAAAAAAGCTTTTTGGTTATGGGAAGACGATGAGTTTGGATTTTGATATTGTTTTTAAGCAGGCTCTCCTGTTGGCCTTAAACTCCTGGGCTCAAATGATCCTTAGTTTCCCAAATATCTACACCTGTAGGCCTGTTGTCACCAAATCAGCTAAGAGTAGATTTTTTTATTATTATTACTTTTAGGGGTTTGGGTCTCATGTATTTCAGGCTCACCTGGGATCTCTCCTGCCCCTACTTCCTGTACTGGAATTATATGTGTTACCATGCCCAGCTAAGGAGTGTGTGTTGGTGAACCTTTGTTTACCATAAGATATGTGACAGATGGAATTTTTGAAATATCTATACAGACATGTGATACAAGGGTCAATGTACCACCACCTGTGAGCCAAATCAGACCTGCCACCTGACTTTATATAACTCGTGAGTTTAAGTGTTTTGTATATTCAGATGGATTGGGGTGGGTTAGAACCGTTATTTTATGAAATCAGTGAACACAGCCACAGTGCCCAAGCCTGAGTAGCTGTGCTGTGACGGTAGGCCTGCAGAACCTACAGGATTTCCTGCAAAGCTGCTGACAAAGGTTTACAGCCCTCCTCTCACCACACTGGCCTCCCCTGTTTTTGAGGCATTATTTTACTCTAGTACACACCTTCTGTGAAAAGAACTGAGTTTCTGGGCATTTGTTACCAGGAATTCTTGGCAGTAATTATCAACTCAAATGACATTAGCCTGATAATAATCCTGTCTCCTAGGTAGTGGGACTCATTTGAAAGTGCCAGAATTCATCTGTGTCTTTTTCCATCTGAGGGGCCTTTAAGCAGGGCTCCAAAGCAAGTGCTTGATTCTTTCAGTATCTGTGTTCTTGGGGGTCTGAAGGTGGGGGATAAAGATCAGGCAGCAATATAAACAAGCCTGTTTTGTGATGTGATGGCCTTCAAACTGGGTCCCACAGGTTGCCCTCTCTGAAGGCTGGATCCCAGTGTTTTAGTTACCCCTGTGCAGCTATTTTAAAATGGAATTTTACTTGAATACTTAATACTGTGATTGTTTCGTGCCATACTTTGTGAGACAAATCTCATTAAGTTGTTGAGAAATATATATATTTTGCTCTATATACATGTATACATTGCTTCATTTTTCTAGCGTTTGACATGATATGATCAACAGAGTTGAATCTCATTAATAAATAAATAAACAGGATTTCTTATTTCTGGGTTAAAGTGAGTGGCTGTGTTGTTTCCTTTTCTTTCTTTTTTTAATCGTCTGAGTTTTAACTGGAGAGTGTTAGGTCAACCTGGATGTAAAATTGTACTTCCTCATCAGTGAGTCCCAGAGCAGTGAGCACCTTGTACTGGAAGCTGAGATATTAGCACTTCACATCAGCAACACCACGTGGTCCAGAACTGTGCATTCGCTTGTCTGGGGTGTAAGGGCATGCCCCAGCTCTCTCCACTCCGTCTTCTATACACTCCACAGTTAGCCACTTTTTCCAGTCTTTTATTTTACAGAGAAGTATGAGAAGGGCATTTTCTGAGCCCCTGGTGTCCAGATACGATCCTGGAGTACGAATTTTAACACTTGTCTGAGTGCATTTTCTGTTGCTAATAACACAATACCACAGCTTGGGTAGGTCGTATTGTTTTGGCTCATGGCTCTGGTACAAGGTTAAGGCATTTGGCAATGGCCTTGCTAGCAGAATCCCTAAGCGATATAAAGCATAATATGCAAAAGACCTAACCAAACTGGCCTTTGCAATAGACTCAGCCCTAAGGCGCTGCATTAATCCATTCGTGAGTGGTCGCATCCCTGAAGGCAAAGCCTTAGTCAGCTCTGGAAAGGTTCTATACGACTCCGCCTCCTGGGCCTACAGGTGGCCCGCTCCTCTCTGAGTTCTCCCACTAGGTGCCCCTGGAAACCCTCTTTGGGGCCTAGTCACCTTATGACACCCCCGACCCCCCACGCACACACGGCTTCATTTTGAGCCACTCTTAAAGGGCTCATCACTTCCTACATTTTAGAATTTTGGGGGTTAGGAGTTTAACGGACAAATTTTGTCCCCAGGGTTCACTGTGCCCGGGAAACCGTCTGTCCTCAAGTTGGGACTTGGAATGTTGACAAGAGCTTTCCTTCCCCATCCCCAACGCCCAGTGAGTCCATTTAAGGAGCAACAGCAGCGGGAACTCCAGGCAGAGCCTTGACCAGGCTTAAGCAGAGACCAGGATGAGGGCGAGCTCCCAGGCCTCAAGGCTTCGAGTTCCCCTCAGGTGCCAACCAGACATGATGAAGGCAGGAGGGTGGTACTGCTTCACAAACCATCAAGACAGAAAGGGTTGGTTGTGGGCTTCGTGTACTACCTCAAGTAGCCTGCAGCTTTAGCTTCCAGGCCAGATGTCTTCCCCGCAGAGTGCACAGGGAACTGCCCCTGAGTGGCAACTGACAGAGGCACAAACAGCCCCCTTACTCTGCTACGTGGCTACTAAGCTCCTAGTGGGGCTTTCTTCCCAGGGCGCAACAACAAAGAGGACCCTGGGTGATCCCCCAAGGCTGCTCAGAGGGCCTCCTCCAACCCCTGGTTTGCTGATGAGTTCAGAAAGATTCAGTTGATGAGGGTTACATTATTAGTCCCAAGGACAGAGGCCAAGCCAAATCCCAAGGAACCGGAGACATAGCCAGACACTGGCATGTCTATATCAGGGGCAATTTCCTTCACATGTTGGGTGGTCCACAGACCTCTGCTCTCCGGGGAGTCACTTCAGCCATGGGAAAGCAGAACGCAGGAGAGCTGGAAGCCTCTTCCTCTAAGAAAACACGAAGTGTGTTCTGGGGCAAGGGAGGAAGCTGACCTAGAAAAGAAAAAGAGGAGCACATACATAGTTACACCTTTGAGAACTTTTTTTTTTTTAAGTTTTTGTTTTCATAAGAAAAAATGTGTTAATTGGCTTTCTGTCACTGGTCACCTGAGATTTGATGAATTTACAAGAAGAAAGGGTCTGTTCTGACTCACCGGTCTAGTCCACCGCTTTGAGCAGCTTACTTTGCGACCGGGCCCAGAACGAGCATCAACAGTGCTGGACTGAGGAAAACGGCTCCCACGGCCGGTGGAGAAGCAGAGCGAGGAAGGCACGCACCCAATGAGGTCACTTCCTTCCACGGGACCCCACTTCTTAAAGCTTCCAGTGTCTTCCAGCAGTGGCGGGGTTTGGGGATCAAGTCTTCTATTTCGGGGACATTTTAGATCCAAACAGTGGCCAAAGGTCATTGTCCTTGGGATGGTAATACATATTTGATTTATTTACCTTTTGAAAACTCAGTAAAATATAGAGCACTTGCAAGACGGTAATGATCAAGGAGACTTTTAATTCATAGACCTAAGGAGTAGCACTCTGTGTCTCAGAACGGGACCTTCACAACTTACCCCAACAAAATTACTAATAGACTGATGGAGACAAATTCTTGGCGGAGGAAGTCCAAAACTGAATATATCCATCATTAATTCTACAAAACTAGAAATTTCAAGGACGTCTGGTGGTGAGGTTCGAGGGGAGGTTTGTCTATGAAGGGTTGCACAGAATCTTTTAGGGTGTCATACTCATTAGCTCAGTTACAGAGATGGCTCCAAGGGCATGGCCATACATCAAAATCTATCACGTTATACTTAGTATGTGCAGTTTAATCTAAGTGAATTATACCTCAATATACTTTTTTAAAAATGACTTTTCCCGAAGTGCTGTGAACTGAATTTAGATTCTCACACACCATGTAGGGTAAGCACTCTGGGCTGTATTCTCAGTTGTAAATTGGTTTTATTTATTTATTTATTTATTTATTTATTTATTTATTTTTACAAATACTGTCACGGATGTGCATAAGCCTTTAATCCCAGCACACTTGGGAGGAAGATCTCTATAAACTGCAGGCCAGCCAGGGCTACACTGTCTCAAAGAAAAAAAAGAATGAAAGAAAGAAAAAAGGAAGAAAGGAAAAGAAAGGAAAGGAAAGGAAAGGAAAGGAAAGGAAAGGAAAGGAAAGGAAAGGAAAGGAAAGGAAAAAGTTAAGTTTCCAGCAGGGGTCAGAATGTCCTTTAATACTGAGAAAGCTGCTGAGCTGAGACCTGTCAATTCAAGCAGACTGTCCTAAGGGAGGACCATTTGGTCCCCTGGTCCTCTGAACTTCAGAAATTGTATTTGTTTTCCCAATATAGATACAGATAATAGTTTCAGTTTTCATTTGGTGTGTGAGTGTGTGTGTGTGTGTGTGTGTGTGTGTGTGTGTGTGTGTTTGGTTTGAGACAGGCTCTTTCTATGGAGCCTGGCTGTGGCTGTCCTAGAACTTACTATGTAGACCAGGTTGGCCTTGAACTCAGAGATCTGCCTGCCTCTGCCTGCTCAGTGCTGGGATCAAAGGAGTGTGCCACTATACCTGGCTAAGTGTTTTAGTCTTTGAAGACAATCCCTATTTCAGTTTCTTTAAAACCTTTTTTGTAAGATAAAAACAGCCACAGGGACATTCATATGTAAACACATGAATGACTGTGCTCCAAAAACTATTTACAGACACAAATTTGAAATTCATATTAGGCATGTGATCAAAACATTTTAATTTTTTTTCCAACCATATGAATCCTAAAACCCGGGGCTGAAGCTTACCTAGCATGCACCAGACAGACCCAGGTTTCTATCTCCCATACTGAGGGAGAAAAAAGAAAAAAAAATATTACAGTAAAAACATAAAAAGCCATCTTTTTTTAGCACCTGCAGCATAAGAAAACAGGAGACAGTCTCCAGATCCACCTCAGGGAACTCTCTCTACAGGGAGGACCAGAGGACCAGAGAACTAAATAGTCCTCCCTGGTGCCTGGCAGGCTGCTTGACTTGTCTGTTTTCTGCAGGTTTACCTCTCAGTATTAGAGGACATTCTGTCTTCTGCTGGAAAGGCTTCTAAGTGGCAGCTATGCAGGCAAAGTCTGTAGATTCAGGCCAGCGCCCCTTAACTGTATTCCCAAATTCAGCTACATTAGCACAAGGAAAATGTATTTCTCCTTCAAGAAATTCTAGAGAAAATAAGAAGGCTTTTCCTTAGATCAGCATATGTATTTAATAGTAGTATACAAGAGTCAACACCTTGTCAAAACGTGTGGTCAATAATACATTTAAAAGAATAAAATCAAGACTCAGCATCCAAGATATCTTGGTCACATACAAAAAAAAAAAAAAAAAAGTCCTCCTCACCATGTGAAAGAAGTGTTGATGAATACATATTTTTAAATTATGATTGTGTATATGAGTGTGTGTGTGTGTGTGTGTGTGTGTACATGCACTTGCACATGTGTGAGCACATGGGTGAATACATGTGCATACACTGCCAAATATTTTGTGTGGAGACCAGAGGGCAACTTTTGGACATTGGGTTTTTTCCCCCCTCTACCATGTGGGTCCTGGGGATTGAACCTAGGTCTTCAGGCTTGGCAGCAGGGGTCTTTCCCTGCTGATCTATTTCTTCACAAGATGGTTGTTTGCCTGCCTGAGACAGGTCTGTAGCCTGGGCTGGCCTTGAATACAGTATGTAGCTGTGGATGGTGATCTTAAACAACTCCTGATCTTCTGCCCCCACCTTCCAAGTGCTAGAACCACAAGTGATGGCTGCTCCTTGCTGCATGCCTTTAAGGTGTTTTAAACATACTCAGTTGGGGAATACTGACATTTGAATCTTTGTCTAAAGCAGTAGCTAGCTGTGCTCTCAGCCTCTGAGCCCTATAAATGCTCTCTTCCACACTCTACAGCACTTCTCAACCTGTGGGCTGCAACCTCCATAGGAGTCATATATCAGATATTTGCATTACGATTCACAACAGTAGAAGAAGCAATGAAATAATTTGTAGTTGGGGTCACAACAGCATGAGGAACTGTATTAAAGGGTCTCAGAATTAGGAAGGTTGAGAACCACTGCTCTAGAGACGTGTTTTTCTGTTTGTCAACAGCTCTTAGAGTCTTTGGGTCCCAAGATCCCTGGTTATAGACAGCACAAGATGGATGCTGAGGGGCTAGCCTACCCCTTTTTTAGTCCCCAGGGAACAAGTGGGTCACAAGACAGGATCCATTTTCCAGTAACCATTGTGATGTTTATTTCTGACTCACTATAGATTCAAGGTTCTTTTGTGATGGATGGAGTAGAGAGACCAGGCTCAGATAGCCATAGACAGAACCAGCAAACCCACTGCAAACCTAGAGAGAGGGTGGTTTAGAGTGTGCTCCAGTGGAAGACACCAGGTCCATGACCTCCCACTTTGTCAAAGCTTTCCTTTTTTTCCTAGTAACAGAACTTTCAGGGGTCTAGAAGGTTCTCCAGGATTTGCCCTCCAATATGCCTGGACTTCGTGCATTGGGAAGTAGGTCTTGGCACTCGATTCCCAGATCCACCAGACTGTGACCCTGTGAAAATTACTTACGCTCCTTGGACCATCAGTGGGTGTCTATGACATAGGAATGTTTTCTTTCAAGATTAACTGGAAAAGTCGACTACAAGTGATGCACACTCTAAAGCAGCAGGTGGCTCACAGGCTTCAGCAGCAGCTCTATTGTTATAACTCGGGCTGTATTCTCTGTGCCAGAAATGTCCAGTTACCCACAAAAATATGTCAGCCTGCTCTGTGGATACGGAAGATTCTGTTTATGAAGCTAAATACTAGTGCTAAAAAAAAAATCACTGTTCCTCTAACATTATAGACAATATTGAACTATGATATATAGACATCAACATATTACTTTTAAAATAGAAGTACATTCCTACACATTTTTTAAATTTAATTTATTTTTTAATTATCAAATCATAATTTTTACTTTTTAACACAGGGGTTATAAACACAAAAAGGCAAGATGTGGGGAAGGGAATGACACAGGAGCGTAGGTGTTCAGGGAGTGTACAGGTATCTTTCAGAACAGGGTATCAGCTGGGTGAAGGTTCAGGGGTCAGGTCACTATGACTGCCTATCATTCACTTGTCCTTATCTAAGTTGGTACTATCCACCAAGGCTGCCTATTTACAAGGTCTATAACTACTCAGGCTGGTAAATTTCCACAGAAGCTGCCTGTTTACAATAGCTTATATCCATCTGTTTCAGTGTTTTTCCACAGAGACCCAAGACTTTGTGTTAACAGGCATGTATGTCAGTCCTATTGCTAATTTTAGGCTTATGGCTGATTTTAGGCCTTCAGTGTATAAGCAGGGCTGCCCCTGACATCTCCTCCCTTCTCCAAGTATAGAAGGGCCATGGCTATTCTAATCTTGCCAAGGTGGGGATAGAGGCCTGACCTCCAGTAATTAAAAGGGACCTTGTAATGGCTCCAGTAGTCCTGTCGATGTCCAGTGAGGCATGAGGGCCATACCCATCCCGATGTCTTTTTCCTGGAGAGGGGATACTTTTGACATCAACCCCTATGCAGTCAGGCTTGTCCCTCAGGGAACCCAGGAAGATATTCTTTTTTTTTTATTGGATATTTTATTTACATTTCAGATGCCATCCCCTTTCCCCATTTCCCCTCCCTAGAAAACCCTTATCCCGTGCCCCCTTTTCCATTTTGCTTTTATACAATTTTTTTAAATGTTAATCAAAGGCTTTATAAGTATGGTAATGCTCAATCAGAAGTGTAACCCGATACTCAACCTAGATATATAAACTATCTTTGACTGGTGGAGACACGTGAACTTCTGCCTCCCAGGAAGATATTAACTTTCAGTGCTTTCAGTAACTTTCAGTTCCCTTGCAGTGCTTAGTCTCACAGCCTAAGCAAGAATTCAGATCGCCAGACAGAGGGGGCTCTGGGTGGCCTCTCTCTGCTTGGTCTAGGAGCAGAAGTCCCCTCTTTTAGCTTTGGTGGAGATGGGATTTGGGAACACCCTGGATAGAGTAACAACCTCATCTTGAGTCTTGTGGTCCTCCATAGCTAACTTATGATAATGTATCTGAATAGATTTTGCTATCAAATTATCTATCTGTTGTTTCACAAAGTTAGTCAGCCTATTTAAGGCCCAGGGACCAAAAGAGATAAGCAAAAATAACCCAATTAATGGTCCCAAGATGGAAGGAAGTAGGGTTGACAACCATGGAGAGGTTGAAGACCAATTCTCGTACAAGCTCTCATCTTTCTCTTTCTCTCTCTGTCTTTTCTCAAGACCTTCTCTGGCCTTTTTCATGTTCTCTTTAATCATCCTTGTTTTGTCTATGTAAAAGCAGCATTCTTCTTTAAGGGCTGTACATAGTCTAGAGCTGTACACAGTCTTTTCTATTGTAAAAGAGTAAACCAAGTCCAATAAAGTCCTTTGCAATTTTTGGAGATCGCTTCAGACAGCGAAATGAGGGATTTCTTCAGATTAGTGATGTCAATCTGTAGCTGTTTGATGTCCTTGTCAAAGGCCCACCGAAGGTCTGAGTAGTATAAGTCCAGAGGCCAGCATCAGGATTAGAACTTCTAACAGTAGACATCACAGGTGATTCATTTTTACCTGAGATACTGCCTGGGTTAGAGCTCCTGGGAGCCCCACTTCCTCTGAGTTTTGTGAGGTTGGGTGCAGAGCTGCTGCCTGTGATCCTCTCAGGCCCAGACCGGAAGTCCATTCCTACACATTTTAATTCTATCATTCTACCAAAAAAAAAAAAAAAAATAATAATAATAATATAATAATAATAATAATAATACAATGGGTCCTCTGATTTATTTTTAGAGTTTTCATTTAACTATAGCTCAGAAATAGAAAATTCCAGAAACAATTACTAAAATTTCAATTGTGGTTCTAATTCTCCTGCCCTTTTTTTTTTTTTTTTCATTTTTAAACATAGGATCTCATATAGTCCAGGCTGCTCTCAAATTTGTTGTATAGCCAAGGCTAGCACTGAATTCCTGCTCCACCTTGCTCTTCTTTCTCGAAGCTAAGACTACAGTACTGGCTCTTCCACTCTCTCAATGCCAAGGTCAACAGCCTTGGGGCTATGGGCAGCTGGGCAATTACCATAAACTGGTCAACATCTCAGGCTGCAATTAGCTTCAGTCCATTGCTCTGGGGTGCCACTTTTTGGGGGGATAATTCCTCTTTGTGTAAAGAAATAAAGTAAACTTTAGTTCTCTGATTTTTAAATATGCTTTTAAGATTCTTTTAATGTGCTTGAGAATTTTCCCTATATGTATGAAATGTGCTTGAATATTTTCCCTACATGTATATTCCTCCTGCTGCTGCTGCTGCTGCTGCTGCTGCTGCTGCTGCTGCTGCTGCTGCTGGAGACCAGAGAGGGCACTGGACCCCCTGAAAGTGGAGTTCTGGACAGTTCTAAGTCATTGTGTGAGTGCTAGGAACTGAACCACAGTCTTCTGCAAGAGCAGTGAGGTCTTATATATAGCTATTTCTCCAGTCCCTTAAATAAGTTTTTAAGCATAAATGGTGAATGTTCTGTCCAGTTATTTCAATGGAAAATCTTTGTAGGAGCTCAGAGCATAGTGACCACATTCCCCTCTTTAAGAGCATATTTCAGAGCTTGAGAATATGTCTGTGGCCCTCTCCCTTTTCCATGGCAGTGCTACGGCACATACTCACTGAAAGTTACAATAATAAGCAGTCAGTTTGAATGTCCACAGGGGCTGAAAGAAGCCCCACTGTGGTTTCTTTTTCTTAGAGAAAGTGAATAAGAAAAATATTAAAGGCCTTCAACATTCTTCACCCCCTCCCCATCTCTAGTGCCTCCTGTCCTTCCATTCTGATGCTTCCTTAGCTCCTAAACTTCTAGCTAGCCACAGCTGGCTGCATCACAGACCGAAAGCTGCACACAGACGGTTTCTGCTTCATAGACGAACTCCAAGTTGACCCTGCAGGTCCTCTAAGAAGCTGTTTCTGGAACTTCTTAAAAGCAGTCACAGCTTCTACAGAGAAATCAACCCTCCTTGACTTGTCTTTCCTACAGAGCTATATAAGTAGAAACAGGTGTTAGCCTAATTTCATCATGGACAATAAATATAACAAAGTGTCCACTAGAAAGACACAAAACTTTTCAGTAGACTCCGCAGAGGTTTTATGCACCCCTTTTCTCTATTGACATCGGTTGAATAAGCAAGATTTTGTTTTGTGTCTTGAAAGTTCCAAGAACCCGGGTCTTTTAATCACTATGTGGAGCGCAGAGCAAAGCCCCCGTGGAGAGTTGCCAATGCACTTCGCCAAGTAGGAGTCAGCTTTGTGTTTTAACTCCCACTGTCCAGTAATGAGCCACAGGCTCGTGAGGTTCCTCCACAGCAGCCTGTTATCTGTCCTTTGAGTAATAACTAAAGGAAACTCCATTTCTGGCAGAGCCATTCAGGGAACCCTTCAGGACCCCTCTCTCCATCCTCTCTCGGCTGAATAGTGTGTCCTGGTCGCTTTCAAACTCAGACTCCGACACCATCAGACTGGAGTTGTGCTCCGTGCTCCTGTGCTTGATACCTGGGGAGAAGCAGGAAGAGCATGAAGACGGACAGCACTTTCCTCTCAGCTGTCCTTTTGTCTGTGTGCTCCCCAGTGTTCCAGGGAGGACTGTGGATTGTCCTCTGACTGACCTTTAAAGTGGTCACCTACATGGTTAGGTGGGTTGGTATGACAAAGGCTATGGGTGTCAGTCAACCTTAAATTTGAGGTCCAGCTATGACACCAGCTCCATGATCCTGGACAAGATTCCTAACCTCTTCTCACCTTCTGGAAGGTGACAAAGCTCCTACCCATGGGTTTGTGGTGAGGGAGGACTGAATGAAATTGTGCCTGTGAAGTCTTCACTGTAAAGCCCTTCACCCAGCTTTTAGCACAAGTGAGCTCTCTACACATAAATGCTGCTATGACTTCGAAGTTTAACCCCACTAAATATTTTTGATAGATGATTTGAATTCTGGGATGTACTGGCTGGTTTTGTGTCAACTTGACACAAGCTGAAGTTATCGCAGAGAAAGGAGTCTCCCTTGAAGAAATGCCTCCATGAGATCCGGCTGTAAGGCATTTTCTCAATTAGTGATCAAGGGAGGAGGGCCCATTGTGGGTGGTGCCATCCCTGGGCTGGGAGTCTTCGGTTCTATGAGAAAGCAGGCTGAGCAGGTCAGGAGAAGCAATTCAGTAAGCAGCACCCTCTGCATCAGCTCCTGCCTCCAAGTTCCTGCCGTGTGTGAGTTCCTGTCCTGACTTCCTTTGGTGATGAACAGCAGTGTGGAAGTGTAAGCTGAACAAACCCTTTCCTCCCCAACTTGCTTCTTGGTCATGATGTTTTGTGCAGAAATACAAACCCTGACTAAGATATGGGGGATCAAAACAAAGAAGAGGGTTAAGATATGATCCCCAATATCAACCAACTCATACTGTCTAACAAGAAAATATAAAGGTTACTGGGGATGCAGAACCATGGCATTCATGTGGAGGCCAGAGGATAGATAACAGGAGTTAGTTCTCTCCAAACACCACCAGGCATAGAACTTATGTTGTCAGGCTTGGAGACAAGCATCTTTACCCACTGAGCCATCTCACCAACACAAATGTTTAAAATTTTTTGAAAAGAACTTATAGTGTCTAGCTAAGGCATTAAAACATAGATCCATGGCATGATTCAAACTATCTAAGAAATAAGAAATAAAACTCTTACATGAATCAAGAGGATACAAACATTCCCTGGCATCTGGGATTAGTTCTGTGGTGGTCCAAACAGGATGGATTTGGGCACAGAGGGATGTTGAGGTAGGAGGACAGAAGAAAGGCATAGAACATTTAGAAGCATCCAGAATACAAACAAACAAACAAAAAATAGATGATGTGGAATGACAAGTGGGAAACAAAGAACGAGGCCAGAGAGGCTGGAGCTCACAGAGAAGCACAAGACAGGAACGTCACCATGAAGCCTTGAATAAAATTGGCCACTGTAGATCCACAGAGAGTGGCACTATTAAGAGGTTCGGCCTTGTTGGAGTCACCTGGGTAGTCACTGGGGAGAGCTCTGAGGTTTCAGATGCTCAAGCCATGCCTAGTGTGGCATTCTCTTCCCACTGCCTGCTGATCCAGATGTAGAACTCTCAGCTTCTTCTCCAGCACCGTATCTACCTGGATGCTGCCATGCTTCCCACCCTGATGACAATGGACTAAACCTCTGAACTGTAGGCAAGCCCCAATTAAATGCTAAGAGTTGCCCTCGTCGTAGTGTCTCTTTACAGCAATGGAAACCCTAACTAAAACAGCTGGAAAGTGTGGATTTTAACCCATGCACAGAGGAAATCACAGTATACAAAAAAGAAGGAAGTACAGCAGAGATTTACAGACTTACAGGATACTCTGGTCTGACCATGGCGTCCCCCAAATTCTTACATTGAAACCTATCTCAAGGTGATGTTACTGAGCAGAGAGCCTATGGAGAAAATCAGTACCCATTGTGGATTGGTTCTAATGTTATTTGTGTTAATTCGGCTCCCCAAAATCATACAGGAACCTTTCTGCCTGTAAGTGGATTGCTAAGGGTCCCTGCCCCCAGTTGGCACTAATTGTTAAATAAACTTCCTGACAGCCAATTGCTGGACAAGGAGACAGAGGCAGGACCTGAGATTTCCTGGGCAAGGGAACCACAAGAAAGGAAGAGTTTTTAGAATGTCCCTGACAGGGAAACAGAAATATCAAGCCTGAGAGCTGTAGGACAGAAAGTATACAATCATGTAAGAATCCCAGGAGAGTAGCCCTGATTGGGTCTGGGGTAACAGAGATGAAATATAAAACTTTCAGGAATATCAGGGGGGAGGCATTAGAAATGAAGAAGTATAGGAGTGGCCCAGCTATTTGAACTGCTTAGGACATGTTAAAAATAAGGCTGCTTGTGTGTGTGTGTGTCTTTCATTTGTGAATTCGAAACATTTGGGTGGGCAGCAAGGAGCGTGCATACACCTGCTGGGGAGTTAAGAGCAGATTAACAGAACCACTGCTTCAAGTACCCTTATGAAGAAGGCACAAGAAAAGGCTGAAGATGGCACACAGATATGCTGCAAAACTTTCAGTTCCATCCCCTGAGAGAAAAAGGGGTGCGAGGGCAGAAACAAAGACATAGAGAGACAAGAAAGAGACAGAAATATTGACCAGAGAGCTACCTTGCTCTTCCCACCATGCAAAGATACAATGAGAAAGCACTAACCATGTAGGAAGTGGCCCTCATCAGATTGAATCTGCTACCTTGACCTTGGATATCCAACTCTAGACCTCTAACAAATAAACACGTGTGGTCTTTAAGTCTCCACTCTGTTTTATGTTGTTATAGTAGCCAGAATAGACTTACACAGTGGTGGGGCACACAGAGGAACAGAGTCCAGCTCTGAGGCTGACAGCCTGCCCCAGCCCATGTTCCTTGGACCATCCACTAAGCTTTCCTCCACCTTAGTACCCTCTTCTGTAAAATGGAGCACAATCACAGTACTTGACCAACAGGGTTTAGAGTCAAAGTATACTGAAAGTACCTGTGCTAACAAGGATGCTTACTACTGTGAGTTTAGAGGTGGGATCATAAACATCTGAGACAGGGTACCAAAAACAATGGTGGGAAGTATGGAAAGGTACTAGGTAGTATGGGATGGCAGGAAAGTGGTTCTGAGTGAAGTTGCAAACCACTGTAAGAACAATAGGCTTCTGTGACTAGATTGGAGTTTGTGAGAAGGTGGACATGAGTCAAGTAGAAGGTTGGTGAGCTAACCAGCCCCAAGCACCTCAGCCTCTTAGGAATAAAGCACCTAACACCATTGCATTAACTCCTGAGACACAAATAGTGAGCACTCCGTATATTGCGGCTGCTGTTGGTATTACCTGTGAACTTCTGCAGGGTCTCTAATGATTGCTTATTTTTCACTGTCAACTTGACAGACACCGCTCAATGCATTAGTGATGTACATCTCTCTGTGTGACTTTAAGAACTCTTCCAGAGGCCGGGCAGTGGTGGCACATACCTTTAATCCCAGCACTTGGGAGGCAGAGGCAGGCAGATTTCTGAGTTTGAGGCCAGCCTGGTCTACAGAGTGAGTTTCAGGACCAGCCAGGGCTATACAGAGAAACCCTGTCTCGAAAAACAAAACAGAACAAAACAAAAACAAAAAAAACCCAAACAAACAAAAAACTCTTCCAGAGATGGTTAGCTGACTAGGGACAATCTGCCAAGTGTGGGCTGTACCATTGTATAGTCTGTGGTCTTGGGTTGAATGAGAGTGAACATGGAGAAAATAGCTCAGTGCTGGCATCCCTAGATCCTCACAGATATGAGCAAGCAGCCTCAGGTACCTATTGGTACAGGCAAGAACTGCTCCTGCAGCCAGTCCTTCCCTGCCAAGGTGGACCATATGCTCAAACACTTAACCAATATAAATCCTTCCACATATAGGGTTAAACCAAGCTGAGGCTTTTCCTGGGTCCCTGAGGTGTGGAGAAAGAACATAGTTCCTTGTCTAAAACTAAAATATGTTTGGCATAGCCAGAAATGGCCTGAACCCAGGGCCTTGAGGGAGCTGTATCTTCATGCTGAGAACTCAACTCTTGCCACTCTAAGAGGCTATGTTTGTTTATCAGTCCAAAGGCCACTATATGCTAGGTCTGTGGTGCATTTGAGATACCTGTGTTCCCTTCATGCAACATTGCTTGATCAACTCCCTGCTGACTTTGTCCCTTTGTATGATAGCTTTTGATGACACTATGACATTTTTCCTTTCAGGATGACTATGTAAGATGTATTTCCTAACAAACTTGCTTGGCGTACGACATAGCTTGTGTAAGATCTCCTGACCCCAGCTTTCCTATCTTCTTTATCTTATCCTCTGGTCATACCCCTTAGCACCCTGTCACTGAAGAATGACCTGTTGGTCCAAGTCACGTCCTCTCTTACACTGTTGCTTGTCAGGTATCTGCTCACAACAACTTAACCACATTCTCTACCACAGTTAACCGTTTTGTGCACACACACACACACACACACACACACACACACACCCTTCCTCATCTGTCTTAGTTAGGGTTTCTATTACTGTGAAGAGACACCATAATCACGGCAACTCTTAGAAAGGAAAACATTAACTTGGGGCTAGCTTAAAGTTTTAGAGGTTTAGTCCATCATCATCATGACAAAAAACATGGCGACATGCAGCCAGACATGATGCTAGAGAAGGAGCTGAAAGTTCTGCATCTTGATCCTCAGGCACCAGAAGTGAAAGTGTGGGATGAGCTGCTGAGACCTCAAAGCCCGGTCCACAGTGACACATTTCCTCCAGCAAGTCCATACCTTCTAATAGTTCTACTCCCTATGGACCAAGCACCCAAACACAAGTCTACAGCGACCCATTCCTATTCAAACCACCATGCACAGACACCACCCACTAGAAGGTGTTATCCTTGATATTCATGACAATGAGCCTTCCTCATATTTGGGGAGGAGTATTGGTCTGTTGCTATGTATTATAATGCTAAATTCTATACAGAAGGTCTAGGCCTATGGGTTTCTCATGTTTACCAGCTTTTGCTGTGCAAACTTTGTTCCTTAATTTAAAACTATTGGTTAAATAAATATGACTACAGCCAGTTAGTGGGGGGATTAGAAGTAGGTGGGTTTTTACCTGCCTGGGGGAGGGAGGAAAAAGAGAACAAGGAGGAGAAAGGAGAAGGCACCATGAGAAGAGATGTACCACAAGCATGTGGCCAGGAGAAACAGCAAGTATCTGGGGTACGCTGTTAGCCAGGCCAGCAGTTAGAAAAGTAGATTAGGGGTGACTCCCAGTAATTGTCAAAGCCAAATAAATTAACCGTAGTCTGAGTCTCATGTATTTTTAAGCTAGTCATGGGTAAGCTTAAATTGGTTATACTACAGACTACATCCTTGTTGACATTTTGTGTCTCACAACTTTGAAAGTGACCATGCCTGTCTACAAGAATTAAGCTACGTACACACCCAGAATTATGGAAAATGCACAGAGTCAGCACTGAGCAGCCTCAGGTGCATTACGGAAGTTATAGTTAATATGTAAGAATCCAAAGATTAACTGGAGTGGATGGGAAGTGTTCTGAGTAAAGGGTCAATACACTCTGAGTAGACAACTTTCTCAAGTGCCTCAGCTGACTGAGCTGATGGGAAATGGTTGCTTTTAAAGGCCAAATGTCTTGCTGCATGTCTGGCCAGATGTAAAGGGAGCAGCTCTCACAGGAAAGTCAGGGTGAAAGTGCTTGGTGGGCCATATGCCCTGCCTCCCTCCAAGCCAGAATAAAAAAGAACCAGGCACTGATGGAAGAGAGGTCCTTGCCTGGGGTCACTTGGCAAAGGCTCAGCCTCCAGTAAGTGCCTGCAATCCCTCACCCATTAATGCCTCAGAGGACTTGCCAATTATTCATTACCTTCCTAATACAGTTGCCATGGGCCTGTTCTCAGGCACCCTGCCCAGGGGATGGATGCTGTTTGTCCTTCCTTGCAGACTCCCAGGTTTGATCTTCTGTCCTAACGATTGATTCCACTTTACTCTCCCTTTCACCCAGCCTCTCTGGCCAATGCCTAAGTAAGGCGCTCAAAGGAAAGACTCTTACCGTATTTGGGCCTCAGTTCCATTCGTTCCTGTTCATCCATGTTGTCTAGGATGGTATACTTTGTTTTCTTCCGTATCTTAGTCCTTTTCCGTCTGAAAGAAAAGTGAAATGCTAGATCAGATACTTAGAATGACACTTGACATCTTTTCCACATAAAGGGCTCACCTGAGACTGAGGTACTGGAGCCTAGTCAAGCAATGTTCAACACCTGTAGACAGCCTAGGCACCTTTCCCATTAGTGATGCCTCCCTTAGAAAGACCTGAGCGAGGAAGATTCCTCCAAACTACTGCTAACTAATGATGTTCAGAGACACAGAACTGTCCCAGAGGGAGGGGCACACAGAAGAGAGAAGACACTGAAACCCCACACTTATCTTAGAAATTATTACACTTATCTTTCATTTTTCCTACAAGACATAAAAACTAGGATGATTCTTTGTGCCTCACAATGGGCTGCAAAGGATCACTTGAAAACACTCATTAAAACTACACTAAACTCAGGAAGCAGAGGCAGGCAGCTCTCTATGAGTTTGAAGCCAGCCTGCTCTACCTAGCAAGTCTCAGAACCCAGGGATAGATACATAGTGAAACATTGTTGCAAAGCAAACAGACAAAGGAACAAAGTAAGGTGTTCATCAGTCAAGCAATAACTGTTCTGATCATGTGTCATTAAAAGCAAGGGCTTCTTGGTCTCAGTTTAGTGCTTGCTCACTGGAGATTTTGAGAATATTATTTAAGACTTCTGTGCCCTTGCCTCCAGAAGAGTCCCTTTTTCCTGTGGTCACTAGGAGGGCCAAACACAGCAGTATAGTTAGAACCCATCATTATGGATCAAAATGGCAACTGGTCAGTAGCTGTAAAAAGTTAGCACCATTTACTTGCTAGCCACGCCCCTGAGATGTAAAATACTCACAGCCACACTCAGTAGGGGACCTTATGCCC
>JANHMN010000006.1:35895833-35946487 GCA_030674055.1 Rhabdomys pumilio
TGGCCTACAGAGTGAGCTCCAGGACAACCAGTGATACACAGAGAATCCTTGTCTCCAAAAAATAAAACAAAAACTCCCTTATGAGCCAAGCATGATAACAGATACCTGAAATCCTAGTACTCAGGAGGCTGAAGCAGGGAGATTGCTGCAGGTTTGAGGCTAGCCTTGGCTACAGAGAAGGCAGCAGCTCAGCCAGGACTACATAATAAGACCCTTATTATGGTCTCAGTCCTTACCATCACCACCAAAACAGGAACACAACTCTCACCATCTACATTTGCTCATCAGGAAGCAAATGTAGAGAAAAGGCAATCCGTATCATAGAAAGAGCCTTGATGTTTACCAGTATAAATAATCTCTAAGAACACACACTGCAGCCAACTGGGTGTGCACAGCCCTTGGTCTTTACTGGAACACTGTTCATAGTCCTTCCTCCAGCCCACAGGTAGAAGAGTAGTTGTGTGGTTACAGAACACATGCAGGGAGGAAGACCAGGCAGCCACAAATGTATCATGGGAAAGAAATTCTAAATGATGTGGGGAGATAGTAATGGCATGATGTAAGGTCTAAAGACATTGCAAGAGCTGTGATGCAACTCAGTTGTAGAGCCTAGCATGTGTAAGACATGAGATTGAGTCCCCAGTAACACTACACACACACACACACACACACAAACATACACTCACTACACTCTCACACAGACTCACACAAAAGCATACTCAAAACATACCAAATCATCCTGATCATATTATTTTTTCTAAAGATGAAGCAACTTGGAAGAAATACATCAGAATAGAAACAAAAGATGCTTGGCAGATAGAAATTCTAAACTCTACAAACCACAAGATTGCTTTCTTCTTTGTATTTTTTAGAATTAAAAAAAAAAAACACATCCAGAACAGGTTTTCTCTGTGTAGTTCTGGCTTCCTTGGAACTCACTCTGTAGATCAGGCTGGCCACAAACTCAAAGGTCTGCCTGCCTCTGCCTCCTGGGTGCTGGAGTTAAAGGTGTGCGCACCCCACCCAGCTCTCAGTAAATAAATCACTGCTTTGGACTTCAGAAAAACAAATGACTCTACTTTGGAAAAAAAAAAAAGTTACTCCACGTTATGAGTGAGTGTCAATTGTAGACTAACACGTGGTCTGAAACAAATGAAACTTATGCAAACTCTATATCTTTTCTGAAAACTCTAAGATGACTACCTCCACTAGCATTTACTCATGAGATGTGGACAGGGACCACGGAACTATGAATCAGTTTGGTGTCCTGAAGGGACAAACAGAGCTAAGAAATATGGTTACAACTATTTTAAACTGGCAGGAAGAGTTTTTGAAACAATGATGTGTGATACTACTGTTCTCTGGTTTCTTTCCAAGACAAGAGCAGTTGGTAAATGTGTCACGCACGGAAAACCTACTGGAGAAATAATTGCAGCCTCTGGGAGGTTGAAAGGAAAACGCCTGTATTAGATAGCTTTCTTGTTTCTATAGCCAGACTCCTAAACTTAAAAGGCTAAAGGCTCATAGTTCCTACGAAGTCCATTATGGCAGAGGAGGCGTGGCCACAGGATTGAGAGACAGCCAATCCCATAGCTCTACGGTGAGCAAGCAGGCGTGGGGACCCTGTGAGTGAAGCTGGGCTAGAAAACTTCAAGATCTGGCCCTAGGGGTCCACCTCCTCCAGCAAGACTCCACCTCCTAAAAGTTCCGTAATCTTCCAAACAGTGTTACCAGCTGGGATCCCAGTGTTCAAAGACACTATAGGGAACATATACATCCAAACTACAACCACGTGCATGTTGTGCCTATAAAACTCATCCATGATTAGCACGTCTGACTGTTTTATTATAATATTTCTGTGGAAGATGTACCTGCTGTGTCTATCCTCAAGACCTTGAAAAGCAGGAAAGCCTCCTTCTCCTTGGAAAGCCGCTTGTGCAGATTCCGGGCCACATCAGCAGCTCTGAGAACCTTGAAAGGTGACCCACTCTGTACATAAAATACAATCACAGTGCTGTAGAAGACACAAAGAGAGGACAGTCACATCATTAGAGAGCCGGCAGCATGGCGTTTCACCTCAGCCACCTGACCTGCGCAGCTGAGAAGGGAGACAGCTACAGCTCTGTGATAGGATTCGTTTTTATTGCCAAATAATATTCCATTGCATGTATATATGTATATTTCTGTGCATATTTAAGTAATTTGTATAAATTGTTCGGGGGTGTAGATGTGGGTGTCAAAGGTCAACTTTGGGTGTCGTTTCTCAGAAGACATCCAGCTTGTTTTATGAAACAGGGTCTTTCTTTTAAAAAGTGGGGAGGTAGGGGGAGATTTATGTGTTTATGCATTTATTTTATGTATGTGGCTACATTTGGTCATCCGCATAACAATGTGTGCCACTTGTGTGCTTGGTGCCTAGAGAGGCCAGAAGAGGGTATCAGATTCCCTAGGACTGGAGTTGTGAGCTGTGAGCTGCCATGTGGGTACTGGGGAGCAAGCCCAGGTCCTCTGAAAGGCAGCCAGTGCTCTTAATTCCTGAGTCATCTTGACAGACCCTCAGACAAGGTCTCTCATTGGAAGCCTGGGGCTCATTGATTAGGCTAGGTTAGGCAGTGAGTGAGCACCAAGGATCCTTCCCCAACCCGTCCCACCCTCCAACCGCCATTTTAGGTTGCATAAGAATGCTCCCCAGGGGTGCACATATTTGAGCACAACGGTCCCAGTTGGTAATGCTGTTTAGAGGGTTGAGTAGTTCAGCCTGGCTGTAGGAAGTACGTAGTACATCACTGAGGGCAGGCTGTGAGAGTTACAGCCGGCTCTGCTTCAGTTTACTCCTGCTTTCTGTTTGTGGTTGAAGATGGGATTTCTCAGCTTCCTGCTCCTGCCATCATGCCTGCTGCTCACTGCCACACCTCTGATGTGATACCCTCTGGAATGGTAAGCCTGAGATAGACCCTTTCTTCCAAAAATTGCTTTTTTTGGTCATGGTATTTCATCCCAACAGGAAAATTACTATAGCCACCACCATCCTCCTTTATTTGAGTGTGTGTTGGGGCGTGGGGAGGTACATACCATGAGTGGGGATCAGAGGACAGTTCTCTCTTTCTACCATGTGGGTCCCAGGGGTTAAACTCAGGTCATCAGGCCCAGTAGCACATGCCTTTACTTGCTGAGCCATTTTTTTTGCTGGCCCTTTGTCCGGATTTTTACTTGAGCTCTGGATCAAACTCAGATCTTCATACTTGCATGGTAAAATACCTTACCAACTGCGTTACCTCCCAGTTCCCATATATTGCTTCTATCCATTGATGGACATTTAGGTTGTTTACTCTCTATAATGAATATATGTGGTGACTGTCCATAGATACTTTTTAATGTAGATGTAAGCTTTTTATTCCCCTCAATAATTGTATAGGTAACTAATTCTATAGATAATTTTTTTCACGGTGTTTGTTCATTTTACATCTGTGCCAACAATACACATGCTCTGAACAGTTGCCATGGTCTAACCTTTAGATTATAGCCATTTTATAGACAAGCAATAAAAAGGTATTAAAAGGTGTGTGTGTGTGTGTGTGTGTGTGTGTGTGTGTGTGTGTGTGTGTGCTTGCACATGTGTACATACATACAGATGTGGAAATCAGAGGACAATTTATGGGAGTTAGTTCTCTCCTCCACTATGTGAGTCCTGATGATTGAACTCAGATCTTTGGGCTTGGTGGCAGGCAGCCCCACCTTGCTAAGCTATCTTTTGGCCCTGGAAGTAGTTTTGCTTGGCAACTCTGTTGACTATTCATGCTGACTCAAGCACAGGGAAAGGTTCCCTACTATGGACTCATTTTTAAACTTTATATACTGTGTACTTTGTAAACTTTGTAAACTCTCGAGTAAGGAGAGTGCCCCCCACCCAACCTCCTGCCTGAGGAACTTCAATAACCAGGCCCCTCCCCTAGACCTCTCTTGTCATAACATTTCAGCCTCTGTAACTGTTAAAAAGGTCATCTCCAGCCCCTCAATAGGACCCTTCCCAGATTATGTTAATTTTAGGTGAAAAATCATAACAAAATCCCACCAATTCCTGAGCAGGAAAACCTACCAATCCCCTGGCTTGCCACAAAAAACCACCAATCCCTGAGCACAAAAAACTACCAATCCCTGAACAGGAAACCCCACCAATTCCTGGGCTCTCCCAAGCTCAGAACTTGAAATCCCACCAATCCTCACCCTGGAAAGCTGCCCCCCCTCCACCCTCCCCGAAGAAATCCTATGTAAATGAATTGCTCAGTTGTTCAGTTCCATGCTGTCTTCTTCTGGGGGCAGGATGCAGCCAGCCAATCCTAGATTTATCCCTCCACACCCTGAACCCTCCCATAAATCTCTTATGAGATTTGCTTCCTGGTATGACTCTTGGCAGAAGAAGCCAAAAAGCAATGAAGAGAAGAGAAGAAAAGAAGTAGAGCTGAGGCTCCTGAGCTGTCAGCTCAACTGGGGTCCCCTCCCCTGGGAGCTACAACGCTGAATGCCCCTGTCCCTGCTGAGGAGGCTTCCTCTCAGAGCTGTGTGGTTCCTGGCCTCCCATGTCTCAGGATGTCCTTCCATTGGGACACTGTCCCTCCTCAGAGCTGTGTGGTTCCTGGGCTCTAAAGTCCCAGGATATCTTTTCATCCAAGCAGGAAGGCTAACAATTTCCTTAATATGGTGAGCATATTTTCATGTACTGAACACATCTGCATCTTCTCTAGAGAAATACATAGATCTGTCTCAGGGCCACTGAAAATAGTTCCACATCTCAGTCACAACTTGAAAACAACAATAAATCTCCTGTCTCACAGTTCTAGACAGCCAAAGCCCCAAATCAAAGTGTTGGTAGGGTCATGCTCTCTGGTACTCTATAGACAGATACGTTCCACATGTTTCTCTCAGCTTCCTTAGTGTTCCTTGGCATTGGGCTTGTAGACGCATCATTACCACCCACGCCTCTTTGTTACCTGGCATTCTTTTCCTTTTCCTGTATGTGCTCCCTGTGTGTCTTCTGTGTGTGTGTGTGTGTGTGTGTGTGTGTGTGTGTGTGTGTGTGTGCAGGTGTTCATGTGCAGGTGCATGAGTGCATGTGCAAGTATGTACATGTATGTTGAAGCCTAAAAAATTAGTTTGTTAGCTTTAAATTCAATTACATCCAAGTTTGTAGGACATGGGCAGAATTAAACTAAATTCATAGGGGAAAAAATCATATGAATGGGCCCTATCCCAAGTCCTGATAGGGTTCTTCTGAAACCTTATGAGTCAGGCATCTGTCCATTGTCCATGTGCCTTTCAACATTCTTGTCCCCTAAGCTTTGTTTATAGTAACGTAGAGCTTTTCTACCTTGAAGTTCCAAACTCTTACATATTCTTTCCACAGACAAGTTTCAAAAGCCTATGAACCACATGGGCAGGTCTCTGATCACATCGACCCTGCTCCTGGTACTGATATTCTCTCTAGGTTCTTTTCCTATTGTCGTGGCAAAAGAATCTCAAAAGAAGATGGGGTAGTTTGGGCTTATGGTTTGAGAAAGTCCTGGTAGCCAGAGCTTGGGGCAGCTGGTCATGCTGCATCCACAGTCCAAAAGTAGAAAAGAATGAACACCTATGTTCACTTCACTTTCCCCTTTTTATACCGACCAGGATCCTCTGCCTAGGGAATGGTGCCACCCACAGTGCATAGGCCTTCTCATCTCAATAAACCTAATCAAAACATTTATTCAACAGATATATCTAGAGGGTCATCTCCTAACTGAATGTTTTAGATCAAGTTGACAACTGAGATTAACAGTCTCAGCTTGTGTCTTAGGAGTTTACTGCTGTGAACAGACATCATGACCATGGCAACTCTCATAAAGGAAAAATTTAATTGGGGCTGGCTTACAGTTCAGAGGTTTTAGTACATTATTGTCATGACCAGAAGCATGGCAACATGCAGGAAGACATGATGCTGGAGAAGGAGCTGGGAGTCCTATGTCTGGATCTGCAGGCAGCAGGAAGAGACAATGCCACACTGAACCTGGATTGAGCATAGGAGACCTCAAAGCCAACTCCCACATTGACATACTTCCTCCAACAAAGCCACACCTACTCTAATAAGGTCACACCTCTTAATCCTTATGGATCAAGTATTCAAATACATGAATTTATGAGGATCAATTATATTCAAAGCACCAGAGCTTGTAATAGCCCAGTGTCTGGTACAAACTGTTTCCAACAACCCTGGCTAAGGCTATTCCTGCAGAAGGCAGAGAAATCCAATGTTGCCTTTGTATAGTTATCTTAAGGCATCCATGGAGTTTTTAAGATGGCTAGTGCCCTGTAAGTATAGTCCAGACAACTGTTTGACTGATAGCCCTTTAGTCCAAAGCAGTCAAGACTCCAAAAGCATCCAACTAGAGAGTCAGATGGTCCCACCCCTGGCATTTTTATTTACAAATTGTTGTGCACCAGGAGTGCTTACAGCAAGGACTTAAGGATTTATCATTAACATTAATCGTGATTTTTAACAGCATTTAACACTTGCTTAATTCCCCAGAGACGGGTGAGTCCTCCTTATTTGTCTAAACCCAAAAGTCTTTTCATCATGAAGGGATGCTAGACATTGTCAAAATCTTTTCCCATAGTTTCTGGCATGACGATATGGATCGTTTTATTTTTAAGATTTTATTTTTATTTTTAATTATGTGCATACATGTGGGGTGTGTGTGTGTGTACACATGCATGCACACATGCACACACGTGCACAACTTCCCATGGACTCCTCAAGAGGCCTTTGGCTATCCTAGATCTGGATTTATACAAGTTATAAGCTGCCCAATACACCCATATTGGGTATTACCATACTGGGAAGCACTGGTTCTCTGGAAGGATAGTATATATTCTTAATTGCTGAGCAATTTCAATGGTAGGTATTTTGCATGCACAAGGTCCTGGCTTCCATCTGCACCACCATAATTAGTTAATTAAAATATGTTTTCATAGCTGGGTAGTGGTGGCACACGCCTTTAATCCCAGCACTTGGTAGGCAGAGGTAGGCAGATTTCTGAGTTCGAGGCCAGCCTGGTCTACAGAGTGAGTTCCAGGACAGCCCGGGCCACACAGAGAAACCCTGTCTCAAAAAAACCAAAACCAAAACCAAAACCAAAAACCAAAAAACAAAAACCAAAAAAAAAAAAAAAAAAGAGAATATGTTTCCATTAGTCATTTTTCTGAGTAAATTTCAGTTCTCTGGAAAGCCAAAACAGACATAAAAGCCAACAATAGCTACAAAATGTACCTCCTAGCAACGGTGGGTTTTATTCCTTCCATTCTTTCTATTCTCCTGCCTTACACTGGTGCTGGTTTGGTGGGCTTTAAAAATAAAACAATTAAATACAAAAATCTCGTGAGAATGAAGGGCTGAGTATACTACCTAAAGACGGCAAATGGAACTGAGCAATCTCTCCACACAGAGAAGTAGTTACATAGGACAACTTCTTCACAGGCCCCAGCCATTTACATCCCCTTCAGAAGCTAGCAGAACTAAAATGTCTTCTCCCTTTGATGTGCCTAACTCTTTCATCCAGAACATTCTCCTTTACCAACAAACCTTTACCAGGACCGAGGGAAAGGCCTAGAATGATACATTCTTTCTCTTCTCTATAAGGAAAATGACAAAGGAGTACAGATGTGTGAACAAGACAGCAAGAAGGATGGCCTGGAGAAAGCAGAGGAGGCCTGCAGCAAACTCAGCACATGAGTGAGGCCCAGTGCTGGCTAAGTATTTATATGTGACACCTGACTGCCACCATATGTTGAATAGGCATATCTGACACCTGCAGCCCCATACCTGACATCCGTGTGAGCCTGGATCTTCAACACCTTCACATCTGAGTCTAGCACATTCAGAAGCACAGCCAGCTGCCGCACTAGAGTCTCCTTCTGCTGCTCTGTCAGCTGCTCAACACCAACCTGCAGGATCAACTCCACCAGGCCATCCTTCTTGGGGTCTGAGGACAGAGAACGCAGGATTTTCATGGGAGATCACAGGCTTAATAAAGTCTGGGTCTGTGAAAGGGTTCAAAGCCAGACCGGGCTCAGGAAAGGGTGCTGGTCAGTACCCACAGTACCTAGGCTCCATGCCCAGTGCAACAAAAGTAAGGTCAAAATAAGCAAATAAAAGTTTCAAAGAACTCTTGTGTATCTTGTATATTTAGCTTTTAGGACTCAGGTCACTTTAATAGCAAAGAGGTGAGTGTGTTAACAGGCTCCTGCAATAGCAGCACTTGGGGCTGTGGGTGCAAGAATCAGGAGCTCAAAGTCATCCTTGCTGCACAATGAGTTCAAGCTGAAAGTAAAAGAGAGAGAGAGAAAGAAAGAAAGAGGAAGGAAGGAAGGAAGGAAGGAAGGAAGGAAGGAAGGAAGGAAGGGAGGGAGGAAGGAAGGAAGGAAGGAAGGAAGGAAGAGAGAAAAGGAAGGGGGAGGAGAACCCCACAGAAGTCACTCTGAAGTATTTTTTTTCCAATTTATTCTACTTGGTTATCTCAAGATAACCAACTGTGCCTTTGGGTCTTTGGAACCCTGGCCCCTCACACACTTCCGCAGCACCTGAGAACATTGTCTTCCTGCTCCTGGGTGCTGCCTATGCCAGTTTACACTCTGAATCCCTATGGCCACCTCACTGAGGCTGTGCTCCCTCGGTCTGACCATGTTCACTTCATGTGAAATTAGGAAAGCAAAAGCGTCCTGCCAGATATAATTCTTATTGATGAGGTACAAGTTGAGATCTGTTTGGTGACGTAAAAGAAAGTGCAGAAAAATCCTAAAGTGAGCTAGAGAGATGGCTCTGTGGTTAAGAGCCCATACTGCTCTTCCAGAGGACCTAGGTTCAGTTCCCAAGCACCCACATCCAGTGAGTGGTTCCTAACTGCCTGTAAGTCTAGTTCTAGAGGATATCACACCTTCTTCTGGCCTCCAAGGACACTACATTCATATGCATGAAACCACAGACACACACACACACACACACACACACACACACACACACACACAGTTTTATAAATAAAAAGAAAAACACATAGGCTAGAACAAAAAAGTAATTTCAGACAGGAATCTAAATTTTAGGCCAGAACAAGGAAGTAGGCTTCAGACATGAAAATGACCTTGGGCTAGGACAGGGAAGCAGGCTCAGATACTTTGGTCATCCTGATAAGCCTTTAGAAACAGTGATCATGGGAGTGTTCAAGTAATTGGGTTTAATGCCTTGCTTTTTCTTTGACTATTCCTGTTTATTGTCTTGCTTGTTCCTTGACTATTTGCATCTATTGTATTGCTAGACCCTCAACTTAGAACTGACCTTAATACATGCATGTAATCAAAATGGTATAAAAGCATAAAGGAAGATGGGGTATAGGATAGGGGGTTCTAGGGAGGAGAAATGGGGAAAGAGGATGACATCTGTATTGTAAATAAATAAACTATTCAATAAAAAAAAAAGGATAAACACTATTAGAGTGGGATTGGCCAGGAGCAGAAGCTAGGCACAAATGGCTCCCATTCCGGTGACATCAGCTTGGTACACACCTGGCAGCACCTCCACAGTGGCTGTGTCTGAGTCCGAGGCACCCTGACTGTCGGTGACTAGCAAGTGAAAAGTGTAGACTCCTTCCACCAGATTGGTGAGCTGCAGAGCCTCCCCATTGTCAGAGCCTCCAATCACATCCTGGAAAGTGAAGGGATCCACAGGGCAGCTGTCAGTCTTCTACCCAGTTTCTGAGCCTCTATAGAGCTTGAAGCTCTGAGGGCCTTGCTTTCAGGTATGTATGACTTACATGGCTGGGGAAGGAGGGAGGGAGGGAGGAGGGAGCGGGGCTGAGGTTTTGAATCTTCAGCTCTTCCTTATGTGGAAAACCAGGATTGCAAGGACCCAGACAAGCTGGTAAAATCTTTCCAGGAACTACCAAATTATTAATCAATGGAGGAAGATTTGTGAGCTTGGATTGAAACCCTCAGGGCAAAGCATGGAGATTTATAGACTTATTGTCTAATATAGTTTTATAATGCTCTCACCTCAGGTCCCCTCATAGCATAGCATATTCATCTTCTCAAGGGATCCCAGAGCCTTGGTAGACTATACATTTATCCTATGGCCCCCTAGCTCCAGAGAGTGAGAGACAAATCTTTTGGACATTTTTTGTCTGTACTTGCTGACCAGAATGGACGCCAACAGAAGGTCAGGAATCTAAACAGACACACTGCTGGTTCATTTAGAAGCTAACTTACCATCTAGCTGAACAGAATTCAGTCTACAAGTACTTTAGGTTGTACAAGGCATTTCAGTCCCTTCCCTGTAAGAATGCCCTTGATATATCTACAGGAGTGCTTCTGTAGAGCTCGAGCCCTTAGCAATGGAGAGAGAGGGAAATAAATGGAAATTTACAACCTAAGAGGCAGTGTGAACCAAAGGCTTCCAAAAGCGAAAAATCTGGGTTTATTTGGTTTAAGGCTGAGCTCTTTGGCCTTGGCCAAGTCACTTCCCACCTCTATAATTCACTCTCTGCCCCTGTGAAGTGTGCATCTGACACATCCGATACACAGAGGAAGGAAACTAAGATGGGAGGCTGAAGAGCAGAAGGGCCCCACTGGAAAGCTGGGCGCCCATGTCCCTTGTGGTGCCAACCTTTTGACACTGTGACACGATGTCCTCATCTACAAATGTGTTGGACTGCATTCACAGCTATTCTGGAACACGGGAGGCTTGGGCACCATGAGTGGGACACACCTGCATGATCTGCTATCCTGCCCAACAGCAGCCTGGTGTCCCCAGCCCTCAGAACAGTCAAACCCAAGAGGCCTATGCATCTTAACTGGGAGATGAAACAGTGAGACAGAAACCACATGCCCAAGCTCCAATCTGCAATGTGATCTAAAGTTAGAACTTAGAAGGAGATAATTAAAGTTAAATGAGGTTACAGGAGTGGGCCCGACCCACTGGATTGGTATCCTTATAAAGGAGACATGAGAACAGTTCTCCATCTCTTCCCTCCTTTCTCACCCCTGCCACAGGAAGATGTGGTAAGTAGGTGGCCATCCAGGATTCAGAAAGAGATCCCCCTACCAAAGGTAAACTGACTGGCACTTTACTCCTGGTTTTCCAGGCTTCAGAATTATGATTTACTGTAATTTTCTGTAGTTTAAGCCCTTCCCCCACCATGATCCTTGTCCCAGCAGACCACATTGACGACTCTGGATGCAGTGTACACAGCTGAGGGACACCGCCTGTTAAGTACTCACTCCGGCAGCTGGACTCTGGCCATCCCGGATCCACAGATAGGACACAATTCCTCGGTCATCAGTAGACCTTGAACCATCCAAAGTAATGGAATTATTGGGAAGTATAAGGACATGTCTGCCACCAGCCTGGGCTCTGGGAGGACTATTATTTTCTAAGTCAGACATAGCAAAAACAAAAGCAAAGAAATTGATTTAAAACACTAGTGATGGCATGTCAAAATACACGCAACTGTTCTATCCTCCGGCCAAGGTTGTTTTAGATACTCAAAGGCATTGATTTCTGCCCCAAACACCTGTAAGATAAGATACAGATACAGACATTGAGCAGTTCTCCATCCAATAGGAAGAGAGGCAAAAGGCAGTAATTTTACTGAGAATTGTACAATTAAAAACTACTATAGAGGGCTAGGATGGACAGCCATGGAGTGCTTGCCTGGCATACTTGAAGCCCTCAGTTCAGCCTCCATCACTGAACAAAACCAAGTGTGATGCTGCATGCTTATAATCCCATCGTGCAAGAGGGCCAGAAGTTCAAAACTTGTCTTTCAAAAAAAGGAGAGGGGATATATATATGGCCAATTAAATAAATGGCTTAGTGGGTAAAGGTGCTTATCACCAAAGCTAATGGACCCACATGGTAATCGGAGAGAATTGATTCCTGAAAGTTGTCCTCTCTCTCTCTCTCTCTCTCTCTCTCTCTTTCTCTCTCTCTCTCTCACACACACACACACACACACACACACACACACACACACGGCAAGCACACTCTCCTCCCACACATATACATGCACAAAAAATAAAAAAACAATAAAAAGTTTTAAATCTTCAACTATAAAAAATAAAGTGCATAACTTGAACACACTCCTGCTCTTGGCCTTAAGAGAAAGCAGAGCACTGCACAAAACCAGATACTCTGTGACCAGGGTCACAGCAGGGCAAAATGCTTAGCAAACAAAGGCAACACTATTGCCCTGCAGAGAATGCTGGCTCATGGCTTCTTCCTCTACACACTCCCTCAAGCCAGGCAAGAATTAACTGAAGTCTATCAAGTGGAGGGGGCAGAGCTCAGTCAGGTATGAACACAACATTAACCCCAAGATTGCTGGGTAATCATCAACTGGCTGGGGACCTGGGAGGCTGGAAGGCACAGCAGGCTCAAGTCCTGTCACCATGTCCACTCACCCTTCTTCACAGCCACAGTGAGGGTGGATGTGCTGCTCAGACCCTGCTGGTCTCTCACGGTTAACCGGAAGTGGTAGGTACCCACCTGAAGCCCGGTGACAGTGGCTATGGCTTTGTCCACATTCTCCATCTCCACTGCACTGGGGCCTCTGCAAAATGGGGGCACGGAGACAAAAGGTGGGGTATGAGATCTGTGCCCTAGCAAATGCCTCTACTTCCAGCTGGAGTGACCATCTGTTTTCTACAGAGGTTTTTTGTTGTTGTTGTTGTTGTTTGTTTGTTTGTTTGTTTGTTTTAGTTTTTCGAGACAGGGTTTCTCTGTGTAGCACTGGCTATCCTGGAACTCACTCTGTAGACCAGGCTTGCCTCGAACTCAGAAATCTGCCTGCCTCTGCCTCCCAAGTGCTGGGATCAAAGGTGTGCACCACCACTGCCTGGCTTCTACAGAGTTCTAAGATGACTTTAGATGCATACATGTTCTCTAGCTTGGCATGAGGGTCAAAGCCTATTTCAAACAAAATATGGGTTCTGGGGAAAGGATTTTTCATTCCTTTTTCTTTTTTTAATTGAGATGCCACTGAAAAGATCTCTCTTTAGAAAATAAAATCTTAGAAATTTTTTATTTTCTTTCTTTCTTTCTTTTTTTCTTCCTTTCTTTCTTTCTTTCGATAAGGTCTCACCATTGTAGCCCAGGCTAGCCTTGAACTCATGTTGAGCTTTCTGCTTCAACTTCCTAAGTGCTGAGAGTACAGGTGTGCACCACCATACCCAACCTCCCATTTCTGTTTAGAAACTCAGTTAAGTTTTCATCTTGTTTCAGGGCATGCATAGAAGAGGAAGGCACGAGCCAGATGCTCTGCCATTGTGTCTAGTCAGTAAGTCCCTAGACTTGGTTGTCAGACAGATGCAGGTTTGTGTCTCTACAAAGCCTCCTCCTGTCTAGGAAACCTTAAGTGTTCAGCCTCACTGGTTCGTTCATTCAAGCTTGAGTTTTTCAACTTTTAAGTGGGGATGATCCAGCTCACTGTGGTGGCGCATGCCTGTAATTTCAGCACTTGGGAGGTAGAGAACAGTCAAGAGACAGGTGGATCTCTGTGAACTGAAGGCCAGCCCAGTCTACATAAAGAGTTCCAGAGCAGGACTACACAGTAAAATTCTGTCTCAAAATAAACCAAAAATAAGAACCATCCAGTTGCCTCTACAGAAGCCATGTAGCATTGAGACCTGGTAGGTAAGAGCTCAGGAAATGTTATAATATGGATTTCACCTTGAACCTTGTACATCGGTTCATGCTGGTTGAGTGAGACAAACTGCACGAAGCTTTCCCTACATCTCTTTTACCAGGAAGTTCACCTCACACCAAGCTAGCGCCATCCACCTATTCTCGGCTCCACATCCCTCCACTGCCAGCCTATGTCCATCTTCCCCACACCACTACCCTCTTTTGTTTATATGTTTGTTTGAGTTGGGAGGTGGGGTCCTCACTATGTAGCTTAGGCTAGCCTTGAACTCAGGAATTTTCTGCCTCAAGTTTCCTACCCAAGTGCAAGGATGATGAGCATGGACCACCATGCCTATGATACATATTTTTTGTCAATAAGGCCCAGTTCCTCTTGGCTTGAATCTTGACTCCTCAACTAGCTCAAGCTCCTATTTCATGCACTCCTCCAGGGAAGGGGTGCTGTCAGTCATCCCTGACACAGCCTCGGAGCTGGGTGGACACTATACCTGATGTGCTCCCAGTGGTAGCAGACAATGCCGTGATCGTCACTGCTCTGGCTCCCGTCCAGTGTAGCACTCTGCACCGGGAAAACCAGCTCTTTATCAGGGCCTGCCACGGCCACTGGAGCCTGGTTGTTTTCTAGAGTTGTAGACGTTCGAGAGAGTAAAGAAGAGAAGGAAGCAAAGCAGAAAGGAAGGAGGAGCAGAAGAACAAGGAAACATGAAAAGGGAAGGAGAAAAGAAGAAGAAGAAAGGAGGGAAGGTGAGAGGGGGAGAAAATAAGGAGGAAGGAAGAGAGGGGAGGAGGGAAGAAAGGAAAAAGAAGAGAAAAGAAGGAACAGAAATTAGTGTGCACAGACTAGCTCTTTTGCCTCTGTAGCCCTACTGTCTAGCACAGCATTCACGAAATAGCAAATGTTGAAAATATTTCAGTTTGGGGCTGGAGAGACAACTTGGTGTGTAAGAGCAGGCTGTTCTTCCAGAGGACCTGGGTTCAATTCCCTGTACCAACATTGTGGCTCACAACCGTCTGTGATTCCAGTTCCGATGCCTTCTTCTGGCTTTCACGGACATTCATGCAAGCCAATATGGTTCACAGACAGTCATGCAAGCCAAACACCCATGCACATAAAAATAAATAAATATTTAAAGACAGAAAGTATTTCAGCTGAATGTTGGAAGAACGAAAAAGAAATAAAATATTACTTGTGGTGTTATTTTGTAAATAGCTACTATTTCTGCTTCAAAAAAAAAAGCCACATCACACAGCCACAGCCCTTAGCACTGGGATGTCACTTCTTTCCCTCACTGCCCTCCTCAGTAGGCATAGTGGCTTCCTGAATTCCTGAGGGCAAGCATCTACAAAGCCCTTAATGAGAACCCCACCTCTCTGTGAGCCACCTCACTCCAATCATGGCCCCCACAGGCCTAGTTCTAGCTTTTTCTCCAGCCACACTGTTTTGTTTTGTCTCCTGCTCTTCAACATACCCTTTTGTCCTGTGGCTTCTGGGAATCTGGTCCCTACTTTCTGAACACCTTTCTTCTTGCCCTCCACTTCCCATCCTTCTCCTCCTGATCATCTGCCACGAGTGTGGCCACTGGAACTCTAGGAAAAGCTATCTGTCAACCCAAGTGCTCTGCAGGTGCTCTCTAGGTGGACACCCTAATCTTACTGAGGAGAGCACCTGAATAGCTTCATGTCACTACACATGTACTTGCCACAGCCCTGGAAGGGTAGAGGCCAGGTCCGTCTTTATTTCCGCATCCCTAGGGTCTGGCTCAGAGCTCCTTTAACATCTTAGCTGAATCAGTTAATGAAAAAAACAAATTGTCTTTCAGTTGAGACCATGCCCATCATCAGCATACCGGGTGATGGCTGTGAAAACAGCCTTCCTATAGAGAAGTTCTGAAGCCAAGACCATCATAAGCAAGGTGTAGCTGCCGACTTATGCATCTCCTGAAGGGCAGGGCACCAGAGCCCTAGGTTTTTATAAGACTAATAAGTGATTGGAACCTAGATTGATCCCCTGTCTGTGTCTGACTGCATCTGAGCGTCAGGCCACACAGTCAGCCAGTCTCCTCAAGATGCCCTGGAACACTCCCAAGGCAGATTTGACAGGCATAAGAGTTACCCAACAAATCAGAGACCCATGTGGTATTGATGACGACTCTCATTTTATCTTTTGTGCTATGGTTTAGAGACACATGACGAGATTCAGAACGTCAGAAGAAAATTTGTCCTATGGTACATCAGCTCTCCTGTGTTTGACTCCCTGCCAGCTCAGGAACTTCAAGATACTACCACCAAGTTAGACACAGCTGAAGGCCAAGAGTCCAGTTATTTATTTCGGCTTTCATCTCTGGGGTCAGATCTCATTTGCATCTCACCTACCAGCCTGGACAGTCACAGTGACCAAAGCGGTGGATTGCTGTCCTGAGGAATCCGTCACCATCAGCTGAAACGTGTACTCTCCTTCCTGCAGCTCAGACAAGTGAAGGTATGGAGTCTGTGCTCCCTACACAACAGCAAAAAATGACAACAAAAAGGCTATCATTAAAGAAGTACAAGGAAACAGTGTGCCATGACAGATGCTACTGGTTTTACTTAATGCAAAAATCCTCCTTGAAAACAAGCTGCATGCAGTGGCTTGGGCTCACACACCAGCTACTTCGTGTCCTAGTTACATTCTTTTTTTTTTCCAACTTGACTCACACTAGGAGTGCCTCTCTGGGAAGAGGGCACTGCAGTTGAGAAAATGTCTCTGTCAGATCAGCCTGTAGACAAGTCTGTGGGAGCATTTTACTGATTGATGACAGATTTTAGAGAACCCAGCCCACTGTGGGTGGCATCACCCCTAGGCTGGTGGTTCTAGGTTGTATGAGAAAAACAGACTGAGCAAGCCATAAGGAACAAGCCAGTAAGCAGTGTTCCTCTGTGGCCTCTACTTCTGTTCCTGCCTTCAGGTTCCTGTCTTGAGTTCCTGCCCTGACTTCCCTTAGTAATGGATTACATCCTATGAGGTGAAGTAAAACTTTTTCTCCCCCACATTACATGGTCTTTATCACAGCAACAGAAAGCAAACAAAGGTTATTGGGATGCTGAAGCAAGAAGGTGGCAAATTCAAGGTCTGCCAGGGATACAGAACAAGTTCAAAGCCAATCTGTGTAATTTAGGAAGACCCTAACTCAACAATAAAAAGATAAAAAGGAATAAGGGATTTTGCTCAATGATAGAGTGACTACCTAGTATATGTGAGATGCTAGGTTCAGTGCATACAAAAATTAAAAGAGGAAAGGAAGGAGCAGAGTGTGGTGCACATGCCTTTGATCCCAGCACTTGGGAGGCAGGGATAGGCCGATCTCTTTGACTTTGAGGCCAGCCTGATCCTACATAGTGAGACCCTGTCTTAAAAGGAGCTGGGGGAAGAAGAGGAGTAAGAGGGAAGAAGAAAAATAAAGCAGTATGAACCTAAGAAAATATAATTTTGAGTCTGTTGTGTATCCTCATATCATTGAAGGAACAAAAATTAATAAAACCTCCAGAAGCCAATACAGCAGTGTCCAAACAGAGTCCTAGAATGGAGTCATGTGAGATTTCTGAGTGATTATGAGAAAACTCCAAGAAACCAAGACATGAGTCTTATGACCTACAGCTCTTCAAGAAAACACAGAATTGTTCTTGGATTCTGGTTTTGTGCTCCTCCCAGGTGTATCCAATAGGCATGAGTTTACTTCAGATGATTCATTACAACTAGCTATTGTTTGTTTATACACCTCTATGGAAAACCCATTTTTGCCATGTGCAGCTTGCACTTGTGATTGTTCACTTTACTTGTGTGACTCCTGTTAACCCTGATCATATACTGTCTGATGCTCTGAATAAAATTGGTTATTGTGTGAGACTTCAGTCGTTTATTAGCTCCCAGGTCCCACCACCTCTAGAGTAGCAAACAGCAGTGTCTGCTCTGGTGCTGCAGAAGTCTGTTCTTTACCAAGCAAGCCCACTTCTCAGCATCTGGTCCTCAGAGATTACAGCAGGCAGCATGTGCATGCTCACCAAACGCAGTTTGCAATGGCCAGCCATGAGAACGACTTAGATGCTTACCAGCAGGGGGATGCCTAACATAATGATGCTAGTTTGAAAGAATGAAGGTGATTCGTTGATACAAGTGAGAAGGTCAGCCAGGTCTGCTGGTATATGCCGTCATTCCAGTGGGAATGTGGGAAGAGGTAGGAGGATGGGAGTTCCTCATCACACCTGCCTACATAGCAAGTTCATGAGCCTGGGTGGGCTATATGAGACCTTGTTGTCTAGACAGACAGACAGACAGACAGACAGACAGACAGACAGACAGATAATAAGCAAGCCAGACACCTAGGTGGTGGTGGCAGGGCATGCTCTTAATCCCAACACCCAGGAGGCAGACGCAGAGGCATCTCTGAGTTTGAGCCCAGCCTTGTCTACATAGTGAGACCTGTTTCAAACAAAAAAAAGTTTTTTTTTTAAATACTATAAGAAAAATCTCTACAGAGTGAGATCCAGGACAGCCAGGACAACAATGTAAAGTCTATGACAGATATTGCAATCCATACATCAGCAGACATATCCAAACACACAGGACATATTCTAAGGCTTATGAGCTAAAATTATCAAACTAATTTTCTCCAATAAGGAGTTTTATGAAAATTGTTATCCAAGGTACTTTTTAAATATTTATTTATTTATGTATTTATTTATTTAGATTTTTTTTTTTTTTTTTGAGACTGGGTTTCTCTGTGTAACAGAGCCCTGGCTGTTCTGGAACTTACTTTGTAGACTAGGCTGACCTTGAACTCACAGAGATCTGCCTGCCTCTGTCTCCCAAGTGCTAGAATTAAAGGCATGTGTCACCACTGCCCAGATGTGTTTCTTTTCTTTTTTGAGTCAGGCTCTCACTTACCCAGGCTGACACTGAACTTGCAATTCTCCTGTCTCAGCCTTACAAGTAACTGGGATGACTTGTCTCCAACACTAGGCCCCGCTAAAAGTACATTTTTACTTCATCAAAATTCATTTGAATTTTTTAAGTATAAGAAGCAATTCGAAGAACAGAGGATGTATTTCAGTGGGTAGAGTTATTTGCTTGGTATGCACAAAGCCCTGAGATCACAAAACTGTAGTGCCATACATGTATTTTCCTAGCTCTTTAGAGGTAGAGGCAGGAGAAACAGAAGTTTAAGGTCATCCTTGTCTTCATAGTGAGATTCAGGCCCTGAGTACATGACACAGAATCACCTCTTGGTGGTGACTGGACAAGCCTCCTCAAGTATCTGGGAGGGTGTTGTTGAAATTTCAAACCCCAATAAACCTATTTTAAAAACATGCAATCTAGTTATTATAATTATAAGCTATAAGTCTAGATTGGGCAGATCTAACACTATACTAACTTATTCTCCAGCTATAATACCTCTTGTTACTTGCAGTTTCTCCTGGCCACATAGTTTTGTTCCATCATGGCTTCCTCCTCCTCTTCTCCCATCCTCTCGCCTTGCCTTTTCATCTTCTTCTCTCCTCTATCTGCCCGCACTCTCAAATCTCTAGTCCCACCTTTTCCCTTTCCCCTCTACTGTCCAATCACAGGTTCTAGCCTTAATTAACCAGTTAAAACAGGGAGAAGGTTCTCATGAGATCACCTGAGTACGTCATCCTCATCGTCTGCTGGGGTTCGGGGGAGGGCAATCCCTCTTGAGAAAACAAAATTAACATCAAAGTACAAACAAACAACAGACAACCCACAACAGGAGGATTTTTCTACATCAGGTTAATTGAAGTGGGAAGTGGCACCCTAATGCTGGGCAGTACCATTCCATGGGTGTGAGCCCTGGGCTGCAGAAAGAGAATAGAGTGAGCTGTGTACCAGCATCATACCCTCTCCTTCCTGACTGGGCGCAATGTGATTAAGTACCTCAAATTTCTACAGCCCTCAAACTGTGAGTCTGAATACACACTTCCTTTCTTAAGTTGTCTCTCTTGAGTTTTTTGTCACAGAAATGAGGCAAAGTCAAGTCAATAATCCACCTGGGCCATTAAGTAATGGAAAGCCTAGTAACCTTGCTTAAGTAAGGAGACAGCTTACCCACAGCAAAGGTTTCAAAGTAATTGTGTCTTTAGACAAATGAACTTAAAAGTGTGAACAGACTGGGCAGGAGCTGGAGTTCACGTGGTAGAGCATATGTCTAACAAGGCCTCGGGGTGGATCCTTAGCATCCTCCACATCTCCCCCTCCAAAAAGTCACAAAGACGTTCTTAAAAAAAAGAAACTAGATGCTAGATGCAGACAAGATAGTACAGATTTCGGTAAATAGGACAAACAAAATAACAACTACTTTTCTTTTTTTTCCAACTGACCTCAAGATCTAGTTGGAGCGATAGGACTGACTGTTTGCTGATCTGTGCTAACTTGAGCGTGTGTGAGCAAGGGATGTAAATCTGGGCCAGATAGGTAAGGTTAGATGCTCTTCCAACCATTTTGTGGTTTGAGAAATTTGTAAAATAGAATTTCTGATTTAGCAACCTCCCTAAACCAAGAATAGATGGATGGATGATAAATGATAGACAGATAGACAGATACATACATACATACATACATACACACACACACACACACACACACACACACACACACACACACACATCCATGGATGATAGACAGACAGACAGACAGACAGACAGACAGACAGACAGACATAAGAAAAGTCTGCAGGCAGGATAGAGGACTTGCCTGCATGACCATCTCTTTGCTCTCACCGCCAGGGCCTTGGAACCACTCATAGAAGACGATCTGCTGATCATCAGTGCTCTGGTTCCCATTCAGAATGATGGTGTTTTGGGGCAAAGTGATGGTCTGATTTGGCCCTGCATTGGCAACAGGTGGGTAGTCCACAGCACCATGGATGATGAGGGCTGCAGTGGTAGAGTTGGTTGCACCATCTGAGTCTGTGATGGTTAACCTATGAAGAGAAAAGAAAGCTCGTACATCCAAGAGCATGCCACACCTGGAAGTTAAGTGGTCACCTTAGCCTGTTCAGACCAACCATTCCCAGAAGAGATGAAAATAGAAACTTGAAAATGAGGTGAAGAAAAGCAAAGGGAGCAAGAGGATCGTTTTCTTTGCTTCTGTTGCCGTGGGTTCATCTTATCCTTTGAGTGATAAAATGTTCCCACATTATGGTTTAGCCTTTATGAATTTGCTAGTCTCTGAGATGCTGAGTGAGAATTGTGTTCCCTCCAGATAACCCAGAAGTTTCTCTAGACCACTCAATTCATCCTAGAGTATTACCAAGCATAACTCTCAAACCACAAATCAGACCCCTGGAATCTCTCTCATAAACTTCAATCCAAGTTAGGAAAGAAGAAGGGGCTTAAAGGAGCATGTGAATAGAAAAGGCACTTAAATACCATACTGTTCAGAGGGCTCGTTTTGAGGTCATGGATGTAGAGAAAAGATTTTATTTCCTTCTGCTTAGAGATACATTGCTTTTATTTATTTATTTTTATAGAAAGCATCAGTGTCAAGAAACAGTGAAAAGAGAATCCTGGGTAAACACAATAAAGGTGGAACCCACTTGCCTAAAAGTGTAGTTACCAGGATCTAGGTTCGACAAGTGTAAGATTGGGACATCAGCTTGAAACGCCTCTCCTAGGAAGGGCCCATCGACTTCTTCCCAGTGGTAACTCACTATTTCAATATCATCTGTACTCTCTACAAAGATGAAGAAAACAAAATCCAAAGTGAGTTATGGAGAACGTGAGGTGAGAGCTTTGTAACACACTGAACATTTATATGTTTAGTGTAAGTAACATTCACACAGGTCTCAACGATATACATTATGCATCGCGCAGCTGTCTCGCAGCCCCTGAGCTGTCAGCACTGTTTACCTATATTTGCATCGTTTTGAGCAGGGCTGTTCTAACGTGTTCAATATTTAAGAAGCAGAGTGACAGATGCTGTAGCACAGAATGCAGCCCCTTGAAATTCTGCTCCCACTCATCTTGGCGACACGCTACCGGCAGCTTCATATCTGAACGAAAGGTTCCTTTACCATAATAATGATTAAATGTAAATCCAGAGAAAGAGACTGTTTTGCATGAAATTTCCCCCACTTAAAAGAGCAAAGCAAGCAAAGATGGCTCAGCAGTTATAGACACCTGTCAAATTGAAGACCTGAACTCAATTGCTGGGACCCACAAGGTGGAAGAAGAGAATCGATTCCCAAAAGTGGTCTTCTGAATTCTACCTGTGCGGTGTGGTATGCACAATACACACACACACACACACACACACACACACACACACGAAAAGACAAGGCTGGTACTGTAGCTCAGTGGTATAGTGCTTAACTACCATGCACGTGAAGCCCTGTGTTTGATCCCCAGTAGTGGAGGAGGCTGACTTGGCATGGTAGTTCACCAGCATTCAGGAAACTAAGGCAGGATTATCTCCATGAGTTCAAGGCCAGACTGGGCTACATGGTGAGACCTTGTCTCACAAAAAGAACAAGGCTGGGGATACAGCTAAGTGACAGGGTGTTTGCCTGTTTCATCTACTGTAGCGGAATTTCTCCCTAATTAATTGACTGGATAATAAAGACAAGAAGCCAATTGCTAAGCAAAAAGGAGGAGGCGGGCCTTCCATGTCTGAGAGAGGAAGAGGACACAGGAGGGAGGAACAGCCTTTTTTGTTTGGCAAGGTGGGAGCTAGAGGAGCAGGATGCAGACCCGTTAGATCTGGTGGCAGATTCCGCCACCAGATTTCCAACATAGAATAGTTGATGAGTTTAGGATGATAGATTCCACCCCCAGTGACTGTGTTATCTGTTGACCTTAAACTAAGATTGTCTGGTGTTTTCCATTCATGGAGACTCAGGTGGGCCGGAGGGAAAGAACTTAGCTGGGTCAGAATTCAGCCAGGCTGTGGAATGGGAAGATTGGACAAGGACCAAGCTCCAGGGGAGAGGTAACCGCAGCTGGTCTCGGGCACCAGGAAAGCAATCTCAGAGCTCTAGAGAGGCAGAGCTGGCATTTGTGGGAGAGGTATTGGCTAGGAGAAACACTCAGTCTCGGTCTGCAGCTATGTACTGGGACTGGGAACCATCGGTGCCTAGCCACCTATATCATAAATTGTCTTATTTTTTTTTATAATTACTCGATACATCTACAAAGGTGTGGTAGGTTCAGTCTCCATATCACAAAAACAAACAAACAATAAAAGAGAGCAACAATGTGCCTTGCAGAGCCATAGATCTAGAAGGAAATTGGCTTTTCATCAGATTCACTTAGGGAATAAGTTTATGTGGCTGACTGATAGTCCTGTATGGTTTTTGTAACTAAGCTAGTCTGAATCAAAAGATTTAAAAACTGTGAGGCCTTTTCTCATACAATCATCTCCATTTAAGGTGTCCTTTGTCAGCTGGGCATGGAGATACTCGTGCCTATAATCCCAGCACTTGGGAAGGGGTCAAAAGATCATCAGGAGGTCAAGGTCAACCTTAAGTACATAGCAAGTGTGGCAACGCCTGATCTGCAAGAGAAAGCAAGCAAGCAAGCAAAGAAAAAAAGAACAAATGTGCTGTATGTTTGAGTTGGGGGAGGGGGAGATGGATGTGGACAATGTCACTGAATAGATGAGAGCAGGAGGTGGCTGTCACGTCCACATCCACATCGGCATACTAATAGACCAGGAGCAACAGGCAAGACCACACCTTTTCCCTCTCAGCAGGATGTGGGATTAACTTTGTGACGGATGAACGTGAAAGCAGTTGCAGAGCACTTCACATTGTTAAACCAAGCCAAACGCTGGGTGTGTTTACAGTCTATTCTTATGTTGTGCCTGGACACTCAAAGCTACACCACCCTCATCCTCTACTTAAAGAATAAACTCTGAATAAATTAGGAAAGTGAAATACTACCCACTGTCACTGAAGCCAACCTCAATTTGTATTTAAAGGCTCTGTGCAATTGCTAATATTACAACTGCTAGATGATTCACAAGAGAATCCTTAGTAATTATTTGAATTACAAATCAAATATCTGACTTTAACGGACATTGTATTTGTTTGTTTGTAGTTTGTTTTAGACAGTGTCTCATGTACCCCAGGCTGGCCTGGAACTCCCTAAATCACAGATGACCTTGAATTCCCAACCTCCTGCCTTTGCCACCCAAGTGCTAGGATCACAGGTATGCTGCCACTCCCAACTGGAAGCTCAAGAGCCTAGGAAAGGAAGCTAGAAGAAACAGCAGTTTATCATGGTGTAAGTCTTCTTGGCCCTGACACAAAGTACCCAATCTGACAGTACCAACAAACAGAAACCATGGAACGTGGAGGATACGTACGGCTGCCATCGATCAGGGCTGACGTCAAAGGTGCACTGAGTTCTTGTATCTGGGGAAAAACAACAGCTACAGGTGGCTGGTTGACTCTTGGAGCTGTGGGACAAAAAAAGACAGCAACTAAACCTACACTGCACACACCAGTCAGACACAAACAAAGGCACCCTCTTTCTAAGTGCGTATTCTAAACATCCTGTAGAAGCCTTCACACACATACCCACTGCCCCTCTCCTCCCCCACGCACCTGCCTGGGTCTCAACTGTGGAAAACTCTCCAAACTGTCAAACCTCTCCTGTGGATTTTGAGCTTGTCTGTCAGTTTACAATTCTATAGGTAATCCCAGACTCAAGGGGTAAATCATGGAATGTGTGCTATGGTTACAGAAAAGATTGCAGGGCCTTATTTATCCCAGGAGTAGTGGTTTGAATAGGTTTGGCCCCCAGAGATTCATGTGTTTCAATGCCGGGTTATAGGGAGTGGCACTATTAGGAGGTGTGGCCTTATTGGAGGAAGTGTAGCCTTGCTGGAAGGAAGTACATCACTGTGTAGGCAGGCTTTGAGGTCTCCTATGCTCAAGCTCTGCCCAGTGTTGAATAAGAGGCTCCTCTGGCTGCCTGCTGAACACAGTTTCTCCCTGATGCCTACAGATCAAGATGTAGAACTCTTGCCTCCTCCAGTCTCCCTGCAAGCTGTTATGCTTCTCACCATGATGATAACGAACTAAAGCTCTGACACTGTAATTTTCAGATTAAATCACCAATTAAATGTCCCTTGGTCAGGGTGTCTCTTCACAGCAATGGAAACCCCAACTAAGACATCAGGGTAGCCTCCAATTCACTATGGATGACCTTAAAGTCCTGATCCCCCTGTCTGTGCCTCCCAAGTGCTAGAATTACAGGGTGAATACAGGTGTACTCAATGCTGGGCAAGAACTCTACTAACTGAGCTACATTTTTAGACCATGAATAGGCTCTTAAATCTTTGACTGAAGGTACTTGCCACCATCACTAGACTTCGGCTGTGTTAAGTAGCCTATGGGAGAAGTAGAGCTGCTGGACACCAGAGAGATGGGTGGGGATGGGGTTCCTGCTGACATACTGATGCAGGTCAGTGGCTCAGCTGGACTGATGGATAATCAAAAACTGGGAGCCAGGACATAGATAGAGCAGGGTGTGCCCACCAGGACTGAAGGTCACCTGCTCTAATCCACACAAATATACTGAATCATTATCCAGAGACGGGTTTGATAATTAGCCCATGACATGCATGTGCCCCTGATTCTTTAGGTGTACAGATGAATGCATTTGAAATATCCAAGTTCCTACATAAAAGCTAAGTCATAAGGAAAGAAAGTGGCTAGAGTAGGTGTCGGACAGGGAGGGCCAAGGTACGGCTTGTTATCATTCAAGAAGAGAAAGCAGTTACCTTGTGCACTTGAGTAGCCATGTCAAGAGAATGCTAGAGTTATATAAAAAGCAAAAGAAAACAAACAAACAAAAAAAACAATCCTTGCACATGTTCTCTACAATGGTGCCTGTGGTGGTTTAATGAGAATAGTTCCCAAAGGCTCATTGAATGCTTATCCACCACGGAGAGGAACTGTTGAGAAGGATTAGGAGGTGTGGCTCTGTGGGGGTAGGTGTGCCCTTGCTGGAGGAAGCCACTGGGTCACTATGGGTGGGCTCTGAGGTTTCAAATGCCTACACTAGGCCCAGTCTCTTCCCTCTCCTCACCCCCCCCTTGCCTGCCTACCTGCTGCTGCCATGTTCCCTGCCACAATGATAATGACCTAAGCCTCTGAACCTGTAAGCAAGCCCTTAAATGCCTTCCTTTGTAAGAGTTGGTCATGGTGTCTCTTCACGACAATACAAATCTAACTTGTATACATAAAAATAAAAGAGTATGTATTAAACATCAGCTGGCCCGTTCAACCTGAACTGTAAGATTTCTGGTGGTTAGATAAAAGCCAGAATTCCTTGGGAACTTGGGAAGCCAGTTCCCTGCTACCAAAAGGCTCCTTTATCTCTGGCAGAAGAGACATATGGTTACCCTGTGATTGCCTATCGGTATATCAAAGCCCATGCTGGCTCCCTCGGTATCTACAGTAAACACTTTCCCTTCCGCTATACCATGGAGCAGTCCTCAGTTTATACCACCATGTCATCCAGGTGTCAGAACTTGAGACTAGTACATACAAGATGCCATTCTCCCAACAGACTGACCTGGCATAACCGTGACATTGACATATCCTTCTCCAAATGCATTGTCACTAGAAACAGCCACTCTGAAGGCATAGAGTCCCACAGACAACTGCAAGGTGAAAACAGACACACAGGTGAGCATCTAAAGACACGGGCATCTGCCTCCTAGAAAAGGCTACAGTGTCCCAAAGGCTTGGGAGGAAGCTTCATTTCAGTGTGTCTAGGACTGCTACACATTTGAGAGCTGCACTCTAGGATACTAAGTCACCTATGTAGGCCTTTTGCTTAGTAACAGATGTCACAGGCTTTAAAACAGCCAAGAACAGCAGCTCTCAGAGGAGCATGTAAGGAACCATGCTGGACTTTGGTTTTTGTGGGGAGGCGGGGGGGATCAGAGCTGCAAGGGAGCCCAGGGCCTCACATGTGCTCAGCGGGAACTCTACACTGATCAACAAGAGTCTGGAATCACATATTTCCAACGTAGGTTACTGGCAGAGGTCTGGGTATCACACGTGGAGAAATAGCTCAGTCCCACAACAACAATGTGAACTGGTAAGGCACTGGGATTGGTACAGCCTTGAACAGGAAGGCATTCACCTCATAAGAAACCAGACCCCAAGCTTCCTCTTGGAGCCAAGGTAGTGGTAGTGTCTTCTTGTGTGTGGAGCAGTATCTGACAATCTAAGCACCTTATGAACCAGAATGGAACTGCTGGAAACTCATAGAACATACCTGGTGGACACCTAGAGACAACTTTAACACTGTAAAGACTGAAAGAATTAGACCCAGGTTTTGAATCCACCACATAGCATACTCCCTTAACCCTAGCCTCTTTCTCCAGAGCTGTTATTTCGAGGAATTTAAATGAAGAAAAGCTATTAAATGTCTCCTCATTTAATCATCCATCTGCCTGATTGAACTTTATTTAATTATAAATTTCTGATTTTTTTTTTTGAAATGGGAAATCTGATTATGTCTCCGAGGCTGACTTTGAACTTCTAAGATCAAGCAATTTTCTTGCCTCACTTTCCCAAGCAGATAAAACTGCAGGTACATGCCGTCATGCCTGGCTTCTTCAGCCACTCTTAATCCTAAGAGGGAATTCTGCATTCAACAGCAAAGACTTTGCTAACTGAAGTCTGAGCTGCACAACCTGCCTTGATACTTACTTGAGAGAGGTGAAGAGTTGGCTTGTTTTCCTGTTTGATTTTACCTTGGAAGTCTACAGGGTGGCTCATTAAACTCCATTCATAGGTGTAAGTTGTGTCTGAGGGAAAAATCAGAAATATAAATGCTTATCAGATCTGAGAGGTCACCATCCAACCCTAAGGAGGTGAATGCCTTAAACCAACAGCATCAGCTGCCTTAGATACGCAGAGCTCTGCTTCTAAGCCTCATCCTGGTGACGAATCACAGGGTCTCTGTGTCTTTGCAAATAAAGAAAAACAAACTCAAAAACAAACTGATCATGAAAGTAAACAAATGATAGAAAACAGGGACTAAAAATTAAACCTCCCCAACCTCTCTGTCAATGTTTGAAAACCTTCCTTCTGGTTTGCCAACACCTGATTTCCATAGCCATATCCTTGTTGTTGTTGTTTTGAGACAGGCTCTCACTGTGAGCTCTGTCTGGCCTGGAACTCACTATATAGTAGACTGAAGTGTCTTTAACCTCACTGAGATCTGAATACCTCTGCTTCCTTAGTGCTGAGGTCAAAGGTGCCTGCCGAGAGCCACACCCAGCTCTACACACTTAAACTGTGTGATCCACTGTAGCTTTTCTCCTTTTGATGAAAGGCAAATAGGTTTCAACTCATCCGATTTTTACAGGTTTTTTGTTTTGTTTTGTTTTTTAAGATATAATGGTACCTAAGCATCTCTATCTTGAACTAAAGTTGTCTGAAGCCTTTTGATAGCCGGGTAGTGTCTCAGCTCGTCTCAAGGACTAAGATGCAACTGACAGGCACGAGTGTCTCTGTGTTTTGACCCATGTGACTTGAGAGAGAATCTCGCTGACAGGTTGTAGGGATGGCTCCGAAGCCATCCTAGTAGTGGGCCACTGGGTGAAGGGAAGGCAAGCACTTACACCTTGGCACTGTATTTTAATGTCTGAGTATGAGTATTTTGTGTGTGTGTGTGTGTGTGTGTGTGTGTGCCATGGCATGTGTGGAGAGGTCAGAAGACAGTCTCAGGTGTTAGTCCTCTACTTCCAACTTGTTTCAGATGGGATCACTTGCCATTCACCTCCATAAGGGCCAGGCTAGTTAGTTAGCCTATTTCTCCCTCCCATTGTGCCACAGAAGTGCTGGGATTATAGATACATGCTCTGGATATGAATACAGATTCTCATGCTTCTGTGGCAAACACTTTTTCCACGGTACCTTTCTAGCTCCTGAACTTTTTTGAGCAACTGGTCTGGAGTATTTTGAGAGCCTCTCAGCGGCGTTGTTAAAATCACAACATCTGCAAGCAAGCCCCACCACCACATGGTGGTCCCTCTCCTCACAGTGGAATCTTCCTGGCCTCCATAGTTGTCACAGACAGATTAAGGTCTTGCATGTGGCAACCCCTCCTCCCTGATATAACATTGTGTACTTCCAACCTGACCAGTTAAAGATTATGGACTATATTTAACTTCCTAGACAACTACTGTCTTGATGCTACCTCAGTAAATCTTGACTATCTCCCACTGTGGAATGTTCTGGGAAAAAGGCATCTAGCCCATGGTCTGTGGAGACCTGCCCTGAGAGAGAATACTCCAGCTCTACCAGTCTCTGAGTCACCCAAGAATACCAGACTCTCACCTGCAGGAGGCGCTGGCTCAACAGAGGCTTTCAGTTCTGCTTCTCCGTCTGGTAAGGTTAGTACTAGGTTATCTCCAGCAGACACGGCAAGTGCCTTTACTAAAAGTTAACCAGAAACAGTACATGCCATTATCAAATACAATGATATTAACCATGTCTCCATAAATACACCTGTTCTTAGAATGATCATTCCTCAGATAATTTTAGCTAAGGCACACCAGCTTGGGGCCAGTATGCTCTGTTATGCTGCAAGATAGGCCTTGTAAGTTTAAAACTTCCTGCACGAGACAACATTGTGAAGAAAATAATCTTTCAGAGTGAGCTGATGTGTTGGGTGGCAGTTTTACCAGTAGGTGAGGGACTACTGATGGCGTTTGTTTTCTCGGTTGCAACCAGCTTTTTCCTGACTCCCTGGTGAGCGGTCCTTACTTACAGAAAGATCGAGAGTGCTCATAAGTGTCTCAGTGTCATTGGCCACACTGCTAGCATCCGGGAGCGCCTCATAAATGGCTGCTAATAGCCTTGCTCTTGGAGCTTTTCCAACAGAAAACCCAGGAAAGCTCAGTATGAAAAGGTAATTTAACTCCAGCAGCAGGGACATTAACTCTCATCAAAAGTAGTTACCTACTAATGCAGTGAAACTCATTTACTGGACAACCTGAATGGCATCAATACAGTCCTATAATGGCTTTGTAGGTTTGCCTCAATTGGGCATTAGGTTCACTGTCATTCATAATTTGATTCAGAATAAACTATTTGAATTGAGATTTCTGGGACTCTAGCTCCTCCAACCCCATCCAAGCTTATCAAGAGTTGTGCCATTCTCAAAGATACACCAATATTCTGATATCACCAGAAGCAGCCAGGGATCCCAATCCCAGGGCAGCTTCTCATCCCCACCCAGATTCTCTTTCACCACAATCCTCTCCTCACTGAAGTTCAGGATCAAAGTCACTGAGTAGGACCAGTTCTGAGTGCACCTCAGGTACCAGTGAGGTCTCAAATGTAGCTAAACCTTTATGGCAGTAGTGATGGTGGTATTACTATTATTTGAGACAGAATCTTATATAGCCCAGGCTGGTCTCTTATTCTGTATGTAGTCAGAAATGATCTTGAACTCCTGGTCCTCCTGCCTCCATTTCCCAAGTGCTGGATGACAGTCTTGCACCTCCACACTCACCTCCACCCTTTGAAATGAGCTGTAGCTGTAGCCACCCCTCATATTCAAGTTGATGTTGGAAACATTAACCCCCCACTCACCTTCTAGACAATGGGCTTATTTTGGTTTTTATTTAATTTTCTTGTCACTGTAACAAAATGCCTAGCAGAAGCAACTTGAGAAAGGAAGGGTTTATTTCAGCTCACAGTATGGGCAGGTACAGTCCATCTAGGCAGGGAATGCAAGGCAGCAGGGGTGTGGGGCAGCTGATCACACTGTGTCCACAGCCAAGAAGCAGAGAGGGATGAATGCTGGTGCTCAGCTCACTTTTTCTTTTTTATGCCATCCAGTCCCTGACTCATGGAGTGGTGCTGTTCACAGTTAAGGTCTTCCCACCTCATCAAACTTTCCTATGAAAGTTCTTTTAAAAGAAGGGAGGAGAATCAGGGAATTAAGTAAAGGATTAATTGCTAGAGTCTTTCCCTCTTGTCCAGATGCCTCTCACTTGTCAGACTAGGGGGAAGTTTAGAGCAATAAACTTCTATTGAACCAAGAGAAAAGTGCCACACTTGCAGAAGAAAAAAGTTTTACACAGCAAATATGGATTAAACTCATATAAATTAATATACAGATTCATGCTTATATATTCATACATCTCCATTTAAACCAGTTGGGTCCAGTTTATGTGCTATCTCATAATTACATACCTACACACACCCATCCATACTTACATATGTATATTGAACAAAAGACCAAACACCAGTGCAAAAAGAACTTTCTCATTCTGGGTGAAAAATGAGCTCCCATTTTTATTGCACAGAGAAAGAAAAAGCTTCTATCCTTTTATTGCTAAATGAATTAAACCCAAATCTGTAAGAAAAAAAGTTTTGTTCTTTTTAGTAAGACTCACCCTGCCTTGTTATTAAGAAAGGGCCTGTTCTGTCCCATGGTAAGGAGAAGCCTGCCTGCTCCTTCTGCTCTCTCTGTAGCTTCTTCTGTTTTCCTCTTTCCCTCTACATTCTGCATATTGCTCTCTTAATATTTTAAGTTGCCTTATAATTTCTAAGTAATTCCACTCTGCACTCTCCTTCTAGTCTTGCTTTCTCTTCCTGCTCTGATGTAACAATGCTCTTGCTCCCACTGCCTTACTCCCAATGCTATGTTCCCAAATGCTATCTCTCCAATGTTATAACCTCCAATGTAATATTTCCCAGTCTTTTTTGTACCTTTTCTAGGAGAATAGACCACATGGTTTTTCCAAGCATCCCTTTTTAACAAAGGAACACTAGAAGTTCAAACATAAATTCAAATCATAAATTGAGTAAGAAGTTTACAATAGAGAATGTTTACATGCATATCCATTAAGTAATTATCTGGCTAAACATTCATCATCTGTCACCAGCTCTGCAAGTTAATGGAGAGTTAAAAACCATAACTTTTGTGACTAAGTTATTAGTGAAGTTTTGTATAGATAAACTCAGTCAATATTTTATCTTCTGTCCTTGCATCTATAGTAAATCATGAGTTATATTTTATGACCTTTGGTTAATGGTTTTACAACTTCTTAGAATGTGCTCTGCATGGCAGATGCCTGTTTGCTATGTCAGAAGCGATTAACTTGTGACACTAAAGACTGGCAGAGTTCTCATTGCAGTTTTGACACCAGAAAGGACTTAATAGCAGTCATAAAAAAGAGCTTAATAATTACTAATATAATTTTAGGAATTCTTACAGTATCTTCATTAAGAATTAAGAAATCCACCTATTTGTTTATATAGCATCACTACAAGACAGTACAACTTCATTGTTCTGCAGAAATCTGCTCAAAAGGGTAGGCTAATACCTAGTGATGGTTATATATATTTAGTAATAACAGGAAAACATATTAATAGCAGGAATATTTCCTAAAATGAAATCTCCTCGGCCTTGTCTGTAGAAGCAAATCCATCATTAATTTTAACAGTCCATAGCAGAGCCATCTCAGGAAGATCACCTGCTAGTTTTCAGCTTCTCCTTAATGGCTTCTGGCACTAATCTAGATAATCCTTCCTAGACTAGACTCCCATCTTGCCCTCTCCACTCACAAAACCAGCTACAGCCAACCAATATCCTTTGGTTCTTCCAAAATGTTTAAGTGTTGACTTCTCTTCCACACGTGATGGAAGAGATCACTCATAGCGCGGAGATTCAGAAATCAGCATTCTCAAGACGAGTGCTTTCCCATAGAGAGAGTATTAGAAACTAGAGAACATTGCAGGCCTTTCTGACCTGCCATGTTTCTTCTGCTTCCTGCATCAGGACAGGCTTTTTGCAGTTCCCTTATCTCCCCATTGAGATCACCCCAAACAGAAATACAGCTGCCTTGTGTTCTTGCTTAAAGTTCATTGACCAGAAATATATACAACACTCAGTCCTATTAGAACATGGATTGCTTCACTATAGAACAGGCCAGCCCCATGTGAGCTGGTTCACCCTAACCCACCAGTCGCTCCTCCAGAAAGGCTTCCTGGCACTCCTGGGAGGTCAGGTAACCTTCCTCTGCTGCCATAGCATCCTCTCACAGCACTTCCCATTGCGTATCAGCCCCATCTATCCACCCAGCAGTCTCCTCTCTTGCTCTGTCGAGCCACAGAGGGAAAAGGCAGCATGCAATTCATCTTTTCCTCTGGTTGGATAGCACTGTGACTGTTACTTCTCAAGGCTGGGGCCGAAGGGATGACCAAAGCTTAAACATTGTCACTGCTAGGTTCTTTAAATGTCTTCTAATTATAGTTTTTAAAATTTACCTGTCCTGGAAGTAGTAGGTGACAAGGGCCATGCAGGTGGGGTCAGCCCAGGGATGACTGTACTGGTAGGAGATGTTGGGGTGCTGTGTTCTCTGTTCCATGGAGTGACTGTAAAAATGGAGCTTTGTTCCATCATGGCTGGGCTAGACTCCAGGCTGGCAGGAGAAGGATTATGGGAAGGCATTGGAACCTGTGGGATAAATTAGCAAGGATATATTGTTATGGAAAAAAATGTCTATTTGGGTTGAACAATAGGAAAGCTGAGCAATGGATTGTTTGTGCCCACCCTGTCCAAATTCATGCACTTAAACCCTAACCCCCATGGGATGGTGTTTAAGTGAGGGGGAGGTAGGGTAGGTGGTCAGGTCATCAGGCTGAGAACACCCATAAGTAGTACCAGCGCCTTCATTACAAGAAGACAGAGCTGGGTGGTGGCACAGGCTCCTAATTAGTGTACTCAACAGGCACTCTTAGGTAGATGACCTAGGAAGAGGCTCTGTGTTGTTTCCAAACTACCTGCTTAGAGAAGGAAGCAAGGCAAAAGAATGCTCTTCTGTTTCCGGTGAGGCTCTGACAAACGTTCATCCTCTGGCATCGGCCTGAGGTAGTGCTCTTAGGACAAACCTCCTTGGGTTCCTCTAGCCTGAAAGAGTCTGGCAGAGCTTAGCCCTGTGCTCCTTCCCTTGCCTACCCCAGCACATCTCAAGCACACCCACCTCTTTTCCAGAGCTATTGCTCGGTTGTTCTTGGAGCTGTAAAGTCTCTTCTGCCTCCAGTCCCTCTTCTGTAGGTATTGCAGTGGCAGAGGAAGGCCACACACTGCTCATTGCAGAGTGCCTGGGTGTAGGCGACCAAGTCGACTCGTTCTGGGCCTGCAGCTGCTCCTGGTCCAGTGGGTGAGGTGTGGGGTCCTGCAGCTTCTCCATGGAAGCAGCTGAGCTGTCCCCTGGAGCTGAAGCATTGAAACCTCCCTCGCTGCTGGGCAGCAGGCTCCAGTCGGGGTACTCTGCGCTGCCTCTGGGGTCTTGTTGGTTGGAGGGCTGCAGGAGGCCCCGCTCCAGTTCCTTGTATTCATCCGAGTACTCCTCTGGTCCCCCGTCTTTGCCTAGAAAGGGCAAGTCTTTCCTGAGGTCCTCAAGGGAGTCTCCCCAAGCTCCTGAGGGGGAGCCCCTGCCCAGCATCATCTCTCCATAGTCCAGCAGCTGCCCAGGCCTCTGGACAGGTCTGTGCACGAAAGTGAGGTAAGACCGGATGGGGCCCGTGGTTCTGGGCTCGCAATTCTCCGGGCGCATGCAGTTCACCAGATAGCAGCTGCCCTCAAACCACCAGGCCAGGTCACAGCTGGTCAAGTCACAGCAAGCAGCTGTGCAGTCTCCCACGGAGAAGGTTTGAGACACCCGCATAATTCTAATGGTTTCCGGGTTAGGTGAAATGATGGCGTCGGAGTAAGTTCGGCCCTCAGAGCACTGCTGAGAGCTGCCGCCTGCAGACCAGAGTGGTAAATGAGTCAATACCCAAAGTCAGATTGGTGAGCAGACAAAGGAACTGCTAAGATCTCACAAGAAGAAGCACAAATGCCCATAAACACTTTGGGAAAATATCCAAGTGGCATCATACTCCTGGGATATAATACCAGCACTTTAGAAGTGGAGGCAGAAGGGTCAAGAGTTCAAGGTCATCCTTGAGAGCTGGAGGCCGACATGGGTGGGCTACATGGAACCTGGTCTCAAGAGACCAAATCAAACCCAAGTTCATAGGCAGAATTTAGATTTAAAGGTATATGACAGGTATGCACATATATGCATACACACATATGACTTGAAAGGAGAAAGGAGTCTACAGCAGGAGAAAGGTTTTGAAAGGAGAGGGAGGAAGAGGATAATGGCAGGGAAGGCTGACAGACCACCATGCTTTCCCTCATATGCAGACTGTAGTACACATGCATGCATATTCCAAGGAAGTCAATCCAGAAAACCAGAGGCTCCTCCATCCCTAGCTATTCAGCCAACCATCAACACTCCCTACAGAAGGGTCCACTGCACTATGTGTCCATCCATGTCTTTCCACTGATTCATCCATCCACCCACACTCACCCATGCGCCCACCCCTTTGTGCACCCACCCTTTATTCCCTTACCTCTCCACCCTGCTATTATTCTTTCTATCACATGTTTTTTCAACTATGTGTGTGCCTTTTTCCCTATACATTCCATCTCTTCATATAATTCCATTCTTCTCTACTTGTGTCTCTTTTTTATATAACTTACAACAACCCTTGTGTAAAAACTAGTTACAGAAGTAAGAGAAGAGTACTGTATCTTTGTTTTGTTGATGTTGCTAATAGATTTTTTTTTCTTTTTAAATCTCACAGGCTGATAATAGATCATCTGAAAGAAAAATGTCTAAGGAGAGAAAAAAACTTGTCGTCAGTACATTTGTCTAATCAAATTTTTTGTTTGGTTGGCTTTTGAGATGGATCTCACTATGTAGTCTTAGCTAACCTGGAATTCACAGGGGTCCATCTGCCTCTTGTTTCCCAAGTGCTGGGATTAAAGGTGTGTACACCACTATGCCTTGTTTTACTTTCCAAGTGGTTTCAGTCAGATTCTCAATAATAAACTATTCATCTTTCTACAGAGTCACTATAGTGGGCATTGGCATATACTACACAGAGTGCGGCCTGTTCATTTCTGTGACAAAACAATAGAAACAGACCTCAACAGCACGGGAGCTCCTTCCTAGTAAGGGATGATCATTCACAGTTGTTTTAGTAACTGTTGCTTTAGTCACAGACAGTTTCTAACAGGAAACATGTGAAAACAGCCACATGGTGCATAGGAACCACCTCTGAGTTACCTGTATACAGATCACTGCAATAGACAGATTTTTAGTAGCACAGTGGCAGGTGTCTCGTTAGCATGGTAGGTAGATTAGCAGTATCATAACAGGGCCAAAGCAGGGAAGATTGCTCATCTAGGTAAAGATACATGCTTCCAAGACTGATGGCCTGAATCTATACGGTAAGAGAAGAGAACTGAGTCCCTGAGCTGATGCTGACCTCCACCTCTCTCTCTCTTTCTCTCTTTCTCTCTCTCTCTCCCTCTCTCTTCCTCTCTCTCACACATACACACTAAATGAGTAAATGCAACATAATGCCAAGTATCAGCTCTGTGGTCCTTTTCCAATTTTTTTTAAAAAAAAAAAAAAGCAGAACATGAAGCTGATGGTGTGAGAATAAATTGTAAAAATGAAATTTTAGGTCTCAACATGAAAGATTCTTAGGTTCAGAGTTTCAATTTACACTCAAGTGTTAGCTGCCCCTGGGGTGCATCCCAGGGACTTGAACTAACATTTCAAAAGAACAAAGGACCCAAGATAGAGGCAATAAAACACCTGGGTAAACAGTCACTTAAAATCAGCCTTTGTAGTTATTGATTAAGAGGTAAAACTGCCTTTATGAGCCTTGTGAATATTGATATATAAACGGGCCCAACTCTGATTCAGGACTCTCTTTTGTCTGCATACAAGAGAGTCCTGGTGCACCAGTATCAATAAACCTCATGTTATTACAACGAGTCCTGCCTGTTGGTTCTCTGGGGGAGCGCGTCCCTTGGTTTTGGATGCTTAGAGTCCAACAATGGAGCGTGAAGCTGATGTCCCAAACACGAATCTAGTTTTTAAATCATGCAAGTACTTTTGCTCCATCATTTTTCTGAGAAGAACCAGATCTAGGATACAGAGGAAACACTAATTTACTAGAGCTGAGCACAACAAAACCACACATCTTAGGAAGATCAAGAGAGAATGGGGGAACAGAGGTAAGAAACCCTAACCTCCCCCAAAACATTTCATTTTTATGACATTTTCTCCTTGATATATATGAAGACCAAGCCAGAAGTTTCTTCCTGACCCACATGGCCAGATGTATTTTCATTTCCTTGAAGACATTTGTTCTGTCCTGCAGCAAGTGAATCCTGGAGTCTGGCCCTGGCCAACATAAAACCACGGGAGCCAACACTTACAAGTCTCCCAGGATATGACAATGGTTTGCTAATGACTTCCTACCTGCCACAGCGGCCAGCAGCAGCAGTGAAGAAAGTACTCCTGGTGGGGACACCATTCTGCCTCACACAGGATGAGGCTTCCAAGGCTGTGGATTTGGAACAGACCCTCTTTGCTGGTTGATGAGCCAGCCAGATGTAGTCTTCTAGAACTTCAAAGAAAACAAAACAGAGACAAAGAAGAAGAAAGGATTAGGTAAATGTAGAATGAAACACATTGTTCCTATCATGTATTTATGTTACTGGGAAAGCTGTCCTGTTCACAAAATGGAGTCATATCCCAAGCAGCCATCTCTCCAGAGAAGTTTGTTAAAATAGCCAGGACAGCTAGTTCCTAAAAAGACAAAACAAGCCACGCATAATGGCACATGCCTTTAATCCCAGAACTTGGAAGGCAGAGGCAGGTAGATCTCTGTGAATTTGAGGTCAGCCTAGTCTATGTGAGTTCCAGAACAGCCAGAGCTAAATAATTCCTCAAAAACAAAAACAAAACAAAAAGCAAAAGGTTTAAGTCAGCTCACCCTACAAACTATAAATGAAGACCAATCAATTGAGAAAAACAAGGCTCTATATCAGTGTCTAATAGCAAAGGAGTCAACGACTGTCAACTGAATTTAGCAGACTCAAAGGCAGAAGAGAGGAAACGCTGCTTAGCGGGTAAAGGGGAGGCTTTGGGCATGTTGAGAGAGGAGGCTGCTACTACGAGAGATAACCCTGGCTAGCAAGAAGTGGAGCATTCCAGTGATAAGTAGGGGGAACTATACTGGACAGTTTAATGTCAACTTGACACAAGCTAAAGTCATCTGAGAGGAGGGAGCCTCAATTAAGAAAATGCTTCTGGGCTAGAGAGTTGGCTCAGTGGTTAAGAGCACTGACTGTTCTTCCAGAGGTCCTGAGTTCAATTCCCAGCAACCACATGGTGGCTCACAACCATCTGTAATAGGATCTGATGCACTCTTCTGGTGTGTCTGAAGAGAGTGACAAGTGTACTCATATAATATAAATAAAAATAAATAATATTTTTAAAAAATGCCTCAATTTTTTTTGGAATGCCCCTGTGGGGCATTTTCTTAATTAGTAGCTGATGTAGGAGGGCCCAGCCTATTGTGGGTGGGGCCATCCCTGAACTGGTCGGCTTGGGTTCTATAAAAAAGCAGGCTAAGCAAACCATGGGGAGCAAGCCAATAAGCAGCGCCTCTCCATAATCTTTGCATCAGCCATTGCCTCCAGGTTTCTGCCCTGCTTAAGTTTCTGTTCTGACTTCCTTTGATGATGAACGATGACATGGAAGTGTAAGACTAAGCCCTTTCCTTTCTAACTTGATTTTAGGTCATGGTATTTCATGGCAATGACAGAAATCCTAACTGAGGCAGGAGTGTATATGCTTTGTCTAGTTAGTTCCAAGCTATGAAAGAGGGGTAAAAATTAGGGAAGCTATCAATTAATAAAGCCCTGCCTACTTGGAGCTAACTGCTGTAGAAGGTATTATTTAGCCTCATGAAGTACTAGAGACGGCAATCCAGCTTTCCAGAAGTCTCTTGGCAGGCTGACTTCCTGGACTGTGTTATAGATAAAAGGCTGGGTTCCTGGACAGGTTTCCACATGTGGGTCAGAGTTCTGCTTCTCTGTATGGTACAGCTACTAGCATTTGTACTTTCCATGTCTCAGAGCCCATATGCCCTGTTTTTTCATTTCTAACTCGTGAATATGTTCTTTATTTACCAACTCTGATACCAGAATTTCTTAGAATTACAGATGGCCAAGTGGTAGAAGAGTTATGTTGTTGTTGTTGCTCTTTGTTTATGGGTTTTAAAGTGTTTGGGTTTGTATAAAGTCATGGAAGACATAGAGTGAATAATAGCTGTTTTATTGAACTTTCAAATCCAAAGGTTTTTTTTTTTTAAACAAAAACCTTTTGGCCGTCTGCTGATTAAGTTTTTAAAGAGACAAACACAGTCTGGATCCTGACCTCACCCATTTGATCACTACCATATTCTCCCTTACAGAATGAAATGTTAATCCCAGTATTCAGGAGGGAGAAGCAGGATGATCACAGGTTCAAGACCAGCTTGGGCTACATGAAACTCTGCTTCAAAAGAGACAAAAACATCCTTATGGGTAGAGAGTTGGCTCAGGTGATCAACAGGACCTGGTGATGGAGAGACTGGAAGGTGGGAGCTAAGGGCAAATCCCAGGGGAGTCAGCAAGCACCGGAATAGTTGCCATTATTCAGAGTGGGAAACAGAGAGAAATGTACCAGAGCTGCTATGCAGGACACTGTGGCAGCCACATCAACCAGAGACTTCCTCTGAGGCCTGGGTGAAAGGACAGAAAAAATGTAGTTCTGTGTCCCTGTCTAGGGACAGACTTGGCAGCACTTGGGAGGCAGAGGAAATTGGATCTCTGTGAATTCCCGGGCAACATGGTCTACAGGGCAAGTTTCAGGACAGCCAGAGCTACATAACAGAGAGTCCACATCTCAGAACAAACAAACAAACAAATAAATACAGAGCAAAGCCCTTTGTGAAGGACAGACATACACATTCACACACAGACACAGATTCACAAGACAGCCTGCAGTCAGGCACAAATCCATACTCATGCAACGGACAGACAAGGCAGAAGACACAGGGAGCCCTAAAGTAGAGAATTCAATGACTCTCTTAGTTAAATAACAACAAGGGTATTATTTATTATTGGTGACTTGGAGTTTATTACTAATGCCTTTAGTCCATGCAGACATAAATCCTACAACCTTAAAGAACTGAATTGTGCAGCCACCAGAAAGAGCTTGCACAGACTCTTCCCCAGAGCTTCCAGATAAGAATGTAAGCTGCTAAGTAGTTGTTTGATGCAGATTGAAACATTGCCCAACCAGAGGACAGAGAATGGTTCTTCAGGCCCATGAAACTTATTAGGTTTCCTCCCTTGGGTTATGAAAAGTTATGGGTTAAGAAGACTCTTTAAAGGTTGGAGAGATGGCTCAGCAGTTAAAAGCACTGACTGCTCTTCCAGAGGTCCTGAGTTCAATTCCCAGCAACCACATGAAGGCTCACATCCATCTGTCATGAGATCTGATGCCATCTTCTGGTGTGTCTGAAGACATAAAATAAATAAATAAATCTTTAAAAAAAAAAAAAAAAAGCCAGCAGTGGTGCACGCCTTTAATCCCAGCACTTGGGAGGCAGAGGCAGGTGGATTTCTGAGTTCAAGGCCAGCCTGGTCTACAGAGTGAGTTCCAGGACAGCCAGGACTACACAGAGAAACCCTGTCTCAAAAAACAAACAAACAAACAAAAACAACAAAAAAACAACCCAAGATTTTAGAAGAGGTAAATAATGAAGATATTAGTTATGAGACCGAGAGAGACTGAAGGGACTCAGTTCTTAGGATGCTGGAGCAGGAGACAGCTCTTTCAAAGGTTGTTAAAGACTGTCACCTTTGGCTCTCTGTGATTAGAACTGTTGGCCTTAGTTTTGTAGTAAACATATTATTTTTTGGGGGCAGGGACTTACAATTTACCTCTGATTTGCTAATGTATACTAGGATGTCCTCAGACTCACAGAGCCTCTGCATCCTAGGAGCTGGGATTAAAGGCATGTATCCAATACCTAACTGCAAACACACTTTCAACGATTTCTGTGAGACTATTAAGAACCTGATATTTAGCCAGGGATGGTGAAGTACACTTCTAACTTCAGCACTGGGGAGACAGAGGCTGGTGGATCTCTGTGGGTCTGGGGTCAGTCTTCTGGTCCACATAGCAAATTCCAACACAGCCAGAGCTATGAGATAGAAAGACCCTGTCCAAAAACAAAAGCAAAACAACAACCAAAACCCAACAACAGCAGCAAAAAAACCTTGCTGTATCATTTGTAGTTGGTGGCAGCCTAGAGGAGACGTTTCAGCCAAGCAGGTTCTCTTGGCCGACTTCAGTACTGGCTTTCCGACTACCCACTGCTCTCAAGACTCGGACACCTTGAGGAAGCTGCAGAGTAACTACAGCTGTTTACTGCTGAAGCCAAACTCTTCTAACTCCGAAAGGCACTATTCCAGCCAAGGCTCCAGCAGCCTTTTGTTCTTATAAGCCAAGAAGATCCTGCAACCATTTCACACAGGACAAGAAGGGCCTGTCTCTTGGTGGCCCAGCAGAAGACCTATGACCCTAGGTGCAAGCACAATCCTTCATGTACCTTAAAGGACTGTGCTACAATTGGTATTAAAAACTTTTGCCATACTCCCTTCTATTACGAGCAAGGTGCTTGGCTCAGTTTGTCGGGCAGCCGGGTGTGACCATCCTGTACTGTCCCTGGTGTTGCAATATTAGGATCATTCAAAACTTCTGTTACATACTGAAAATCCCAAAGGCTTCCATCGTCCTCCAACACACAGTAGGATCAGGCCTATCACAGCAATACAAAACTCCCTGGTTTTGACTTCTGTCCTAGTCACTGTCCTATTGTTATGAAAAGGTGTCATGACCAAGACAACTCTAATAAAAGAAATGATTTAACTGTAGGCTTGCTTACAGTATCAGAGGGTTATCCTATTACCATAGTAGAAATTTAGTGCCACTCCCGGTGCTGGAGCCATAACTAAGAGCTACATCCTGAACCGCTGGCAAGAGATGTCAGGCCTTGTGTGGGCTTTCAAAAGCCCACACCCAGTGACACACTTCCTCCAACAAAGTTACAATCTACTCCAACAAGGCCACACCTCCTGATCCTAATAATCCTTCTTAAAAAGTGCCATTCCCTGATGACTAAATGTACAAATATATAAATTATAGGGACCATTCTTATTCAAACAACCATATATATGTATATATATGTGTTTATATATATGTGTGTGTTTTCTTCATACAGTTTTCCCTCTTCCAACTCATATCCTCATTTTTTTCCCATAAAATTATTCAAATATTAATCAGGAGAGCTGATTACAATCGATTTTAATTTTAAGTAAAAAGTGGCTTCTTTGTAAGCTTTAGTCTGAGTTTTTTCAAGTAAATTGGTAGTAAATTTAAATTTTTTAATTTAAAAATTAAAAATCTAGGGGGGTTCAAAGGAACTAGAACAATAACCTAAAAGTTACTTCATACCTTTATCTTTACAAGAAAGCAAATCTTCTTTCAAAGCATTAAATGTAATTAACCGGATATTAGATTGGCATGCACTTAGATCAGATCTGTTATATTTATTGTTTTTCTAAAGATGTTACAAGGAAACATACATGAATTTCCTGATGTTTCTAATAAAACTTGACTTTATACATAAAAAAAAAGTTTTAGCCACATTAAAATAATTCTACTTTTAGTGCCATATTATTTTGAAAAAAAACAAAAACAAATTTTTTTCATGAACATTTTTATCTCAAAAATAACTTGTATTGGACTGGAGAGATGGCTCAGCTTGGTGGCTAAGAGCACTTGCTGCTTTTCCAGAGAACTCAAGTTTGGTTCCCAATACTCACACAAGGCATCTCACAACCATCTGTAACTCCAACTCTAAAGGTTTCTGCGAGAACCCACACACATGTACCATACACACAGCTACATAGTTTTAAAAGCTTTTTTTTTTTAATGTAACTTGTACTTAACGGTTTGTTGTTTCTTTTATGAGACAGGATCTCGAATAAACCAAACTGACTTAGAACTTGATAGATTAGCCAAAGATGACATGATCATCTTGCCTGAATTCAGGACTTAAGATGGGTGTGGTGGCACATGCCTTTAATTCCAGCACTCAGGAGGCAGAGGCACGAGGATCTCTGAGTTTGAGGCCACCCTGGTCTACATAGTGAGTTCCTTGACAGCTAGGACTACACAGAGAAACCATGGTTTCTAAAAAAAGCATTTGTGTAATATTATCTTATTTTAATTATTTTCTATATGGGACCCTAAGTTTGGAGTCTAGCACCTAGGTCAAGAAGCTCACAAGTGCCTGGAACCTTAGCTCTAGGAGTTCAAATTCCATGTGGCATACAGACACATCTATACACAAATCAAAAATAAAAATATTTATTAAAAATAAAAACAACAGCATCCCTCTGTATTTCCAAAGTAGGCCTCCGACACCAGGGTTTGAGCAATTCTTACAGCTCAGCATGTAGGAATTCTATTCTCTTCTTTAGTTCTTATAGAAATTCCAGTAAGTAGGCCTTACTGTTTTCTCTTTTAAGATGAGAACCCTGAGGCTTAGAGATTATAGTTTCCTTAATGTGAGGTTGCCACTAACAGCTGAACCACAACCCTAAGCAGGCCATCTTTCATATCAGGCTGTCACCCAACCCTGCACACACACACACACAACCCAACCTCTGCCCCAAACAGACATCTTTATTTCCAGAGATTGGTTTAAAAAGAAAGAAAGATTCTCTGTTGGGTATGGGGGGGACTTAAGTCAAGAACAAACCTTAAACATATGCATTCTTTTATAACTCACTGAAGCTCTCCTTCAGCTCTCTAAACTGTGAGGATGTGAACTCAGTGACTGGTTATCTTAATGAAAGAAAACACATCCCCTGCCTTGGCATTTTACACATCAAAAATGTGATGTATGTCCCTGTTACCCGTGGTTCTAAAAATTCCCGATACATGTTACACACACACACACAAAATCTCCTTTTCAGTTTGCAGAGAACAGAGAATTCAGCCTTTCTCAGTGAGTTCTATGTTTAGTATCATATTGATATCTCTACTTTGCCCCATCTTTATTAGAAATAAATAAAATCATGAGCACAAAATAAAAATTCACATGTGACATAACTTCAGTCGTCTTAGTGAGGAATTTTCTCAGGCACCATGCTTTTCAGGAATAAATAAATACACACATTCACCTTGAAAATCTTTGTGTTTTTTAGGAAATGTGAGCTATATATTTTTCCATTATTAATAAAAATATCACTTAGCTTTTCTGTTCAAGCAGTAGGAAAAATATCAACATCTAACCCACAAATGAAAATGTTCAGTAAAGATGAGTATGAATATAATCACGCTTGCTCTCTCCCTTTATACAATTATGAGAACAAATGGTGTTGAGAACGAAGACTAGTCATCCCAGCTTTGTGATCCTGATAAATCTGTGCCATTCCTTGGAGGGAATTCAAAGAGCAGGAAAGAAAGCCTTTAAACAGTGTTAAGCTTCTGGTGACGGTAAAGAGAGGAGATAAATGCATTTGGTAAATGGTAGCAAGGACCACGTCAACACGAAATTTAAAGGTAATAATTCTTCAGTCTAAGGCATGCAATTTGAAAGGTTGGAAAGATTCCCAAATCTCCTTCCTCCACGAAACAGGGAGACCATCAAATCATGCAACTATCCAGGACTGCTTTTCTTAGATGTCCAGAGGAACCCTTAGAAGTCCCCTTCTTGGTTTTTTTTCCCCCCACTGGCACCTCCTACCTGCTTGCTATCTTCGTTGCTGACAGTTGGCCAGCTGGGCTGGGAGATGAGGTTCTGCACCTGAGGTGGCTGCTGGGGACACTGAAGCTGGGCACTACTAGCTCATTGGAGCTTCATTCAACACCCCACTGCCCAGCCTCATAAACACATTCATACCCTGCATCCCTAAGCAGAGGTAAGGAGGAATCCCAACTACACCCTAGCTAGAAATCTGGGGACCTGGAGTCCAGATTAAAAGCCTCTGACAATTGCACAGAACAGGTACAAAATGCATTTAGCAAATGCCAGCACTGAATGAACTTTAAAGAAACCGATTCTTAGGTTTAAGGTTAGCTGCCCGAGTCTCCCTGACTCCACCCTGCTGAGAACCCATCGATCCAAACAAGAACGCAGGCAGCTGAGTGCAGCTCTTACCTCCATCCCCAGCGGATCTCCAGGCTCCGTGGTGCTCCAGACCGCCCAGCAGCTGATGTCCAGTTGGGACACCTGTGAGGCACACCTGCAGGCGACACCTGCCCACCCCTGCGGCTGCACAGACAGACGCTGCCAGCCCCTGCTGGTGATTCAGCGCCTTTCTGCCTCCCGGGTTACCAGGGCGACGCATACGCACGCGCACACACGCCCCTAGGGATGGCCTGTGCCGCAGCCCGCACCGCCCCGTTAAGCAGAGGGGCCTGTTTGTTTCCCTGCTCTGGTCCCTCGCCCACCTCTTTCCTGTCATGGTTCCAAACTGTTGAAGGGATGCACAGGTCTTCTAGAAAAATGCTCCACCCGGGCAGCAAGCACTGCTTGGCTCAGACTACTCCAAGTCACCTGGTTGTTCAAGTTTTGTTTTCAGCCATGCCTTTTGCACGATACCCCTAACTCCCCCCAGAACTTATCTGCTTGGTTTAAGTGCTGCTTTAAACTCATGAATGTTAAACGGAACCTACATCGACACAGATCAACTCTTTTTGCAGATAAAATGGGTGCCGAGTACATTTCAACGTTTGTGTCTTCTTGTGTGAATCTTGAGTCAGAGGAAATTCCTAGTCAGTGGAACACCATTCCTTGTATTTTCAGTATTGTAATAAGGATATGAAACTGTCTAGAAACTGGTATCAAGGGACAGAAAGGATGGGCAGAGTATTCTTTATACATCCCATCATGGCTTAACGACTGAGTTGCGCACTAGAATAAGCCTGCACTATCGTCTTTGTGGAGATACAGCAGACAAGTTACAAATCTACTAAATGTCTCCTGTTAGAAAATGGAGATGAATGACCCAAGAGCTACAGTAGTCCACCCTAGGACTCCTAAGGCTGAAGTAGGAGAATGGCTACATAACACTCTTTCAAACAATAAATTAAAAAGCCAGATACAGTTACGCAAGTCAGGATGATCACCCAGTTTGAAGGTGTCCTAGTGTGTCTAGCAAGTTCCCGGCCAGCCCAGGCTACTTAGTGAGACTTTTCTTTTAAGAGGGACACTGAGAAGGGTCAGCCAGTAAAGAGACTTACTTTACCAAGTCTGATGACCTAAGTTAGGTCCCTGAAGACCCACATAAAATTGGAAATGACTCCACAAATTGCCCTCTGGCCTCCACATGTGTACTTACAAACAGCATACATTTAAAAGCACCATACAGGATGAATGTGTTAATGAATGGAGATAATGAACCACTAAGGAGAAGAGAGTGAGCTATAAAACTGAGAGGGGGCCCAGGCCTTTAATCTCAGCCCTCCAGATGCAGAGGCAGCCACAAAGCCAACATAGTTTACAGTGGGAGTTCCAGGACAGCCAAGGCTACATAGAGACCTTGTCTGTAAAAACCAAAAAATAAGACTAAGAATAAAAATAAGCATGGACTAAAAAGGGGGAAAAATTGTTAATTCAATCACTAAATGGACTTAAAGGGCAAACACCAAACCTCACTGAAGGAAGACATTTCCTCCTCTTGTGGTACATAATGATAGCTAGAGAAATGAAAAAGATGCTGGCAGTGAAGAAATTCAGGAGACACTGAGTCGTTGACAAAGATGGGAATGGTTACATCAGTGTACAACTCCTCCAGCCCTCATCAGGACAAATTTAGGAGCAAAACAGACAAGGTCATCAGAGATACTAATGGAGATAAACAACTTCACATCCCTACAGACAACTATAAAATGAGGACCTACTTTCAACTTTTCTCGATCCAAAACAACCAAACTGCTTACATGAAAACTAAAATCAGCTTGTCTTTCATTTGTCCATCATCAATGTGCTGAATGAAATGCCAGTCTCCTTCAGACTGCTGTGAAAGACATCTCCGGTATTCAGTGGACACTCACTGAGCACACCCCCTTCCCTCCTCCCCCACTTACCAGACAGGCTTAAAGAGAAATGATTCAAGCATTTGTCAAGTTTTTTCCTGATTGTTCACTTCTATGTTTTCTAAGAAATTTTGCAAAATAACAATATGGAACTCTTTTTGAGGGAGGGACAAAGTAAAGTTCAACAAGGCGAAAATACATTGTACACTGCACGTGAATGGCAAAAACTGCTATGGGGCAGGGCCACTAAATCTTTGGCCTCATGATATAGTTCAATGGCAGACTACTTGTCTGCTAACAATTTAAGAGCAGAAATTTCACAAAAGATAATCTTTTTGTTTTCCGTTAAAAATCAAAACCAAAACTACCTCTCAAGATATTACAAATTGGGCTGGAGAGATGGCTCAGTGGTTAAGAGCACTGACTGCTTTACCAGAGGTCCTGAGTTCAATTCCCAGTAACCATATAGTGGCTCTCAACCATCTGTAATGGGATCTGACGCCCCCTTCTGGTGTGTCTGAAGACAGCTACAGTGTACTCATATACACTAAATAAATAAATCTTAAAAAAAAAAAAGATATTACAAATTACTAGGTTCTCAAATCTTTCAGTTTGCCCATTAAAGACTACAGTGGCTTATGTTCCTTTTCTCCTGAGTTATATTTTGTCATAAGAGTTAAACAAGGAAAGTACATCATATAGACACATAAACAAAATTATACTTTCATGTTTTTATAATTGATGGCCTAATAGTATACTACATAGTTCATATTGTGATATTAACCCATTTCAATGTTTCTGCAACGTGACATATTGTGGTCTTTTAAACTTAATTCTACCAAATAAACACCATCCTCCTCTACTACGCTGCTTAAATATGTGCATCACACTGCTCCTTCAAGCTTTAATGTTTACAATTATGATTAAAATAGACAGTTCCCGTCCTTCCCTTCATCAGTATGAAAGGCATACCACCCTCTTATAAGTTCAAATTGTTTTTAGGTGTTTTAATTTGGGGATGACAGGTAAAAATGTCACTTCATTCTAAATTTCCTTATTTTTGTCAGTGTCTTACTCTATAGCCTAGGCTAGCCTTACACTAATGACAATCCTCCTGCCCCAGCCTTCAAAGTGTCAGGAATTTAATATAAGAACACACATTTGATAATTCCCACTGAAGAGTAACATGGAGGGCTGTTTTCCCTATAGCAATAGAGCAACAGCAACAAATCCCACCACAAACAAGAAAGTTGGACTCAGTCTACAAAACAAACACTTTATTTACTGTACATTTTTCTTTATAGAACATTTACAAAAAAGTATTCTTTATTCACTCTGCAAAGTATTTCCATCTTACTAGTAACAAAACTGAAAGTTACTTTTCTTCTGAATTTTCCTCTTAGAAAAAAAATAATTCTCATGTTGTTAAGCTGAGTGTAATCATTGCCAAGCTAAGCTTTGTCAGTTATCAGCAAATTATTAACACTAATCAGAACAGTTACTAGAACTCAAAGTGGAAATGTGACTCATCACTTAGTCACTACATACTATCAGCTGACAAAACTAAGTCTGATATACAACAGCTGTCATCCACTACAGATGGTCATGGCTTTTTCACTTAAGTTTCTGAACTTACAGAATGTAAGACAATGCAGTCTCAAGAATTCAATGGCTTACTTTTTCTCTTAATAAAATGATTTAAATCATATTGGTGCCTAATTCAAACAATAGTTAGCCCTGAGATAACGTCCATTACTTGAAGTCTTGATGGAAACAAGTCTGTTACAAGCTGAGAAGCTATGTCCTTTAAACAAAAGTCCACACATTCTGAACATAAGCATGCTTTCATTTATTACAAACACCAGTTTTTAACTCTGAGGACACGTGATATAAAGTAAAACGTTAACTGCTTTTGCTGTACTAATCATCCGGTTTATTAATTCTTTTATATTAGACCTAGCTTTCCTGAAAGGTTGAGATGTGCAGATTCAGAACTAGTGCAAACAAACAGTTAAAGCTGGAACTGGGGAAGCTTTTCACAATACTACATCCAACGTGCACAGGAGCCCCCAGTGATCACTGGGAAATCTACCACAGTCCAGTTTTTCCAACCCAACAAGGTCTAAACTTTGAGGAATAAGGTGCCCCTCTTCTGCTCTGAAAAATATTCGATCAAAACGATGCTTATAAGCAGCAGGAATTCTGAGATTATTATTTGCTTTTGGATCCCATGTATACCGGCAATGTTTAGGTTTGCCCAAAAATTCCCAGGCATCAAAAACATTGTCAGGTAAACCACCACATTTGATAACCTGGCAAGAGAAAGAATATTATGTAAGGTTCATATATTTACTCCCCACCCTCAATTTAAAAGGTGTTTGATATTAGGACTTTTAAGTGCAACTTATGTTGTCATTTTTCAAGACAAGGTTTTTATTGTTTTGTAATCCTAGCTGTGCTAGAATTCACTCTGTAGACCAGGCTGGTCTCGATCTCAGAGATCTGCCTGTCTCTGCCTACCAAGTGCTGTGATTAAAGGCATGGGCCACCATACTTAGCAATAAAATATTTTAAAAAGTTGATTTCAACTCACAAGAGGATTAGATCTTACATGTAGGAATGCTACAAATACCCTCAACTTTTAAAATTTAAATTCTTGTAATTATTATGCTATTCTAATACTTGCTTATCTAATGTATAGCAGGGTTATATTAATATTGTAATTAATATTGTAAAGGCTTCTTTTGTGCATATTTTATACAAAAGCTACAACAGTTTTTTCTACCTTGTATTTCAAGTCCATAATACCTTGGATAAAATGAATCCAAATTAATTTCCATAGCAATACTCTCCCCACAAACACTGAATCAACTCTGTGACTTACTTCTTGATCTCTTAAATTTGTATCTCCTGCAAATATAACAGTAGTTGAATCTGGAGCCTCTTGCATTTTTTGAAAAACAGTTTTTAATTGACTTATTCGTTCTGCAGAATGTTCTCTGGTGCTCTCCAAATGGGATGTCATAAGGCAAAATTCATTTCCACCCAAAGTCACCTACAACAGAATAATTACAATTGAACTGGCCACTGGCCACTAGTGCTGGTAACAGATAAGTGCCCCTTCTCCAGTAGCTCCAGGCCATCAATGGCTCACACCTCTCTAGGATGCAATTCCAAGGTAAACAGACTGCTATAAAAGGTCCCAAACAAGTAAAAGGACAGCTGCCTCCCTGTTCCACGAAACCACAGTTACTTGCAAACACAGACAACTCTCTTTTTTTTTTTTTTTTTAAAGGTTTTGGTTTTTTGGTTTTTCAAGACAGGGTTTCTCTGTGTAGTCCTGGCTGTCCTGGAGTTCACTCCGTAGACCAGGCTAGCCTCGAACTTAGAAATCCTCCTGCCTCTGCCTCCCAAGTGCTGGGATTAAAGGCGTGCGCCACCACTGCCCGGCCCCACAGACAACTCTTATTTATTGCTCCAATAATGGCCAGGCACAGATACTGAAAAATAATGTTAATTGAGTGAGAGTCATGTATCATCTGCAATTAAGATATTAGTACACAGAATGTGTTGCAATGCCTACAGAATAATTTTAATTCATTCAAACCTATAATCTGGATCCTGCCTACATCTTAACCTCCTGTCAACACTCCACTACCTCTCCACACTCAGGATGGTGGTAATACTGTCAACTTTATAGAATCTACAATCACCCAGAAGGAAAATTTCTGGGAATGTCTGAGGGAAATTTCAGATTAGCTTACTTAAGGTGGGAAGATCTACCCTAAAATGTTAAGGGGCACCAATGGGAGATGAGGTCACAAACTAAAAAAAAGGGGGGGGAAGCAAGCTAAATATTAGAAGTCATCACTTTGCTTTCTG
>JANHMN010000006.1:35946587-36012135 GCA_030674055.1 Rhabdomys pumilio
TTTTTTTTTTTTTTTTTTTTAAAAGGTTTTGGTTTTTTGGTTTTTCAAGACAGGGTTTCTCTGTGTAGTCCTGGCTGTCCTGGAGTTCACTCTGTAGACCAGGCTAGCCTCGAACTTAGAAATCCTCCTGCCTCTGCCTCCCAAGTGCTGGGATTAAAGGTGTGCGCCACCACTGCCTGGCCCCACAGACAACTCTTATTTATTGCTCCAATAATGGCCAGGCACAGATACTGAAAAATAATGTTAACTGGGTGAGAGTCATGTATCATCTGCAATTAAGATATTAGTACACAGAATGTGTTGCAATGCCTACAGAATCATTTTAATTCATTCAAACCTATAATCTGGATCCTGCCTACATCTTAACCTCCTGTCAACACTCCACTACCTCTCCACACTCAGGATGGTGGTAATACTGTCAACTTTATAGAATCTACAATCACCTAGAAGGAAAGTTTCTGGGAATGTCTGAGGGAAATTTCAGATTAGCTTACTTAAGGTGGGAAGATCTACCCTAAAATGTTAAGGGGCACCAATGGGAGATGAGGTCACAAACTAAAAAAAAGGGGGGGGAAGCAAGCTAAATATTAGAAGTCATCACTTTGCTTTCTGACTGTGGACACAATGTGACTAGCTGCTCCTGCCTTACCATGACGTCAGTACCCTACAACTATATGTCAAAATAAACTCTTCTTTTTAAGATTGCCTTTGCCATATAGTTTGTCACACTAATTAGAAAAATAACTAGTTGCCGGTGGTGGCGCACGCCTTTAATCCCAGCACTTGGGAGGCAGAGGCAGGCAGATTTCTGAGTTCGAGGCCAGCCTGGTCTACAGAGGGAGTTCCAGGACAGCCAGGACTACACAGAGAAACCCTGTCTTGAAAAACAAAAATAAATAAATAAATAAATAATAAACAAACAAACAAACAAATAAATAAATTTATCTGTAAAGGCGATTCTTTCAAAAACAATCAAATGGAAAACAGCCCAAACTTAAACTTACATTTACACACAGAAGGTTTCTCATCATTTTGGTATTTGGATAAGGAATAATTTCTTGACTTTTAAATTTCACTCTTCCTTTCTTCAATAGTATAGCTGTAAAATATCCTTCTTCATTACCTTCAAACATTTGTGGAAAAAGTTTAGAGAACAAAGTCAATTGATGGCCTGGGTGTTAACTGTATCTTATACTTTATAAATTACGTAATTGTAATAGTTGTGCTTGAGTTATATTTGAGAGAAAAGAGCCTTTTAATTGGACAAAAAGGGAGAAATGTAGATTGCCCTGGTGCTGTTTGTATTTTGATGTTAATTCCACTTTCTCAAGAGAGGCTGCCCAGACCAGGAGTGGAGGAGTGGATCACATACTCAGGTGAATTCATATGAACCTCTCCCCATTTTAACTAATCAAATAAAGGTTAGAGCCTCTGACTGGGTAGTGAAAGGGAAAGGTGGGGCTGGAAGTTTTAGAGAGGGAAAAGAGAGGAAGTAGAAGGAAGATGGGGCAGAATCAAATGGCCTGGAGGAGCCACAAGTAGCGAGGGAATCTCATAGCTGGGGAATAAAATAGTGTAGTGCTAGGTGTGCAGCTTATAACATTATAACTGAGTCGTGGGATCTTCGTACAGGCTTATTGGGGTTAGAGATTTACCACAACAGAGTACTTTCACTTTACCACAAGCTCCTTTACTATAAGGAGCAAATCATTTAAATGGGACCAAATCTTTAAGCCTCCATTTTGAAGTAGGCTAACCAAGTGCTATGTTTCTGTCCTTTATCAAAATTTAACAAGAGATACAAATGATGTTTAACTAAGAACAAATGTGTGATAATGACATGCCTTGTTGGGAGCCGACTTTTAACAGAAAGCAGCTAGAAAGCAGCTATCCATGCCTGTAAGGCGCACGTGCTAGCCACGCCTCCAAGGCTTATGTCATATCCACGCCCCTTGTAGGGGCGTGGCAAAAGTATATAAATACCCCAGATTTCCCTTCAATAAAAGACTAGACTTGAGACTGGATCAGAACCTCTGTCTTGTCTCCATTCCTAGCATCTCTTCCCCTTATCTCTCTCCCTCTAGACCCTGACCTGAAGACTGGAGCAAGCCGCAACATTTTTTGTTAAGTCTTTTGTCTCAAACCAGGTAGAGCGGAGTCGGTTGCAACAATGCCTCAATAATCAATTTTAGCAAATATACAAGTCTGAAATTTTAGAACTTTGTTTTCCTAAAAAGAAATATGTTTCAATTATTTTTCCATTTATTAACACTAAGCTGTAAAATAACCTTTAAGTATCCTGTGTTGGGGTTGGGGAGATGGCTCAGTGGTTAAGAGCACTTGACTATTCTTCCAGGGGACCCGAGTTCAATTCCCAGCAATCACACAGTGGCTCACAACCATCTGTAATAGGATCTGCTGCCCTCTTCTGGTGTATCTGAAGAAAGCAACAGTGTGCTCACATACATAAACTAAATAAATAAATCTTTGTCGGGCAGTGGTGGCGCATGCCTTTAATCCCAGCACTTGGGAGGCAGAGGCAGGTGGATTTCTGAGTTCAAGGCCAGAGTGGTCTACAGACCAGGACAGCCAGGGCTACACAGAGAAACCCTATCTCAAAAAAACAAAAGTATCCTGTGTCTTCCTTAGTTTCCTCAGTCCCATTTGTGCCCTTTGTAACAGCCTCTCATTTTTTTTCCTTCATTGATTTATTTTTCAAAGAACAGTGTAGTTTAGATGGCAAGAAGAACATTACCTGTAATAATTTTGTAATTGCTTGCTCTCTTCTTTAGGTAGGCAGTGTATGGGGGAATAACTTCCTGTAGAAATACCACATCTGGACTGTACCTAATTAAAAAGACCAATTTAACAACAGAAGCAAGTCATTCATTTTCAGCCACCTAGAGAAAATTCCACAATACATACATATAAAACAACTGTTACCTGAACCCCTAGTACTCAATGCTTATACTGACATTTATCTATGTATTATTTACTACACAGTGCCATAATGACCAATAGACTGGGTGTATAGTTCAGTGACAACACTTGCTTAACAAGGCCAAATTCAATCTCAGCATCCCCTACACATCACCCACACACAATATACCAGTGGAATTAAAACAGAAAACACTATATATACTACACTGAGCATTTGCAATGGTTATATACACCAAGAGATGTAGTCAGTGTTATCTCTTCAGGTTCTCTTAAAAGCTGTCCCATGACAGCATCTCCAGAGAACTTCAGTGCTTTACCTAGTTACAAAGCTCTCATGAGGCCAGAAACAAATCTTGTAGGTAATTTTCACTTTGTAACAATACTTATAAACAAAACTATGGATGAAAAGCTTACAATTCTAGAAAGCATCTCACATAAATTGGTGTTCCAATTCACCCTGGGACCCTCCCTAGACCAAAATACTTCAACTCTCAAATATTTACTTAGAAGCTGACCTTGAAAGTCAAATTTTCTGTCTAGAAAAAAAAAAGTCAAATTTTCAAGTACACACTTTGAACTGTTGCTTTGTAGAACCATTAAGACACTTTATCAGAGTCCACAGAAATGAGAATGCTTACAAAGCTAGGCAGGAACACACCCCTCGAGCCCTCTCTGGCAGATTGCATTCATCTAATCCATCAATATTCCAGGTAATGAAAGAGATAGTGCTGCTATCTTCTAGAGGCAGTTCCGATGGATTGGTTTCTAAAATGGCGGTATCATTTGTATCCTCGTTGGTTAGATCAATACTGGCAAGATCAAAATAAAGGTTAAAAAAAAAACCCCAATTATGAATTGTTGTATTTGGGGGCTATGAAGGAAAGAAACCCACATTAAACACTGGAAGCTGTGGCATACTTGTAATCTCAACACTGGGAGGCTGAGACCAGGAGATACCCGAGACCTGCTTTACTCTAAATGGTGAGCGCATGGTCCCAGTAAGAGACTGTCTGAAAAATCAGGGAGAACTACTTACTTCTAGAACCCAAATTTGACCTCTGGCTTCCAAACAGATGTACAGACTGTCTGAATTTTGTTGTACGTGTTTGCCCTCAATTTGAAGATATAAACAAATCACTCCTAATCAGAAAATCCATCTTCTAAACTGTCTATGAAACTCATATAATTTTTGGTGCCAAGCACTTCAGATAACAGATATTTATCCCATAAATAATTTTCTTTGAAGAATCCTAAGAAGCTATAGAAAAGCAAAAGTTGGGCTGGAGAGCTTGGTACATCAAGGTGCTTGCTGCCAATCCTGATGGCCTGAGTTCTATCTCCAGAACCCACATGGTAAAAAGACAGCTATACACTGTCCTATCTCCACATGCTGGCAAGTGTGTCTGCCCTCGGAAGGACCACTTTTCTCCTAGAGTTGCTTCAAAAATTCTGACTCCTTGTTTCACAATGTGACCCTCCTGCGCACTAACCATACAACTACCATATGACCACAAATAATGGCTTTCTTTGACATAGTCAGCTTCAGGCATTTGGTAACTTTTGACTCTTACAATTACTGACTTTCAAAACAGAAAAGCAGTAAAAATAGAATCCCTAGTCGGGTGGTGGTGGTGCATGCCTTTAATCCCAGCACTTGGGAGGCAGAGGCAGGCGGATTTCTGAGTTCGAGGCCAGCCTGGTCTACAGAGTGAGTGCCAGGACAGTCAGAGCTACACAGAGAAACCCTGTCTCGAAAAAAAACAAAAACAAAAACAAACAAACAAAAAAAATCCCTAACCAACTGTGTACCCAAAATTTCCAAATACTAACATTTTCTTATTTATTAGCAATTGCTTACCTTAGTCTCTAAAAGCACTTACTTCTCTCCTTCGCCAAAGTCTTGCTCACACACACTACACAACCTGAACCTGAGCTCCACTGCCACGAATACATCTTTTTTTTTTTTTTTGTCTTTCTCATGCAGCATTTTTGAAGAGTATAGGCCATTTGTTTTATAGAATCCTTTAGTTAAACTTGATGGTTTCTTACAACTCTAGTTACGCACTTTGGGGCAGGAATGACAGCATTACCAATGCATGGTTAAGGCGTTAACCAGATATCCCCACTGAAAAGTACTGATTTTTCCCTTTCTACTTAGTATTTTGTAGATTTTCACTATGGAAGCATCTTGTTTACGACTTGACTTTCATCCTGGTTTTACTGTCCATTGAATGTACTTATCTGAAACATTTAATAGTTCTCAAAAGATTTTTCTAATTCTTTAAGCCTTAGAAATCTAGTCGTTTAAATTCTCCTACAATAGTCACTTGTTGGGCTGGAGATGGCTCAGTGGTTAAGAGCACTGACTGTTCTTCCAGCGGTCCTGAGTTCAATTCCCAGCAACAACATGGTGGCTCACAACCACCTGTAATGGAATCTGATGCCCTCTTCTGGAGTGTCTGCAGACAGATTCATGTACATAAAATAAATAAAATTTTAAAAATAAAAATGTCAATTGTTCCACAAACAGCGGTACTTACATATGGATTCATATTTTATTGTGCAGACTAGAATCTGTTCTGAAATACCCAAGTATTCTCCAATTTTATATAAGTCCTATGTTTTCCTGGAATGTTTCCAACATTCTCTGGCTGCTCCCTTATGTCCTAGCACTGCAGATTACTCTAAGTTCACCTTCTATCCCAAGGTCTTGATGCAGGATAATTTAATGCCAATTCTAAAGCAAAATATTAAGTGTCAACGTGCTCTTTGAAACAAGGCTTCAAAATATATACCTGCTGACCTCAAACTTACAAGCTTTTAAGTTTATAAGGAACTTATAGCAAGTATATGTCCAGTCTGCCCTGGAAGTCAGTATATAGCCCAAGTTGACCTCAAACCCTTGGCAACTGTGCCTCAGTTTCCCAAGTAACATAAGCCACTACATCTGGCTAAAAATCATCTGTATGCATACAAGTAATTTTAAAGAGCACCAAAAACTATGTTTAATGCCAAGTTCCTTTTGGAACTTCACCCATCTCAGAAAGCTTTCTTTCCTAACATTCAATGTTACACTTTTTCTGAAAACTTACCAAAGAGAAAAGGCTAAGTAATTTCAGAACCTTGTCAGATGTTAGGCCCTTCATTTTTAACTCAAAACATTTGGACAGAAGAGACCACTCAGTGTTTAGGAGCACTTGGTCTTGCAGACAACTTGGGTCACAGGTGGCTCAGAACCATTTAACCCCAGTTTCAAGGGTTTTGATGCCACTACATCTGGCCTCTGTGGGCACCTGCATAAAATCAGCCTTGCACAAAAGCACTGTCATTTCTTTCACAAGCTGCACTTCAATGTGTGTGTGTTGCCTGCTCTTCTGTCTTACTGTAATACAATTTCATGACATTTAACAAGAGAAAACTGTAAACCTGGGAAATAAATTCCACTCAAAGAAAGAAAAAAAAGTCTCTAAATGTGGTGCTGAGTGAAAACCTTAAAGTAACTGAGAGGCCTAATCAATCTTGGGAGCATCATTTATCGACTCCTTAAACAAAGATGATAACCTTGGCCTCTATGTTCCACTCTCCTCGACTTTCAACCATCCGGGATCCCGACAAAAAGCAGATTCTGGTCCAGTGGGTCTGGTGTGGAGCTTGATATGTCTGCGTGTCTACCACAAATGGGGTACTGGTGCGGGCTCAAGGTCTATATTCTAATAACAGAGCATAAGACACAGCCTTTTGCTCCTCGCACCTTTAGATCTTTTCAAGACAGAAAAGGACACAGGCTTCAGATATGGCTGGTAAAAATGTTAGCCACACAAGCCTGACAAGTCATTTAAGAAACCCTGCCTCCAACAAGATGGAGCTGTTCTCTAACCTACACACAAGTAATTGGGGGGTGGGAGGTGAGGGGGTAATCAAAAGTCACTACTGGATAAGTGGACTCCACTCTTTATTTATAATCTCTGGAGTGTGGAGACCCAACATTTTCTAAAAACTTTTCCAAGTAATTTCAGCACAACTGTTTTATGATGATTACCCATCTCTTCTGACTGACACAGACAATTCCCATGTAGGAGACTCTGGAAAGAACAGTGGCCAATCTCTAGAAGGCCCAGTAAGGTACAAACAGTAGAACAACAACAATAAAAATCGGAAGCAGGGCACTGAAACAACAGGAACTGCATACACTGAAAACAAAATTATTGAACCTGGCTGGTATGGTGACTAATTCCCAGAGGCTGTGGCAGGATTGCTAGGAGCTCAATGCCAGCCTGGACTACGCACAAACTTGTGCTAAATTAGACAAACTTGTGAGATCCTGTCTCAAAGAAAAACCCTATCATTCTCTGTCAAGAAGATAGCAGATAAACAAAGTAGAAACAAGGAGACTTACAGGTTACCATTCTTCAGTTGAAAACTTATACCTCAATTTTTTTTTAATTTCCAGTTTACATGTCACCAGTAATTCAGGTCAGTAAGTGTATTTCAGTAGCCAGAGTTTCACAAACCTTTAATCCCAGTACTGGACAAGTGGAAGGCAGAAGTCAAGCCTTGACCACACAGGAGTTCCAAGTCAGCCTGGACACATGTATCAAATAATAAGTTACATTTCAGCTGGGGATTGCTGGAACCAGATGTAATGCTAGCAAAAGGGAGACTGGAGCAGGGGATTCAAGAGCTGGAGATCAGGATTATTGCAAGCCTCTGTCTCAAAAAAAAAAAAAAAAAACAACAGTAACATTAAACAAAAATTTCATCCAAGTGTGGTGGTGGACACTTTAAATCCAATCCTTTCGATTCTGAGGCAGTAGAATGTAGAACTGTGTTTGAGGCCAACCTGGTCTACACACCAAGCTCAGGCCAGCGAGGGATAAAGGGTGTGACTCTGCCTCAAAATACATTTCAGTTTTTTTTCTCTTCCATTGACAAAAAAAAAAAATCACGTTAACAGCCAGTCCTAGTATGTGCCTTCAATGTGCCAGTACTAAGGATGCAGAAGTAATCTGATCCCTGAGTTCGAGGCCAGCTTGGTTCACATAGCGAGTTTCAGAGTGGCCGAGCGCCACACCGTGAGACCCCAGTCCCAAAACAACAAAGGCAAGTCACGCTGGGAAGTGACCGTGCATCCTCAGAAACATTCCCTGAGATTCCCAGCCCTGAGGCGCCGGCTGCCATTTCCAGGCCGGGTTCTCTGCCGCCCAACCCCAGTAGGCGGTCCCTCTCGGATCCCGGCAAGCTGCCCGCGACCCCCGGCGCTTACTAGGCATCGGACTTGAAGGATGTCGGAGGCTGGCGCGGCCACGCTAGGTCGTTCTCTGGCTGTTCGAAGTAGTCGCTCAACGCTTTCTGAAAAGCAAAGGGACAAGAATGCAAGGCGCTCTCCGCCCACCCGGGAAGAGCGATGGAAGCGAGAACTGAACTTACTTGCGTCTGCCAGTTGTTCTCCGACAGGAAGGTGGGGGCCATCGTGGTGTCGCAATTTCCCACCAATGCAAAGCCCAGGCACTGAAGCCGCCGCTTCTTTACCTGGTTCTCCTCCGTCTCGGCTGCTGCGGGCGCTGCCGTCGGCTCTGCCGGCTCCGCCGCATCGGAACTACTGCCAGACGCCATCGCCGCAGGGTCTCCTCAAAACGCCCGCTCTTCACGCCGCTTCCGCGCGACTGATCGCAAATGCCGGGACCCGCGCAGGCACGCTGCGTGCGAGTGCTTCCGCGTTAACCTTCCGGCGGGAAGACCGCCCTCCCGGGTCCCGGGCCGCAGCAAGCAAGAGGCAGAGACGGGCGGGGAAGGAGGGAAGGGCAGGGAGGAGGGAGGGGAGAAGGCCTGAAGGCTGCGCGTGCGCGCTGGGGCTCTAGAGCGTGAAGCTAACACTTCACTTTCAAGGACTTGGGCGACCAGAGTGCGCGACCCTTCCTCCAAAGCGCGACGCAAAACCGGCCGGACTTACAGACTTGACCTTCCACGTCCTTGTACTTTCAGAAACTTCTCTTCCAGAGTTCATTCTCGCAGAGCCCAGACTCTTGCTTTGCGTCCACGATGAGCAACATGACCCAGAATCTACGGGAAATAATGAAGGTTATGTTCAAAGTTCCCGGTTTTGATAGAGTTTTGGAAAAGGTATTGTAAGCGAAGCCTCTCGTGAAGGGGACGAACCTAATAAAACACCTTAGTGGCCTCTTAAACGCAGGGGAAGTTCGTGGATTCTCATCGAAACGTAAATAAGCATGACTGTCAAGAGAGTTTGATCTTTTAACTAGCAAACTGTTGGAGTGCGCGGGGTGGGGGGGGGGGGGGGGGGGGGGGGGGTCTGTGTACCATTTAAGGGATGCTGGAGTCTGCAGGACTAGTATATAGGAATTGTTTCTTGTGAAGTATAAAAGCCAAGTACGTTTGAGGTACAGAAGTGAATGATGGAACAACCTATACCTGTGTTGTGTTTCTTGGTTTTGAAACTAGGTCTGTGTAACTATGTAGCGTAGGTTGACTGAGAACTCCTGTAGCCCAGGCTGGCCTGGAATGCTACAAAGTTAACCAAGACTAGTGCCTGCCCCCTGCCATTCCACATAAACAAACATAGACTATTTTCCAGACTTTTAGAAGCCATTGTGTTTTACAGGAAGCTATTCTTAGTATCAGTGGCCGAAGTCAAGTGCGTGGTATTGTCAGAGTTGAAAGACACTTACCCTGAGAACTTGCAGACTTTTTTAGGTAGATTTTTTTAGATAGATTACCTAAAAAGAATTATATTGATCTAAGAGGAAATTTTAATTCTTTAAAAAAACAAACCATCTTTGTGAGAATTGGGATGTAGTTAGTAGCAAGCTTGCAAGAGGGAGCTCTTCATGGGTAGGGTTCCAGAGCCACTTCTCCCTAAGCTTTCCTTACCCTTGTGGGTATTATAATATTTTGAAATATATTTATTTGTTTTCTTTTTTTCTATTTAAACAAAGTCTCTCTCTATGTAACCCTAGCTGTCCCAGAACTCAATATATACACCAGATTGGCCTGGATCTCGCAGAGATTCATCAGCCTCTGCCTCTTGAGTGCTGGGATGAATGGTATGTGCTACCATGTCTGACCATGTTTTATATGAGACAATTTTGACATTGTTTTGATTGCCTTTGAGTAACTAGTTAAAATTCTCATACCTAAGTCCAGCTTGGTGGCACCTGCCTGTAACTCTAGCATGACGGAGGCTGATGCAGGCCAGTTTGTAAGCTAGTTACATAAACAAATCCCTACTCTCCCCATCAAATTAAATTTCTTTTAAAAAAAAAAAAAAGCTGATTTTTTTAAAACAATCTTTGAAAATCAGCATAAATTTTATATTTATAGTATGACTGGCCACACTGTACAAGTTCAGTATTTATAGGCCGCAGCTAGTAGTGGCTGTTAAGCCACTCGGGTTGATAATATATTGATAGTCATTGTGTGATTGATAACTTGACTTACAGCAGATAAGAGGTTATGTTTCATGTGGGATGAGAAGCTAAGACTAAAGTATATATTTTTGTATAGTGGTTTGTATATGTATATCTGTGGATTTTGTGGTTTCCTTTGTTTTGTTTTTTAAGACAGGATCCTGGCTGGCCTGGAACTTGTATTGACCTTCTATGCCTCTGTCTCTTGAGTGCTGGTATTATTCATGTGGTGTATACTGTCACCAATGAGTGACAAAAGATTGTTATACTTGCTAATTTTGCAAGGATTTTGACCTGGTGGTCAAGGCTAACTGCCTTGATTTCGTAAGACAAAACAAAACACTTAACAGTTCACTTTTGAATTCTTTGTCCTCATGTGACTCAGCTGGTAGGAAGCCTGCCTCACATGCACAAGCTCCCTGGGTTACATCTCTAGCATCACAGAAAAGCAGATGTGATAGTACACACCTGTAATCCCAGCAGCATTGAAGGAAGTAGAGACAGAAAGGTCAGAAGTTCAAAATTGTCCTCAACGTCATACCTAGTTCAAGGCCAACCTGAGTTACATAAGAGACTTTGTTTCAAAAAAAGAAATAATAAAAGAAAGTATGTCTACATCATACCTGTTGTCCTACCAGGTAACTTCCCCTGGGGAGAAATGAACAAACCTCTGTCACCCCAGGTAGTATACCAATAATAGGCCTGCTAACATAGTGAACTAGTGAGTATCTTAGAGTACAGACCAATCAGAGGCAGCTGGATCACTGAAAAGCCCACCCCTCCATGAGTGCGAACTCAGTATTGCATCTCTGAAGCACCCTACTTGCAGAGGCAGCCCAGATAGCAGGAAACTGTCCTCTCTCCATTCTTGCAAGTTTTGTTTGCTTCCAAAAGGGAATCTTTCAAATTTTCCAAATTGTCTAATTATTGGGCAGCTTTGGAAATCCTTTCACAAGGGCACACAGTTTGCACACCATGTGAGTAGAACTCAAACACACTACCAACCTTGGTGAATGAACCTGAGCTTCACCACGCATTCAAACCAGAGCCAGCTGCAAGAGGCAGAAGTCCTAGGCCTTGTCTTCCTTTTGGAAAGATTAGTGTATGTGGGAAAATATGGCTGGGGAATCCAGGGTTCCTCCCGCCATGCTATGGGTAGTCGGCTGGGAACGATCTGGGTTCCTCCAGCTGGAAGTTAGGCCGGGCTGCTCATTAACTAAAAGCCTCTCCAGGGTTCCACACTGTTCCTCACGGCGCGGCCCCAACACACGAGGAAGTCCTTGGGTTTCCAAAACCGGTTTATTGGCATGGCGGATGGTGGATGGATCTGGATTCATACCCCACAAAAACCCAGGCCATGCCTGAGTGAAAAAGGGGAGAGGGAAAAAGGGGGGAGGAGCTGGGGAGGAATGCTTAGTTGGCTCCACCCTCTGGTCTTCAGGTACCTCATTAGTATGCAAATCTCTCAAGGGCCTGGCGACTGTTTATCACGCCCACTTGTGTACTGTGACTGAATGGTAAAGGTGGAACCGGAGATTAGGCCTCATGTCTGGAGCCTGGGTTCTGGGGACATGGCTGAACCCACAGCCCAAGAACCAGGATACCCTTCCATGGCCCGACAAGTGTATTTTATAGATATAGTGTAGTTTATTCAAATACCCTCTTTATAGGGACATTTGAATATGAAGAGTATTGAGATTGATTATAATATATAATATATCAATGTATAATGTATAATATACATTGATACACTTAAGTGTTGATAACTTTCAAGGTTCTGCAAGGAAGGCAGGAGATCTCAAAAGGGCCAGCAATGCCTTCCTAAGTTCCTGCCAGAGGCTTGGGTGTTTTCACCAGCCTTCTCTGGCTGCCTCCTTTGATTGCCAGACCTATCCAAGGACACACTTACAGTAATTCATAGATTCTAGTCGGCGTTTTCAATTCTCGAATTGAGTACTGCTTTATTATATAAAGCAGCACGCTTTCTGAAAACTTTTTCTTGTACATTGATTATTCTTTGAGAACTTCAAATGGAATGTATTGTAATTTTACTCCCTAGTTCTCTCCTAACTTCTCCCAGATCCGCTCCCTGCTGCCTCTCAATTTGATGCCCCCTTTTTGGTTTTGTTTTATTTTGTTTTGGAATGGTTTTATCAGTTCAGGGTTTTTCTGTGTAACAGCCCGGGGTACCCTGGAACTCTATTTGTAGGTCAGGCTAGCCACAAACTCAGAGATCTGCCTGCCCCTGCCTTCTGGGTGTTAGTTAGGATTAAAAGCTTTTGCTACGGGCCCTGGCTGCCTTTTTGGTATTTTTTTGAAACTTTAGCTTTGGCTGTCCTGGAGCTCCCTAAGTAGATCAAGCTGTAGTCTGACTTTGAACTCAGAGATCCTTCTGTTTCTGTCTCCCAAGAACTGAAATTAAAGGCACGCAGGACCATACCCTACTTTTTTTCTTTTTTTAAATAACCCATTGAGATCAGTTTGTGCTGTCCATATACTAGCCAGCGTGGGACCATCAGCTGGAATGTAACTGAAGTGTATCCTCCCTCAGAAGTGGTCACCTCTCAGTAAGTCTTCAGCTGGGGTGAAGACTCATGAGCTACGCTGCAATGCTGACCAACTTGATTCTGTGAAGGTCTTATTCTGGCACCTACCACTGCTGAGTTTATGAGTACATTGACTCTGTCTTGTGAGAAGACACTTGTACTTTAGAGACTTTTTTTTTGACCACAGTTTTAATGGAATAAGAGACAGAGATGTTCCAGCATCTAATGAGTAGAGACTAGCAGTGGTAATCAATAACCTACAGTGCAGACTTTGCACCCCAGCGTCCCCATCACAAAGAATTACCCAGTCCACATGACAGCAGGACTAAGGTGAAGGAATTAGGCTGTTCTTTTAATTAAATACTTTGCCTTGGGTCCAAACTGGTTAAATTGCTAACTGTCTTTTCTAAATATATGCTGTGTTCTTACCCTGCGCTTAGAGTTCTTTGTTCACCTTGAGACATCTCATATGTTGGCACATGAGAGAATGTACGTTTCCCCTAAATCTCTGGTTAATGATTGTTATCTAAGGACTTGGGACTGTTGCACAATGGTAAAGTACACGAATGAGGCCCTGAGTTCAACTCCACTACCAACAAATAACTGATTGCTTCTATTATCTTTTGTTAGTTGTTATGTCACCCCTGGACCATCTTAGTATTTTATGAAAGAAGATTGACTCTCTGGTTATTTAAATATGACACTAGAGACTTTTTTTAAGGCAAGCAATAATTTATTTAGGATCCCAAAGTTTTTATTTTGCAAGGGTTTGTGTCTGTATATGAATATGTACTTGTGAGTGCAGGTGCCCATGGACAGTTATTGGATCCCCTGGAGGTGGAGTTATAGACAAGTGTGAGCCACCAGACATGGGTATTGGGAACTGAACTCTTGACTTCTAGAAGAACAATACACATTCTTAACAGCTGAGTCATACCACCTCTCAAGCCCTGTACTTGAAATTTTTGAGATAAGGTCTCATGCGTCCTGGCTTTGAACTTACTTGCTCTGTAGCTGAGGATGATCTTGAACTCTTAATCAGCCTGCCTCCACCTCTGAATGCCAGGATTATAGGTGAATTACCATGCCCAGCATGTTTGAAGGCAGTGAATCAAGCATTGATGTTATGAGGCAGATCGCTGGGAAAGGAAATGAAGAAAGAGACTGTGTTTGTCACTCAAACATGGCTATTTGTAATAGCATTTGAGATTAGATGGGGAGGGGTCAAAAGTGATGTAACAGTGTGAGTCATATATATTTAATCCATATAAGTATATAAGGTGCTGACAAGAGATGACACACTGAGGCCACATAGAAAGAAACAGAAGATTGTGTGTGCATGTGCAAATGTAGAAGATTCTTTTTTTCTTTTGAGACACGAGTCTTACTGTGTGTCCCAGGCTGGCTGTGAACTCACAATTCCACCTACCTCTGCCTCCTGGGATTAATGGTGTCCACAACACAGCCTGAAAGCACCCCCCACCAAGGGAGACCCCTACTCAAGTCTCAAGATACCTCGCACTCAAGGACTCATGAGAGACTGACTTGATGCAAGCACACAAGCCAGTTTAATGGCAGAGCTCTGGGTTGGCACATATCTCTCACAGGAGACAGAGGAGCCAACCCTGAAGCTCAAAGGCTTGGGGTTTTTATGTGCAAGGGCTGGGGGGAGCATGAGATTTTTGCACAGTTACATGTTTCACATTTTTGAACATCAGCAGACAGTGTAAGCAGAGCAGGGCAGAGTACAGCTTCTGTGGGAGGATGCTTATCTAAGTCAGCAGGACATCTGATTAAACCTGAACTACAAGTTTTTTGGAACAACCGATGGGGCCCAAAGAAGGGGGAAGGGTGGGAGAACACCAGATGACCCGTTATTCATTTGGACATGCCCGAGGCATCTCTGTTCTTTCAAGGTTGTCCTTGCATACTTTTTCTCTTTCATGGCCAGCCAGTTCCTGGGATAATACAACAGGCCTCTGTCCTGTAACTCCACATCCTCTATGACTGATTAACTGGGCCCTGGCCTAACAGACCTGCTGACTGGCATTTTTAACTACTTAGGTGAGGGAATCAGAGTGGGCTTATTTTAAAAATTTCTTTTATTCCCCTCTTCCCTTTCTGAAAATTTTAATCTTAAAATCTAAAAATGTCTGTTTTAGTTTCTAGAGTCATCTCCCACCTTATCGGGATCTTCGGGTGGTTGGTATTGTAGTCTCAACACCATTAACTGAACAGCATCAACTCTGTTTTTTGACAAGAGCCATTAATCTATTTATCACACACAGGCAGAAAATCAAAATCAGACAAATTATTAACACTGGTCCAGCTAGGGCAGAAAATAAGGTAGTCATCCAGGGAGATTGTAAGAACCAGGACTCGAACCAGCCTTGCTGAGCATCTCTTTCTTTCTGTCTCTTATCTAGTCTTTCTCGAAGTCTCTGCATCTAGTTTCTGACCACCCTGGTATGATCAGCATAAAAGCAACACTCTTCTTTGAGGACAGCACACAGTCCGCCGTCCTTTAAGAATAACAAATCTAGTCCTCTCCTATTTTGGAGCACTACTTCCGACAGGGATGTCAAAGATTTTTCTAAATTGGAAATAGATTTTTCTAATATTTTTATATCTTCATCAATAGCGGTACTAAGAGCATTAAGGTCTTGTTGGCTGGTGGCCAATGTGGCAGCTCCTGTTCCTATACCAGCGGTGATGCCTGCACTCAGTAAGATGGCTAAAGTGAGGAATACTGGCTCTCGTATTTTTTAGGCCTAATATCGAATTCATCTTCAAAATTTCCTGCAGCATGATAGTAGATTCTGGGTACCAGCTGTACAAGTACACAAAAGTCTGTAGTTGGTTCAAATACACTTGTAGACACTCAAGGGGTGAGTCCTGTACCTCAGGCCCATCATCGGTTGGGCCCTGGTACCAAATAATAGGTGGTAGATGTTTTAGGACGAGCGATCGTCAAATTACATAGATGTTTGTGGGAGGCAGGTGGGATACCCAGACAAAGTCCCGAACCTGTCCCCGATACCTCGGTCAGAGTTAGTTTTCTTTCAGTTCCCCAGGTGCAGGAGTGATGGGAAGTAGTGTTATTAAAAGCACCATTCATGGTGATTCCCTCATAATATAGAGGTTTTGTTGTTAAACACAACCAGCAGGATGTAGTGGAGTCTGGACTTGTATTATTTAAAGTGCAGAAGGCTCCAACAACCAAATTAAATAACCTTTGTCCTGTTGAAGGATCAGATGGAGCGGTCAGGATCCGTGGGTCTGCAGTCACCGGCACCATTAGGACCGGCATCAGAGTTTGGGGTCTGTTAGGGGTGCCTTGTTTGGGAAGGACTTTGTTAGGTCCTATAGGTATGGGAGAGGGACTTTCTAGGGTCAACTTAATTTTAAAAATTACTCCAGCGTCCTTCCCTGCAGCGTATTCACAGTCCCCAATTGTTTCCTCTGAGCCAACTCTGATGATCTCGTTTTCCCTTGTCTGTGAGTTTTATAACTATGGGGTTGCAATATTTGTCTTTGCAAGGTCCATTGGGGCTATAGCAGGTGTGGGCACATCCATTTTCTAGGTATTTAGAACTCTCTCTCTCTCTCCCTCGTTTCCCTTGTTATAGCTACTATTTCTTTTTACCGTTATCAGGTCCTAAGAAGAGGCTGGATTCCAGTATGCCTCACCTGTGGTTTCACAACCCCACGCAGCGCAATAAAAATCAGAGGTCCCCCCACACTTGTGTCGAAGCTTCCAGCTTTGACCCTGACCGGGACAAACATAAAATTCTGAGGACCAGAGATTAGCCCGGTAGAACTGCTCTAAACACCCAATCCCACCCCCATTCCACTTGGAACACACTGTTTTTCAGCGGGTGGTTTAGTTAGGTCTGTGTGGTCTGGGAGATCCCAGGTAAGCGATCCAGCGGCTAACTTACAGATACCAGGTGTGAGATCTGGCCACCAGGCCCACAGGAATTGCATAGCGGAAACTGACCAAACAGTGGTTCCCTCTTCATTAATTACCTCCCAGGTCTGTTGCATTGGAGCATGGGGATTGCTGTCCTGACTCAGGATTGCGTTTGCAACATAAACGTAATTTAAGAGGATTAGCAGTCTTTTCCAAAGTCCACTCATCTGGACTAGTCTCAGGAGGGGCTCTTTTGACATGTGAAGCATGAACCCAAGTGGGGATCCCCTCCACCTTGATGGCGGTTGGGGTTGTCAACAGTACCAAGTAGGGTCCCTTCCACCATGGCTCGAGATTTCCTGTTCGATGTTTCCGTACCAGGACAGCGTCTCCAACTTCAAACTGGTGGGAAACTGCAGGGTCTCCAACGGTGTTTAAGTGTCTTTCAGCTGTTCCCAAATCTTTCTCCTGATCATCTCAAGAACCTTTAAACGGGCTAAAAGGTGGGTGGAAGGTATAAAATATTGTCATCAGGACGTGCCACCCTCTCTAGGGTTTCAAACAGAGGTGGTGGTGCACCAAACAGTATCTCAAAAGGTGTTAGTCCCAAAGGTCCAGGTGTGTTCCGAACCCAGAACAGAGCCAGGGAGAGAAGGGCTGACCAGTCTCCCATATCGGTCTCTAAGGTCAATTTTGTCAAGGTCTTTTATGGTTCTATTCATCCTTTCTACCTGTCCTGAGCTCTGGGGTCTGTAAGCACGATGTAATTTCCAATTTATCCTCAGATGCCTGGCCAGTCCCTGACTTACCTGGGTGACAAAGGCAGGCCTGTTGTCTGACCCGATTACCTTGGGTATCCCGAATCGAGAAAGGTTGTCTTCCAGTATCTTCTTGGCCACTACATTTGCTGTTTCTTTTTTTGGTGGGGAATGCCTTAACCCACCCTGAAAAGGTGCCTATGAAAACTAGAAGGTATTTATTGCCATATCGGGCTGGTTTGACCTCTGTGAAATCAACTTCCCAACAAGTTCCAGGTCGAGCTCCCCATAGGCGCTTTCCCTCACCATGCCTGCTGGATCCAACATTAGTGAGGGCACACGCCCTGCAGTTCTTTACCATATCTTCCGCTGTCTTATGTAGCCTAGGAATGTGATAAGGGGATTTGTTGATGAGCTCTATCATCTTTTTGGGCCCTAGATGGGTAAGGCGGTGCATACTAGTTAGGTATTCTAGCCCCTCTTCTTCTGTGAGGACTTGCTTTTTGAGGGCCCTCTCAGCCTTTCGGGGCACCACTTTAGCTATTAGAGTCATTGGTCCTTGTGCCGCCTCTTTAGCTATTTGGTCTGCCATCTGATTTCCCCTTTCAATAGGGCCAGTCCCTTTCTGGTGTCCTGGACAGTGGATGATCTCCACCTTGCGTGGCAAGTGGACAGCTTCTAATAAACTAAGAATCTCTTCTTTATTTCTTAATATCTTTGCCTGCAGACGTCAGCAGCCCACGCTGTCTGTAAATCACCCCATGGACATGGGCTGTTGCAAAAGCATATCAGCTGTCAGTATAAACGTTGATAGATTTTCCTTCTGCCAGTTTTAGGGCTTGAGTTAGAGCAATAAGTTCTGCTTTTTGTGCTGAAGTTCCTTCTGGCAGGCTGCTGACCCAAATGACAGTCTTTCCATCCACTACTGCTGCCCCAGCCCTTCGCTTACCTTTTACCACAAAGCTACTTCCATCAGTGAACCAAGTCTCTACCCTGGGCCACGGCCGGTCAGTTAAGTCTGACCGGGTCCCCGTTTCTTCAACCAGTATCTTTTCACACTGATGTACTGGGGTTTTGTCAGCTTCGGGTAGCAAGGTATCGGGGTTTAAGGATGGCGGGCGAAGCGAAAGTCACCCACTCTGTTAGCAAACAAGTTCTGATAGTGGGTCATCCGGGCGTTGGTCATCCAGCGGTCTGGCGGTTGCCTGATGATGCTTTTGAGAGCATGGGGGGCCACTATCATCACTTTCTGGCCCAAAGGTAGCTTATCAGCATCTTTTACCAATATGTCTGTGGCTGCTATCACTCGTAGACAAGAGGGCCATCCACTAGCCACAGGATCTAGGTGTTTTTTTTTGTTTTTTTTGTTTTTTTTTGTCAGATAAGCCACTGGGTACTTCCAAGGTCCTAGAGCTTGGGTGAAGACCCCTCTGGCAATCCCCTTTTTTCCATCAATATACAGGGTAAAAGGCTTGTTCAGGTCAGGTGGTGCTAGGGCAGGGGCTTGTAGCAGTGCCTTTTTAAGAGTTTCAAAAGCCAGTTGGTGTTCTTTAGTCCAAATGAACCCCCCTTTTACTTTTGTCAGAGGATAAAATGGGGCTGCTACAGTGGTGAATCCTGGAATCCAAAGTCTGCAAAATCCTGCGGTCCCCAGGAATTCTCTTACCTGGCGAGGGGTGGTTGGGGTCGAAATTTGTGTGACTGTCTGTTTTCTGGCTTCTGTAAACCACCGCTGTGCATTTCTTAGTGTATATCTCAAATATGTCACCTCAGTTCAACATAGATGTGCTTTCTTAGTGGAAACCCGGTACCCCAACTCACCTAACTCAGCCAGGATCTTCTGAGTCCCCAGTTCGCAATCTTCACGGGTCTCTGTAGCCAATAAAAGGTCATCAACATATTGAAGGAGAGTCACCTGGGGGTTATTAGTGCGGAAAGGGGCAAGGTCCAGGTGTAAAGCTTCATTGAATAGGGTGGGGGAGTTCTTGAATCCTCCTCCACATGAGTTGTCCAGTTCTCCCACTCTCTGGGTCTCGCCACCCAAAAGCAAACAGGGGCTGGCTGTTAGGATGTAATCTCAGACAGAAGAAAGCATCTTTTAAATCTAAGACAGTATACCAGGTTTGTGTGGGCAGCAACATGCTGAGCAAATTGTAGGGATTGGGCACCTTAGGGTGGATGTCTTGCACTCTCTTGATCTTGAGATCTTGGACTGGATGATAGTCATTTGTCCCTGGCTTCTTTACTGGCAATAAGGGGGTGTTCCAAGGGGACCTGCAAGGAACTAGGATCCCCTGTTTTAACAGTCTCTCAATGTGGGGGTGGATGCCCTCTCTTGATTCCTTGCTCATGGGGTACTGTCAGACCCCAATGGGGGTGGCTCCAGACTTGAGCTCAGTTACCACAGGGGGAGCCTGTCTAGCCATTCCCATTCCCCCTGTCTCAGCCCACGCCTGAAGAAATCAGATTAACCAGTCTTGAAGCTCCTTGGGGGGCTTTTCTTCCTTTTGGTGGAGCCGGTATTCTTCTTCTAGCTGTAGGGATAATATTAATATTTGGGGTGTCTCAATCCCCCAAGATAGTTCCGGTCCAGAGGGGACAAAATTTATCTGGGCCTTTAGTTTGGTTAACAAGTCTCTACCCAGTAAGGGCGTAGGGTACTCTGGTATTACTAAAAATTAGTGGGATACTTGGTTTCTCCCAAGATCCACAGTTCGGGTAGTAGTCCAAGGATATGGCTTTTGTCCTGTTGCTCCAATCACCAATGTCTTTTTATTTCGTATCTTTCCCAGAGATCTATTAAGTAAAGAGTATTCTGCTCCCGTGTCGACTAAAACGTCTATAGGGGTCCCCTCCACTTTTAGGGTTACCCTAGGTTCGGGGAGGGGAACCGAACCCCATCTCCCCTAATCTTCACTATCTTCCAAGGACAGCACTTTGATCTCTTTCTTTTTAGGGCACTCTTGGGCCCAATGGCCCTTCTCCTTGCAGTATGCACACTGGTCTCTTTCTAGTGGCAGACGGTATCCTTTGGGTCTCCTTGGCCCCTGTCTTCTGTTATCACCCAGGTTCCCTGTCTGTCTAGGCCTACCTGTCCCCTGACACCTTCCTTCTTCTACCACTGCGGCCAGTATCCTTGTTAGATTTTTTTTCCTGTCTCTTTTCCTTTCTCTCTTCATCCTCAGCCCTTTCTTTCTTTTCTCTTTCCTGTTTCTCTTCCTCTGTCTCTCTCTTATGATACACCTTCTCAGCCTCTTTTACCACATCCCTGATGGTATAATCTTGCAATCCCTCAATACGCTGTAACCTCCTTCTAATGTCAGGGCAGACTGTCTGATGAAAGCCATGATTACGGAGGCTCGCTGTCCCTCTGACATAGGGTCAAAAGGAGTGTACCTCCAGTAATCCTACATGAGCCTTTCCAGGAACACCAAGGGGGGCTCAGTTGCTCCCTGCATGACCTCTCCTACCTTTGCCAAATTGGTGGGCTTTCTTGCTGCCCCTCTGAGACCAGCCAGCAGAGCCCAGCGGTAAATGGACAGCCATTCCCTACCTGCAGTGGTAATCCCACTGAGGACGAGTTAGGGGAAACCCTTTGTCTATTTCAGCCTGGGTGGCAGGATGCCCATCGTTGTCTCGGATATTTTTCTGGGCCTTGAGGAAAATCCTCTCTCTTTCCTCGGTGGTGAATAGAGTCTGTAGGAGCTGCTGACAGTCATCCCACGTGGGTTGGTGGGAGAACATCAGGGACTCTATCAAGCTGGTGAGTCCAGCAGGATTTTCTGAAAAAGGAGGATGGTTAATCTTCCAATTATAGAGGTCAGAGAAAGAGAAACGCCAGTCCTGCAAAAGTTGTAACTCGTTCTGGCCAGCTGGGGGTGGCCCAACAGCCCTAAGGGGCAGAGTCACAGTGGAGTCAGATCCTTCAGGAGTAGTTCCACTTCGGCTCCTCATACCCGCTGAGAGCCCTCCTCCCATGGCCACAGAAGCTGGGGCCAAAGCTGGGGCTGAGGGTTGGGGTGCAGGTTGGGGAGCTTGGAGATAAGGCGGGGGCAGGGGAATGGACCATTCAGGGGGTTCTTCTATGTCAGGGTATATCTTTGGAACAGGTGCCGGCGGTGTGCTGGGTTCGCCTTCTTCACTGGCGGAAGTGGCGGCAGTGCTGGCTCGACCCACTTCGTTCTGCTGTGGTTTTGGTTTTTCTTCTGCAGGGCCTTCTCGCTTAGCCAAGACCCGGGAGCTTGGTTGGCGAGGTGGAAGGAAAGGCTCAACCCATGAGAGTGGGTAATGGGCCAAGTCTTCCCACACAGTGAAGTAAGGTAGTTGGTCTGGATGTGACCCTGGTCCTTCCCGAAAAATAACTGCCCTGACGGCTCTAATAATGGGTAAGTCAAAGGTCCCCTTAGGTGACCAACCCACATTGAAAGTAGGCCACTCTGAAGTGCAAAAGGTCTGCCAACCTTTTGGTGTTCTTCCAAAAGTTGAACAACTACTGACAGATTACATCCTCTGGCCCTAACATCTGCCCAATGGTCCATAGTCGAAGACAAAGGAGTCGTCACAGCCTGTCCCATTTCGACAAACAGAAAACACAAAAACAGAATAAGAACCCAAGATGCTATCACCTCCAAACACACTCGCCCACGTTTGGTCTTATACAGCCAGCCAAATGCAAGTTTTGACGGGGCAGATCCTCGTACCTTCCCCTGTAGAAGGAGCACTCCGACTCCTTCGTTTGGATAAAGGGCAGTCGGGCTATTCTGACTCCCGTTCACTGGTAGGGCGTCCCCTAGAGCTGCAGCCTGCAGCCCTAGCACGTCTGCCTCTGCAGCCGTGAATCCTTACGGCCCACAGCGGCAGCTGCCATAAACTGAAACCAAGACACGAATTCGGCACCGCACCCAAACACACCCCACTCACACAGACCTACCTTCAAGGGGTCTTTGGAGGTCCTGGGTGGTTGCGCAAATCCCAGCGGAGTTTCCGGGTTAGGGAAACAAAATGAATGCCCCCCCCACACACACAATGGAGACTCCCACTCAAGTCTCAGGACAGCTCGCACCCAAGGACTCATGAGAGACCGACTTGATGCAAGCACACAAGCCAGTTTAATGGCAGAGCTCTGGGTCGGCATGTATCTCTCACAGAAGACAGAGGAGCCAACCCTGAAGCTCAAAGGCTTGGGGTTTTTATGTGCACGGGTTGGGGGGAGCATGAGATTTTTGCGCGGTTACGTTTCACATTTTTGAACATCAGCAGACAGTGTAAGCAGAGCAGGGCAGAGTATAGCTTCTGTGGGTGGATGCTTATCTAAGTCAGCAGGACATCTGATTAAACCTGAACTATGAGTTTTTTGGAACAACCGATGGGGCCCAAAGAAGGGGTAAGGGTGGAAGAACACCAGATGACCCATTATTCATTTGGACATGCCCGAGGCATCTCTGTTCTTTCAAGGTTGTCCTTGCATACTTTTTTATCTTTCAGGGCCAGCCAGTTCCTGGGATAATACAACAGGCCTCTGTCCTGTAACTCCACATCCTCTATGACTGATTAACTGGGCCCTGGCCTAACAGACCTGCTGACTGGCATTTTTAACTACTTAGGTCAGGGAATCAGAGTAAAATAGTGGGCCTATTTTAAAAATTTCTTTTAAGCCCAGCTGAAACGATGCTTTTAATAAACTACATGAAGAGTCCAGTGTGTCAGAGGTGGCTTAATTCATGCCAACCTATTGAAGTCATTCAACTCCTGGCATCTTGTGAATGGAACAGACTTGGGCTCCAAGCAGAAGCAGGAGGTTTGTTACAAGTCCAGCCAGCCCAGCCTAATCTATATAGTGAAAACCTGTCTCTAAATTAATACATAAACAAGCAAACAGTGCAAGACGCTGACTTAAAGTGAGCACAGCTAAGTTCTGTAGTGGAAAACCTGTCACTCAATTTGCTTTTGTCATCTTAGCCAAAGCAACATTCCAGACTCAAAGAGAACTTGTTTTGTTTCTCAAGACAGTTTCTCTGTGTAGCCCTGGCTCTCCTGGAACTCACTGGGTAGACCAGGCTAGAAATCTGCCTGCCTCTGCCTCCCAAGTGCTGGGATCAAAGGTGTGCGCCACCACTGCCCATCCAGGACTAAACTTTTGTTTGGTTTTTTGTTTTGTTTTTCAAGACAGGGTTTCTCTGTGTAGCTCTGGCTGTCCTGGAACTCACTTTGTAGACCAGGCTGGCCTCGAACTCAGAAATCCGCCTGCCTCTGCCTCCCAAGTGCTGGGATTAAAGGTGTGCACCACCGCTGCCCGGCAGGACTAAACTTTTAAAGAGCTTTTTTTTTTATGTAGTAGAAAGACAAAACCAACCTGCAAGTTGCCCTTTATGTCCACAGGCACTTTGGCACATGCATACAAACAAATGAGTAAATATACCTTTTAAAGAACAAACCTCCAGGAACTGCTTTTAGTGTCCAGTGCCTCTCATGTTTCTTGACTTGTCTGGCTTTTTCCTATCTTCACTAACTGGCCTTTATAAGAATTTCAGGTATCATTTTCCTATAAGCCTTTCCTAATGCCTCATAAGAATAGAGCTTTGAAAGTGAGATACATTAAGACAATCAAATAAAGGCTTCATTTATTTTAAAAGTATCTACTTCAAGAAACCTGTCATGGTGGCACACTCCTACAATCTCAACAATCAGGAGGCTAAAGAAGATGATCTTGCGCTTGAAGGCAGCCTGAGCTATATTGTAAGACTTCCTCTAAAAGATAAAAGGGAGGAAGCAGGGAGGCAAACCTCCTTTCATGCTGTCAACAGTAACTTCCTGCTGCTACTTTATTTGCCTGACTTCAGACTGAGCTCAGCAGAAGCAGGCATTACATCTCACTCATGTGGCTGGGGCTGGTAGCACATCTGGAAGGCAGACTAGAGGATCAGGAGCTTAGGGCCATCCTTGGCACTGACTACTTGAGGCTTCATCTCCAAACAAAAATGAAACTCATTCCTTTTGCCCTGCCAATCCTTGACTTAAAGACTTGTGTTGGGTGTAGCTCACTGATAGACTACTTGGTCGGCATACATAATATGGAGCAGGGCTACATTCTGGTTTGTAAGGACATCCTGTGGCTGGACCCTTTATTGTAATATAAACAGGCAACCCGGACTTGTTTTCCTTTTTACTTACCTGTTTGTTGCATAAAACACAGCATTGGTTGAGGTGGCTTATATCATTTCAGTTTTTTCCCCTTCATGGTCTTTGTAGATAAAGAGCATATAGAAGCTACATAGCCTGATTTTAAGTCAGTGATTCAAATTCGGGAAGAGTAGAGTGTACCTATAATCCCAGGGTGGAGGCTGGGTGTATGGGGAGGGGTTACTCAGAGATAGGGTCAGCCCAGACTGTAGCAGACCCTGTCTCAATAATTAATTGATGATAGGAGGTATTTATATATGCTGGGCCCAGGGAGTGGGACTATTAGGAGGTGTGGCCTTGTTGGAGTAGGTGTGTCACTGTGAGTGTGGGCTTAAGACCCTCATCCTAGCTGCCTGGAAGTCATTCTTCCACTAGCAGCCTTTAGATGAAGATGTAACTGCCTGCACCACTCCTGCCTAGATGCTGCTATGCTCCCACCTTGATGATAATGGACTGGAACCTCTGAACCTGGAAGCCAGCCCCAACTAAATGTTGTCCTTTATAAGACTTGCCATAATCATGGTGTCTGTTCACAGCAAAAACAAAACAAAACAAAACAAACAAAAAAAACCTAAGAAAGGAGATATGTGAAGGTGACAGGTTTTGAGCAATGTCTCAGTTCTGTCACATATGAGGTGACCCTGAAATGAACTACTGAGTATATTAGCAAAATAGAAGTTATCTACATAGTATTTAATAATCATATATTGCATAGTCGACATTTTCTTCAAGCCACGTGTATTACAGAGGTCCAATGAGTTTGATATTAGAGGTGAAAATTTCCTGCAGTCCAGTGAATACATTGCTGAAGAAATAAGAGAAGAAAACTGCAGAAAAAGAACCCCTAAGAAAATTCACAGTAAAGCGATTGATGATTTTATAGCTCTCAGCCAACTCCTTAAAAAGAAAATGAGGGTGCTGAGGAATTCTAGCTCAATTGGTAGAATGCCTGGCATGCACAGAACCCTGGGTTTAGTTCCCAGTACTGTATATGCTGGGCAACTGGGCATGGTGGGCACAGCTGTAATCCCAGCACTCAGAAGGTAGAGGCAAGATCAGAAAGAAGTTCAGGGTCATTACAAATCTTGTTTGGAAAAAACAAAAGTCCAGTCTCCATAGTGAAAGATTTTGATAGAGGAATGCTCACAGTAGTATATGACCTTGCAAGCATCTGTGATATGGGGAAAAGAAGAGGGAGGGAACAAAACCTGTTGGTGGTGGCACATACCTGCAGTTCCTGAGGCAGGAGATGGTAGAGGGAAACAAAGAGTGCCTGGCACCATGGACAGACCTCTGACAGTGCTTAGGAGGAACACTTGCTTTCCACGCTTGTATCTCTTATGTAATACTCTCCATTGTGCTTTAGATTGGATAGGACCTTCAAGCAGTAATCTATCTTGGCTAAATTCTATGATTTCACTTCTATTTTCTGTTTAAATGGGATTCTGATTGAAGTTTACTAATACTCATAACTTGATGAATGACTAAACATGTCCCCAAAACAGTTTAAGCTGTTTTGAACTTGACCAGGCCAGCTTTGTCACTCAATAGGTTCTCCAGGGCAGGAGTGAAGATTAAAAAGAAAACAATTAGACAACATTGTAGCATGACCCCAGCCAGTTCTGAGGCTGAGGCAAATTTATTTTTTCCCAATCTGCTTTTATACCATTTTAATTACATGCAAGTATTAAGGTCAGTTCTAGGTTAAGGAACTAGCAACATAGATACAAATAGTCAAGGAACAAACAAGGCAATAAACAAAGTCTGGTGTTCACTGTTTCTAAGGTGCTAATCGGGATGATCAAGATATCGAGCCTACTGCCCAATCCTAGCCCAAAGTCATATTCAGATCTGAAACGTACTTTATTCTAGCCCAAAATCATGTTCATGCCTAAAGCCTACTTCTTTGTTCTAGCCTAAGATTTAGACTCCTGCCTGAAATTACTTCCTTGTCATAGCCCAATGTCAGATTCCTGCCTGAAGCCCATTTCCTTGTCCTTGGCCAGTGTCGTAATTCCTGCCAAACACCCCAAAAGCTCTCCACATGAACTATTCATTAATTCACGCATAAAATTACCCTGCTTATATAAAAACTAGAAAACACCCAATTTAAACCTTTTTATAGGTAATTAGAAGATTGACAGATTCTAGTGGCTCACAACTATCCATAACCCAGTTGCAGAGGATTTTCTAAGTGTGCACCAGACATACTCATGATGTACACGAGCATGTGACTGTGTGCACACACACACACACACACACACACACACACACACACACAAGACATTCAATTACAAAAAATAGTAAATTTAAATATTAAAAGATTCATTAGGAATTCTGGTATACCCCACACTCTGAATTATTTTTATTTTTATTTTATGTGTATATTTTCTCATGGAGGTGCCTGTGGAGACCAGAAGAAGAATCTTCTGGAGCTGGAGTTGCAGGTGTTTGTGAGCTGCTGTGTGGGTGCTAGGAATGAAACTTGGGTCCTTTGCAAGAGTATCAAGTGTTCTTTACTGCTGAGCCACCTCTCAGCCCACTGATCTGAACTTTGTAAAGTGAGTAGCCAAAAAAAAAAAAAAAAAAGGTTCAGGTTTTTTTTTTCTCTCTCTAAAAAAACAATTTGTGTCCCTGGCATACAGACTCTGGCTGTGTGCTAGACCTGGAACCCAGAATCAGCCCACCAGATCTCAGCAGGCAGGAATCTGAGGGTGCACACTCCTGTCACAGGTTACTCTGAAAGTTGGACTCTGTCGGAGGTTGATCTAGAAAATAAGCTGTTTTAATCCAAAAAATAAGTAAATAAAAATAAAAGCTATTTATACAAATGCTAATTTCTACCATAAACTGGCATGTTAAGTGGATTTCTGAGCCCACCTTTTTAGGCAAATTCTGTTCCTGCAAGTGACTTTTAAAAGACAATATTCCAGAGCTGGACACACACACAGACAAAATACACACACACACATAACCACTTTTAGTTAAAGACAGAGGGGCTGGAGGGACAGCTCTGTGGTTCAAACCACGTACTACTCTTGCTGAAGACCCGGCTTTGGTTCCTAGCACCGAGGTTGGGTAGCTAGCTTACAACTGTTTGCACCTCCATCTCCAGACTATCTTACACCCTGTTCCGGGCTCAGAACCTACATGCCATGTGCACATACTTATAGACCCACACATAGAAGAGTAATTTAAAATAAAATACATGCTTTTAAAGAGCTCACTGTTGTAGCCCCCACACCTTGACTCAGTAAGACCTCCTCCCTTGGCACCCATGCTAGAATCACAGGTGTGTGAGCCTCTGTACCAGGCCTCCAGCTTCAAGATTGTTCTTGCCGTGCTGTTTGTATTTGACCTATTCTAATACCACCGAATTAGTGTTCTGTTTTTTTTTTTTTCTTTAGGTGACACTTGTCTCTGCTGCTCCTGGAAAACTAACCTGTGAAATGAAGGTGGAAGAGCAGCATACTAACAAGTTTGGAACGCTCCACGGAGGCTTGACAGCAACCCTAGTGGACTGCATATCCACCATCGCTCTCATGTGCACAGAAAGAGGAGCACCCGGAGTCAGTGTTGACATGAACATAACGTAGGTATCCAGACATCATCCCAGATGATCTCTTAAAAAACAAACAAACAAACCCGATATTCATTTCAAATAACTTATACTGTATTGTTTAGGGGATAATGACAAAAATCTGTACATTTGGGGGACAGGTGTCCCTTTTTATCAACTGTCTTCAATCCACAGTTGTTTAAACTCACGATTTATAACTTTGATAAAGACCTTAAATGTATCACTTGTAAGCACATTTCTTTGATCCCAGCAGAAACAGGCAAGATCTCTGGGTTCAAAGACAGCTTTATCTACAAAGTGAGTTCCAGGATAGCCAAAGCTACACAGAGAAATCCTGTCTCCAGAAACAAACCAAAAAAGGTATCACTTGAGCCAGGTGTGGTCGGACAGACTTTTAGTCCCAGCACTCGGGAGGCAGAGGCAGGTGGACCCCTGAGTTCCAGCCAGGCCTAATGGTTTCAAAACAAAACAACACTGGAAACCAAAGTACTGCTAATTAGCAAGATGTGGTGCTGTATTCTCAACATTTGGTAGAGACAGGAGGATCAGGAGTTCAAAGCCAGCCTCTGCTATATGAAACCCAGTGTTCCCCACTCCTCTCCACCCTCATCCTCCAAGAAAAGTGTGGATGACATTTGGAGGAAAAATGTTGGCCATTTTCTGTATATATCACCCAAATCTAGCAACAAGGTGAGCACAGATGCCAGGAAGGGCTCCTGACTCTCTCCGGTGACTACTGTTTAAATGACACAGTGGTGTGTGCTCTAGACCTCAGCCTGTCACTATTGGAAAATGTCTGTAGAAGCCACTTCTAAAGCTAGCCATGGTGGCTCATGTCTGTCTGTAATCCCAGCATTTGGGAAGTAGAAGCAAGAGAATCTTCAGTTCAAGGTTAGCCTAGGCTATAAAGCAAAACCCAGTTTCAAAACAAAACAAAACAAAACCCCTAGAACCTTCTCAGTTTCTCTTAAGCCTGGAAATAAACTGAGTTCAGTAAGCAAACCACAGGACAAAATGTAGAAGACAAGATGGACAGAAAAGAGACTGTTTGCACTGAGCCATCCATATTTGGTGGGCCTTATTTTACCTTGTGTGTAAACAAGCCCAATTGGTGATATTTTTACATGAGGACTCTTTTAAATGGGCAGAAGCAATGGAGAGATAGCTCAGTGGTTAAGAACTTAATGGTTCTTGTAGAGGACTTGAATTTGGTTCCCAATACCCACATCAAGCAGACTGCCGGTAACTCGTCTAGAGAGACCTGACACCTCTGGCCTCCTTGGACACTGATATGCACATATCCACACTGGGGTACATGCATAATTAAAATAAGACGAGGCTGGAGAGATGGGTTGGTGGATAAGCATAATAAGCAACTTGTGGGCGAGCTGGTTTAGTGGGTAAACACACTTGCTGCCAAACCTGATAACATGAAGTTGAACCCTGGAAGTCACGTAGGAGAAAAATCCTCAGAACTCACAATGGGAGAAAACTGACATTGTCAAGTTTTCTGCTGACTTTTACTCAAACACCATGATGCATACAAGCACACACAAAATAAATGCAAAGGTAATAATTAAAAACCCCTACAATTGCTTGTGAATTGGATCTTGACCTGCATGTTGACCTGAGCATTTATGGATTTGGTGTAGATAGGTGTATCTACAGCACCCTGGTGAATACAGGACAGCCGTTTGTTTCTGATGGTCAGAATCTTCATATTCACTTCACCTTCCTGCAGTTTTTTATGTGTATGCATCAGCACATGTGTGTATACCACATACATACAGAAATGAGAGGTTGGAAGAATCATCAGATCCCTTTATGTGTATGCATCAGCACATGTGTGTATATCACATACATACAGAAATGAGAGGTTGGAAGAACCATCAGATCCCCTGGAACTGGAGTTACAGAGAGTTGTGGGCTGCCATTGTGGGGGCTGGGAATTGAACATGGGTCTTCTAGAGCAGCCAGTCCTCTTAACTGCTGGGCCATCTCCCCAGTCCACTCCTTGTAGTTCTTCTACTGTCATTTTGGAGTTTATGAATAAAGTATGCTGATGAGCAAAGACACCCAGATTCTTCACTTAGGAAACTAAGCAGATTAAGTGAAAGCTAGAGGTAAGTGTTCAGTGGTTTCAAATAAATACAAAATAGATTTTTAAAAGGCATGGAAATCCCATTTTTATGTGAAAAGAAATGAATGGATAAATGAAAGGTGGATCAGGTAGAGCCTCATGCAGCCCAGCCATTTGAACTTGGTACCAAGATTATTCGTAGGTTGTTACACAGGAAAGCTGGTAGAACTTTGTCACAATTTTTCAACAATTCGTTACCACTAACTATATTTAAACCTGTTTTCTCTCAAGGTACATGTCACCTGCTAAGATTGGAGAAGAAATACTGATCACAGCACATATTCTGAAGCAAGGAAAGACGCTTGCATTTGCCTCGGTGGATCTAACCAACAAGACCACGGGAAAACTAATCGCACAAGGCAGACATACAAAACACCTAGGAAACTGAGAACAGCTGGATGACCTGAAAAAGCCCAACAATGCTAAGTATGGTTTGTAAACAACTTTCTGAAATAAATTTATCAAAAGCAGAAGTAGCTGAGGAAGTATTTTCTTTGGGGGGAAAAAAATCCCTAAGAAACAAAAATGAAACAAGTATGAAAGTTGGGGAGGGGATTTTATTTCTTCTAAAACAGCATCTCCAGCTGTCCTGGAATTATGTAGACCAGGCTGGCTGGGAACTCAGGCTGGCCTTCCTGTCTCTGAGTGCTGGGACTAAAGGCATGCAGCACAACATCTAGGTTTTTCTTTTGAGGCATCTTGCTTAGGTGAGGTGTGTGATGATTGAATGCAGAAGTTCTTGGCTCAGTGTTTTGAGTCTGGCTTCGTAGTACTAAGATGTTCTTGAGCTCAGTCTGCAGCCTCCTGAGTGCCTAGGTACCACCTTTGTGCCTGGTTAGTTTTGGGCTCAATACGTTTGTTTTGTTTAACTTCTTCTTTTCAAGGTCCACATCATGCACCCCAGTCCTGCTCATCTCCCCATCCCCTTTTCACACTAGCAGCCTCCACTCAAAATAAAACACAACATACACATAAACCAACAAAGCATAGAAAACATCTTGTCAAAGCTGTATGTCAGTGTGTCCCACAATGCAGTCCTCCGTCCACACATCACTTGCAAATGTTCAGTGCAATGAATCATTGGTCTGGTTTAAGATCTCTGGCTTTTGCCGGGCGGTGGTGGTGCACGCCTTTAATCCCAGCACTTGGGAGGCAGAGGTAGGCGGATTTCTGAATTTGAGGCCAGCCTGGTTTACAACAGAGTGAGTTCCAGGACAGCCAGGACTACACAGAGAAACCCTGTCTCAAAAAAAAAAAAAAAATCTGCCCAAAAAAAAAAAAAAAAAGACCTCTGGCTTCTGAGACATCAATATTTGATCCTCTTCCAGACTCCTACCAGGTATCCTGTTGTTGCCTTGTCATGGAGATCCTGCAGCTTTGGATCAACAAGATGGGCCCTTTTACACCTCCCAACCATTCGAAGATGATAGAGATTTTGGGGTTGATCCATTCAGAGTCCTGGATCTGGGCCTAGGTGGTAGCTGAGCTGGTCAACTTCTTTACCCAACCACCAGGGCAAACTCTCTAGTACTGCTCTGGCTAGGCCACCGAATGGCGCCATCTACAGAAGGCAGGGTCAGCTCTTCTGCTCTCATGGCAAGCAGGGCCTGCTCACCTTCACCTGGGCTCTAGAACCAGTTCCACTGTGCTGCCCAGTCAAGAGGTAGAGCCCACAAGTCCAAATACTGCAGACTATGAGGGGCTGGGCCAGCTCTCTGGCTCACACCCACCCTCAGGCTGGCCCACCATCATCAGGGTCAGCTCCATTATGTTGCCCAAGTGAGGTGCAGGGTCTACTCTCCCAGTGCTACAACCAGTGATGGGCAAGGGCTAGGTCTGCTGTCATGACCTCAGGCCCACTCACCCCACCTCACAATCTCACTCCACCCCTGCACCAGGGTCAGTTCTACTGTTCTGCCCAGACAAGGTGCAAGGTCAGCATTACACCCAGCAAGAAGCAGGGCCAGCTCACCCACACTCATGACCCCAGGACCAGTTCTCTGGATTGCTACAGGTAGTGAGAGGCAGAGGGAGGGAAAGGGAAGACATCAACCCTACATCTATCACATCATGGTAGATGTGTCCAGCTTGCCCTCACTTTCATTCTCAGGGGTAGCTTCTCTGTCCTCCACTCCTCCCCACCAGTGTCAGGTTTGCTGTGCTGTCCAGGCAAGGTGCAGGGCCCACTCTCCAGTGCTGCAACTGGGAGAGGCAGGGATAGCTCTCCCCAGCTCATGACCCTGTGGGCAGCTTTCCCAACTGCCTCAGGTGGTGAGGGGTGGAGAGTTCAGTGTTTTTATAACAGGTAAAGCAAAGAAGCTAGAACCACGGTAAGGTTGCTCTGAAACTGAAGTCTGGAACTCAAGGAGAAAGAGAAACTGCTAGTTGTCAGTCTGTACTACAGGCCAGCTAACATATAAACCTCAGGAATGCCTTGCAGGTGTAGAGGCTAAGGTTAGTTTCCAGCATACTTTTTGGAGGGCCACTTCTTAGTTCAGATACAGCAGAGGGCCTCCCAAAGAGTCCACCTCCAAAAACCATTAGCTAGGGGCCTAAGAGTTTAGGAGATACAAGCATCCCAACATAGTAATAATCGTTGATGAAATTTTAGGTCTTTCTTAGCTCTAAAATACTGAGCCATATTTTCCACTTCTTTTATGAGACAAGATTATCAAACTTCCAAATGGATAACCCACAGCCATACTAGAAAATTATAAAGCCTGGGACAAATGGCACAAAAATTTTTGAAACTAAGCTCCTGACCCTAGAAACACCATTTTCTGCTGATTTAGATGTCTGGTCCTGACATCTTTTGTATAGAAGGGACATATCATGAGCCCCCTTGAAGCTCACAGCCTACTGTATTGAAAAGTTAGCATATTAATGCTTTTCTCAAAGATCTCAAAAATTAGGACTCTTGCTTTCTTTTCAGTGAACACCAAAACTAGAGTGGAAAGTCAGAAGACAGCTTTCAGTAGATTGAAACATGCCAAATAAAACAGTTGTCTATCTTAGCAGATCTACAGACTCCTCAGTTGTGGGCAAACAGGAAACCTAGATCGACTTCTGTTCCAACAAAAGGACCTGTGTACTCCTTGCAGGAGCTAGTTCCCGTGCTGGAGGATAGGCCAAGGGGAATTACTGAGGTAAAATGGGTGCTGAATTGCCTAAAATATTGAACACAGTCTAACAGTAAAATGGTTTTTAAAAAGCCACTGGCCTCTGCGTGCAGACCGATTTAAATTCTCTTGGGCAAACCTCTCAAACTTCCACTCCAAACCTTACAGAATGACGTTGACTGAGTAACAGCTGCAAGACAATGCCTGGCCTTAAGAAATCTTCAAAATGTTTTATCAAATTCTTCTGATAAAAACAGCCTTCTGAGGTGACCAGAGACATGGGATTAAAAAAAAAAAAACAACAAAAAAAAAAAAAACAAAAACCTTATCACTACAATTTTTATATATTCACCTGAATAGCCAGAAAGCTTTCACCTATTTTATTTAGGTTTCTTTCCTTTTATTTCAAATTCCAACCAGAAGCTAAATACAAATGGAAACCAGTAAGCACTAGTTTTACTCCATAAGAGTAGGATCATTCCGATTTACTCCAATAAAAGTATGCAACCCTTAAGCAAAGCTTTTCTTCATTTAAAACAAAACAAAAAAAAACAAAAAGTAAAAGCTATACAGTAGTCTTTCCTTATGTTCATTGCACAAACGAGTTCTGCATTCAGAACTCTTCACTCTGTAGTTATTTTTACAATGTAAGATTCCCCACTTTTAATTGTTTTCTATCCCAAACACTCAACTTCTTTAGGATGGTGTAGAAACCAGTATTTCTGCAAAATTTACTGGATTTTTTTATTTGTAATTAAAATTTCTAACACCAAAAAACAAAACAAAAACCAAAAAGTCCTCTACTTATGATGGTTTTTGCAGCTATGAATGTTCCTCGGTTTTGTAGCTGCTTTAGCCACACCAGACTCCAGATCTGCTTTAATGTATGAATGCATCTGCACACAGCAGAGTACTCTATAACAGCAACTCGGGGAAAGAGATCTGGGAAAAAATACATGTACTAATGAGTACCAAGAAAACAAACATGGCCCAGTGCACATGAGGCAGAAATACCTCAATGAGATGCTTTTTTTCATTAAGATTTCTTTCCCATGGTTGTAATTTCTTTTTATAACAACCATCTGGTCATTAGAATGAATCTGACAGTGCTCTGGATCAACGGTGATTATAGCAAAGCTATGAAGTTTTTAAGTGTTATTTATACCTGTTACATTCACTCTCACCCTCAATACTGATGACAGATGTCAGAGGCAAAAACCAGCACAAACATGAAGACCACAACACTGAGCGTCACCTGTGCTTTCAGATACAGTAAGCATTTCAGTGTACAATAGTCCTTCCTTCACATTTTAGTAAGATGCCGATGCAGTGCAGCAATCTGCAAAGCATCTTCTTTCACACAGTCCGTGCAGAAGACATCTAATTTTTTTAAAGTTCTGTGATACAAATGACTAAAATAAATCCAGGATGAACAGGTTTCAAAATGCATAGTGTTCTGTGCATGAGTCCATTTTCTTTAAACTCTGAAAGAAAAGAGGTAACAAAACAAGAAAAGAAAATAGCTGCTGCATTCTCTGGTCTTCTCCATTTTGCTGGTCAATGCTCTAATTTACTCTGGCATGTAAGGACGGAGGTGATCCTCTATGGTGCCAACTGCCCAGTGGGTGAGCTGTTCCTGTGGCAGGTAGAGGCAGATGCTGCATAACTTGAAGATGGTGGCTTTGTTTTTTGGAGTCTAGAAAGGAACACATTTTTAATCATTTTAATAGTTTTAAACTGTCAATAATTTAAGGCTACAGCACTGTAATAACAAGGCAAGAGATACGTAGTTCACTATCCATGCAGGATGAGAAAGAGACATTTGAAATAAATGCAGAGAATTTGTGCATATTTAAGATTAAAACACAACACGTGGGAAGTCAACAGAACTGTCCTGTGTCCCAATCTCCAGCCCAGAAACAAGTTCATCCAACACTAGGTCCTCTCTAGTGGACTTCCTGTCTGATCCTAGACAAGGAGGATAGAGATCTCGTTTTTTAATAGAGAAAAACCATCATCTTTTTCCCCCCAGTTTTTTGAGACAGGATTTTCTGTATAGCCCTGGCTACCCTGGAACTCACTCTGTATACCAAGCTGGCCTTAAACTCAGAGATCTGCCTGCTAGGATTAAGGATATGCACCACTATTGCCTGACGTCAAACAACCAACTTTTAACTTGATTTATTTCCAAGTTTACTTAAAGCTGCTATCTTTCCACTCTATTCTTGATGGTCAGTGAAAGACAGATGCAGAAATCAGAGTCCTAAACCTTTTAAGAGCTTTGAGAAATGCACTAACTTGTTAATTTAGTCTTTTCTATGCAGCAGAGTCTGAGAGATTGAAGAGGGCTCACAATATGCTTTTGGCATTATTGACTAAATAAATCACAGGTCTTAAACACACTAGCCCAAGTTTCAATTAAAATGTCACAAAAACATGAGGAAGAAAGCTGGTGTGGTGAGCCACAACACTCAGGAGGGAGAGGCAGGCAGATTTTGAGTTATTTAAAGGACAGCCTGGTCTATGTAGAGAGACCCTGTGTCAAAAACAGAAAAAGATTTAAAATGTCACAAAACTAAGTCACAGTAACTGTATGAATATGATTTGTGCAATTCACACCAAGCAGAATCACATTCTCTGGAGTCAAGATCTACTCAGTACATATACCCATGCTGGTGAGACCTGTACCATAGCTTTGGAGCACACAGCTACACTGAACATTCAGCACACACTGTCTCTTCAGATGTCTGAGTTCCTAACCTTAGTATGTCTTGCTATGGATAAGTAACAGCTCTAGAAAATTCTCTCATTTCTCAGCCTAAAATTTTACTGAATGTCTGCTGAAACTGTTTTGATGAAAACCTGGATTGCTGTTTGAAAGCTGTTTTTTTTTTTTTTTTTAAATCCTCATTTAAAACTTCTATGCCAGGGCTAGGGAAAGAGTTTAATCAGTAAAGAGCTTGCTAGAGCAAGCATGAGGATCTGAGTGGCATGTATAATTCTGGATTCCCTAGGGCTTGAGGAACCACACCCACATGAAGGCATACATATCCGCATACTTGCACCCCTCCCCTTACACACACAAATCATTTAAAATACATACTCCGATCAATTGAAAGTAGAGCAGGAACTGAGTCTATTTCAATTAGCTCCCAAGCCACTGGGACTTAAAAACATCTGAGAACATCTCTGGAGGAGCCTAAGACAGGTTTCTTAACTTCAAAAGAGACCCAAATTAGTCCTAAAAAATTTCTTACCTGCAAATGCTGTCTGTCAATGAAGAGAAACACTGACTGGTTAGGATTGTTGACAACAATTCCTGTCTTGTCCTTGCGGCTCAGTACATGCAGAAACTGTTTCTCATAGTCACCGTGATGAAATTCAAATTTGGCCTAATTGCAAAACACAAACATTTACATTTAGCTACAATTACACTGCACTGCCCACATGCATGGTTGTGCTGACCAATATGGAGCCAAGAGACAAACAAGTAATTAGATTTAATTAAAATTATGTACAGTGTAAAACTCAATTCACTTCAAGAAAACCAAACAAAAATAAATTCAGTTCTTTCCAGGCATAGTGAGAATGAGGCAGGAGGACAGGATAGACAGCATGTCTCAAAACAAAAACAAATTAAAAAACAACAACAAACAAAAAAAACCCAAAACCACACATAAAAAAATCTTCAGTTAACACTAGTGACATTTCAAATGCCCAAATTACATCCAGCTTGATTTCTTGAAACACAGGATATTTTCTTCATACAGAAAAAATACTAACAGTACTCCACCATAAAATTTTGTGATCTTTAATACTTACAATTAAACAGAAAATGAAAACCTAGTGAACCCAATGAAATGCAAAGTCCTCAGTGAACAAAGTAGTCCCACTTGTATAAATGGGCTTCTGAAAATAAAGATAAACCCTTTGGAAAAAAATTGTTATGGAAGACAAAACTCATCTATTAAACAAATCAACTTCTTTCTTCCACACATCTAAGAACAGAAGAAGGGAGCAAATGCCGGCCAAAAAGACCAAGCTTGGGGCTGGAAAGATGGCCCAGCAGTTAAGAGCACTGGCTGCTCTTCCAGAGGTCCTGAGTTCAATTCCCAGCACCCACATGGTGGCTCACAACCATGTGCAATGGGATCTGATGCCCTCTTCTGGCACACAGGTGTACATGCAGATAGAGCACTCAAATCTTGAAAAAAAAGAAAAGGACAAAGCTTAATAACATAATTCACAAGAAACCTTTAACATCTTTTTAGATAATTCAGAACTGTAAATTCTGAATTCCATTTGCTTTGAACAATTTCTACTACCAATAACAGGCAATTTTAAGCTGTAAAATCCTGAGTGTCTGCTATTTATGTTTTACTAGTGCCTTGTGAACCCTGGGCTCTTGAATTGTACTCTACTCATCTCTCCCTTCCTCTCCACTGGCACTACAGCTGAGTTCAGGCCGCACACATGCTGAGTGTTCCACTATGCCATGACACTAGCTCTCAACAGCTCTTAACTTAAACCTAGCTTTCAGGGCCAGAGCTTGGTGTTGTGGCATACACCTTTAACCCTATCACTTCAGGAGGCAGAAGCAGGTGGATTTCTGAGTTCTAAATGAGCTAACGCTACATAAGACACCGTCTCAAACCAAAATATCTAGAAAAAAACCCTCAAACCCCCAAACCTCACACACACTACTCTTCTATTACAAACAGCAAGTAATCAAACTGAAAAGTAGTCTGAGACTCACCATATAGTTCTAGAGCATTTTAATTACATCCTACTGAATTTATTCTTGGGGAAGGAATGTTTTATACCAAACAAAACAATTTGCATAAGACAAAGGAATTTTCTTAAGTTACAAAATACTCTAATAGGAATAGGGCAGTAATATGAATGATAAAAAAGAAAAGAGCAAACATGTTCAATAGTACCTCCCAGTACAAATATACAGTCATTACTTCCCACCAAATATCACTGTAGATGTACTCAGACGTTTCAAATTTTTGTTTTTAAAAATAGTCCCAGTTAAAATATCTTTCCTTTTTACATTACCTTTATATTTAAGCTCTCTCAATTCCTACTTTTTGCTTTTGTTTTTTATTTTTCAAAGTAGGGTTTCTCTGTGTAGCCTTGGCTATCCTGGAACTCACTTTGTAGACAAGGTCCTTGAACTCAAGAGATCCTCCTGCCTCTGCCTCCCAAGTGCTGGGATTAAAGGCATGTGTCACCATACTGGCCTCTTTTAAAAATGGGAGATGTTAGTTTACTAAGAGAAAAATCGGGTCAGGTCACTGTGAAGGTCCTAAGTTTCATGGCCTCATTAGAATAGAGTGGACTACATATCGTCAACATCCTAGGCTCAAAGTATGTGAGAAAAATATAGCTGTATCAGCACTGAACAAATATGGACTCCTCACCCCTCATCATTTCCACAACAATGCAGTATGTAACGCTATCAAACTTGGTTGTTGAACTTTTATAAGCAATCTAGAGATCATCCATATACAGAAGTTTATATGCAAATATGCTGTCTTACACAAACTGAGCATATTAGGGGTTTTGGAGCCAATCCTCATAAAATAGGTAACACAAGAATGCCGGTTTTAAATTACGTAAGAAATGAAATCAGTGCCACATTACTAGCTTAATTACTGAAGGTGAGCTATAAAATTAGCAATGTTATTACGTGTAGATTATAATCAATCCAGAAGGTTCTATAATTAGTTCAAGGAACTTTCTGTAGAAAGTAGTTAGTCTCAAGAATAATCTTTTATCTTGTTTACTTTTCCTTTAATTACTGTTTTTTGTATATTGCCTGCATGCATGTGTCCACGTGCTATGTATGTCTGGTGTCCTTGAAGCCCAGAAAATGTCACTGAATTCCCTGGCTGATGGGTTAGAGCCATCATTGTGAGCCACCATCTATCTGCAAGCTAGAAATTAAATCCCGTCCAATGTGCTCTTAACCTCTGACCTAGCTCTCTAGCCCTTGCTTTTAAAGGGTTTATTTTGGCTTACAGTTTGTCTTGATTCCTCTTAACTCAATGACCCTAGGCCTACTATTCCTCTCCCTTTTTTAACTGCCTCATTTCTTTTTCTGGAGAAGGTTCACACACTTATCACTAGCACTTAGATTAAATGTATATATAAAATATTTAGGAGACAGATTAATACAATGGCTTTTAGTAACCTTTATACATGATTTCAAATAAAAGTAGCACTTGAGAAAAGACTATTTATTCTATTTGAAATAACAGCCCAGAGGAAAAGACAGATTACACATGTAAAAATAAACTGGGTATGGTAGCATACACCTTTAATCCCACAGCCATATCTGAGTTCCAAGCCAACCTGGTATACACAGGAGTTCAGGCCGGCCAGTGCTACATAACAATTAAAATTCAAAAATCTATCTTTTCCCCCCCAATGGTAAACTGCAAACAGAAAACCAGCACCTCTACTGCACACAGCGAGCAGTCTTGAACTAAGATATGCTGTGCTTTCAGAACTCTCATACTCCTGTTCTCATTCCTTTTACAGTGAGCTTATACATTCTATTCTCTAGCAGTGCTTCCCGCCCTTGCTAATGCTATGACCCTTAAATCCGATGGGAGTCGCCCCCACCCAGGTTGAGAACCATTGCTCTAAATAATACATCCATGCTATTAAGAACCAGGGGAAAAAGGTAATTTTACCAATATTTAATCTATGGATTTTCTTTTCTATATTTTTTGTTGTTGTTAAGAACTTCTCTTATGTCCATCTAGTTTAACAGTTTTATTACCAAGGGGCAGGAGATACATAGCCAACTTAACGGCCTATATCACACAGAAAATCAAGAGAAAGATGAAATCCTAATAACAGGTGAAGAAAATTTCTGAATGACAATTTTCATATTCCTAACAATAAGCTATTCAACATTTAGTTCCATGTACTTAATTAAAACATGCTCAAACACTTTTTTTTTTTTTTTTTTTTTTTTTGCTTGTGAGAAAAACTATGGATATAAAAGTCAGCAAAGAGGACCTGGGTTCCATGTTCAGCTAAGTAAACCAGGCAGGGAGCCAGAAGGATCAGGAGGTTCAAGGTCACCCTGGTACATAGGCAATTCTAGGTCAGTCTAGGCAATGTGAGACTTTGTCAAAGAGAAAAAAAAGTCTACAAAAAATTTTAATAAAGTTTATTCAAAACCAGAGGGGCTACGGAATTCTATAATTTGAATGTTTTCTTTTAATATATTTAAAAAGACAGGAAAGATTTATGAACTCTTAGAAGCATATTCCCAAAGATTACAATTTAAACCCAATTACAGGTAATGTCACCAAAGTGCTCACTACTTATTTAGAAGGAAATACCTGAACAGGCCTAAAAGGTTCATCAGATTCCTTCCACCTAGAAAACAGGAGACAAACAATTTTCTCAATATCATTCCGAGGCCAAAGAATGAAATCCATCTCCTGAGTACAGCCAATTACATCCTAGAAAGTGATAACAAAATTTTTCCTTTTAAGTTTTAAAGAAGCAAAGTGATAACAAAAGGCACAAATATAGGGCTTAACTACAGAGTCATTGCATCAGTACAAAAGGTCACAATTTCTCACTTTGTACCTTCAGGTGTAATAGACTGCAATACAATCTACTTCCAGCTCTAGTACTAACTTCTACATTGTACAATCCAGTCATTTATCCCGTGTTTCTCACACAGAAAAGACCTAACTTCCTCAGTATGTGACTGAACTCTAGCTAGAGAGCTAACGTTATTAGTGCCTATGCCTTTATTTTCATCTTTCAAAACCAAATGTAATTTGGCAAGAATGTCTCTACTTCTACAAACCATGCTATTACACAGAATAGTTTGATGTGTTGTTAGCTACTTTTCTCCACTCCTGTTTCAAACATCATATGCCATATATCTGTTCCGGAGGCTGATGCACTTCTACCAGACCAGCACAGTTATCTCCAGGTTTCCTCTGCTTTAACTAATTTTGGATTATGCACCAAATTAACTTCAATGTAATGCAGTTTTGAAGGTTGGCAGTAATAGATTTTCTTTAGTAGATTTTTTTTTTTATTACAAGGGGGTCTGATATTCTCCCCTCAAAAAGAGAAACTAGTTATAATAATCACATACATCATTATCATTTCATCAAGCCAAGTGACCAATGTTTTTATTAGAAAACAATGTTTTAAAAAGCACTTAAAGGTATTTAAAAACTGTTTTATTTGTAACACGTAAGTACCTAACAGGAAATGATGGTGCTTCTACGTGCTTTAGCCATGTCTTTTATTCTGTCTTGAGGCAAAAACATTGCACATCTGAGGCCTCTAAGCATAATGACAGCTACTGATTTTCAGGGAAAAACTGCAAACTTTAATTCACACAAACTCATTTCCTTAGTGAAGACTTTCAGAACTTACCCTTCTCATAGACTGGTATCGAGGGGCATGGAGCTGTACCACATCCTTCTGTAGAAGCTCTATAGAACTTTCCAAGGAATAGCTGGAATCTCGCACACCTTTCAGAATATTTTCTTCATAATTATTTGTCATGACTGGTATAACCTCAGACACTTCAAAAAGTGCTGACTTTTTCTTCTAAAAGAAAAAAATTCAGTGATACACTGTTAATATAATTTGATTTAACTGGTTCTATGGGCAACAAACATCTCAAGTTTAAAACATGCAAATAGTCAAACAAATTAACCACTTCATTCCTGAAATGGAGTCAAGTTCAATGATAGTATTTCTGGATATTATCTGACTACAATTATCAATGTTTAGTAAAAGGTAAAGAACAATTGTGTTTCCAAATTATTTAAGATTAAGTGCTCATTTACCAATCGAACGCTATACTACAAAGCATGGGATAACACTTTATAATGGATCTTATGGAGAAATCTATCTAGTTTCATCACTTAGAGTTTGGATTCAAAGAACCTACATTGCAATACCTTCAACTAATCCATCTCATCAATTTTGCTATCATGTTAAAAAAACAAGCAGACAAAATGCAGAAAATGTGAAAATAACATCTTCAAAATATTTCAATATAAAAACTACCCCAGAACCACTTTGCAATGCTCTTACTCTAACATGTGACGGTTCGGGGTAATAAGCATGGACATTTCCAAAAAGTACTGCACAGATCTCACGTGAAGATTCCATTTCTAATTAGAAGCAGACCACTTTCAGTGCAAAGGTCAAAGTTGCACTTTTTTTATTCATAATCCAATCTTATGTCAAACAGCCCTCTTGATAAATGTCTATCTTGAATTGCAAACCAATATTGCTTTCATTGAATTATCTCTGCCTTTCACAACTCAAGTGGAACTAGATCACAAACACACACACACACACCCAACATCCTCTTAGATGATTTTTTGTTAAAAAAAATTAGCAATTTTAAACGAAAATTTACCATTTCAGTTTTTAATTGCTTCTAAAAATTTAAATGTATTCTTTCATTAACTGTATCATAAGAAATGCCACCTAAACTAAGATTTAAAGAAATGGGCTAAATTTAGCATAAAAACACTTCATTCTAATGTAACACTTGAAACATCCTATATGTAACTTTACCAAAGTTCCCTCTTGTTTCACATTAAAGTTTCAGTTATACACTCCAATGTCAACTAAAAGTTTTCTAAGCTCTTAGAATTGAGTATTTCACAGTCAATTAATAGAGATGAGCCTTCCATTTTCTCTAGTCTCAATTCACAGAATCACCCCAAAGGGTAAAAGGCAGTAAGTAGTTTTTCTCCAAACACTCTTAAACCTAATTTTTATAAAACACTATAGTAACAAATAATACACACTAACAAAAATCGCTTGTGCTAATTCACAGTAAGAACTTTAAATTACCTTCTCCTTGAACACAAAGGCAATATACATCTTGAAGTCAAACTGGTCAGCTAGAGATTCTTTTTTCTTTCTAAGCTGAGCACGTAGTCTGTTCAGAGCTTGTTTCTTCCGGGAGTTTGGGTCCCCCATTTTGAAATACAGATGGTACTAAAGCCTTTGGAAATTGTCACTAAACTATGGGCACTTTTTCTTAAGACTCAAGTACAACAGAAACAAGTCATTTTTTTCCTGCTAATATGATTGAATAGCTAAAATCACAACTGTAACCACCAAACTGCACCTTCTGGCAATATTAGCAGACTGTCATACCACAGGGTCAAGAAACAAAAGTTGCTGCCCAGTCATGTTTGGACAATAATGTTTGGGGGGTTAGATGGGAAAGGGGGAGGGAAGGAAAGAAAGAGGAGAAAAAACTTGGAACTAACTTTCTGGAAAACACATTCGGCTAAACTGCCAAAATAAAAGGAATTGAGGGGAAAATGAAAAACCTATCATCAGGATTTAGGTGTGCAGTAAAAAACACAGCTGACACCAATCCAATCTGTGAAATCCATCCGGGTTTTCCCCCTTTTCAGAAAAGGGATTAAGAAATTGAGAAAAGGGAGGGAAAATTGTGATGTTGCTTTCCAAATATAGAGGAAAAAAAAAAAAAAAACCAACCAAAAAAAAAAAAAAACCCCAAAACTGAAAACCACCAAAACAGGGTAGGTGGATGAAACTGAAACCCCCAGTTGGATTTTACCCAGCCAGATCCATGGCTGCAGTACCTGATTAATTCTTAGTTATTTCAGATTTCACTACTGCTATGTACTGTCAGTGCTTTGCTATTGATTACACTTGGTGGTGAGCAAAGAGAAAAGTGCAAAATCAGCAGAGAAAGAAGGGGAGAGGTACAGGGTTTCCCTGCAATCAACTACAGTGTATACCGGGGGTGGACAGCTGTTGCCCAAAGGAGTCATGAGAAAAAACAGCGGAGTCATTACCAACTTCCCCATCACCCACGTTTTCACCCTCAGGCGGCTGCGAACGCTGCTGCCAAGGAGAACCATGATGACAGAGGGAAAGGGGGTCTATTAAACGGTATTAATAGTTATTCCGGCTCTGTGATTAGCCCTGATTAATGCCCGGGATCCAAGCACCCTTAGCCCTGTGGTGGGTTCTACATTCCCCAGGGAGCCCTCCGTATAAATTTGACCCCGTTCAGCTTCGGGATGGTAGGGAGTTCGATTATCTTCGGGTGAGCATGGCTGAGGCAAAGGTGGCGGGTTCTCCCACGTCCCAGGCCGGGCCCGGGGATCACCTGCCTTCGAACCCCAGGTCCCACCCCCAACCCCAGGCCTTCAGCGGCAGCGACTCACTCGCACCACGGGAGACACTGGATCACTCGGGTTCTCACTCATTTCAACGTGGAAACAATTCCCGCCCGGGTAGAGGAGGCGGGAAGAGAGTAAGTGGGAAGGATCAGTTGGGAGGGGGGAAAAGAAGAAAATAATCGTGTTAATAATTACTTCTTAAAGGAAGCCCACCCTCCCACCCCAAAAAAAGAAAGGAATGAAGTTCCCGGGTTCTGGATTTGCTTTTCCCGTTCAACAGCCCATGTTTCCCGAGTGGGGGCAGCTGGGTGGTTTCCCAAGGGGACAGAGGCCGGGATCTAGGCGGCAGGGCGGGGTACCCGCGGAGAGGAGAGCGGGACTCGCAGGCCGACCGTCGGTGGGCCGTCTAGCCGCAGCCTGCGGGCGGAGCGGCGGCTGCGGAGGAGGAGGCGGCGGCGGCGGCGGGGGCGCTGCTCGTGGCGCGGGCGGGAGCCATGTCAAGAGAACACGACGGGCCGACGGAGCCCCTCCATGCCCGCTGCGCTGCGCTCTGTGGCCGGGCCGCGCGCGCTGCTGCCGCCACTCAGCCCCCACCTGGGCCCCATAGTCGGGCTCTGCGCCCCGGGCGGCGACGGAGGGAAGGACGCGGTGCGGGTAGGGGGGACGGCGAGGAAGAGGAAAGCGCGCGGGAGGGAGAGGGAGGGAAGGGGAGCCCTGCGCTACGGCCTGTCCGCGGAGTGAGCCCAGCAAAGTTGTCTCAGTTCAAGCGTCGGCTCCCGAGGCCTCCTTCGCCCAACAGTCTGGTTCAGGAAAATAGTCCGAGAGCACCGACGAATAGGGTAAAAAAGCCGAAACGGAGAAGGTCGAGCGTCCGCGGGGCCACAGCCTCGTTTCCCCTCCGGCACCGGAGTGGCTTCAGAAGCGGCGGCTGCCTCGGGAACCTCCCGGGTCCGGGGCTGAGTCGCGATTGAGGAAAAGAAACAAGAACAAACAACTTAAAATGGCAGCGACCGCTGCTGCGTCACCCGCCCCTCAGCGGCACCGCCCCGAGCGCTCTACGCCTGCGCGCGCTCAGGACGCTACCATATGTGCAAAACTGAAGGGGAAGACTGGAAAAGAAGAGTGAAGGTTTTCACAATTATGAAGACAGAAAACCAAAAATCCAGTAATATCTGATACATAAAACTTGCTATAAATAGGGCGTAGCTTTGAAATTAAGCTTTCCGTGAGCTATTTCTTTTCCTAGGGGTGTTTGAGAACACAGACTCCCCTCTCCATCAATATCAAAAGTCCTAAGGCGTGGAAAGGGTCTCCCGCCACTCCCTCCGCCCCTCTGTCCCTCCATCAGGCTGTCCAGGTCTCCAGCGTTGGCCCCCTTCCCGTCCTTTTACGTCATAAAAGCACGCCCCCTACGCCCTCCGTGACGAAGCACAGGATAGTGTTGCTCCACCCTGGGCTTTGCTGGGGAGCTATAATTGGACTTGGGGTCGGGTGGCGGGGTTTAGAGCAGCGGCTCTCAACCAGTGGGCATCCAAAGATCCTTTTATACGGGTTGCCTAAGACCATCGGAACACACTTAACATTCATAACAGTAGCAAAATTACAGTTAAGAAGTAGCAACAGAAATTTATGGTTGGGAGTCGCCACAAAATGAGGAACAGTATAAAAGGATCTCAGCAGTAGGAAGGTTGAGAATCACTGCTCAAGAGCCAAAGCCGGGATAAGTGTTGGAAGGGGCAGGGTGAGGAAGAAACCCGGAAGACTGAGGGATGATTAGGGTCATTTTATTATCCCTAGAAGTTGGCCGGTTGGTAACAACGGAGAATTCATTTCGAGTTCGCGGAATGAAACTTGCTAGCACCCCAGAAAGTCTAGCCTTAGTCCATGCGGCTCTGTCCTCACCCCCTCTTCCTGCGCCACCACGGCGAACGGACCTCGGGCTTTAAGCGACAGAAGACCTGTATGCGTTGTTGCTGGGATCGAAAGACGCAGCCGAACTCTGTGTGATTTCCCCACCACGGTGAACAGGGATCCCTGAGGACCTCAGACCTACATCCTATCTTCTCCCGGCTCTCTATCCTCAACGGTAAAGGGGATGCTGGGACGTTTACTGCTGAATCACGCCGTCCTTGACCCCAAAGATCGTTCATTTGGTTTCTGAGAGCTCTGTTGTGATAAAAACTAAGTTATATAATTAATCAGCGAAGGTCGATACTCCACTTGGAGCAAAGCCTGTGTACTCCAATCCTGACTATTCGGTTGAAACTTTTAGAAGTCCAGTCTCCTAAATAGCTGCTTTTCATTTCGTGAAATCAAAATAATCACCCTTTATCCATAAGCCAAAGAAATTACTAGGACCCATTCTTCCACGTAAGTTGTCCAGAACCAAGGTTGGTATTCCTGATCGTTCCAAATTATTTCCAACATTAAAATGGGTCGGCCATAGTGTCTGTAATTCAAGCACTCAGGAAACTGAAGCAAGAGGTTTGTTGTGACTTCAAAGTCATTCTCCTTCACAAATTCAAGGAAAACCTGGAATACCATAGAAACCCTGTCTCTCCTCCACCACCATCTCCACAAAATAAATGTAAATAAAGGAAGGAAGGAAGAAGAGAAAACCAGTGTTGTGACACAGGTTTGTGATTTTAGAATTGGGGAGGCTGATACAGGGTGATCGCTGTTCAAGGTCAGCCTAGACGATATACCATATTCCAGGCAAGCCAGGGCTATAGAGTAGGACCCTATTTTAAAAAAAACAAAATGTCTGGAAGATGACTCAGTGGGTAAAGGCAAATGCTCTCAAACCCTACTTGAATTAGATCCCAGGCCCCACTAGTGTGTTATGAGCACACACACCACTACATACAATATAATTTTCAATTAAAATATATATGTAATGAAGCTTTGCAGTACTCATTTGGTGATTTATCACACAGTCATATAACTGAAAAGCTCGCATGGGTAAAACAGCATTTCAGAGTCAATGGTATTAGCAAAAATATGATCATTTTCAAGGCCTTTATAGAAATGAGCACATTTGTTATCCATAATTTAATGTATATACAGTGTAATGGTATTTGGGGGTTTTGCAGAGTAAACATCATATTCTCACCATAAGAAGACCCAGTACCCATTTTTTAGTGATCCCCCTTCCTGGCCCCAGGAAACCACCAATTTATATTGTTTAAGTTTGCTCTTTTTAGAACTTTACGCAAATGAAATGTAGTATATGATGTTTTGTGATTAGTTTCTTAAGATTAAAAAAAAAAAAAACTAAGTGTACATGGAAACCAGAGATGTCATATTCTCTGAAGCTGTAATTATAGCAGTTATCAGCCCCCAGATATGGGTCCTTTGTAAAAAAATTAAAAATAAAAAATAGTACAAACCCCTTCCCCTGAGCCACCTCTTTAGCCCCTAACATGTTTTTTAAGATCTATTCATAATTTTACAAATACTTAATTTCCTTTTGCTGATGAGTAATATTCCATCTTAAGGCAGGTATTCTATTTTAGCCTGCACTTCAGCTGTTGAACTTCAACATTGTTCCTGCCCTTTGCTGTTATAATGCTGTTACAGTCACTTGCTTAAGAGTTTTGTCTACATATGGCTCTTCAAATTTTTATGGTTAGTAACCTAGAAGTAGAATTTCTGTATTGTCTACTTACTGACCATTTTTTTCTGTCTTTATTGGAAAGAATGTCTATGCAAGGGGGTGTTTTCCTATTTAAAATTTGTTCTTGACATGTAGGAATACATTGCAGGTGTTTTCTCCTGTGTATATGTTTTTATTTGGTGCTATCCTTCGTGGTATAAAAGTCAAATTCATTATTTTTTCTTGTGTTTGTATTTTGGTGTCATATCTAAGACCAATGAAGAATTTTTCTGCTGCTGTAGTAACTACAGGCATGGAGAGGCAGCTGGGCGATTTGGTAGGTACCTGAAACAGGAGGATCGCATAGAACTCCAGTTTGAGGCCCCTGAGATCAATATAGAGTCCCTGTATCAAATCCAAAATAAAATCAAGATGGAGAAATGTTAAGGAAGTTTGTAGTTTTTAGTTTCAAAATTGAAGATAACTGGTTATGAGCTGAACAAATCCTACAATTTGTGCTGTGTAGCCCGGCTGAAATGAGCCGAAAATAGAAGTAATGTACCTTAAGGGGGTTAGGAAGGGGCAAGACTGCTCTGGCTCAATTTTCTCTGAAACTTGGAAAGGGAGTAAAACATAGTGAGCAAAGGGAATGAAAAAAAATAATCTCTGACCATAATGTCCTCCAGTGAAATTAAAATCCTGTGAATTCAATTTTTTCCCTGGGGAAGCTGGAAAGATAGCTCAGTAAGTGCTGCTGTACAACGACAAAGACCCGAGTTCAAATCCCCAGCATGTGGGCATGGCTGAGTGTGCTTGTAACCCTAGCACTATGGTTAAGCCTGAAACAGGATTGCTGGGGTTTGCTGGCCTACAGTCAAGCTACTGATAAACCCTGCCTCAAGGGAATAAGGCGGAGGCTGGTGAAGCAGGACATCCAGTGTCCTCCCAGGCACACCTGCAGCACGTGCATCCTTACCTATGCCCCCAACACACATAATAAGTAAGTAAGGAAAGAAGGAAGGAAGGAAGGAAGGAAGGAAGGAAGAGAGAAAGAGAGAAAGAGAGAGAGAGAGAGAGAGACAGGATTTGATAGGAATGGCTTAAGCTGTACCTCCAGCACCTGAGAGGTAAGGACAGGACAACCAGGAGTTCAGAGACATCTATAGCTACATCAACTACGTCAACTATGGAAAAACACCTAATTATGTTTGGAACTACCTATTTTGAATTAGGCTGCTCCAAACAACAGGATTGGTGGAGCCATGATGGTGGCACCTTGGTTAAAAATAGCTATCTAATTTCTTCTGGCTTTTTTTCTAAGATAAGATGGCACATGCTCCTTAGGTATACTGGGTTTGACGAGCAGTTCCTGTATACTGCTCGTGATCGTCTTTAACTCTAGCTCTAGGGGATCTGATACCTTCTTTTGGTGTCTGGGCACAAACATGCATGCAAGCAAATATAAAATAGGATTTTATTTATTTTTAAGCAACAGGGTCTCACTATGTAGCCCAAGCAACCTCCCTACTGTGGAGATTAAAGGAATTCATGGTCACATCAGAGTTTTAATTTATACTACCAGATACACGGAAATTCCTTTGGTGGACATGCAGTTAGCATAAAAGGAGGGGTACTGTTTCTTTTTTAGAACGTGTTCTGGGACCCCTGGGTTCAATATCCTCCTACTTCAGCTTCCTATGGGCTGACAATACAGCTTATACCACCATATCCAGATTTCAGTAACATTTGTAATAAAGAAGCATGTTGTAAAGATTCTGTGCCAGCCTTTTTTGAAGAATCAAGACCAATCTAAAAGACCACTCCTAAGTTCCCCTCTGACCCTATGGAAAGACAGCACTAGATGGCCCAGTTTCCTGCTTTTCTACCAGATTATGAGTTACTCAAGCATGTGCTTATATCAACTACACATAAGGCAGTAAGACTGCCAACAGCAGGCGTAGTGGCTTGCCCTGACTCCAGCCCTTGGGAGAACTGCCTAAAGCTCTGGCTTACAGAATGAAAACGTGTTTCAAATGACAACAACCAAAGACCAACACAAAATGGGGGAAAAGGAAAGGGAAAAGCCAGTGAAGTGTTTACTAGCTTGTTAACATTAACAGATAGATTGCATACACTTGCTCTTGTGTTACAGAATCTGGATTTCGTAATACTCTTGTTCCATTTCATATTTATGATCAGAAAAAAAATATCACATTGTTTAGGAACTCGTGAATACATTCTCCCTTCATTTTTATCTGAGGTTGATCAGACACAGGCCTTCTTTATGCTTAACAGTTACATAAATGCAATAAAGATCTACTCAAAACAAGTCTATGCACCAGACTAACTTGTTCATGGACAGCAAAGTTTGATCACAAAAGCGGCAATGACAGCCAGGGGCTTAGTCTCCAAATTTCAACCTGAGATTTTTTTTCCCTCTGTGGGTGATGGAATATGGCCCAGTGGAATCACAGGCGCAAGAGCAAATCACAGTACGTACACTGACACACAGTAGGGTTCCCTGAATCTTAGAACCACAGCTACCAAACAGAAGGCAGAAAAAAAAGAATTATGCAGTCTTTGGGTGGGAACATCTGTTTATTTCAATTCAATTTCATGCTATTTTCTCCATCTCAAACGGTAGAAATTGGTGTTTATAGTACTCGCAGGATGATAGTTGATTTATTGACTTCCTTAGACACGGGGTCTTTACATTTAGCTTCAAAGATCTTTCTTGATTCCAAAATGCATGCTACCAGCCCTGCCCTGGTCTTTCATGCCTAGAACTCCAGCATTCAGTAAGTTGAGGCTGGAGAATTGCTTCAAGTTTGAGGCCAGCCTAGACTATAAATTCTAAGCCAGCATGAACTATAACGTGAGACTTTATTTTAAACTTATTTTTCAGACAATGCTATTATTGGACCGTGCATGTAGCTAAGTTGCCTAGTATGCATGAAGTCTTGAGTTGGATCTCCAATACCAGGGGCGGGGGGAACAGTACTGGCACATTTGTGATTCTAGAAGTTAGGAGCTAAAGGCAGAAGGATCATGACTTCTGGGTTATCCTTGGCTAGATATCAAGTTCAAGGCCATCCTGGCCCACATGGGACCAAAAAAGAACAAGATTAATGCCACATTAGGACATGAAGTCATCTATATAGTTACCACTTGGCTCAAGAAACCAGAACAGGGGGCTGGAGAGCTGGCTCAGCAGTTAAGAGTACTGAGTGCTCTTCCAGAGGTCCTGAGTTCAATTCCCAGCACCCACATGGTGGCTCACAACCATCTGTAATGGGGTCAGATGCTGTCTTCTGTTGTGAAGACAGTTACAGAACTCATATACATAAGATAAACAATAGATCTTAAAAAAAACAAAACAAACAAAAAAAAAACCCCAAACCTAGAAAACAACTTGTTATACCCCAATAGGTAAAGATTTCAGCAGTTTTAAAGTTAGCTCCTTCCCAATTTTTGGCCAACACTCCTCTCATCAGGTAGTGGGTGCCCTAGTCTCTGCCCCTGAATGTTGACTCAATAGAAAGCTTAATCCATAGATACAACTCTGCCAACTTTTAGGCCAGGCCTTCAGAAACTAGTAACTTTATGTTTCCTAAGATGTTTGCCTTTGGAATCCAACTAGCGGGATGAAGGTTATTTATATGCCCACTTGTATATGTCTAAGTGTTCCATCCAACGCCTATAAGTCCCAGCCAAATGCCAAGCATATGTGAGCAGCCTTCTTAGGATCCCAGCCTCCACTATCATATAGCTCAGTTTGGCCTTTGAGTGGCTTCAGCTGATGCTATGGAGATTGGAGCTGAGTATGCCCTTCACAGCCTGCCCAAGTCACACCTTTGTTCTTTTATTTTTAATATAAACGGCTAGAGCCAGGATGTGTGGCTCCCACTCGTGTAACCTCAGAATTTGGGAAGCTGAGGCAGGAAGATTGTCATATACCTAAGGCAACCCTGATATGAGTAGTGAGTGCCAGACCTATGGCAGAGCCTGTGGCAGAGAAGGAAGAAGAGATGGAAGAGGAGGAAAGAAAATGAAAAATAAGTGCTAGGCAGAGTGGTGCATGTACTGGTATTTTGGAGGTGGGCATAGGTTCAAGGCCATCTTAAGGTAATTCTCAATGGCCATCGAGTTAGAGGCCAGCCTCAGTTATATGAGACCTATCTCAATGCTACTGCTGCTGCTGCTGCTGCTGCTACTATATTGTTGTTGTTGATGATGTTATTATTATTACTAAAAATAGAATGAGGAGCCAGAAGAGATGAGTGGATTCAAATAAACAGAAATCACTACTAACTGTTTAGAGAACAGTTTCAGGGTAGCTATGGGAATGGAAACTTGAGGTCATATATGCAGCAGGTATGAGCATTGACAGAATGGATGGAACCCCAGGATACACAGATCATTTATTTGGAGTGAAACTAGCCCTAGAGAGAGTGTGTGGTGTAGACCAGGGCTGACTGCCCTTCAAGATCCCGTTGCACAACACAGTTGAAAATCAGTGGAGAAGGAATCAATGGAGATGGGGAAGAGAGAAGTCTTACAGATGTGGAGTCCTCCAAGGGAGCCAGGTAGTCCCAGGGATGGGTTTATTTTTTAAAGGAAGTGTGGGGGTGGGGGAGGGACTGAGGTTGCAACTCTAATTCCATAGCAGAGCTCCTAGATGACTGACAGTATGCCTGAACCCCTAGGTTGCTACTCAGCATCACAGGAGAGAAATAAAGGCAGGGAGAGTGGGTGAGCAAATGGGGTGGGGGTCTGGGATGGAAGCTAAGGCTTCCAGGTAACCTGGACAGAAGGTAAGAAGATGGCTGCGGAGATCCAGGAATGGAGAAATTAAAATATTGGAATCAGTGACACAGGAAGGAAATCAGTGAAGATAAGGACAAAGACATGGAGATAGGCTTGAGGAGAGAGAGAGAGAGAGAGAGAGAGAGAGAGAGAGAGAGAGAATAAGACCAAGACCCATTAGGTTCCTAGAAGTCCCTATGAAAGCAGTAAAAGATGCCAAGGAATGGTAATAGTGGGCCACAAATGGAAGTGTGTTCAAGAATGAGAGTCAAGGACGGTTGGCAGCAGTTGACTGGATGCAGCAGTACCTGTGACCTTGCAAATTTCAGAAACATTTCCTATCTCTGCATCAACATTTCCAGCGATCCAGAATTCTGCGCCAAACACAAAATGGTAAGGTCATTTAAACGACAAGAAGGAAACCTGAAAGATTCTCTGCATGGGAGGATTTTAGCACAAAATCAAGTACACTCTATGCCCTAAGTGAAGTAGCTAAACTCCTGAGACAGCAGCTTTGCAGAGAAGTGTTGTGCCAAGCCAGATTAGTCATGGCTTTCTTGCAGAGCAGACGCAGGAAGAAATGGAAGTTGGAAGTGAGAGCATGAGTCATATTGCAACTTGTTAACTGGCATCCTTCCTTCCTCCTGCTCTGCCAGTTCTTATGCTTGGTGATTCATGACTTTGAAATAGTTGCAATCGTTCCTAATATTATAGTGGAAAGGCACAAAACAGGAGTCCTTTGGTGACTGTTCTCAGGGAAACGTTTCTTTCACAGTAGACACAGCCTCAAAGCTTACTGGCCATGTGACTAGCTTCTCTTAGATTTGAGGGATGCCCGTAACTGAACACAGATTAGCTAAACTGTAGTTAGCTCATGGTGACTTACTCCTGGGGGCTTAGTACATCCCTCAACAAAAGAAAGTACTGCTGGTGGCTGGAGAGATGGCACAGAAGTCAAGAGCACATACTGCTCTTAATTTACAGAGGGCCTGAGTTTGGTTTCTAGCACCCATGTCAGGTGGCTCACAATCACCTGTAACTCCGGCTTCAGAGAGACCCCTGTGACCTGCATGGCCACGTGTGCACATACCCATACACAGACACACAAGAGACACATAATAGCTCTTAAAAACAAAGCTGGGGGGGGGCGGTGCTGGAGAAATGGCTCACTGGTTAAGAGCATTACTACTCTTCTGGAAGTTCTGAGTTCAATTCCCAGCAACCACATGGTGGCTCATAACCATCTGTAATGGGGTCTGATGCCCTCTTCTGGTGTGGCTGAAGACAGCTATGTACTCATATAAAATAAATAAATTTTTAAACAAAAGTATTAAGCCAGGTGGGTGGCACATGCCTCTAACCTCAGCATTGAGGAAGTAGAGGCAGGAGGATCTTTGCCTAGTTCCTCCCTGACCCCACATCCACTATAATAAATAAGTAAATATAATTTTAAAAAGTTCAAGAAGTGGATGGTTCCTGAGAAAGGCTGGCATTAAACATGAGCACATTAAAAATAAAAAGAACTTCAGATGTGTGCATTTCATTTGGAATACATGTAGAAATCAATGCATTCTCAACCTCCTCTGAGGGCTTTCTATTTGCAATAGATGGTAATTAACCCAGACCTACAACTGGCTAAAGAACACAGTAAGGGACTACAGAATGCTCAACACTAAAGGGAATGTACATGCCACATTCACCCCCTCCCAAGATGCAAGAATTATTTCAGTAAAGGAAGTGGGAAGAAAGTATGAGCCAGAGACAGTGGATGAACACAAGGAAACATCTGGACTCATGTGAACCCAGTCATTGCAACACACAAAACTTGTGCAAGACCAAGCCGGACCAAACCAGAACAAAATTTAAACACAGCCAACCTGGCTCCATTGTTTAAAAGTAAGTTCATAGCTTAATTATGTTAAAAAAAAATATAGGTACCAAGAAGAAAAATCATAGCATCAGTAAGTTCCACACAGTTTGAAACAGCTTGTAGCATTTAAACATACCATTGAAAAGTCTCCATGGCATTCCAGACATGAAAGGGAGGGCGGAGTAGAACACTGGGCTTCAGGTGAGCTCGTTTGTACACAAAGATGAGAGATGCTAGGTTGTCTGTCTTGTTTTTGGTGTTTTCGAGACAGAGTTTCTCTGTGTAGCCCTAGCTGTTTTGGAACACACTTTGTAGACCAGGTTGACCTTGAACTCAGAGATCTTCCCACCACTGCCACCTGAGTACCAGGATTAGAGGCATGTCCCATCGTGTCCAGCTAGAAAGGTGCTTTTTAAAAATTTTCAATAGCAGAATTAATAAGATGATTTAGTTTATGCTGTGTTAAAAACATTGTGATAAGCTGAAGGATCGATAGGGAGGGGCAATATTTATCACCCCAGAACTGATAAACATTTATTTGAGGCCATTTACTAGAAGGGTGTGGTGGCACACACCTGTAATCCCAGAACCTGGTTGGCAGGAGAGGATCAGGAGTTCAAGGCCACCCTGTACTTCTTCAGACTTACCTCTAATAACAACAAAACAGGAAATGCAAAGAAAGAGAAAGCTAAAGCTGCTACAGAAACACAAGAGGTGCATATCAACTCCTTCAGTGCTGAAGGTCAGAGTCAATCATAAACTTGGCAGAACCTACAGTCACCTGGGAGATGGGCCTGGGCTTGCCTGTGGGGGATTGCCTTGGTCTCATTAATTGATGTGTGAAGATCCATCTATGTTTCTAACTATCAGAAGCACTGTGAGCCACTGTCCAGATCCCTGCTGTCTTGGCTTCCTGCTATGATGGCCTCTACCTTGAATTTCAAGCCCCAAATACACTGTTCTCCCTTTAGTCACTTTTGTCAGAGCATTAGGAAAGAAACCAGGGTGGTTGTTGCAAAGATGTACTCTGTCTACTGCCAGCTGCTTATATTATGGCAAAGAATCTGCTGTCCCATGGGAGGGCTTTTGGGGCTTTCTGTGCAGCTCGAAGAGGCTTTACAGTTCAGTATATAGCACAGGCTGGCCTTGAATTCTATAAATCTTCCTGCCTCAGCATCTTCAAATTAGTTTCACCTTTATTATTCATTTATTTTCGCCTTTTTTCTTTTTAAACTGAGGATTGACCGAAGGACTTCAGGCAATGTATGTATGAAAGGGTTAAAATTTTTCAAAAACTCCTAACAGGCAGAGCAGAACCAAGAGTGCAGGTCAGCTTGGTCATGAACTCTGTGTTTCAGGAATATGGCTGACCATAAGATAGATGGCTTATTACGAATAGGCTCTTTGAGAATAGTCTATATAAAATGTTCCCTATAACTGTTCCTTGGACCCTGTCACAAACTGAATAATGGGCTGGAACTTTCCACAGGTACTCTCCAATAACCCTCCCTGGGTTGTGGTTTTGGCCTTTAAATTTTCTCTGCCTCCAAAGCCCCGGGGTCAGACCCCACTGCCCCTGCATGGGTCATGGGTCTTGACCTCAACATGTTGATCAAAATATAGCTCTTGCTGATTGCATCAAGTTCGGTGTCTTGTGAGTTAATGGGTGGTTGCGAATTCCTGAGGCTTGGGTGAGGTCCTCCCTTTGTGGGGGCCTTACAGTATGTGGTTCTAATACTGAGCTACAGCCTATCTTCTTGTTTTTTTTTTTTAATTGGTTTGCTTTGGTTTTTAGATATGTGTGTCACTGAATGTGCAGGCCCTCTTAAGTGCTTTCCACCTGCCACCAGACACTCCATCACAGTACAATCCAAAGGCATGCTAATTTGATACATGCTGAGGAACAATGGAGGACAATAGTAAAAATAGTAAAAGTGTTGTCCACAATTAAACTATTATATTTTGTTTGTTTTGTTTTTGTTTTTGTTTTTGTTTTTCGAGACAGGGTTTCTCTGTGTAGTCCTGGCTGTCCTGGAACTCACTCTGTAGACCAGGCTGGCCTCGAACTCAGAAATCTGCCTGCCTCTGCCTCCCAAGTGCTGGGATTAAAGGCATGTGCCACCACTGCCCGGCAAACTATTACATTTTTAATCCAAGCAAAAACTGAGTATAAACAAAACAAGGAAACCCCAGTATAACAACAGACAATCGTCTTCTATCTGAGCTGAGTTGTTTAAGGCAGGATTTCTTGGTGTCATGTAACATGAGAGCACACACAGGACAAAATACACTTGTATGTTTAGAGATGTGGTGGTTTTTATGAGAGGAGCCCCCATAGGCTCATGTATTTGAACACTTGGTCTCTAGTTGGTACTGTTTGGGGTGGGGGTCATGGAACTTAAAAGAGATGCCATTCTGGAGGAAGCATGTCACTGGGGTGGGACTCTTAGGGTTTATAGCGTCATCCTGCCTTCAGTCCATTCTCTCTTCTTCCTGTCCATGTAGTTGAGATGTGATGGGTCAGCTTACTGCTCCTGCTGCCATGTCTGCCATTTGCTGCCATGCCTACCCTCCATGATGGACAAGTCTTCTGGAGTAGTAAGCTAAAATAAACTTCCGTAAATCACTTTTGGCCATGGTGTTTCATCACAACAACAGAAAAGAAACAGACGCAAGACAGAGGGTGCAGGGACATACACAGTCCACCATGGGCAGCGCTGCCGCAAACACCCAGATTCGTAATGTCTGATTTTGAACTAATTTTTGGTCATTGCGCATTCAGAAGTCCTTTTCTATTACCAACTTTTGTGATACCCCTAACTTCAGCAATGTGACTCCCATTTTAGGGCTGTGACCCATGTTTTTAGAACCCGGGTCATATCCATTTGATAGCCAGACCACAAATTCAATAAGCAGATTCTTGAAACTCTGGCTGAACAACCCAATGTCTTAGTCTGTTTTCTGTCGCTATGAGAAGAAACTCAAGATTGCCCAGTTTATAAAGACAAGTAAGTTATATTCTCACAGATCTGACAGTTGGGACGTTTAGGAGCTGGGTCCCCTGTGAGTTTTCTTGCTGGTGGCAACTTTCTTGGGTTAAATGGATAGCTTTGTGGAAAAGGCGATGCCAGTGCAGAACTCCTGTGTGATGTGGTGGTACATACCTGTAATTCTAATACTCGGGAGCTGGTGCAGGAGGATTATGACTTTGTGAACTACATAGTGAGAGGCTGTCTTTAAGTAAAAGAACACTCCTCCTTCCTAGACAGATCCTAGATTTCCTTATATAGTTGACCTTATTTGAGCCCAACAGTCTCTGGCGCAAGGTTAGGGGGATGCATTTTTTTTTTTTCTTGCTGGCAACCTCCCATTGTGGTATAGCAGGACTTCACCTGGTGAGGGCTAGGGAGCACCCACGAACAGAACATTTTTTTTTCTTTCTGCATTTACTGCCTAGAATTTTATTTCATGCTTCATTTCACGCTATTTCTGAAAATAATTTTGTCATATGGTGTGTGCGCACATTCATGCTAAAAATAATCCACCCTGTATAGTGTAGATGATACACGCCTGGGAACACATCTTCTGCATGCCCCGGCAACCCTCTTCTGGCTCCCCGTTTGCAGCCCATGCTTTCCTCCTAGGTTGTCTTTCCCAGGCCACCTTCAGCCTTTCCCATCTACTGCCTCTCTTCTAGCACCATTTAGACATACACATTTTCCCTCTTGGCTTGCCAGATTTTAGTTTTCAGTGCTGGGACTGAACCCAGAGTTAGTTTTCTGACTCCACAGGTTCACATGCTATTCTATTCCTGACCACTTCAGTGAGACCTATCAGACCACTAAACCTGAAGTCTGACGCAAGTTCTTATTGGTAAAGGAATAGATATATTTATCTTTATATGTACTTTTTCTCTTATTTTTGCAGGGGATTGGAAGCAGGGCTTTGTGTATGGTATGGGAACATTTTCCCACTAAGTTATATCCCCAGCCCTCATTTTAGTTTTGTAGACAGTCTCACTAAATTGCCCAGGTTGGCCTTGAATTCATTGTATAGCCCAGGTGCACTGTGAACTTGTGGTCCTCCTGCCTCAGCCTCCTGGGTCGATAGAATTAAAAGTCTGCACCAACAGGTCATGCCATATTGCTCTTTTTTTTTTTTTTAAATCATTAACCAAAACTCAGTTCTTAAGATGCTTGCTTTCAATCTCAGCATAGTGGTACAGGCCTTTGATTCTAGCACTCAGTAGGCAGAGGCAGCAGACAGAGCTCTGAGAGTTCAAGGCTAGCCTGGTATACATAGTCCAGGACAGCCAGAGCTTTATAGTGAAACCCTGTCTCGAAAAAACACAAAACTAAATAAAACAAAACAAATCAAAACAAAACAAAAGGTGCTTGCTTTCAAGATTCGGGTTCTGTCCTGCTGTCCTGCTGTCCTGCTGTCCTTGTTTGATTGCTTTATAGCGCTTCCTGTCTATGGTCTTCACAGGTAGGTCCTGGGTCTTCTGTTAAATATCCCTAAATTATTCATCTTTAACAGTAAGGACGGCAAGACTCCAAAAGTAGAGTGATTGGTTAAGGTTGCATTGGGTGATACTGTCTATCAGACTAAGGCCCAAACTAGCTTCATTCTGTGTAATATCTAAATCAGTCTATTGCATGCTGGTTGTTGTGTGGGGCACTGGGGATACAGGGCATTAAGACAATATCTTGCCTCTAGCTCTGCCTCCTGCAGTCTGCTTAGCCCTTCCTATCCCTTGATCTTCATCTGGCCCTTCATCCAGCTCCATCACACATCAATTGATCAGTTGACGGTTCACTGCATCTAGAAGAGTTTTCTTGATCCCAAGACTGTGTAGGCTCCTCCCCCTCCTGAATTCTCCGCTGTGCCTTGTGACAGTTCGTGTTCATGGCCGACTTCACTGGATTTAGAGTCACAGAAGTGACTCATCCTAAGGTGGGTCAGTGAAGGTGTTTGCTGAGAGGTTTATGGAGAAGACACAACTCACCTTGAATGTGGGTGGCACCTTCTTTGACCGGAGTCCTAGACTGAATGAGAAAAGACAAAGAAACAAGTGAGCTAGGCACCAGCTAGGGGGGTGGCGGGGAGGGAGGAACATCGGCCATCAGTGGGAATTTCTTTTCTCCTTTTCTTTTGGAAAAATATTGTTACATTTCTTCCTAAATACATCAACTCACTATATTATAACCTATCAGTGACAGAGATTTTAAAACTGATATTGGATTTTTATTGATTTAGTTTGTGTGTATGGGATGGAGCAGGATTATATACTTCAGGGATCAATTCTTTCCTTCTATCCTGTGGATCCCAGGGATTGCACTCAGGTTATCAGGCCTGGCAGCAAGTGCCTTTACCGTTGAGCCATCTTGCTGGCCCTATTGTTTATTAAGTTAATTACACTCAGAATTCTCACTTCTGTTTTTACAGGACCCTCCCAGATCCATTTGCTCCCAATTCCCGAGATACAGTTTCCTAGTTCCATTATTTTCTGACTTGGCCTCTTAAGAAGGCTTATTTATTATTACTGGGTTGGGGGGGGGGCAATGTGCATGAGGAGGTCATAGGTCACAGCTTTGTGAAGTAAACTCTCAACTCAGGTCATCAGGCTTCTCAACAAATACCCCATCGATGTAAGACTCTGGCAAGCCTTAGCTTACAGGGGACCCCTGAGTGAACAAGCGGAGCTGAGGAGCCAGGGATCAGTGCAAAAGCGAGAGGAATTAATGTTCCAACACGTTGGGGTCGCCCTGCACCCGAAGGAGAGGTGGCGACCCGGCGCAGTCCGTTGCCGAGTTTTTATACAGTTTTCAGAGCAGCATCCATTAGGCACAATGTGATGGACAGAACAGTGTGGCTTTTAAACTGATTGGTCTTTAGGGAATGAGGTGGCAAGGACTTCCCCTGTCTGTAGGTGGCTAACAGTCTGTCCTGTGGAATGCATCCATGTGCACTGGGCCTCCCCCATCCACAGTTGGCCGATGCTCTTCCCTCCCCCCCCCTGCACCCCTCTCCATCCCTTCCTCCTTGCCCCCTTCCCTCCCCATCCCCTTCTCTCCCTTCTTCTCCTTACCTCAGGCCCCCTGATCTGAGGAATGCTAATTAGCCTCTCCCTTCTGGAGAGGAGGGGTGCCTAAGAGTTCCATGACCTTTCTCTTCCAAGAAAGGAGGGGTCTGGTGGAATTTTCCAAAGGTCTTAAACTGACCTCTTCATCACCACCCGCACTGAGCCCTCTCACAGCCTGCGATTTGAAGATGTAAGTATTTTCCTGGCAGGGGACATGCCATGGTTATCATGGTAGTTTTCCCAGGGCAAGGTTTATCTCTTACACTAGATGTGCTGACCCCAAAGATTTCCTCAAATTCAGGGAATTTGACTACATAATTTGGGGTAGTGGGGGATTGCATTTGAGCTCTCCAATAAATTATTTTTCTGCTGGTAAAATGAGCCAATTGGAGCCAGATTATATTATATTAAAGGCAGGTTTATTGGGAAGCTGCTCTTTGTCAGGGGAGTTCACTGGCCTCGAGGAAGCGGGCCAGGGAAGATGGCACAGGAATGGAGAGAGAGAGAGAGGAGAGGGGTAAAATAGAGAAAGAGTACATGTACAGAGAAAGAAGGAGGGAGAGAGAGAGAAAAGGAGAAGAAGGTAGAGAGGGGAAGAGAGAGGGAGAGAGAGGGAGAGAGAGGGACGGACCAAAATGGCTGACTTACACAGGGAAGAGCCTCTGGGGGAAGGGCAGCCCAGTCCCTGGACTGGAAAGTTCAGTGTTAAGGACAGAGTATGCTCAGTAGGGACTGAGGGATGCTGAGAGAACCTGGAGGTCAGATCTGATTTGGTATGCAAAATATGCACCTTAGTCCCTTGTCCTGGGTCCAAAACTAAACACTCTCCTCTAAAATAAGTAAATAAATCCACACATAGAAACACATATCCATATGTTTTTCTTATAAAAGTATTAAAATATCATATGTGAATACTTTTTTAGGAGGAGAGATTTTGGATGACCTGAAACTGTTCCCCCTTTCAGTTCTGTTTAAAACTAAATCAAAGTCGGGCGGTGGTGGCGCACGCCTTTAATCCCAGCACGTGGGAGGCAGAGGCAGGCGGATTTCTGAGTTCGAGGCCAGCCTGGTCTACAGAGTGAGGTCCAGGACAGCCAGGACTACACAGAGAAACCCTGTCTCGAAAACAACAACAACAACAACAACAACAACAACAACAACAACAACAAAACCTACATCAAAGCCAGGCATAGTAGCGCAGACTTAATCTCAGCATGGGGGGAGGGGCAGAGGCAGGCAGATCTCTGTGAATTTGAGGCCAGCCTAATCTACATAGGAGTTTCAGGACAGCTAGAACTATATAGTAAGACTCTGTCTCAAAACAAAACAAAAACTCAAAACACCACCAAGCAAACAACAAAGTAAGTAAGTGACAAAAATGACATCAGAGGTGCTGTGGAGGGAGAGAAGGCTCAGTGGTAAGGGCACCCATTGCTTCCATTGCTTTTGCAGAGGACCTGGGTTTGATTCATTACACCCACATGGAGGCTCTAGTTCCAGAGGATCTGACAGGCTCTTCTGGCTCTTTCAGGCCCTGGAGCCAAGTAAATATAGGAAGGATGTCCTTAGGGTTCGTACCTGAGACTTAGTTAGGGAAATATTACATACTTGGCATCAAACATACATGCAGTGACCATATATACATGCAGATAAAATATACAAAATCTAAGCCCCCCCCAAAGCCCCTCATCATCTTCAACGTCAACTAATCCTATTAATCCTATTAAATCCTATTAAAGTGGTTTTTAATCCTAATAAAGTGGTTTAATATAAATTATATATATTTAATATTATAATTTATATATAAAATCAAAAACATCCTTTATGAGTTTTTATGGCTATGGTGCCTTTTTAGCCAATTTATCCCTCTACCTGCTCTAACCAGTCTCCTCTCCTGGCCCACTTGGTAAGTGTCCTCTTGGTCTCAATAGCTCTTGGAGGCGTCTACACCCTCCTGCATACCCACCACGTGGGCATCTCTCTTCTAAGACCCTTAGCCCTCCTCATGACAGGGTTTCTTTCCCCAAAACCCTCTTCTACTCCAACTCTTCAGTTGCTTTCTCCTGTATGTGCTCTAACTGCTCCAGTCTCCAGAGTTCCCCTCCTTGTTGGACAACTAAAAAAGGCCCGTAGGTGTTGTCAGGAGTTCTCTTGCCCTACAGGGCCTGTAATCTTGTTGAAAGCAATACCTCTCCTCAGTGATTTGGGACAAGTCTCTCAATTGCCTTGGGGTTGGTTTTTTAAATTTGCATATCTCTAACTGAGCAAAGGTGGCTGTGATTCTATAAGGTTAAGGTTAAGGACCATTTCTACATTTTTTTTTTCTGAGAAGTGCCTATTTCTTAAAAATTAATTAATTATTTTATGTGAATGTGCATGCATACCATGGCTCATGTATAGACAACATTGTGGTGTTAGTTCTCACCAACTTTTATGTGAGTTCTGGGGATCGGACTTAGGTCTGCTGGCTTGGAAGAGAAATGCCTTTCCCTATGGAGCTGTCTCAGCCATCCTAAACGTTGCTTCATCTTCTCTTTTTGTTTTGTTTTGTTTTTTGAGACAGGGTTTCTCTGTATAGCCTTAGCTGTCCTGGAACTCACTCTGTAGACCAGGCTGGTCTCGAACTCAGAAATCCACCTGCCTCTGCCTCCCAAGTGCTGGGATTAAAGGCCACCACTGCCCGGCTCGCCTTCAGAGTTTCTTTCCCTTTCTCTTCTCTTTTCTTTTTTTTCTCCTTCCATTTTCCTCCCTTTGTTTTTGAGAAAGGCTTTTACCCTATGGCCAAGGTTGGCCTGGAACTTCTGCCTCAGCCTCCAAGTTCTGGGATTACAGACATGAGCTACCATACTCGTAGCTTTGCTGGTTTAGGGGGCAGATTTTAATGTTTCAGAGCTCTGTATTGGATCAAGTTGCCTCTCGATGTATTCAGCTGGAGAGTTCATTCTGGGATATTTATATTAAAACACATTAAAACCAAGAGCCAAAGCATCAAAACAGGAAGCTGTTTCTACACATGCAAAAAGCATGCTTCATATATTCAGACAAATATGAGTCCTGGTCGCTGAAATAAACGTGAGGCCTTGCCTTTGCTTTTCTTTCATTGCAAGAGAAACAGCTGTCTGGAGCACAAGCATCAGGGACTGCTATGGTTAGTAACCCCAGAGTGTTGGATATCGTGGTAGTTGATAGTGATTGTCAACTTGAAGGGATTTGTAAGCACTCGGGAAACTGGGCTATGAGGGATATCCAGAGGCATGGGATTTCCTGGGGCTGGGGTTGGAAGTGGCTGCATGCATCTCATGGGGGTGTGGGAGCCGAACTGCATCCTCTGCAAGATCCATGCACACTCGAAACTGCTAAGCCAGTTCTTCATCCTCTTCTACCTTGATTATTCTCTATAAATCAATCCTTCTTGAGTGTGGACGCTCAAACTCAGCCCTCCTCTTTCCTTTGCTCTTCTCTTTTCTCTTCTCTCTCTTCTCCCATTCCCCCTGCTGTCTTTGTCCTGTGGAGTTTCTGCTGCCTCGTATTTTGGATCTCCTTTCATCACAATCTCTGTGATGGGCACTATGCCTGCTTCTCTTGCCTTTTAACGCCTATCTGGTCATTTATTTGTTGGAGGACCAAGTTATTTGCCCTGTACAATCCTTACATGTTGGTGTTTGACATCATTCCCATAGCTCTACAGTTTGTTGCTAACATTTCCTTAGATTGGCAGTAAATATCCAAGTAGGATGTAGTTTGGGGAGGTGGGGTCAGAATTCTTCACAGTTGCTGGGGTCAGAATTCTTCACAGTTGCACTTGTCCTTAAGAGACCTCTAGATGATACCCAAAGTTGTTTTCTGTCCTCTATGCTTGCACACACATGTGAACTTGCAACACACACACACACACACAATTTCCAGGTAGAAGCCAGTGAATCTTTGTTTCTATGTATAACCTTGGTGGTCCTGAGAACCAGCCCTGAAGTCTGACATTCTCATGTAAGAAGATTAAAGAGCTGCCAGACTCCACAGAGCTCTCACTCACACAGCAGTTCTACAGATGGCAGCCCTGTGGGAATGGTGGCCTTCTTGGCACTTACCTTACCTAAACAGTTCCTTGTCACTTCCCCACTTATGGCTTGAACACAATGTAAATATGAGTGATTTGTAATTTCAGCACAAATTGGATCATCTCTTGGATATAAAATAATGAATGTTATCATAAGAGGACAAAAAAGAATGTAAAGAAAGGTGTTACTTGGCATATGGTCTAGGACTCAGGAGACTGAGGTAGAAGGACTGCCTCAAGTTCAAGGTTAGCCTGAGCTACACAGTAAGCATAAGGCCAGCTAGACATTAAGGCACATTCATGTAATACCACAATTTGGGCAGTAGAGACAGGAGAGTCAGGAGTTCAAGGTCATC
>JANHMN010000006.1:36015100-36039984 GCA_030674055.1 Rhabdomys pumilio
ACACACACACACACACACACACACACACACACACACACACACACACACAGACACACACAGAACGTGCTAATACATTTTTAAAAAGGGAAATGGCTCAGTACTTTTCATTTTTCCCTTTGCTGCTAGTGCTGTTTTATACCAATAGAGGGCGCAGGTGAGACACTACAGGCGCAGATGGCTTCCTGCTTCTGCTCAACTTCTGAAATGCACCAGGCTTGCACAGTTGAGACAGATGACAGAGACTTGCCTCTCCCTGGACTTTGGGTAGGTGGCGATGCCTACTTGTAATGGTAGCACTCAGGGAGATGAGTGGGAAGATCTTAAGGAATACACCAACACCAGTGGGCTGGCAATGCAGCTCGCTGGTAGAATATTTGCCTGGAGTTCTAGTAACTCACCCATGACCAAATCTGTTAAATCACTGGTAGTGGTCATGATGGCTCCTTAAGTTCTTACTATACACATTCTTCATGTTCATGTTTTTGTAAATAATCAAAAATGTTGGGGGGCAAAGCAACTCGATTCCCTAATTGACAGCTACTGATGTCTCCCTTAAGCCTGGCCAGCTGTAGCTGTCACCCAAACAGCCAGTGCCCTTATTCCAGGACAAGCTGTCCCAAACACTCCACTGAAGCCTGGAGACAGCAGCAATCTTCACAGTCCATAACAGCCTTGGCACCTCAACCAAAACTTTGGTTTGTGTTTTTGAGACAAGGTCTTTCTACATAGCCCTCTCTGTCCTAGAAGGATGTAGCCCCAGCTATCCTCGAAGTATGTAGATCAGGCTGGCCTAGAACTCACAGGAATCCATTTGTCTCTGCCTCTTGCATGCTGAGATTAAAGGTGCGCATGAACATGCTTGGGTATGTAGGTCATTTTTTGCTGTTTTGTTTTTTGAGGCAGGTTTTCCCCTGTAGCTTAGGCTCGTTTGTAATTCACCATGTAGCCAATGCTGGCCTTAAATTTGTTTTTTTGTTTTTTTCTTTTTGTTTTTTTTTTTTTCCGAGACAGGGTTTCTCTGTGTAGCCCTGACTGTCCTGGAACTCACTCTGTAGACCAGGCTGGCCTCGAACTCAGAAATCCACCTGCCTCTGCCTCCCAAGTGCTGGGATCAAAGGCGTGCGCCACCACTGCCCCGCTGGCCTTAAATTTGTAATGATCCTCCTGTCTCTGTCTCTCTTGAGTTCTGGGATTACAGGCGTGAGCTACCCTGTCTGACTTGTTTGCTTGTTTCTGAGATCAGGTCTGGCCTGAAACTTTTTATATGCACAAGCAGGATTTGAACTTGCAGTGATTCTCCTGCTTCAGATCCTGGCCTAACAGCTGTTAACTCTGGCCAGTGTTGAGGACTAAAGACTCCCCAAACATGAGGCTAACTGGAAGCTATGCCAGCCACTGCTGAGAGCTTCCTAGGTCCACAATGCTGTAGCATTAAGGCTGTGGATACTGAGGTCTGTGCAGGAACTCCAGCTTTACAGGACGTCACTTGCTGCTGTCCGCACCCACTTACTGCGGCAACACAACTGTTGCCAAGCACTAAGGGAAACAAGCTTCCGGAGCTTGGAACTCAGAACTTCTTGTCCACCCAGGATTTCTGTCCTGGTAGTGCACAAGGATTATAACTAATACATACAGATATATAACACTATAATATATCAGTTATATAGCTGGCAGCAGTCAGCAGCTCCCCACCACTCTACCCCTGGGCAAGTTTGTAGTAGAATGTGGCTCATGAGATCCTCCCCATGAAGAGCTTTCTCTGGCACTCTGAAAGGTTATTGTCAAGTTCTAGAGAGAGTATATACTTACAGAAAGTTTCATAGGTCGAGTCCCATAGGGTATGCCATTTCTCCAAGATCTGCATCTCTTCTTTAGGTAGAAAGGGTAGCTGTCCTTCCTTCTGTCATTTTTTTTTCTATTCTTTACATTTATCTATTGTTTAGTGCATTCGTGAATGTGCACGCACACATGCATGTAGGTCGGAGGACAACTTTCTTTTTTTGTTTGTTTGTTTTTCGAGACAGGGTTTCTCTGTGTAGCCCTGGCTGTCCTGAAACTCACTCTGTAGACCAGGCTGGCCTCAAACTCAGAAATCTGCCTGCCTCTGCCTCCCAAGTGCTGGGATCAAAGGCATGCGCCACCAACACCCGGCAGAGGACAACTTTCAAGAGCCAGTGCTCTCCTACCATGGGGGTCCCGGGGATGGAACTCACATGGTCAGTGTCTGCTGAAAGCACTCTATCTGCTTAGCCATCTCCTTAGTCTATTCACCTCTCTCTCTCTCTCTCTCTCTCTCTCTCTCTCTCTCTCTCTCTCTCTCTATATATATATATATATATATATATATATATATCTGGCATTTTGCAAGAGATTTTTCCTACATAGCTCAGGATGACTTCAAACTCAAGATCCTCCTGCCTCAGCCTCCCTAGTGTTTGGATTACACATGTAAGCTATCACACTCAGCTACATACTGCATACTTGAGGAAAAGAAAATTCTTTTAAAACTTTGAGTAACAGCCTCAGTGTGGTGGTGGTGTATACCTATAATCCCAGCACTCGGGATACAGAAGCAAGCAGATCTCTATGAGTTTGAGGTTAGCCTGTTCTACAGAGTGAGTTCCAGGACAGCCAAGGCTACACAGAGAAGCCCTGTCTTTGAAGCAAGCAAGCAAGCAAGCAAACAAAATAAACCACAAAATTTTGAGTAGGGAGACTGATTAATCTCAATTTTCCCGCAAAGAACTTTCTTCCTCACACAGACTGAAGTCCTGGTCTCACTAGAGAGCATGAGAGAGTGGAGAAGTCACCAGTACTCTGAGGGCAAAACATGTGCAATTCCTCTGGAACTTGCCAGGAGACTTGAGGCTGAGAGGTGATAGCATGGTAACTGGCCGGACCATAGAACCCAGGATCTTTGACAGTGGAAACAGATAGAACATTTTCCCATTGAGCAGGATTTAGTGCTGGCTAACGTGGAATATTTTGTATGTGTGTGAACGCTTGGCCCTTGTATGAGACCTGCTGCCTCCCACACATTCTCACTGCCACACCTTCCCCACTCTGAGGACTGTCCCCTTAAACTGTGAGCCCTGACGAACCCTTCCTTAAGTCACACTGGTCAGGTATTTGTCACGGCAACATGTAAAGTAACAAATACGTTGACTTTTCCTAGCCTCTGCCATTGGGGTGCCCTCAGCCCAAGTTCTCTTTCCTTCTGAGTTGTTATTGACTGACAAGGCAGGCCCTGGTGTTAGCAGCCCTACCGCATTCTGTCTATGTAATCTGGCTGGCTTTAAACTTAGGAATATATATATATATTTCAGGAAGTCCTTTCTAGAGATTTCCTGTATTGCTGTCCTCCTTTGTTTTCTAGATTAATTGAGGTATACTTTAGATTTTTTAAAAGTTTATGCTTGGGGTTGGGGATTTAGCTCAGCGGTAGAGCGCTTGCCTAGCAAGCGCAAGGCCCTGGGTTCGGTCCTCAGCTCTGAAAAAAAAAAGTTTATGCTTATGAGTGTGTTGTCTGTGTGATGCATATTAACCTTGGTGTTCATGGAGGGTATCAGATCCCCTGTAACTAGGGCTGTGGATGGTTGTGAGCCACCATGTAGGTGCTTGGATCCAAACCCAGGTTCCATGCAAGTGTTCTTAACCAGTGAACCATCTTGCCAGTCAGTTGAGGTCTAGTTCAAATACAGTAAAATTCATCTGTCTTAAGTATAGAGTTAAAATTTCCTCAGCTTCAACTTTTTTTTTTTTTTTCAAGACAGTGTTTCTCTGTGCAGCCCTGGCTGTCCTGGAATTCACTCTGTAGACCAGGCTGGCCTCGAACTCAGAAATCCCCCTGCCTCTGCCTCCCAAGTGCGGGGATTAAAGGTGTGCACCACCACTGCCCGGCCAGCTTCAACATTTTTTGTTAGCTTGAAGTGAGCCCTTGAGGTTTCTAGTACTGACACAGTGTGACTTTCTAGTCTGTTTATTTACTTCCTTTGGTGTGTGCGCACCTGTACGTGGGTCTAGGTAAGCATGCTTGCATGTATGTATATTAAAAACTTATAAACATACACAAATATAAAATACCTTGGGGGAAAAAATATATGTATATTCTCGTGTTTGCCGCTAGTGGGAGTAGGTTTCTTTTGCCCTTGCCGACAGACTATAGAAACTTTGAGCCGGAAGCAGAGGGTCAGAAGCCAAGGTCAGAGGGCACACACCTATAAGCCAAGAGGAACCCTAGTGACCTCTTCCAGATACTACAGGCACCATTGCAACTGCGCAGGCGCACGGAAGCACGGGGGGGGGGGGGGGGGGGTGGCGAGAGGCGATTGGCTGAATGCCGAGGCTCCGCCTCTCAGTGCGTCAGAGACCCAGTCGGCGGGTTAGTCTGCAGGTTCGGGTCGTTCTGGCGCCGTTGGGTCCGGTGTGGTGTCAGGGGCTTGTCCAGCTATCACGCTCGCTGGGAACGGAGGATTGTTGTCTGTGAGTCCGAGGGCGCGGGGGGTTGGGGGGGGCGAATGCAGCTCCGGCAGCGGTATCGTCCGGCTGGCCAGAAGCCAGGCCTGCTTCTCAGCCACGGGGACCCAGACCGTGGAGGCGACGATTTGAAGGGACCCGAGTCTGGGGACTTGAAGGTACCCTGGTCTCGGCTCGACAGCAGGGCAAAGCTGGGCGAGCTGAAACGAGGGGGCTGCGCCATTGGCGGGGTCGTTTTTGGCGCGCTCTGGTGTTTGCTCTTCCTATTGGCTGGCGTACGCCGCGTTGGGCGGGGCTAGAGCGCCCGCGGAAGTTTGCAGTCCGGGAGTCGGGGATGGCGTGTCCAGGGATCGTACTGGGTATAGAACCTCCGGCCTGCTCCCCAACAGCAGCAAACGCTACTCCCGAGAAAAGGGCATTGAGTCCTGCGTCTGCCATCCCAATGGTGCCGCTGTAGGTGATAGTAGGTTCTCCGACACTGACTATGCTCATGCGTGACTCACTAATGATACCAAGACCTTGGGCCACTGTCTGCATTATCCAAGTCTGGGCCTGGTGGTAGTGCTCAATCTCCTGCCCAGGAGGTTGAGGCAAGAGGTACAGGAGTTCAAGGTTAGATTTGCCTACTTAGCCATTTCAAAAGAAAAGAAACACATCTAGGTTCCTGCGAATAGGTTTTCGATCAGGTTTTATCAACGTGAAATAGAATAGGAAATAGAACACCACTTTGGCCGAGCTATAAGTTGTTTTTATTTGCATACATGCGTGAGTGCTAGGGCATAGTGTAAATTATTAATTACATGTAAGTAAGAGTCGGGGGCTACAGTTTAAGCACCGTTTCCCTCTAGCCTTCTTTTAAATACAACTTAGTCTTAAGTTTGCTTCGTAGCTGACAATAACCCTAAATTCTGTTTCTGCTGCTTCCCAGCTGCTGGTATTACTGACCTGTGCCACTAGGTCTGGTTATGCAGTACCAGGAACTGAGCTGAACCTTTGTGCATTGTACTCACTGAGCTACATCTTCGAGCCAAAAGATCTTGGTGTTTTTTGTTTGTTTTGTTTTTGTTTGTTTGTTTGTTTTGTTTTGTTTTTGTTTTTGTTTTTTGGAGACAGGATCTTGGCTATGTACCCTAGGTCGATCTCCAATTTGATAGGCTCCTACCTCCACCACGATCCAGTCATGTGCATGACAAGTAGGATGCTATTCTTTAGGGTCGACCTGAATGTGCCCAAGTGTCTGTTTTACTTTTCCTAGTGCCCCTTTCTCAGATCTTTTTCAGATCTCTGTAGTTTGTCCAGGGCAACATGCCATTGTAATAGTGGTTCTACCATAAAGTAGTAAGTTATTTGTGGTACAAAAAATTTTTTTTTTTAAAAAAATCTAGATTTCAACTTCAGATATAAATCATATTTAAATCACCTTTTTTCTTGTGCCTTGCCAGCTGAAAAATGAATCTCAGTATGAAGCAGAAACAGGAAGGAGCCCAAGAGAATGTGAAGGTATGCAATGGAGCCACTTAAATGTGCTTGATTAAGAGGTAAAGGTTTATTGTGTTGCCCAGGCTGGCCCTAAACCCCTGGGGCTCAAATGATTTCCTCAAGCTTCAGAGTAAACTGAGTATACTGTTTTATATACTTCTAGGAAGAGTGTTTGCAGAATATCAGATTGTTTTCTGAAAAGGTTAAGATTTAAATATATGAGTAAAACTTGGAGTCTAAAAGTCTGCTGCTGGAAAGCACTACGTGTTTAGAGAGAAGAATATAATAGCATTCATTCTGTGGGCTGTCTTTTAGAAAGCTTACGTCTATAGCGTAGAAATCTTGGAAGTGGTGTGTGCAAATGTGAGTATGACAGAAGCTGAGTTGGCCTCTGTTTGGAGACTTGATTAATCTGTAATCTACATTATATCTGAAATGTTGTTATAATATTTGCTTTCGTGGTAGCTGGCATTTGTCCCTCAGTTACCTAGTGAGATAATAATCAACAATAGAAACTACCGTGGGAAAGGTGAACTTTGTCATGTGAAGTACAGTGACTTTCTCACGCTGGTGTGGTGTCATGTTCTTGCTAACCTTGTTTGAGTGTTTACCATTGTTTGCTATCCCATGGTGGCAGTATAACTAATGTTTTTTTTTCCCCAATATTTTCAAATCAGGAACTATATAGGGGTATTTACATATTATAAAGAAAGCAACTTTTTGTTTTTAAAATAATAGCTTGGGCATTTTAGAAGGTTATTTTGGAGGGGCTTGTTTTGAGGTAAGGTCTTACTAATAGCCTTGGCTGTCCTGAAATTCATAGAAATTCACCTATCTCTGCCTTCTAAGTGACTGGTGTATGCCACCAAGTATGGCTTGTTTTTATTACTGTTGTTTATTTATTTATTTTTTATTTTTTTGGTTTTTCGAGACTGGGTTTCTCTGTGTAGTCCCGGCTGTCCTGGAACTCACTCTGTAGACCAGGCTGGCCTTGAACTCAGAAATCCGCCTGCCTCTGCCTCCCAAGTGCTGGGATTAAAGGCATGCGCCACCACCGCCCGGCCTGTTTATATTTTTGATGCAGGTTCTCAGTAAGTGGCCTGGTTAGTGTGGCACTCACTATGAAGACTGCTGGCTGTCCTTGAACTCAAGAGTGTCCACCTGCCTCTCAGCCTACCAAGTGCTGGAATTACAGGTTTGTGCTACCAGTCTGGGCCACAGTATTTTAATTTGCCTAAAGCACAGACATTTTATCAATGTCCTAATGAATAGGCTTATAGCAAAACTGCTTCTACTGTCAGGGTCTACCATTACCTACACTGCATTTCCTTCTACCTACAGTTCCACCTACGATGCCACCTATGATTCCATGTACAATGTGTTACTAAAAGTTCCTGGTGTCGGCATGGTGGTACACGCCTTTAGTTCCAGCACTCAGAAGGCAGAAGCAGGTGTATCTCTGTGAGTTCAAGGCCAGCCTGGTCTACATAGTGAGTTCCTGGACAGGCAGGCCTAGTAGAGAGACCCTGTCTCCGACAAGTGAATGAAGTGGGATCTCTGGAATGTATATGATGAAAAGGGGAAACTGACTTTTACAAGTTGTTCTCTGATCTCTACATGTGTGTATGTGCATACACACAAATTTAATAAAATATCTTAAATTATATTTCTGTATTAGTGTTTCTATTGCTGTGACCTGATGGTGATGGTACATACCTTAATTGCAGTAGTTGGGAGGCAGATATAGGTGGATCTCTGAGTTGAAGGCCTGACTCTGATCTATAGAGTGAGTTCCAGGATAGCCACAGCTACACAGAGAAACCCTGTCTCAGAAAAACCACAACGACAAAATAAACATACCATGAGCAAAAACAAACAGGAGGAAAGAGTTTATTTCAGTTTCTGTGTCTCGAGTCACATCAAACACTTGAGAGAGGGTCGAACAGGAACTCAAGGCAAGGCCATGCAGAAACTCAAGGCAAGGCCATGCAGGAACTCAAGGCAAGGCCATGCAGGAACTCAAGGCAAGGCCATGCAGGAACTCAAGGCAAGGCCTTGCAGGAACTGGCTTCTCCCCTAATCCCTCACTTCTGATCCCTAACCCCAGGGATGGCATTGGCAACAGCTGAGCCCTTCACATAGACAATCAATCAAGAAAATGCCCTCTCCTGCCTTGCCTGTAGGCCACCATGATGAGAGCATTTCATCAGCTGAGCTTCCCTCTTCCCAGATATGTTCTGGTTTTTTTTTTTTGTTTGTTTGTTTGTTTGTTTGTTTTTGACAAACATTAACCAGCAGTGTTTTTCACAAATGTCCATTACTGTTTGGGAATATTTATAGTTCTGAGATGAATCTTTTTTATTAGAGAAAATATTTTGTGGTTTAACTTGCCTTTTCTCTCAGTGTTTACCTCTTGTAAGTAGAATGTTTGTAAATTCCCAATTTGGAAGATTTTTTTTTTTTTTAAAGAATTTTAATCTGTGTGTGTGTGTGTGTGTGTGTGTGTGTGTGTGTGTGTGTGTGTGTGAGTGAGTGAATCTGTCATATAGTGTTTGAACTGTCAATGCTACCATAGAAAGTATGTTATGTGTGTTTTAACTAAGATAAGTTGAATGTGATTACAGTAAGAGTAAGAATAAGAAAAGTTATATGTGTATCTGGTTTGGATCTTAGAGCCCAAAGAAATTAAGGATTTCTTCAAACTTTATTATAATCTTGGGAGATAAGTCTGCTGGTTGATTAAGCAACTATCTTGCTTGGATACAGCATTGTAAGATTATATATATAGCAGGCCAAATCTTGTGTTCTTCGTGATTTTTTTTTTCTTTCAAATCCTAGTAAGACTAAGTCTAACTATAAAAATTCAGAAAGTAATCTTACAGCAGTAGCCAGATAATGAATCATCTTGACTTTTAGAACAGTCCTGTCCCAAGGAGAACGCTGAAGATGATCCAGCCTTCTGCAGATGGATCTCTTGTTGGCAGAGAAAATGAGGTATGTGTACAGGACCAGGATGGATGGATGAATGGCAGATGGCCAGTCCACATTAGACATTCCCTCGAACTCAGAAATCCACCTGCCTCTGCCTCTCAAGTGCTGGGATCCCCAGACTTTCTTAAAAACTAATCTTTTCTTTATTGTAGCTAAGCTGTAGTTTAATTCTAACCAAAATAGTTGCTGTAAATAAAATTTCTAAAATATTATTATACATTCTGGTAATGTTTTAAACAATCACATTTATGGATTGAAGCAGTAGCTTTGTGGAAGCATGCTACTCTTCTAGAAGACTGGAGTTCAGCTCCCAGTGGGGAACTCACAGCTGCCTGTGACTCTTCCTTAAAGGGATGGAATACCCTCTTCTGGCCAAGAACTTCACACAAATGTATGAACTCATGCATAGATATAAAAACATAATATAAAATCTAAAAAATACAGCTATTTTGTATCTGCACATATCCATATGGGTATGCCTGTGTGTGCATGGACTTTAAAGCACATAAGTGCCACAGTTCACAACTGGAGTCAGAGAAGCTCTCAGGACTCTGCTTCTTTCACTGTATGGATCCCCTGGATTGAATGCAGGTTGTCAGTCTTGGTTGCAAGTGCCATCTGTTACCTGATGAGCTAACTCAACAGCCCTATTTTGGTAGTTTAGAATTGTATAACTTTAAAAAAAAGGATTCTTAACTACATAAATAAATAATATAGCTTTTTTTTTTGTTCATCAAATCTAAGCAAATATTTGTTTTTATCACAGTTGCCAAAAGGCTTGTCCAAAAGGAAGCTTTGGGATGACCAGTTAACATCTAAGACTTCAAGCTGTGGTCCAGAAGCTAATGAAAATAAAGATGTTGGAGGCCTCACCCAGGAAGCATTTGATCTTATGATTAGAGGTATGCAAAAGAACATAGCTATGTCTTGAAAGGTTAAATGATGATGAAGGGTATATACTATTTGGTGGGATTACTATTTGATAATTTAAAATTTTGTGTTGTAAATATGAAAATCCTCTAAGTTTGGACACTCGCGGGTCCTTTTGATTGGCAAGATCCCAATGTGGGTGAAATATTAAAGAACAGGACAGTGACTGAGTTGGCATGTCAGAGTAAATTGCATTGGGATCTTCAAGACCCAGAAGTGGGCTTTTCAGAAAAGTGTTAATGGAGAATGGATTTGAATATTCCAAGAGAACACTAAGTGATGGGACCAGTGGGATCACTGGGACAAGGGTGAAGGTAAATGAGAAATACACCTTTCTTCTTCTCTTTCTCTCTCTTTTGTTCTCTTCTTTCTTCCTTCCTTTTGATTTTTTTTATATTTTTCTTGAGACAGGGTTTCTCTGTGTAGTTCTGGCTGTCCTGGAACTCTAAGGAGAGATCCACCTGCCTCTGCTCCTCGAGTGCTGGTATCAAAGGCGTGTGCCACCACTGCTAGCCCAAATACTTTTAAGAAGTTGAATAAGTGGTAGTTTTTAATGGAGGGGTAGTGGAAATCAGAAGAGGAAACTGATGATGTTTTAGAAACATTGTGGTTGGGCTTTTCTTCTTTGTGTGAGGCGGTGAGACACACTGCAGCCCAGGCTGTCCTAGAACTCAGTGTGTGGTCCCAGTCTGGCCTTGAGTACTCTCGCTTCCACCTCTCCTGGGACAATCCTGAACTGCCACACATGGGTCATTGGTGAGACTTTTTTTACCTCTGTGTTGGTCAGAGGTCATGAGAAATTTAAGCACAGGCTTGCTCAAGGTCACAAGAACAGGTAGGGTTGATCTGAGTTGCTCCATGTGTTCTAAGGAAGTTTAGAAGCAGAAAAAAAAAAAAAAAAGGCCAGGCAGTGGTGGTGTACGCCTTTAATCCCAGCATTTGGGAGGCAGAGGCAGGCGGATTTCTGAGTTCGAGGCCAGCCTGGTCTACAGAGTGAGTTCCAGGACAGCCAGGGCTACACAGAGAAACCTTATCTCGAAAAATCAAAACAAACAAACAAAAAAAAAGCAGAAAGAACTTCAGTTGGGCAGAATTAGAAATGGACAACTACCTAGATCCACAGCAGCTTTGTTGTGGGACAGCATAAGAAACAGGACTTGTAATGTTTGTTCCTGGGTAGGTTAAGATCAGTCAAGGGCTAGCTCCATACTCAGCAAAAACATGACTGACACAGTCCTCGGTGATCATGCACTGTCCTAGAATTGAAAGTACCAGCATATCTCTAACTTTAGAATTTCAGTGGGATGTATCAGTAGAATTAAAAGGCTTCCATAGAGTGCCTGAGTTTGGTTGAACCTGTTGGTGTGCATTGGTGTACTCTTGAAAAGAAAGGCCTCGTGTATATTTTAGAAGGGAGTAAATAGGAGGCAGGCTCCTTACAGGGTGAGTGGAAAAACCAAGTGTGGAATGGAGGAGGGAAGGACGAACTCTGTTGCAGTTCAAGGATTGGACACTGATTACATCGTGAGAAAATAAAAGTTAGATTGGGATTTTTCAGTAGAAATGAAATTACTGCTTTTTTTTTTTTTTTTTTTATTAAATGGCTTAAGGTTGTTTTTGTTTTTATTTTTCTGAGACAGTGTTTCTCTTTGAGACAGTGTTTCTCTTTGTAGCCCTGGCTGTGCTCGAACTCTGTAGACCAAGGTGGCCTCAAAATTGCCTCTTTGTCTCTCACATGCTGTAATTAAAGGTGTGTGTCGCCACACCCACCTAGGTCTTTTTTTTTTTGAAACAAAGCCTTGTTTTCAGTCTTGGTATACTCTGCCACAACCAGGCTTACAGCACTGATTTTTATATATAACACTAATTTTTTTTCCAGAAAACCCATCTTCTCAGTATTGGAAAGAAGTGGCAGAACAACGGAGGAGTGCTCTCTATGAAGCACTTAAAGAGAATGAGAAAGTAAGCGTTGTTTCACACCGTTTAAGGGTCTGCTGGGGGTCTTTGTCAGCGTAGTGAAGCTACTACAGACGAGCTTGAGTGTTGGTCTAAGGGAAGTTTGGCTGTGTTACTGCATGGGAGGCTCAAGATGAGAGCAGTTCTATGAAATACTGAAATTCTGTTCTTATACAGCTCCATAAAGAAATTGAACAAAAGGACAGTGAAATTGCCCGCCTGAGAAAGGAGAATAAAGACTTGGCAGAAGTAGCTGAACACGTACAGTACATGGCAGAGGTAATTGAGGTAGGTCATCCCGTAGTCATGGGTTCAGCGATTGGCTGTGTTGCCATCAGTGAGTGTTCAGCCCTGTGATGAGATTCCCAAGCACTACTGAGGTTTGGATAAAGTGATTATTTATCCTCTAGGGTTTCCTTTTCCTTACCTGTAAACTGGGAGTGAAATGCCCACACGTGGGAAAGATGGAAAAAGTTACTCTACTGCACAATTGACGTGTTTCTAGGTTTTATTCTTTTTATAAGCATGATATCAGCTATCATTTATAAAGTAAATAGGCTTTGTGGCTTCATCTGACTTTTTAAATTTGGGAAGTAGCTGATAGTTTCTCAGAATCAGCTTGACTTCTGTGACCCACATTTTCAGTTTTCTTGTATGTACAAAGCACATTCATCTTACAATGGGAGTAAAGATTTTCAAGTCAAACCTTCTGACGTCAAATGCTTCCTTAATATTTTAGAATCATGCAGTGTTTGTTTTTAACCATTTTTAATTGTGTGTAAGTATATGCAGAGAGTCTAGCCTGGAGCTAGAGCTAGAGACACCTGGCATGGTTGCTGGGGAAACTGGTCCTTGGGTGGAGCACTGCATGCTCTAACCACTGAGTTTTCTCTCCAGCCCTGCCATGACAGTCTTTGAAGTACTCAACTAGCCCCCTGTGGCTTTAAAAGTCCTGTTCCCCAGCGAGAATGGAAGTAAGAACACACAGTTCTGTGGGTTCCCAGAGAAGTACTTTTTTTTTTTGGCTTTTTGAGACAGGGTTTCTCTGTATAGCTCTGTCTGTCCTGGAACTCACTCTGTAGACCAGGCTGGCCTCCAGACTCAGAAATCCACCTGCCTCTGCCTCCCAAGTGCTGGGATTAAAGGCATGCGCCACCACTGCCTGGCATAGAAGTACCATTTTAAGTCGTGCTTTGGGAGAAGCTCAGTCAGTGCTTTAAAAGAACCAGCAAATTCCTGTGAATTTTGCTGAAATATGGTATAGCACCCGTATAGACTTCCATGTACTGTAAGTGAATAACAGGCAGATTGTGGTTTAAGTATGATGAGCAGTAATAGATCTCAGTTTTGAGGTCTTGACAATAAATTATTGGTTTATTCCTTAAAAGAGGCTGAGTAATGAACCTCTGGGTAACTTTGAATCACCGGATGGTCAAGAATTTGATTCTGAAGAAGAAACCATTGAGTATGCAGAACTAGAAGACTCAGGAACTGGGACATGTGCTGAAGAGACTGTGTCTTCCTCCACGGATGCCAAGCCATGTACATGAGGTGTGAGGTACACCTCCAGCGTTGCCCTTTGGTATAGCTCTTGGTAAACTAATACACGATGGGAGTGCTGGAATCCAGGTTTGAATCCTGGGGCTATTACTACATTAAAATACAGATAGTATGTATTTTTAACTTGTTTTATGTAAATAGCATTTTCATTTTGTCAGTGTCAGATGTGAATTGTGTATATTAAATAAACTTCAATTTCAATTTATTGAAATTTCAATTTATTGAACATTGTATGTCATGGAGAATTAAGTGCATCTGTTTCTAAGTATTTTATTGTTTTGCTGTCATAGAGATGGGAAGTGAACTTACTGCTCTTGTCTGGGCTGAGATGGCTGAGTATCTGTTGATCTAACCTCAGGATCTCTGAGCACTGTTGATTTTCATGCTAGCAAATTCTTACTCAGTAACATGAAATACCTACTTTTTTAAAGCTTCCCCACGTGACTTTGATTAGTGATGCAGAGGCTTGCCTAACCGATATGATCATAATAGTTTTGAATGTTCAAATGGTTAGGTAGTGGGTGAGAGGGATAGTTTTCAGAAGCGAGGTGATGTGCAGTAGAAGTACAGTGAGAAACACCAGGGAGCTGGAAGTCTGGAAATAGACACTCATGTGACTCAGGCGTGAGGAAGAGAAGAGGACAGCGTGCAGCAGTGGGGGTGGCAGTATGCTCTGATGGGCTTGGAGGAGTGGTTCTGGGAGTTGATGACGGCACTGTCCACCTTTACCTTTATTATGTCTAATTGTGTGTGTGTAGGTCAGGACAGCGTGTGGACAGAGTCGGTTCTTCCACCTCTGGGTCCCAGAGAAGGGTTGCTAGACTTAGCAGCAGAGTCTACCTATTGAGCAATGTTGTCAGCCCTAATATTGACCTTTAAAGGATTATTTTAGGTGTGTTTCCTTATAGAACTTTAATTTTCCTACCTCCAATATTGAGGTAAAGCCTGTTTTAGTATTGCTGTGAGGAAAAAAAAAACTACTGTGTGTGAAGTAAGTGCTTAAAAAATGAAGCTGTTACTGGACTGGGGATGTAACGCAGCCAAGCGCTTGCTTAGCATGCGCAAAGCACTGATTCAACCCCACCATGGAAACCTGCAAGGCAGCATGCTCATCCATGCATGCAGTTGGAGTCATTCGTTTGGCTTGTGGCAGTATATCACCCAGTGAACCTCTATCTGCACCTACTACGTGTGACCCATGGGAATGATACCTAGCTAAGGATAGTAGCAGGGTTGAGAGTGTACTAGCTATAGCATAGGGCAGAGGAGTCAGCATGTAGCTTGGTGGTATGGTGATGGGATTTGTACTCGCTGAGAGTAGAGAGAAGCCAGGTGAGCTTGATGCCTCTGCAAGAGTTTGTAGCAGTAGAAACACTTTTGAAGAAAACTTAATTTTTTGAGTTTGAGCTGGGGAGAGTATCCTTTGGTTAAGAGCACTTGCTGCTTTTACAGAGGACCTGGATTCAGTTCCCAGTCTCCTACCTAGTAGCTCGTAAATGCCTGCTACTCTACTTCCAGGGATCCAATGTCTTCCAAAGCCACCAGGCTGTCATGCACAAACATACATACAAGCAAGAGGAATTTTTTTTTTTTTTGTCATTTGTGTATGGGTCCCACACATGTGCCCTTAGACATGTGTGGAGGTCAGAGGAAAATTCCCTCCACTCAGAGGTCTGGGGGCAGGTGCCTTTACCTGCTGAGCCATTATTGCACCTGTGCTGAAAGCATTTATTTATTTATTTATTTATTTATTTATTTATATTGAAACTAGATTCTTCTTTCATACAATACATTCCAACCAATTTCCCCTCTCCTAGCTTTTTCCCCACCTTCCTTCCTCACCAGATCCACTCTCCTCTGTTTTCTTTTCAGGCAAGAGCAGGCCTCCAAAAGAAAATAGCCAAACAGAACAAACAAGATAAAATAAGACAAGATGGATGACCTCATTTTGAGGCTGGACAAGGCCCAATAGGAAAAGAATCAGAGACATACCCACTTCTGTTATTAGGACTCATAAAATACCCGAATGTCCCAATTCCTGCAGTCTAACTTTAATTGTTTTTTCTTTTTATTGGATATTTTACTTACATTTCAGATGCCATCCCCTTTCCCCATTCCCCCTCCCTAAAAAACCCCTATCCCATGCCCCCCTTTCCTTTTTGCTTTTATACAATTTTTTTTTTTTAACTATTAATCAAAGGCTTTATAAGTTTGGTAATGCTCAGTCAGAAGTGTAACCCAATACCCAACCTGGATATATAATCTATCTTTGGTGGAGACACATGAACATCTGTCTCCATTCCCCCCCACCCCCACCTCTCTTTCTCACTCTTCTCTCTCATCACCTAGCTTCTCCTCTCCTCTCCTTATTCCTTCTCTTCCTCTTGGTACTTCTTCCCTCTTAGCTCCTCCTACATATCACCCTTCCTGTTAAAAAAAATCTTTTCTCTCATAATACAATAAGAGCATAATTATGCCTATTTGTATCAGTGAGGTGCAAGATAGTCCTAATACCTAGTCCATCATTTTGTTGACTAATCAGAACCTCTGTTATCTCTCCTAACTAAAATACTTAGTTTTGAACCTGGCTTTCTCCCCACCCCCCTTGGCTTTAGAATGATTGTCAGCTAAAAACCATCCACTCAGATCTTTTCTCTCAAAGTAAATAGTCAGAATTGGCTATGAGACTATAGGTTTTCAACCCCGTCAGAAATCCAGACTGACTTAGTTAACTGAAATTATGGGAAGCATTAAGCATAGCTTCTAAAACTTAGCCAATTTATAGAGACCACTTAACACCTGGACAGCCCCTATACTACCGAACGTTGGAGCATCAAATCTTCAGCCTTCTGGCCCAGAATCATCTGACAGACCTTAGTGATGCAGAATTATTAAGGGCTGATTACTCTGTCTAGGCAGATATAATCAGTCGACTAATCTGGAAGTATGTCCTTTTCTGGACAGTAATTTGTAGATGGAAAGAGGCAATTCTTGCCTAGTGGCTGTCTCCCTGCCACTGGAGTAACTCCAAAGATGCTCAATTTCTTCTTAGAATCCAAGACAGGAAGCTGTCAGGGCCAGACAGGTCTCTAATCAAAATGAACATTAATATAGAAATGTTTGTAACGTCAGTTCTATGGACTTCTGACGTTTTGAAAACCAACAATCTATATAAGGTAACCTGGACTGTTGTCTGTTAACTCCTCTCAGCTATTTCTAAATAAAACATAGAGAACACCCTAACAATAAACTCCAAGCCATGAATTTGCTATAGTCCCTTAACTCACAGGCTAACTATCTCAAATCAGTTAAGAAAGTTTAAGAAGGACTGGGTCTAAGCCTTGTATTCCTAACTGTGTTATACAGGCACAATGCCCATGAGAGTATTTTAATATTCATCTCACTTTTATATCAATAAGAAGCTCATACCAATGAAAACCTTAAATTTAAAATCAAAGTAAATTTTGTACCGTTTAAGAAATTATAACTTCACCGGGTGGTGGTGGCTCATGCCTTTAATCCCAGCACTTGGGAGGCAGAGGCAGGCGGATTTCTGAATTCGAGGCCAGCCTGGTCTACAGAGTGAGTTCCAGGACAGCCAGGACTACACAGAGAAACCCTGTCTTGAAAAAAACCAAAAAAAAAAAAAAAACCAAAAAAAAAAAAAAAAAGAGAGAGAGAGAGAGAGAAAGAAATTATAACTTCATCTTGATAATAATTATACACATTTCTACCAATAGGTTATGGCTATGCAGTAAATCCTAGCTAATCCTCCCTGTTCCAACAAAACCACTACTTTACCCTAGAAAGGCAGCCCAATATTAACCACCTTAGTCCCCAAGCCCAGGGAATAGGGGCACTGACTCTTTAACTTCTTCAAGCTGATTACGGGTGTCGAGATATTAGAAGAGGGGTGGGGGGGAGAGTAGATTGATAAGCCTCTGATGCTGTGTCTTCACTGCATCCAGATGGAATTCCAGGACATCGGAGGTTTGAGCAGGTCTGCTCAGCTTGCTTGATGAGTAGATACACCAAGGCTGTGTATTCTGCAATATACAATTCTCAGAACATAACTTTAATTTTTTTAAACCTTATTTTTAATGATGATTCTTAAATGTTTAAACCTTTTTTTTTTTTTTTTTTTTTAAGTCCATCACTCACCAGAGGTTGTGGAAAAGAAAGGATATGGGGGAGTGGACCTGCTTAAAATCTTTTTGGACTAACTGTAGTCTGTGTTGTCTGGAAATTGGCAGTTTGGTAGAGTCAGGATAGCAGCAGCAGTAGCATGATCTAGCAGAGACAGTGAGGTCTGAGCCTTGGCCGTAGTCAACAGGAGGGACCAGGTTCAACAGCATTGCCAGGAATAGTTCTTAGCTGTGCCTCTCAGCAAAGCGAAGATCAGCAAAGATGTGAGGCCAAAAGTGTTGAATAGCTAGCTCTATAAGCAAGCCAACTTCAGCCCCAACCACTGTTGAGTTCTATTTATATCCCTCTGTAATGGTTTGTATATGCTTGGCCCAGGGAGTGGCATGATTAGAAGGTATGGCCCTGTTGGAGTAGGTGTGTCACTATGGGTGTGGGTTATAAGATTCTCACCCTAACTACCTGGAAGTCAGTCTTCCACTATCAGCCTTCCAATGAAGATGTAGAACTCTCAGCTCTACCTGCACCACGCCTGCCTAGATGCTACCATGCTCCCATCTTGATGATAATGGACTGAACCTCTTTGAACCTGTAAGCCAGCCTCAATTAAGTGTTCTTCTTTGTAAGACTTGCCTTGGTCATAGTGTCTGTTTACAGCAGTAAATCCCTAACTAAGACACCCTTTAACCATCATGTGTCCTCTTTCAGTCTTGTCTCAGTACATGTGTCTGTCTTAGCTGACATCACTCAAGTCCGCAGAAATGCCAAAGAAGCTTCCACACACCACCAGAAGTTTTTGGTGCATCTCTCTCTATGGAGTCTTGACAAATGGCTCACAACTATGCAATGTAAGTCTGACTAATACATGTGTGTCCTTAGAGAAGACTCTTTCATCACATTCCTTTCATATGTTTGCTTTAGCAGAACATCTTTTCTCTTGTATCCTTGAGTCTGCTTTAGTCTTTTTAGTCATCTGTGTTCACTTCAGGAAAGCACTCCTTCATGTGTTTGCCCCAGCAAAATACCATCCAACACAACTGACTCTCTAAAGAGTTTCCACTTCAGAGGTCCATTGAAAACACATTTTAAAAATCCATACCCCTCCTGTCCATGCAAGTCCCAGGAATTAGCTCCTAAATATGGTCCTAGTACTCAGATGTATGAGTTGCTTCTGGGAAAACCCAACTCCTGGAGAGATTATTTAAGAAGGAATAACAAGGGAAAACAAGGACTTGAAAACTGGCCCTCCAGTTTGACCTTCAAGACTTAGAATGGCAGTGTGGACAGACTTCACCTTGTGTTTTAACTCCTTCAACTTTTGGAACTTAAGTTGACCATGGTGCCTTATAGCCCATTTGTAGAGAAAACATTAGCCAGAGCTTCCCTGAAAACAGCCAGAAGAGCTCTTTGAAGTCTCTGATTAAATATGTGAGTTGAACATAGCTATCGGTTTCATCCCCTAAGTCCCTAAGAAACTTAAAAGTCATTTCTACACCAAGGAAGCTAGATAGAGTCCACTCATGAAGAGGTGACAGTGTCAGGCCAAGACACTAGTCAATTCATTTTAGAAATACCTTTGATATACTTGTGTGAAATATATGGTATTCATTACAGTAGCTGACTTTTGCTACTTTGTGTGTGTATGTGTGTGTGGGAGGACTGTTATTTTTCCTACAATTTATTCCTACTCTGATTTCAGTGTTAACTGCAAAAGACAACACTGTAGAATAATCCATGGATTTTATTCTTTATTTCAGGTTTCTGGGGTAATGCAAGGCACCAGGATAGTTGAAACATGTAGTTGGACAAAAAAAAAAAAAAAATTATTTTCTGTGAAAACCTATTAGGTAATATAAGACCTCGGCAAAATTTTCAGACCACCCAGACCAGTTCTCCATAGCCAAGATCTGTAGGTGGTATTTTAGAGATCTGTAACATCTCAGATCCTTTATAATAGGTAAGTTGTTAGAGGCCATGACTGAGAGGGTATAGCAGATCCAAAACAGGAAGAGGCAGTGGCTCTTTATTTCACGCTTGTTGGTAGATTCTAAAGGAGTCTCCAAGAAGCCAATAAAAATAGGAATAAAACCCAGTTGTCTGGCTGTTCTCTGGCTGTCATGGTTTAAGTAGCACCAGCATGCCACAGCCTCCATCAGCATGGTCTTTGTCTTGAATGACATCAACTTTTCCTTCTGCAGCAAGAAAGCAACATCTTTCATGTACTCGCTGGCGAACTGTGCAGCACTCCTGCCTCCTGTAAGACAAACATTTGTGTTTGCAGAAGTGTGTGGTCAATGTAGCTGCTAACAGTTCAGAGGCCCTGTACATTCTTATCGTATGTGTCTGTGTGTGTGTGTGTGTGTGTGTGTGTGTGTGTGTGTGTGTGTGTGTGCATAGATAGGTATACATGATGGGGATGCCTACTATATGTGTATGCTTACTTGAGATTAGGATACAACCTCAGACATTTCCTCATTTAAACTATTATTATTATTATTATCTTGGTTTTCTGAGACCTGGTTTCTCTGGCTATCTTGGAACTCAGTTTGTAGACTAAACTAGCTTCCAACTCAAAGATCCACCTGCTACTGCCTCCTTAGTGCTGGGATTAAAGGTGCACGTCACCACACTGGGTTCTATATACCTTTACAATTTTTGCAATCAGATTTCTCTCCGTCCTGGAACTCCACAAATTGATAGCCCGACTGGCTGGCAACCTGCCTGTCTTCACTTGTCCAGTGCAAAGATTCCATCCAGCTTTTTATGTGGGTTCTAGTGGTCAAATTCATGTTTTCATGTTTACAAGGTAAGCACTTTACTGAATGAGCTCTCTCTCTAACCTCCATTTTCTCTGTTGTTTTGGGATTGAATTCAAGGCCTCACCACACCTCCAGACCCAGGTTCATATTCTGGCAACCATAGGTGACACTTTGCACATGTTAAATTTTCCTGTGTGGCTGTGGACATTGGAACTTGATGAGAGTCATGTGGGAAGCGTGGGACTGGTGTTGCCTGCAGAGGCTCCTTCTTTTCTTCCCTTAGCTCTGTTATAGGGACTGAAGTGGGAATATATCCAGGTGGCAGAATCTGGCTGTGTTTGCTCAGCAAAATTCTGTCTTTGTACTGGAAGAAACTCTGTGGACCTGAGACTATCAGAGCATAGAGGAGATGCAAAGGCTGAGCAAAGATATCTCAGTTGCCCCACGGTAGAAAAGTGTTTGAGTGTCAATAATGGCTGAGCGGTTCTTGTACATTTCTTACTTTCAGCTATTTCAACTATTGGTCAGACCCAAGACCAATATTTTCATATAAAATTTTTCTTCCTTTGACCATTGACCCAGCCTAATCCTAGAATCAATCAATCAATCTCTGTCTCTCTGTCTCTCTGTCTCTGTCTCTGTCTCTGTCTCTCTCTCTTTCTCTCTCTCTCTCTCTCTCTCTCTCTCTCTCTCTCTCTCTGTGTGTGTGTGTGTGTGTGTGTGTATGTGTGTGTGTGTTTGTGCTAGAGCTTGCTTTGGTTTTGTTTTGTTTTTGAGACATGGTTTCTCTGTGTAGCCCTGACTATCGTGGAACTCAGTCTGTAGACCAGGCTGGCCTCCAACTCGGAGATCTGCCTGCCTTCGCCACCAGAGTGGCAAAGTGTGCACTACCACTGCCCAGCAGATTCTGCCCAAGATCTTTCTAGTTCAATTTCAAACTCCCAACAAGATACTAACTAAAACACACACTGAATAGAGTACTTTGGAGTCGAGTCTAGTGATTAGAGCTCTGTTCTGAGACTTTTCTAACTTGTGTTACCCTGATCTCATAATGCTAAGAGTATTCCATTTGATGTTAACGCTTTAATAGAAGCTGGGTATAAGTCTTTGCTTCCCACCAGCATAGCTAAGACTAGTACCAAGCTAAAGCATTCTGGTCGTCTTCCCTCAGAAATCGAACATAGCTATCCAGGGAGCTGAGCCTTTTTCATGTGATGCACAGCAGAAGCCATTCCTTTACAGGGCTGGGAATGACTTCTGAGGTTCCTGACTCTAGTTTTGACCATTCAATAGCTACGGATGAGGATGAGGATAAGGAGTTCTACATTTCCCCTCATGGATATCATTCTTTGGAGATTTAGCCCCTCAAGCTACATATAAGTAATTCATTTTCTCACTTAAATAAAATGAAAACACCCAGACCTTCTAGCTAGAAAGTTTTCTTGTAAAGGAAGGGTCTCATGTAGTCTAGGCAGGCCTCTAAATCTATGTTTGTTGGAGATTGGTTCTAATGCTTTAATTCAATCGGGAAGCTGAGTGTCCAAATGCTAAAGGTCCTTGTCTCCAATTAGTTTTTGATTGATTAATAAAGATACCATTGGCCAATAGCTGGACAAAGGGAGACTGGGTAGGACCCTTAGAATTTTGAGGGCTAGAACACATGGGGGAGGAGAAAGAATACATCTTGACTGGGGAAGAAGGACGGGATGAAGGAGCTACAGGAGAGAAATCCAATCAGCCATGTGAGAATTTGGGTGGGTGGACACTGGCCACTTCCTCAATTGGGCCTAGGATAGTAGGGGAAGGTTTAGGAGTACCCAGCCTTTGAGGTAGCCAAGGCATTTTAAAATTAGCTGCTGCATGTGTGTGCTCATGTGTGTATGTGTGTGTGTGTGTGTATGTATGTATATATGTATGTATGTGTCTTTTATTCCAAAGTTTTCCTGAGCAGCTTAATAATGATGATGATAACAATACTGATAGTCTCCACTAAACTGCAGTGCTCTAAGAAGCAGAAGGTTATGAGCAGCTATGTTGTTAGCACAGCGGTGAAGCAGTACCTGTGAAAGACAGTAGTCCGATTTTCTGGGCAGCTTGAGCTCTCTTGTCAAGCGATTGTGTTGTATTCTTCAGGATGCTGCCGAGTTCCACAATTTTTTCTTTGTGGAAAATGCAGTCAGTTGTAGAGGTTGGCATCTCTTCCTCTAGTGACATACCAAATAAACGCCTCTTCACATTAACAGTCCAGAAAGTTGCGAGCCAGGCACACAGCATTCTGAAGAACCGACATGTCTGACGGCAAACACAGCAGATTTTTAGACAAAAACCTGAGTTATCAGAGTTCATGGGTGCTCCTGTGCATAGGCGAGGCTGGAGTTCAGTCAGTGGAGCTGGAGCGCACTTCCCCACAAGGAGATAGAATGGAATTTAGGGCACTGCCTGGCAACGGGGGAGAACTCAAAAGAACATAAGAACCAGAAGGAATAAACGCTGAGCTCCCTAGCCTGGCACTCCAAGCCCTTTAGGACTAGAACAGAAGGAAGTTGAGCTTCTCTGGGGCCACAGACTTTCAAGTTCAGATGTTTCCCCAACACACATCTCATTGCTATCTTGTCTTGTGCTGGGCTCACTGGGGATTCTCTTTTCCTTGGACATTCACTAGCTTCTGAGTGACTTTTCCTGGAACTTTCGTAAAGTATTGCAAGGCTGTGGTGATCGTTTTTGTTTACATTTATAGATTTACCCTGTTTTTGACAACAGGGCTGAAGCCATTGAGACAACCATCTGTCACCTCCATTGTATCTACCCACCTGTCTGTGCCCCTGTCCTTCTTTCCTCCTGTGCCTGTGGGTGTTCTTTTTGTGTACCTTTCAGCTAACTTCTCCCAATCCCCTAACCAGCACTACTCAATTCTTCCCTTAGTACATTTCCAACTGGATCCCTAAAAGTGTGTATACAAGTTCCTGGGCTTTGCTTAAAAATATGTAAACAAAAGCCTTTCATCTGAGTGTGGAGACATCCACCTATCATTCCAGCATTTGGGAAGCTGAGGCAAGAGACCTTTTAGTATGAAACAGCTAACCTGGGCTATACAGCAAGATCCTGTTCCAAAAAGCCAACACAACTCTTGATTCTGTGTACTCCATCTTTTCTCTGTATATAGAACCACATTGCAGCTTTAAATAACATCTATGTCCTGAACACTCAATTTTGTGTGCTTAGATAGTTTTCAGACTGGAGATTGCCATTTTGCCTAGAATGATCTTAAATTCCCGAGCTCAAGTGATGTCCCCAGTAGCAGCCTCCCAGTTAGCCGGGACCCTAAGTGTACAGCACTGCATCAGGACCACACAAGGACATACTTCTTCGGCCCCTGTGAACACACACACACACAGACACACACACACATACATTTTGAGACAAGGTCTTTACATGTGTGGCTGTGAGTTGGGGTTCTATGCATGTATGTTCAGGTGCCTACAGTTGGTTCCAGAGGCTCTGGCCAGGGATAGATTTGGAATCCTTCTGCAGTCAATTCCCATCAATTTTTTTTTTTTTTTTGGTTTTTTGAGACAGGGTTTCTCTGTGTAGTCCTGGCTGTTCTGGAACTCACTCTGTAGACCAGGCTGGCCTCGAACTCAGAAATCCTGCCTGCCTCTGCCTCCCAAATGCTGGGATCAAAGGCGTGCGCCACCACCGCCTGGCAATTTTTTTTAAACTAAAAGATTTGTCTCATTTTTTGTTGTTTTGTTTTCGTTTTTATGTGAGTTTTGCCAGTCTGTATGTCTGTATACCACATGTGTACATTCTGACTTGGAAGTCAGAAGAGGGCATTAGATTCCCTGGAGTTATGGATTGATTGTGGGTTGCCATGTAGGTCTATGAATTGAACCAGGGTCCTCTGCAAGAACATGTAGTTTTCTGAAGCACTGAGCAATCACTCTAACCCCTAAAGATTTTTGACCCACAGGTACATTCACATAAACCTCATCCCACACCTACACCACATATTGCAAAAGTAGTAAGTTTGAGGCAGACTGAACTAAATGAAACCTTGCCTCAACACACACACACACACCCCAAACAAAAAAACAACCCCCAAATTCCAAACCCCAATATATACAAATACTTGGAGGCAAAGTGTGTGTCCTTGTGTAATAGATCCTGATGCAGTGGATGTGTGTCTATGTGTGTGCGGCCATACATGAGTACAAGTGCTTTTAAAGGCAAAAAGAGGATACTGGATTCTGGTTGTTGGCTGTCTGACTTGGGTGCTGGAAACTGAATTGGAGTCCTCTGGAAGGCAATATGTTCTCTTAACTACTGAACTATCTCTCCAGCTTAACCTCTGAGAGCTTGATTTCACCGTCTTAGTCAACCAAGCACTATGATTGTACTCTGTTGCTCAGTTTTATGTGTGTGTGTGTCATGTTGTTTTGTTTGTTTGTTGTAGCCTTGGGTGGTCTGGGAGTTGTTATGTAGACCAGACAGGCCTTGAATGCATAAGATCTTCTTATCTAATTGCCTTAGCCTCTCTCAATTTTATCTATCTATCTATCTATCTATCTATCTATCTATCTATCTATCTAT
>JANHMN010000006.1:36039994-36087352 GCA_030674055.1 Rhabdomys pumilio
TATCTATCTATCTATCTATCTATCTATCTATCTATCTATCTATCTATCATCTATTTAACTTATCCTTGAAATCACTCTGTAGACCAGGCTTGAGCTCACAAAAATCCACTTGTCTCTGTCTTGCAAGTGCTAGTACTAAAGATAAAAGACCCCACACTCTGCCACAATTTTATACTTTTAATATGACTTCTCACCTGAATTCCATACTCATATTCAATTACCAACTTTATCTTTGGATATAAACTTTATCATGTCTAAAATAGTTCTTGGGTTTCTTCCCTCTTGCTGTAGGGTTTCTTGTAGATATTCCATCTTTTCTGTTTCTTGTTCAGCCTAAATTTGAACTCATCTTTAACCTGTTTTCTATTCCATTTCCAACTTGCTAACAGATTCTTTTGGCTCTATTTTCAAAACATATCTTATAAATCAGAAAATGTCCTTTACTATGTACTTCTGTTACTTGAACTTGTAAAAGTACAAGGATATAAAGAGTATAGAAAATTTAAAACATCAACCATGGTACTTTTTCAAAGCTTTTGTATTTCTTGCCTCTAGAATATTATTTTTTAACATGTATTTTTAGTTTATGTGTATGGGTGTTTTTCCTGCATGTATGTCTGTATACCGTATGTATTCCTTGTACCCACAAAGGGCAGAAGAGGGCATGAGATAGTTGTGAGCTGCCTTGTGGGTGCTAGAAATTGAATCAGTCCTCTGGAAGAGCGGCAGTGCTCTTAAGTATTGAACCATCTCTCCAGCCCCCCAGGAATATTCTTTCTAGAGATAATCTACATGCTTTTTTTGTTCAGTTTTCGATGACACTTTTTTTTGGTAGGCCTTTTCTGGTCTTTAAATTTATGACGTTTGACCATGCTTCTCCCTACCCAGCCTCCCTTCCCCCAACCCCACTTTGGAGCAGGAGTCCAAATTCAGAGCTTCAAGCTTGTTAAACATTTATTCTAACACTGGGTCATAGCCTTGTGGTGGTATGCTTGGCCCATGGGAAGTGGCACTATTAGGAGGTGTGGCCTTGTTAGAGGAAGTATGTCACTGTTTAGGAAGGCTTTGTGGTCTCCTAGTGTTCAGACTCTGCCCAGTGTAGAGAGGTCCTCCTCTTGACTGCCTCCAAAAGAGAGTCTCCTCCTGGCTGTCTTCAGGTCAAGATGTAGAAATCTCATCTCCTCCTAGAGCACCATGTGTGTCTGGATGGTGCCATGCTTCCAGTCATGACAACAATGAACTGAAATGTCGTTCTTTATAAGAGTTGCCTTGGTCATGGTGCTTTTTCACAACAATAAAACCCTAAGACAGTCCCCATTATCAACCTAATGTTTTACAATCATTGTTTTTTCCTTATTGCTTTTAATATCTCTTTTTTGCCAGACAATGTGTCTTGTGAGGGCAGCTCTTGTTCTGTCTTTTGTCCTCACTGCCGCACATCTGGTGCCAAGTCTCTGATCCCAGTCATAGCAGCAATGTAGCAGGTGCTGTTGAATAAGTGAGAAGTTAGAGGATCTGGTTGTTAAGCTCTTTGTGTGACAAAATATCTGAGATGAACAATTAACAAGGCAGAAATGCTCATTTAGAGTTTGCGAGGCTAAGTCTACAGTCAGCTGAGTCAGCTGGCTTCCGTGCCTGTTTGTTTGTTTGTTTGTTTGTTTGACACAGGGTCTCTCTACATAGCCCTGGCTGGTCTGAAAGTCACTATGTAACTTTGTAGATCAGGCTAGCTTCAAACTCATAGAGATACACCTGGCTGTTCTTCTTGAATACTTGGATTAAAGGTGTGGTCCATCAGGCCTAGCCCCTTGCTATTGATGCTATAGAAAGGTAGACTATAGAAGGGAGCATAAAGTGAAGCTGTTTATTTTTTGGTGACTAGGAGGCAAAGAGACACAGGAAGGCATCAGGTCTCAGAACCTTCTTCACAGTATGCCCCACTCAGTGACCTAACATACCCCGGCTTGGCTACACTTCTGATTCCATCACCTCCCAGTAGCACCATAGGTTGAAAAACATGAGTCTTTGGGGTGTATTTATAGTACAAACCCACAGGACATAGTGGCACACAGTTTTCATTCCAGCACTTGGAAAGCAGAGTCAGGTGGGTCTTTTGCATCTGAGGCCAGACAGGGCCACACAGTGAGACCCTGTACCAAAAACAACTTAATGAACAAACAAAACTTGTATTCCCAAAAGCTCATGCCTCATATTAATGAAAATACCACCACCACCAACAACAACAACGGAAAAAAAAAAAAAAAACAGAACAAAAACCACAGGCTCTCATCTCAAGGGGGACAGAAGAGAGTTTATTTTGAGGGCTATATGAATGACCATGTGCTGGAAACATAGATTTAGGATATCCCAAATACCAGGTTCCAACATAACAGTCTTACAAAATTTTAATAGTAACAGAACAGATTAAGTGATATATTGCTCCGTCCAGCAGGGCAGTGAACAGGGTCCGGGAGATCACCTGAAAGAAAGAATGGGGGAACAGGTGAACACAAAGAACCATGGCTTGTCTATAGTCTGATCAAACCGCTATTTTAATTTTTTCACACAGGGGTTATATACTCATAGAGGCAGGATGTGGGGAAAGGGATGACGCAGGAGCATAGGTGTTCTCAGGGGGAGTACACATATCTTCCAGAACAGAGTTTTGCCTGGGTGAAGAAGCAGGGAACAGGTCACTATGACTCTGTCTGTGATTCATTTGTTTTTATCTAAGCTGGTACCCTCCACCAAGGCTACCTATCCACAAGACCTATGACGACTTGTTCTTATCCAGGTTGGTAGTTTTCCACCAAGGCTGCCTGTCTGCAAGATCTTTAGCTATCTGTTCTAGGGCCAGTGTTTTCCCACAGAGACCAAGACTTTGTGTTAGCAGGCACGTATGGCTGACTTAGGCTTATGGCTGACTTAAGCCTTCAGTGTATAAGCAAGGCTGCTCCCAACAATATATCAACATACTTTCCAAATAACTTGGTTGGAACATCAGAGTAAGTAGGTTATGGCCCCTCTGTGTAGCCTCAGGTATCTCTAATGACATCCTTAGCTTTGCCCTCTGTGTAGCCTCACGTATCTCTAATGACATCCTTAGCTTTGGGGTTGGTGGAAGCTAGGGATTTGTTCATACATCCCCAAAAGACTTATCCACTAGTCACAAAGATGTTAGGTCACACATAGAGCTAACAATAAATGGTTATCAAGGAGGCTAAAGCTAGCACTCGATAATTGGTAATTAGGTTCTAGACCTACAATTTTCCAACCTCCCCACTGTTATGGTCTGACTTACATCTCCAGCAGAGCTGTAGCCATTTTGTTCCATGCCTGCCAGCTATGTCATACTGTTGCTGTAACATGCCTGCTAGTCACTGACACAGAGAAGTGACTTGGCTCAAGGGCATGCTGATTACATACCCTGTTTTGTTCTCTATGTTCTGAATGTTCTGTATGAGGTTCACTAATCTTAAGAAATTCCACAAAGCTTTACGTAGGACCCATCAAACCAAATGTCAATATGATCTGTTATGTCTAAAATATTTTGAGTCAGAGCTGACCACCCGGCAGTCTTTCTTGCACCTATGTATGAGCTCACTGTGGTTCATGTGATTGACACTGAACAATGCTACTAACAAGCCAAAAAGTTGTGATTATAATACTCGCTCTGTTATCTCAATGTTATGAAATTCCTCTGCTCACCACCCATCAGCCAAACCCCCTTACCTTACTCAGGATCAATCAGCTTCTTAAAGGTTAGCTGACAATACTTTGCCTAGTAAGCCAACTGCTCCCCTCCTTGCCCTCTAAACTTTTGAACCTGGTTGTTTCTATAAAAAGCCTACCCTGAGAGCAGACTACCATACTGCAATTAGGATCCCGAGTCCTTTTTGCGATATTGGATGTCCAGTATTATGGTGAGCATTCAATAAATTATTCTTGCTTAACTGAGATTGATGTATGCATGGTTTGTGGGGCAATTTCCTGAACCTCAACACCTATGACCATTAAAATTCTTATTAGTTGGTCAGCCTTTGATGGATGTTTGACGTACAGTGCAGCTTCTTTCTGGGAGCCTCCATTCTCACTCTCCTCATAAAACAGACATCCAGTCATCTCCAAGAGTCCCCAGAGCAGTTCTTCTACTGCTCAAATGTCCAAATTAAAAATCTGAGACCCCAGCCAAACTTCATTGCAAATCCAAACTACAATGGACCAGGATAGACATTTCCATTTGGGAAGGGAGGACTCTGGTACCAAAAAGGGAAGGATCAAAGGTGAAGGTAAAACCCCAGCAGAGAAAACTTGCGGTCCTCCAACTTCATGGCCAGCATACAGAGCACAGCAGCGATGTGAGCTCCAATAGCCTTGCCAGCCATGTGGCTACTCCCTCAGCCTGGCTCTGTCCACTGGTTGCATCTTCTTGGGCAGACACTCCACATTCAGGCCATAACTTCTTCCTCTGCAGACTTTGGTTCACTCGGTGGGGCTTCATGAGTTGTCCTCCTGGGGTGGGGTGGGTGTGGGTGGGTACCACTTGCAGGACTCCTACATGTCCACACATGTCTACTCCAGGTTTTCCTTCTGAAATCTCAATGGAAGCTCCTGCTGAGGTCATGTTCTGCTGCATGATGAGTTCCAGGGCAGCCTCAGCTGCCTGAAACTTGGCTGAAAGCAGGGTGGGGTGGGCAGGGAGCAGGCTGGAGAGACGACTCAGCTGTTAAGAGTTCTTGCTTTGGATCCCAGGCAAGCATTGTATATTTGCCTATAACCCCAGCTCTAAGGAGGGGTGGGGAGACAGGGATTGCTGGGTCTTGCTGGATCCTAGCTTAGACATATGAACACAAACCCTGGATTCAGAGAGACCCTCAAAGGAATAGGTAGTGAGGGACAGAGGACATTTGACCTCTCCTGGCTTTCATGTTGTGTATAAGTGTAAAGCCCAACATACACATGTGCATATACATGCATATGCAAATAAACTGAAAAATCTTTTTAAAAATTGAGAGAAGCTCTGAGTATATTCAGTGAATTGGGTGTAGATGAGAGGTGCAGAACAATACAAAGTGGGCAAAGGCTGAGCTAGAACGTTCATTAAGTAAAGACCCTGATACTTACCAAAAGGCTGGTTTTAAGAACAGAAACTGTATGGCTTTGGTGGAATAGCATCACTCAGGAAAGAGAGCAGGGCTGCTGGTTCAGTCTGAAGATGTTTTAAATGGTTTCTTTCCTCCTGTGCACTCTAGTGTACTCTTACATTGGGATACAAAATGCCCTTATGATGTTTACTTCAGGATAATACGCTCAGGTAGACCATTGTATAAACACTAACTCAGGAAGGGACTATGGGAAACAGATAAGGCCCAGGAGGTGGCTCAGTGAGTGGAGGCCCTTGCTGTGTAAGCCTGAAAAAAAATCTGAGCTCGATTCTGGGAACCCTTGTAAAGGTGGAAGGAGAGAATGGACACCACAGGATTGTCCTCTGACCTCCACAGGTGCACCGTGGCCTCCCTCCACCACATAACGCATACACATAATAACAGATAAAAATTTTAAATATATATATCAGATTCTATACTTGACTAGTAATTAAAAATAATTTTTATTTTGACTTACATGATTTAAAGAAGGATGAATACAAATACCACAAACCTAAAAGCACTCCCCAACCGAAAGCAAAACACAGAGGTGAATACAAAAGATGTGAAATTAATTATTCATGCAATAGTCAAAAATGTTTCAAATCCACAAATAAACCAAACAAAAACCCTGTGATAGCTGTGATTTCACTTTCTACAAAAGAGACATTTCAACCATTTAACAAAGAGTCTGGCCTATACATACTATAACTGTACAACATACCTTTAAAATGAGGGATATATGCATATATATATAATATTTACAAATATACAAATATGTACAGTGGAATGTCACAGTTAAAAGGATGTGTTGCCAGAGGCCTGGCAAGCAATTTTCACTTTAAAATAAAAGGAACCTTTTTAAAAGTCTTGCTAAAATGTAAGTATTGAAACTAATATCTAATTGGTGTTTTATACAAACACATCCAGAATACAGTTCAAATTGCACTCACACGTATTGTTGTGATGTCTTGGCGTCCCCACCCCTTGCACACTTTCTAAGAGACTGACTCTCTACCCTGGTACTGAGTTGCTGTGGAAACTATGGGGCAGTTTTCAGCTCTCAGGGCCTCCTGCTTCCTAGACTCATGGTCAATTTTATAGAAGCAGGAACCACTTTCAGTACCCCAGTGTTCTATCTGGTTAGGATTCATCTAAAGTTCAGGTCCCCACCTGAAAGAGCAATACATCTTTCTGAATCTACAACTTTGGGGTGTGTATTTGTCTTAGAAAAAAAAATTACATACGTAAAACCAGGCATAGTGGCTTGTACCTATAACCCCAGCTCTGGAGGCAGGGGTCCAAGTTTTGCAAGTTCAAGGTCAGGCTGGCCTGTATATCAGGTTCCAGGCTGGTCAGGACTGCAATAGGGAGACTCTGTTTCAAGACAAAAGAAAAACCAAACAACAACAACAATCCAAGAGTGTGATAAAGATGGCTCTGGTTAAAGAACAAAAGCGTAAGCTTTGAGGTTTTATTTGCTTTTAATAGTACAGGTGCCATCTTAACGTATCCTTCAGTTTATCTCTTAAATTACATGGATAGACAATATGGACAGTCTCAGGATGGAAATAGAAACAAAAGTAGGAACTATAAAATACTAAGATATAAAACTTAGGTTCACTGGGCGGTGGTTAAAGGTGGTTAAGGGCACACCTTTAATCCCAGCACTTGGGAGGCAGAGGCAGTTGGATTTCTGAGTTCGAGGCGAGCCTGGTCTACAGAGTGAGTTCCAGGACAGCCAGGGCTACACAGAAAAACCCTGTCTAGAAAAACGAAAAAAAAAAAAAACAAAAAAACAACAAAACAAACAAACAAAAAAAACAACCTTAGGTTCTACCCCCCATAGCCTCATGTATCCCAGGTTGCCCTGGGAACTCCCTAGGTAGGTGAAGATGACCTTGAACTTCTGATCCTACCTCCTTCTGCTTTGAGCACTGAGTGTATATGGGCAGCAAACCCAGCTTGTGCAGTGCTGGGATGAACCCAAGCTCCGTGTGGGCTAGGCAAGCACTCTCCCAAGAGAGCCACATCCTCAGCTCCAAAACCTACTGTCTCACAATTGATCATTTTGCCAGGTTCTGTAAGAGAACTTTTATTTGCAGTACGTTCTTTATGTGCTTTGTCTTTAAAATAAAATTCAGTAACTAAGGGGCCACTCAACCCTGAGAACACAGCAGAAAGATGGCAAGGCATAAAACACGTATCCAAATAGCACATGAAGAGGTCAAGCTGACAGATGAACTTCCAAACAGGTGTAAAGATGGCTATTTTCAAATTCTACAATAAGGTAAGATGGACTTTGAAGTGCTGTCACTCCCAACTACGATGCACAGCCCTGTTCTGTGGGCTAAGGAAAAGTAGACAGTCCAGTGCAATTGAACTTTGAGATCTCCGTATTGGCGGCAGCAGCAGCAGCACTCTGCTGTCTGGCCACAGCACAGCACCCTCTTGAGGACAAGGGCCAGGTACCATCAGGATAGCAGTCAGGCAGTGCTAATATGAAATTTAAAAGGCTGTGGCAACTTCAGTTCCATGACGACCTCCCACTTTAACGCAATCTCGAGGGAATTTGTCTAATTGTTCATACGCCAGTCGCCCGTCTTCTCCTGGATAGGGAACATTAAATATGAATACGTTCATACGCATCACACAGAAGAATATGGTGGAGCTGTGCTATGGTGACTTTTTTCACAGTTCCTGGGAATTGAACCCAGGCTGTCGTGTATATTAGACCAAACACTTCCCCACTGAGCTACCCCTTCAGCCTCGTAATGCTGTCTTAGCTAGTTACAATGTTAAGGAAAAGTGATTTTCTATTATGCTTAATTAGATTACGGGTTTGTAGGCAATGTTTAGAATAACCAAGAACCTTTGAGTTAACATTAGCGACCAGATGTAAGGCAAGGCACAAAATAAAGTACAAGTCTGTGCGGTCTGCTACCAATTGCACATGGCAGATTAATTTTTGTTTAGTGTCTTAAGGACTTCAGTAAGGCTTATCCTTGACCTCAGTGTGTTGAATCTCTACGTAATTTGAATGCATTCTATATTGGTTTAGTTATATTATGTCATATACACACATCATTATACATTATATCGTTATGCACATCTACGTGACTAATGGTAAAAGTTAAGTTCTACTAATGGTGAAAGTAAGGCTTTCAAGCCTCGGCTAACAGTTAGTCTTTATCCCCTAAACACACGGTGTTCTTCCAGGCAATGGATTATCCAGTCTTGTTTATAGCCATCTTGTTTGTTTATTTACTTACTGTGCACGTGAGTGTCTGTGTGCATATAAGTGCATGTGTGCATGTGTGCCATTGCATGCATGTGGAGGTCAGGGACAATATGCTGGTGTCAGGTCTCTCCTTCCACACTGAGGCAGGGTTCCTCCAAGCACAGACTAAGCACCTGAAACCCTAAAATCCCAAGTCCAAAATACTTGAGCGTTCAAATCCATGAGCACTTTTAAGACTCCACAAGTGAGAGCCTTTACTTCCCTTGTTCTGAAGCTCTTCTCCCTAGCATGGCTGTAGCCATTTTGTCCCGAGCCCACAAGCTACTTCAAATTGTTACTGTAATATGGCTGTCAGTCATTGACACAGAAAAGTCACTTGACTCAGAACAGGATCATGTTGACCACATACCCTGTTATGTTCTGTATGTCCTGAGGTTTGTTAATCTTAAGAAATTCCACAACTATAATCTTCATATAGGGTCCATCAAATTAAAGGCCAGTATGAACTGTTATGTCTAAAATAGCTCGAGTCCGGGCCAGCCACCAGGCAACACTTCCAGCGCCTGTGTATGTGCTCACTGTGGTTTTCACATAAGCTGGTCCTGAGTCACGTCCAGCACACAGCTTTGAGCTTTAGAGCCTTAGCTGTTAGACTGATGGATCAGTCCTTAGATGTGTGTTCAATAAGCCATCCCTGTCTAACTGAGACCAGTGTTTGTGTGGCAACTCCTGGACTCCAACACCTTGGACATGATAGGCTGTAGCTAAGTGCATATAAATGTAAAATGTTACATAAAATGTCTTCAAGGTAGGTATAAACACTTATATATAACACATAATTTTCATCTTTAAACTTGAGTTTTATGTCTAAGATGTATATATGAATATTTCAAACCTTAAAAAAAAGCAACACAATCTGAAGTTCTTCTGATGGAACTCATTTGGGATGAGGGATACTCAGCCTTTACTGTTACGGCGACACAACCAGAGCTGTCCCCCAGGACATCTTGCTAGCTTTTCTGCCATAACCAAGGCTATGGGTGAAGATGTTTGCCACCAAGCTTGGCGACCTGAATTCAATTCCTTGGATTTACATACTGGAAGGACCTTCTCATAAATATCCTGGCAGGCACACCCCTAACACATACGGACTCTCATATATATAAATATCAATGTTTAAAAAATGAAAATAGAATTAAATAAAGTAAAAACTTTGGCGGAAGCAGGGTGCTGGGATCAAAGATAGAACCCTGCCCATGGTGACAGGTGCTCCACCACTGAGTTACGTCTGCCAGCCAAAAGTTGGCATTTGAGTTTCTCACTGAGCTGAGCAAGCGCTGGGTGCTGCTACTATTGGATGGTATTCTATTGGATGGTGTCCTATTGGATGGTACTCTATTGGATGGTACTCTATTGGACGGTGTCCTATTGGACGGTGTCCTATTGGATGGTAGATGTCAAGAACACTCCCACTGCACAGAGGGTCTATCAGACATCAGTGGTTATAAGGTTGAAGCAAGCACGCACTAGTTGGTGAGGAGCTGCTGTTTGACCCTCTCAGTGCCTGTCACGGACTCCAGCCCTTTGTCATAAGGTGTCCTATCTGTTGCCATTGGGAATACTCGAGCGCATGAATTCAGGCTTCTGTGGGAAAAGTGCATAAGTATTCCTGCATCAGGGTGAAGGAAGAGTCACAACAATGATTTGGGGGTGGGGGAAGTCTTCCAACTCTACTACATATTAGAAGGCTTTAAAATCCCCATGCATGGGTGCTCTGGAGACCTCAGGGAGCAGCCTCACTGGGTGGAGCAGAGGCACAGTGACATGAGGCTTTCCTGGAGAGTTGGGTATGCAGCACATGGAGAGGGTGGGGAGGCCTGGGTGGTGTGAGTTCATAGAAAGGCTGGTGGTGAAGGAGACATGCTGGTCATCCCTGCAGTGCACCTTGGAGCAGCTAAGTGAGTTTGGGGCTGCAGGCCCTTCCTCAGTTTACCATGGAAAGAGAGACGCTGGCTTTATACACATCTAGCTATTGTTTATTGTTTTTAAATCTTCTCTGTTATTTCAGAACCCAGAGGTTTAAAAGACATTATGCCGCTAATACTCTGAGTACTTTTAGAGAATTAAATAACTTCTATATCTAAAACAGTCATAGAGAATAACTGTTTTATCCTTTAAACAAACATGGGCTGGCTAAGCTTCCTCTACAAAGAATGGTGTATTCAACAGCAGCTCCAAGTCTTATTAATCCCATACCAGTAAGAAAGAAGAGTTCCAAATAAATGGAATTTCCATGGTGGTTATAATAACCATAAATCTTCTTTACATGGTTAAGATGTATTGTCAAACTAGAGTGGCTTTTTTCCCGGAGACATTGGCAGGGTTAGGTTTAAAGACTTTTAGAGGAAACTTTTTGAATTTAGAGCATATGACTATAGTAATGCTTGCTATAACTTTCTCCTCCCTTCCTCTTCTTCTCTTTCTTCCTCTTCCTCCCTCCCTTCCCATTCCTCTCTCTATGTGTATATGTGAGGATAGGGACATTGTATCCCACACTGGCTTGAAACACAATATGTAGCCCAGGCTAGCCCGAAACTTGTGGCAAGCCTCCTGTCTCTACATCCAAAGTGCTTGGATTACAGGTGTGAGCTATGGGCAACAATTTTCTACTTGATGCAGAGCTAAGAGAGGTTTTCCTGATGCCTGGGAATGGGGCTTGGCTTATGGAGTACTAACATGCACAAAATCCTGGATTTGCTCATTAGCACCAAATAAATCGGAGGCCATGTCACACCCTTGTAAGGCTGGCTCTTGGGAAGTGGAGGCAGGAGGATCAGAAGTTCAAGCCTATTTTTTAGGCTACACAGTGAGTTCAAGGCTAATCTGGGATACATGAGACCCTGCCTTTAAAAAAAGGAAAGCAGGTCTTTGGTAGCCTCATTCCCAAAGTCTAACCAAAAGGAACAACAACAAAAGGCAGGAACCTTCACAAAGTGAATGGGAGGGTTCTCTGGATATTCCAGAATGAAATGACAGCAGGCCAGAAGAAGTGACAGTGAGATCGAGGCACTCAGAGTGCACAGCAGTCACTGCAGAGGTCAGGCACATTGACTTTGCTGTACCATTTCCACACTGGCAGCCATGCTGGGCTCTCTACTGCTCGTCTTTGTCTTCTGTGCTCCAGCTCCTAACACTTTTACTTTCATGAAATGGTCTCACTGTGTAGCCTAAACTGTCCTTGAACTTGATGTGATTCTCCTGCCTCCTCGTCTTCAGTGCTGGTATTACAGGTATGAGTAACCACTGTCAGAGCGTAGTTTTAATTCTAAATAGGATTTATGAAGCCTTGGAGATAACAAGGGTGAAAGCCCCCCTATTCTTGTGCAGAGAACAATTGGACACGATTGATTTTCTCCTATTCTAGGAGCAGGGAGTACACAGGCAAAGAAGAAGCAACTAAAGCAGACCCGAACCTTCCCTTCAGTTCCCAGGAGAATATCAGAAGCAAATGAACACACAAAACCAAACTCACCAAGAGACAGGAGGGTTTCCGAGGCCACAGTTCTGATTTCTTCAGTGTCAGACTGACACAATGTCACTAGCATTTTAATGCTTTCGGTGGCCTGCCAGGGAAAATAGACCAGTGCCTGACACTTAGACCTTCAGTCTTCTAGGAGACTAAGCAGCGAATTCTTAAAGCTTTATCCCATTGATTCCAAAATAACCCTCATTTTAGAACTCTTGTGCTTGCATTTAAGCAACATGTTGCATGGAATTTTTTTCAAGCTGAGGGTGGGATGGGGGAGGAATTGGTTCTTAAAGAGGGCTTCTATTTCCAGAAGGGACTGCATCTTTTGGGAGAAAAGGAATAGAGTAGGGCCAAGGTGCCCTCAGCTGGAGATATGCCGGGGTTAAAACCAGGGCTCCTGTTTCATCCTTCACAGTACATAAGTCTAGTAGAACCCAGATAGGCTGCTGGACGCTGTGTGTCTATCTGTGTGATGTCTGCAGCAGAGACACTGAGACACTCAGCAGCAATGAGTCACAGCATGCCAGAAAAGTGCCCAAATAAATACTTAACCAATGGGGACCTTTTTTTTTTTTTGTGGGTGGGGGGTGGGGGTGGGGTGGTCACTGGTAGATCCTTTTTTGACCAAGTGTTACTTGGCAAAATTTCCCAGGGTTGTTTTTCTTCCTAGATCATTGGCTTTTCCTTTTATGACACCAGTCCCTTGTTTTCAAGTCCTCTCAAGGCCTGCTCCTTGCCCCATGTTCCCATCTAAGGTTTTAGTAAGCACTAGAGGTGGCTTTCTCGGCTTTCTCATTATTTTTCCTGGCACCTCTCCTAGTGTTTCTGTGGTAAAGACGGGTCACACATGAGATCTAGTGAAAAGCCACACTTCCGTTGGAGATCTGTAGCCTTTGCTTCCTTGTGTCTGCAGGTAGCTCTCTCCCTGCTCACTAAGGCCTCCTCTAGCACAGTGATCACTGCATAGCAGTCAGGTGTATCCACCATGCAGTCTGAGTGTGACTGAGGCTGTCAGTGTAGCCTGAACCATACAAAATCATGAACTTAAAACAGTGCGATTTTTTTTCTTTTTGTAATGTCATTGTGAGCCTTGAGGAGGATGACTCACGTCATGATGTCAAAGGCTGGACACACCTGCAAACTAATTCCAAGAGAAAGGATCTGGGAACTCAGTGGCACACTGAGTTAGATACTTCAGGGCAGGCTTTATTTTTCTATGCTAATTTATACACAATACACATTGGGGAAATCATGGTATCATCTCTTTCTGAGGTAAGATACTTTCCTAAAATTGACCCAAAGTCACACTGGTTATATGAGCAATGCTAAGCACTAATTATTTGCTACTTGGTGAATTTAACAAAGTCATATGTAGTCCATGTTCAAGGGGGAAAGGCTCCTGACTGTGTGGCTCCAGGGAGAAGAAACACTGCTACACTACAAGAGAATATGAATATAGCTTTGAATACGGGAAGCACTGGATAGGTCCACATGGCATGGCCTCTAAGCTTAACAGACATGTGTTGCTCTAGGGTTGACCAGGCTCTGAGTCTGGACAGGGGTGAGGGACTTTGAGTCTGGTCAGGTGTGGGACTGTAGGGATTTGGGGCTGGGCTTTTACCTCCAGGCTTTTTAGGGCCAGGCATGCTGCCTTCTGTAGCTGAAGATTAGTCTTCGTTAGTGCTTCGCAATAATAGAGCAAGGCCTGAAGGAAAAGGAGAGATGCTGTAAGACATGTACTGTTTGTCACTAATATAGTATGTAAGAACAAAGGAGGGTAACTGGCGTAGAGGGTTATAGAATATCTTCTCCCATATGTGATATATAAATTTTTAATTTTTTAAAAAAAAACCTTTTATTTTATGGGTATGGTGTCCTGCCTGTGTATATGTCTATGTACTATGTACATGCAGAGAAAAAAGATTGCTGCAAATTTGAGGACAACCTAATCTGCATGGCAAGTTCCAAGCCAGCATGGTCTCTATCAGAAGTTTCAAGCCAGGTAGGGTTATACAGTTGGAGATGTCCCAGAAGAACACTGGTTGCTCTTCCAGGGGACCCAGGTTTGGTTCTCACCATCCACATAGCAGTCAACAATCAGCTGTAACTTCAGTCTCAAGGAAGCTAATGCCCCCCACCAAAGGACCAGGAAATGCCATGACAAGCAGGTCAGAAAAGAACATAACTGTTGGGAGTTAGGGAGAAGGCTATCTTCAGGGCATCACCCAGCTATTGCAAACATGATCTCACAGCAGCTGGGTGCTAGGCCTGCACAAGACTGGGCCTGACAGGGAGGGGTTCATGGGAGATTCTAGCTCCTGACTGTTGGTTACTGATGGATGCTGGGGAGAGTTATTATCTTCGGCTCTGTTCTGAATGGTATATTCATCCAGTAGGTTGCAGTTCCAACCCAATGGGCACACACACAACTCTGGTTAAACTCAAAGGGTCAAAGAGAAAAGCCACGGAGGAAGTGACCAGTGGATGGAGGCAGATATGACGGAGGTGGGAGGAGACAAGAGAAAGTGGAAGCAAGCGTATACAGCATGCACGGCACATGTGCACTAAATTACCAAAAAACAAATTTAGCAATAAAAGTAACAAAAGTTACCCATTTCTGTATTTTAAAAATAATAAAAAGTACATATATCTATCTCTATACATCTCTATCTCTCTATATCTATATATCCCCCTGAGGTAAACTGTAGCATGGCCTTTCACCCAATTTTCAGGGTAGGAAAAAAATTCACAAAACTTCACAAGTTTATTCAAAGAGTTGATTGGTGTATTTTACCAGATTGTAGACGCAGACTTGGAAGATACAAAGTTATGATTATAGATTTTAATGATCAATTTTCTCCTTTGTTGGATTTTATTTAAAAAACCACACTACTTTTGCTTTTAACGGACAGAGTTATGTCTGGGATAGAGTAACTGAAGACAAGGTACACGCTAACATCTCCCGCTAGCGTTCCGGCTCCTCACAGACTCATCATATCTATGGGTTAGGAGGCTTTGAATTCTTCCTTTCTAGTCACTTTGAAATATACTTTAAACAATTATGTGATGCTAGTAACCCTAGTAACACATTTTGGTAGCTCCATTCTAAGCTCACCTTGAAGTCTCAGCAATCCTCCTGTCTTACTCAGGATTAGAGCTGAGCTGCATGCTAATGTAAATGACAGGCAGGTAAGTCCCACAGTTTAGCACCCTACCTTTTCTCTGAAGTGCTCATTTTTGGAGGCTGCTGCCAAGTAGAGTGTCACAGCCTCGCTGACCTCATTGTCATCCTTGGTGAGCAGCAGAGCCAGCGTCCTGAGGACTTCCTGTTGAGCCGGGAGGTTGCTGGGTGCAAGGTCACTCATAGTCTGCAGCAGTTTCTCATCTCTCAGGGACTGCAGAGTCTGAACCATGGCAACTGGATGGTGAGGAGCCAGAGGTCATGTTCTAATAGCACAGTGGCATGTTTGTTGGGAACCCAAGTTTTTCATGTATGTTTTCAGTAAAAGCATACCCATAGCAGACCCAAGTGTATGTAAAAACTTAGTCTATGATAAAGGCAGTATTTCAAATTAGTGTGAAAAGTCAATAACTTAAATAATTATAATGAAGGTAAATTGTAAGAAAAATGCAAAGTTAAATTTCTACTTTGAAATGGTGGCAAAAATATATAGTTTTTTTTTCTTTTTTAATTTAAGATGTGATCTCATAATAGCCTAGGCCAGCCATGAACTTTCCATGAGGCAAAAGATGACTTAAAACTATTGACCCTTACTCAAGATTATAGGCATTCATCATTGCGTATCATATAAATGAATTAGACAGCCAAATGTAAATATACTATGAAGAAATATAAAGAAATATTATCTGCCACCTCATTAATATTCAGAGTAAATACCATTGTCTCTATGCAAAAATTCTAATCCTAGGTGAAGGGCCAGCCCTGTAGGGGGGATGTCACATAGTCGATTGGAATCTAGAGACAATATGCTGAACTACAGGATTTTGAGTTCCACTGGGACAAACTGGCCATATTCTGTGAATAATGAGAGGCAAAATCAAGTCAAATCCCTAACTAGATCTCTTGGTCTCTAAAACATAATGATGAGATTGTGTCTATTCAGGGACACGGGAAATAGATGGGAAAGGAAAAGGCCAAGCTCACCTCTTACGACAGAGTCATGCCTTTTCCATAATGAATACAGGTGAGAGTCATCTAGATATTTTTACTTTAATTTCCTGTTTTCTTTGCTGTGGATGTATGTTAGTTCCACTGCTTTGTAAGTAAGTATGCCAATAAAACTCCCCAAGGGAGTATTGAATAACAGTTAAACCAACAAATCACAGAAAAGATTTCACACTATAAAAACACGGGATCCAAATATAAAGACAATAAAAAACTAATAAAATGCTTTAGATAGTTAATATTTAACAACATGAAGCATATTAAGTTAAAAAAACAAGATATAATCATAAGGCATAATCACACTGGGGACATTAGCTGTGAGTACAGTGTTGTCTACTATGGGAGATCCTGGGTTTAAGACCATAGTACTGTAAAAACAGACAGACAGACAGACAGACAGACAGACAGACAGACAGACAGACCAACTAACCCCAGCCTAAACAAGATACAATTTTGAAATCTAAAGCAATGCATGTTCAAATGAATAATTAGAAGTTTACAAATGGGGAAAAGAGATTTGAATTTATGTTTTTCTGTTTCCCAAACTTTTTGTAATGTAAAACTATCCATTTTATAATGAAAGAAAGAAACAAAAAGGCACTTAATGATGAGGGAAGAACTGAGGATGCAGCTCAGTTGGTGGAGTCCAGGCACACACAAAGTAAGTGTGTTCAATCTCCAACGTCACATAAACTGGGCATGGCGGGGCACACACACACACACACACACACATACACACACACATACACACACGTGCAGTGGGAGGTTTTGCTGCACCGCTTTGAGCTCCCAGAGAGTTGCAGGCATGCCCCTGCCCAGGAGTTAGCTTGGATTCGTGGCTCAAAGAACCACACGTTAGCTTATTTTAACCTGCTTTATTGGCTCAGTGGCTGCGCTCCACTAAGCCTCCCATGGCTAGTGTGCCCTTCCCGTTACTCATAGCTCAAAATTTCTAAATCTGTCCTCAGCTTAGTTGCCTGGTTACCTTAGTTACCTTTACTCCTAGCTCAACACCTCTAAATCTGCCTTCAGCTTAGTTGTCCAGTTCCCTTCTGTGAAGATCATTTGTGGCTGCCTAGTAAGGTTGAGGCCAGTCTGGGCTAGAGACCCTGTCTCAAAACAAAAACAGAGCAGAGGAGCCAGAGAGATGACTCAGAACTTAAGAACACATACTGCTCTTGCATAGGACCAGAGTCTGGTTCCCAGCACCCAGGTGGAATGGCTTGTAACCCTTTCTAATGCAAGCTTCTGGTGTCTGAGGGGACTACACTCACATGCACAAATCCACACTTAGATGTACATACATATAATTTAAGATGAAAATAAAGGTTTAAACAAACCAAACCAAAGACAAGACCAAGAAAACAAACACAAAATTCTTCAAAGGTTAAAAGGTATTTTCCCCACCGTCATTCCATATTCCTACAGTTGAGTGAGTTTTGTCAAGGCTTATCACTAAGAAACTTAGGAACATGAACCGCCATACTAAACTCTGAATAATTCAGATGTCTACCTGGAGAACTGGTCCACACGTGGCAAGCTTAGTGTCACACGGATGCCATGAGGTTTTGCATCTGTAAGTCACAGTCTCCCTGTCCTGGTCTTTCTGTGCCAGGCATGCCAGCATCAAGGCTTTCTCCAGAGCTCCCATGTCTCATGCTTGACAGAAATGTTACCTTCTTATGATGCCAAACAAAAACCATATTGCAGCAGGATTTAATGCTCGGGGCAGAGCAGAGCTAACCTGGATCTGAGTCAGACAGGTTGCTGCTGTGTGGTACTATACCAGATGCCCTGGTTTCAGAGAGCATACCCCATCCTCTCTCTCATATATATATATAAAAAAAAGTTTGAAGGGCCATGTTAAAGGGTGGACTGAGCTTACCATACCCCAACAACCTCTGCCTTTCTTGACCAGGTAACTTCAGACTTTCTTTTCTCATTTCCCTTCCTGCTGTCTCACACCAGCCTTCATTTAAAGACCATTTCTGTCTATTCTGAATGAGAATTCTACCTTTCCATTCACTTGCCAGTTTCCTGTTCATGGTGAGGACCAGTGTGCTTAGTGAGAACTTGCTCCAACACCAGGAAGTTTACTGAAATTAAAAGCCCAGAAGTCACTGAAAAGGCAAGCCCCAGCCAGCTCAACCTCAAAGGGTGACCTTCACTAACAATCCTGATGAGGAAGACCCAGGCTAACCCAGACTGAGACACTACTGCAACATGACAGGAGACTACAGCCTACCTTGCCTGGCTAGCTGGCCCAGGTAAGTCTCCAGGTCACTCACACCATGGCTGGTAAAGAAGCTGTCATACTGGAAGACGGTGATGACTTCTGAGGAGAGGCTAGAGGAAAGGAGTGGTTCAGCTCGGTCCAAGATTTGGGACACCAGGGTTCTGAACACTGGGAAGGAAGAGACAAAGTGGCTTAAGAAACATGACCATTCATTCACTCATCCACTCATTCATCTTTTAGCATGCTATTTATCATGATGAATGTGATAACCATGACACTGTGGAAACAGATGTGAATATCATAGAGCTTATATATTCATTTGTTTATCACCATACTAATAATACTCATTAGCCTTTTATCATGGCACTTATATACATTCATCTTTAATATAGTACTTGTATTCCTGCATTCATGAAACTATTGTTTATTTCATTTCATGTGTATGGATGTCTCACCTGCACGTGTATATATATATATATATATATCAATTCAACATGTATGCATGATGCCCAAGAAGGCCACGAGAGGGAATTAGATCCCCTGGGACTGGAGTTACAGACAGTTGTGAGTGTCATGTGAGTACTGGGAAATGAACTCTGGAGGAGCAGCCAATGATTTTAACTGCTCAGGTATCACTCCAGCCCTCATTCACCTTTTATTTTGGTACTTATATTCATTGATTGATTGATTGATTCACTCACCTTTTATCACACTTGTGATATTTACATTCATTAATTTATTTTTTTTTATCACAGCAGTATAAGGTACAGTACTTAAAGTGAGCTAACCTGCAGTGTGCAGCTAGATGTTGTCATTTTTTCCCACACTCACATGATAGCATCTAAGTCAGGATGTGAACATGACCAACATCCTTCCAGGCGTTCTTGAGGTCCTTCCTGTTAGTAGCCACTCAGCCTCCCCAACAGGCAACACATAACCTCAACTCCATTTCTGTGTTTGTTTTTGAGGCAGAGCATCATGTAGCCCAGGTGGCTATCCAGTTGCCATGCATTCAAGGCTGGTCTTAGACTCCTGATTGACAGGTCTCCATCATCATGTCCCCCTTCAGAACCCAAGCTTTATTTACATAAGCTAGCTTTTCCTGTTCTTGAACTTTCATGTCAACAGAATGTACAGTATGTGCTTTTCATGTCTGGTTTATTTTACACAACATAGTCTCTGTGAAGTTGCCCTCTTCCCATGGCATTTCAATTGTCACTGAATTCTGTCTGTTGTGACTCAGGCTGTGAATCTTCTTATGCATGTCTTACACAGACAGGAGCACATTTCTCTTCATGAATTTAAGAGTAAAATTGCTAGCTCATGTTGTAGGCACAGACTACGATTCCATTCTTCAAAAGCCATTGTACTGTCTGACATCCTCTCATTGGAGGCCCACTCAAGAAAAAGCCTAGCATCGGCCCTCTGTATCCATGGGTCCCCACATCTCTGAATCTAAGCAACCATAGGCCAAGAACTCAGGGAAAAGCACGTCTATACTGAACATGTAGGCTTCTAAATGCTGACACTCCCCAGGCAATGGAATCTAGCAAGCATTTACGTGCTGTTTGCCTAGCCAAACACTATAAGTCATCTGGGGTCTAGAGGAGGAAGTGTGGAGGTTGTATGTAAACCCATACTGGTGTAAGCAAGGGATGTAAGCAAACGCAGATTCAGCCATGCATGGCAGGCTCCGGCACCAAGGGACAACTGTACAAACATGCATAGCAATACAGACATAAAGTACTTGTGGACTGTCTGGAAAATTTTTCTCACAGGCTTGGGTGTTACCTAGTCCTCAGCCAGTGGTCCTGTTTGGGAGGCTATGGACACATGGGACCTTAGGGGCTAACTGTCTGACATAGGCCATGGGATGAGCAATTGGGGTTAAAATTTGGCTCACTTCTGTTTTCTATGTGTTATCTCTGATGTGACCAGCCACATGCTCTGAGCACCTTGTACCAACCTGCTTAAGCGGCCATGCCTTCCCTGCCAGGATGGACAGTACCTCCTGAAATGTGAACCAACATCTACCCCTCTTAGAAGCGGTTTCTGTCAGGCAGTTTGTCACAGCTAAGTAGGGGGATGATGAATACAGTACTTTAAAAGACATCATGGCTGGTATTCTGCATGTTCAGCATCTTTTTTGCAGCTGGGCTGGCTAGCCCATCTTTCCCCTGGAGAGCATGTACTTCTCTTTTTGTGTGCCCCTCATCTCCAGGCTGCAGGAGGAGACCCTCTCACAGCTGTCTGTACCTGGCTCTGCCAGTCCTGGATAGTCTTTGTTGATGCTTCTGGCGAAGCAGGCTTCCAGCTGCTTGATCAGGCAGGCGGCAGAGCTGTGGTAGACTCCCGTGGGGCTGCAGCACTTGGTCCAGAAGGACAGCAAGGACAGCCTTTTGTGGAATTCTGGTATGGCTGGAAGAGAAGAGGGATGTTAATAGAGAGAGGACAATGGCGACCTGGGTCAGGTGGCAAGGTGTCCCAGGGACATTATGAGTATTCTTTTGTGCTTTTAAAAACCTGTCCTTTGTTTTAGTTTAAAAGATATTTTAATTAATTAATTCATCCATTATATTCATTATCTAAGACTAGGTCTCATGTAACCCAGTTTGTCCTCAAGAATAACCTTGAATTCCCAATCTTCTTGTCTATCCCTAGGTAACTTTTCCTTTTCTTTTTTTTTTTCTTTCATCGTGTGTGTGTGTGTGTGTGTGTGTGTGTGTGTGTGTGTGTGTTGTGTGTGATATTACTGGGAATTGATCCTAGGAGCTCATGAGTACTCTACCACTGAGTTACATCTTGAGCAATCTTTTTACTATTGATTTTGAAATATGTCTTATCCAGGCTAACCTCTATAGCACAGTCTAAGCTTGAAGTGGCTATCCTTTTATCTCAGTGTCCTGAGTAGATGAGATTAGATATGTCCCCACAGCCAAAAGGATTGTGGCTTTCTGTTGGAACTACTACAAGAGTCTGGGAATTAGTAGGTGGTCCATAGAAAAACCGCCTCCTCACTGTCAAGCAAAGAACACAGTGAATAGAAAGCATGGCTGCTCTGCCTTGGTGGGACCATTCTTAACTCCTGTGACTATACAGCAAACAACGGTACAGGATCAGCAATGCAGACTTCAGGAAGCCTTGGAGGGGCTGGAACATGGCAGGGTTTGCTGAAGAAGCCTTTCCCCTGCCCTATGCTCCCACGCCAGTCTAAGCAAACAGCATGGGCAGGTGGCACATGCTCACAGTCACACTTGTGAGTGGTTGTGATCAGGACGAGGCTGTAGTTGAGCACAGGACACAAGTCATTTGCAGTCCGAATGAATATCTGCCATTATTATGCTTTTTAGACACTTGCTAAGGTCACCTGCTCTTAGCAGGAATAGACAATAAAGGCAGAAATGAGTAAGGAGAACCTCAGGGTGGGTTTAGGCTCAGTTACAGATTACCCAGAAATCTCTGTTTCCATTTATATCTAATGTGAACAAAGATAAGCCCTTGCCTTGTGAAAGAGTCCAGTGGCCAGATCACAAAAAGTCAGGGGAATCTTCCCCATGTCATGTTCTTCTTGTGAAGTTGAAGAACAGCTCAGATGGTAAAATGTTTGCCTTGAAAGCACAAGGACCCTAGTTTGAGCCCCAGGACCCACAGTTAAAAAGCTGGTTAATAGTGCTTGTAACCTCAGTGCTGGGGAGGGGGAGACAAGAGGATCCCAGGGGCTTGCTAGCCAGCTAGCATTGTGAGCTTCAGGCTAGTAAGAGATCCTGTTTCAAAAACCAAGGTGGATGGCTCTTAAAGAATGATTGATGTCTGACCTTCACACACATTGAACTGACCCTCAAAGTTCTGCTTCAGACACATGCTCAGAGCCAGACTGAGACTGGAGTGTACTCAGCTGCTTCTCTGAGTTCCAGTGAGCATGCATAGTCTGGCGTGCTTTGGTTCCAGGGATGGCCTGCATGTGGTGGCCTTACCTTCTACCACAGAGGCGATGTTTCCGAGGTTCTCGTCGCTCACTGCTGCCAGCTTCTGCACCACAAGGACCTGCCTGGACAGCTTCTCCAAGAGACTTCTTGCCACAAAGGGGGTTTTGCTAGAGAAGACGATTTGCTGACAAGACAAATAAAAGCCCTTTCAATGATGTCGAGGGCAGTGACCTTCCCTTCTTCGCCCTTCCCGAAGAGGGTTTGTAATTCTCACTCCTTCAGGCTACATCTTTTCTCCATAAAATTACATATAAAATTGCTTTTCTAGTACAGATCTGTTCCATAAGAGAACTGGACTGTCCCTCATGGCTCTGCTAAGAATGAACAACGCCCTGATGGCTGTATATGGATCAACCTTATGGATCTCTCATAGGTTTCACAAGAAAGCTGTTTACCTCTCAAAGGCTGGCTGGTGGTTTGCCTAGCACATCAGAGTCAGAGAAGATAAATATAGGCCTAAAAGAATCTTACTCAGGTGGCTGTCAGCAGTGAGTAGCTAGAAGAAAACAAAAGTCCTTTCTTTCTTTGCTTGATACAGGATCTGACTCTGTAGCCCAGGCTGGCCTCAGACATGTAGCAATCCTCTTATCTCAGCCTCAAAAGTGCTGGGACTGTAGGCATGAGCACCACATCTGGTTCAATTTGCTCAACAGGGAACATTGCCCGTGTGAGGCTGCTGGAGGATGTTCTGGCTATAGCGTAAACACTCAGCAGCTCTGCAAACAGGGCCCAGGTCTGTTCAGAGGCAAGGGTTTTGACAGCCGCCCATTTCCCACAGCACATGAACACAGCACCTCCATGCCTTAGTTTCCCCATTAGGTGCTTCCTTCCTTTGAGGCAATGTCTTGCTATGTAGCCCAGGCTTGTCTTGAATTCTGGATCCTCCTATGTCTATCTGCCCAGAGCTGGGCTTATACATGTGTTTCACTATGCTCAGAAAGCTTATTTATTTGTTGGAGAAAATCATATTCTTCCATATTTCCCATAAATGTGGGACTAACGCTGCCCAGCCCCTGGGAAGCCCAACCCCTAGCCTTCCCTCTGTCCTCTCCTTGCCTCCTGGTGTTTGGCTGGCATATGGACACCCTTCCTCTTCTGACTGCAGCCTGTCTGAGAGGCCGATTTCTGTAAAGCTGTGATTACAATTGCTTCTGTGTTCCTTCCTGCTTCATGTACACTCAAGCAATATGGGAACAGATCACAGCAGCAAGAAGACAAGCAGCAAGCAAGGAGGAAGCATTTAAGTCCAGGCCTCTGGAAAAGTGCCCTGTTTGGGACAGCTGAAAGCTTTCCTGATGCAAAAGGCCTTCAAAGCAGTTGCGTCGGGACTGTAACACCTCAGGTGGTAAAACAGCTTGCAATGGACAGCAAGAAGGAAAATTTACCCCCACAGTATTCCAGTGTGAGAGCTAAGTGGTAAGGGGGTAACCTGGAGGAATGCTCCTTCCCATTGCTCATAAAAATTACTAGTCCAAGCCAGCCTGCAACCCCAGTACTTGGAACGTAGCAGCAGGAGGATCAAGAGTTCAAGACTAGCCTCAGCTATACAGTGGGTTTGAGGAACAGCCTGGCTTGTGTAAGATCCTGTTTGAAATAGAAAGAAACTTTCTCATTCACTATTTGGGGAACCAGGACCTGCTTCTGTACTACATTGTTCTTAGCGCAACATGTGGTGGGAAGTGAACAAGACAAACCACCAATATGTAGTTAACACTGTTCTCCAACTCTGCCTATGGATGGCACGTTCGTCTTCCTTTGTTGAATCCCTCTCCTTTACTACCTGACCCTTGGGATGTAAGCCCTGACCATACTCTGCTTGGTACCCACAATAGTCTGCAGATCTAGGTTTAATTTAAAATTGAAAACCCAGGCTTAAGAAAATGTGGATGTGTCCATCCAGTGTTTGACTTGGTTCAAACCAAACCAGCCACATTCTCTTACTTCTGAACTCTCATTTTCTTGGCAAAGCTAAAGCACACACTATGTACACCTTTCTGGCATGTCAGTGCCCCACCACCCACACATCACACATCCTACCTGAACGAGCTGGGTACAGTATTGTAGATGTTTGACAATGGTGATGTCAAGGCTCTCATTCCCTGTGGTGAGTGGGAGCGGGCTTCCTGCCACACTGGTCCCTACGCCTGTATCTTCAGTCAGAGCTTCGCTAAGGTGGCCCCTGGCTTCTGGGTGAACTGACCTGTAACTGAAACAGGAAGGTAGGCAAAACGTGATCTGTTTCTTTCTGTGCACAAACCACAGGCCAAGTTTACATGGTTCCCACTGAAACCAGTCCTTCCCTGGTTTGCTCTCAAAAGCAGAGATACCATTCTAAAATAACTTATTTCAGCCAATTTGCCTAAGTATCAAAAGACCATGCAAACAAAGGCTGCTGTTTGCTTTCTGAGCACAACGAGCTCTTTGTGAAGTAGTTTCCCTGAGAAGTCTTTGAACTATGCCCTCATTCTGCACCGGCTACACTTGTCCACCCTGTGGACAGGGGTTCTGCCAGCTTCCCTGGGATTCGACAGCCCTGTTTGTGGACATCTATGAGTGATCCCATTAAAGAGTGATCTCGAAGGTCTTTCCATGGCCTTAGACCACTTTAAGACAAGAGAAGAAAAAAAGCTGCCGAGACCTGCCATGCTGTGACAGTTCTGTGATCAGGCAGTCGCTAGAGGGGGAGTCTGGCTGTGTAGATCTCAGCTCTGTCCTGATTTTCCTGTTCTCTTTAAACCCACTGTCACACTGTCTGAAGTTATAGCATCAAGAACACTCACATTACAAAGTTTGATACGTTATCTAATTTTCTTTCTTCCCTTCTCTTTCTGAGGCATGGCCCTGAGCTGCCTTGGCTTCCTGATTTCCTGTCACTACCTTCTAAGTGCTGAGATTACAGGTGGATTGCGCTATGGCCAGTTTATTCTTTTTCCAATGGACATATATTTTGTTATATCTTATGGTTTCAAGTTTACAAATAAGTCATATTTATTTGGGTTGATTATTATATGATCTGAGTATATAGAATTTTCTTTTAAAAATAAATTTTTTCTTTCTTTTTTCTTTTTATTTATTTTTAAGACAGAGTTTCCTTGTGTAGCTCTGGCTGTCCTGGAACTTGCACCATAGACCAGGCTGGCCTCAACGTCACAGAAATCAGCCTGCCTCTGCCTTTTGAGTGATGGCAGTGTGTGCCTCCACCACTCAGTGAATTCCTTTCTTTTTGAATATAAATTTTATTATAAGAATTCTTATAAATTACAACCATTATCCAACAAAATTAACCAGACTTAAAGTCTATATATCCCTATGAAATAGTTAGAATAGGAATTTTGATGCTGTGAGGCTTTACACTTGTTTACAATTGGATACATCCACATGCACCTGTCCACCACCCATGTGGAAAAAAAAATCCATAAGAGAGTTAGGACTACAAACCTCTGCTGCTTTACCTGTTATAGCAAAGGACTGAAACAAAACTAGTTGTCCATCAGTAGATGAGTGGGTAATAAAAATAGTATATATATACATATTTAAGCTCTAAAGAAAGACGTAATCACAAAATTTGCAGAAGAAATATCTTGCAAATTCAGTCAAGTCAAAAAAATCTCAATATAGCATGCAGAACTATACATTAAATATTATAATTTCTACATTTCATTTCTTTTTATTCTGTTTGCTTACGGAATAAATTTTTGCTCTCATGCTTTTGTTTACACGCATGCAGGTGTGTGCATGCACACACACACACACACATACACACACACACACACACACACATGTACACGTGAGCGCAAGTATGCACATACATAGTTTAAACTTGGTATTATTTTGGAAAAGGAACCCCCTCCAGCAACAACAATAATAGCCAAATCAATAATACTAGCACTTCACTGGTGGCTCTATAAGGCTGGACAGGCAAGTTGGTTGTAATTTGAAAACCTACATATGTCACTTCTGTTGTACCAAAGGTAAAGGCAGAGGATTCTGTCCTAGAAGGCGAGCACTGGTCATCAAGCTTCTTCTGTTTCACTTGAAATCACAAAGTGGGCCCAGGACCTGGCTCTAAGAACATTGGCTTAGCTGCAGGACATCTTAAGGAGAAGGTGACACATTTTCTACTTGGAGGGACATAGATCAAATGGAGTGCCAAGCCTCCATCTTTATCTTATAGGGAAACTTAAGTCTGGCATTGGGATGTGCACCAATGATTCCAGTCTCATGCAGAGATGAGTTGAAATGCAAGAGGGGAGGATGCTGGGAAAACACAGCTCAGCAAACTGAAGACTTTGGAAGTATAGGAAGTACACAGCAGGGACAGGGTGTCCAAGTCCAGTGCCACCCTTCACCCACACTACACATGCCTGTGTACATGAATCACATGGATGCTTCTACAAAACAAAAGGGATTGGTGTTTCCTATGCAACCTGTAATCGGTCAGTGATAATTAGAAGCTGTACTTAATCATTAAAAGGAACTGCATATCAAGTTATCCTGCAGGCATGCCCAATCTTTTGACATTTTTGGCTCAATATCGCCCCCTACAAAGTCCATGCTCAAGAACCATGCAATCTCGATACCAACAAAAACTACAAAGCATGTTGTAGTGTCTTAAGTAAGTTTATGATGTGGTGTTGGACAGCACTCATGGCTGTTGTGGGCCACACGTGGTTGGACATGACATCACAGATTGTGCTATCTTGAAGATGTGCACCAGGCTACCCCTGCCAGTAGCAAAGGGGAAACGCAAGCACACTTCACACTTACCCACTCTTCTCTGTCTCAGTATCTGAAAACACGGAGTCTGCTCCTCCTCCAACGTGGCAAACTTCATCACCGTCCTCTTCCTCTTCATCAAAGTCAGAGGTGTTGAGGAAATCAAAGCTTTCTAAAGCACTCTCAACCGTCAGACTTAGGCTGGAGGACCTGCTGTGGCTGCCAGCCGGCTTGCACTGCAAAGGCAGAAGGTACCAAGGAGACCATCAACACACCAGGGGGACCGGCAGGACTCATGGTGCCGGTGGGAAACGTGACACTGTCTTACAGTTTTCCAAGCCTTTATTTTTGATTGGCATTTAAAGTTTTCATCTTGAGACAATGAAGTACAACCACAGAAACAATGGCACAACATTTGTGAATTGTTCTAACAGAATCCAGAAAGAAGGATAGAAGAAACTGGATTGGAGGTAAGTTGGTCACTGGGTATCACTGAGAGTTACTGGGTATCACTGGGGGTTACTGGGGGTTTTGGCAGATTGGCAGATCTATCTTTGTTTGAAGTTGCATTAGTATTAAAACAACTTTAAAAAATGACACCCTGAAAGTCTTGGGAAACAGAAGTGACATGTTCCTTTGGTGTAGTGCTCACCACCAAATCAAACAGAATGAGCAAGCCTGGTACCATAGCATGTAGCAGCCCCAGGCACTCAGGAGGCTGAGCTGAGAGCTCTGTTTGATCTTATGCATTCAAGACCAGCCTAGGGAGTAGAATGAGACTCTTAAAAAAATTCTTTTTAAAGCCAACCCAGCAGACAAATTTTAAAAGCCACTGAGTCACTGCTAACTGTTAACCAGAACCAGTGTCTGCTACCAAGTGACAAAGTACCATGTCTGGAGCTCACTGTCTAAAGTATCCTGTAAAGAATTGACAAAAATGAATTCCAGGAAAGGAAATGGCTCAAATACACCTGCCCTGGGCTGCCTAGGCAGGGAACCCTGCGTCACCGTGTTCCATTCAAGGATGCTTTTTTTCTGAGCACCGAGGGGTAAATGAGTGACTTGGGCATGATGGGACAATAATCCCTCTTCTGGAGGTCTGCCTTGAAAGGAACAAGTCTCATCCCCCATCTAAGCAGGCCCTGGAATTATGGGGACAAGATCCTTCTACAGCAGGTTGCAGGACATAAACAGAAGCACTGTATGCCAGTGGCTTTGGCCTGGAGAAAGAGAGAAGCATATTCACATATAAGAGGACGTGAGGTGGGTTGAACAGGACAAGTCTTGCAAAAAAGACACACTACAGGTTCTCTGTCCGGCTAGGAGGATCCCCTTGCTGAGTCTTAGCACAAGTAGGAAGGGCCTTGAGGGGATCTGTCCCAGATACTTGGGGTGGCACAGAAGCGCATGGGGAATTGTCTTTCAGTCTTTTAAATCACGGTTGTCTCATTCACCCTCTGTGAGCTCCATCCGGGAAGCAGCATCATTGAGTCTCTGATCCTCAAGATGTTTAGCATCCTAGGAATGTGAAGGAGGAAGAAAAAGAGAGAGCTTTGTCTGGCGGAAGCCACTTGCCCCAGACCTAAGCTCCCAATGATGCTGTTGATCACCGTGAGGGGAGAAAAGGGAAACTGGTGTTTATTAGGCTTGTCTTTTGAGTCTCCTTTGTTTTCTTTTTTAAAAAAATGATATTATTTATTGTATTTATACGAGTGCACTGTATCTGTCTTCAGACACACCAGAAGAGGCTGTGTGTCTCCTATTAGAGATGGTTGTGAGGCACCATGTGGTTGCTAGGAATTGAACTCAGAACCTCTGGAGGAGTAGTTAGTGCTCTTAACCGATGAGCCATCTCTCCATCCCTTGGGTCTCCTTTCTTAAACCAGCCATCTGTGTAACAAGATCTTGTACACAACTCAGTGATGGCTTCAAACACTAGTCACAGCAAAAAGACAGGTGGATGACGCTTTCTCTAGGGTGGTATAGGGAGCGTACTGGACAAGAGCAGGCTGAGCCAAAAAGGATTCTGAGACCACCAAGGTTTTATAAGATGGATGGATAATGAGCTTAGAGTATCCTGATGAGCTGAGCTACTAATCAGTACTTATACTGGGGGCTGTGGAACCCTTACCCCTCTTAACAAAGATTAAGCTCAACCACTGCCTTTCCTCAAGGTCACCTTCTTTAGAAGGGTCCAGTGTGTGTTTCAGCTCTTTGAGATGAACACCTTTTGATTGACAGCAGGTCAACCATGCAGATGAGATGCGCAATGGAGTGCCATCCACGTGTCCTCCATGCTTGGGCTCTATGTGCATATTTTTGGGTGCATATCTCTATCTACAGAGGGCAGATTCTAAGTGCCCTTCCGTGCTTCTCAGAGGTTCTTTCTAGAACAAAACTACAGTGACGCTAGAGGACCTAGAGTGTCAGAGGTGTCAATCATCATTGGCTCAAACACAAACCTTGTCTGGAGCTAGGTCAGTATTAGAAAGTCTTAAGAGTGTGTCTCCTGATGCCACTGCAAAGGCCACATAAAACCATCTTACAAGGGGACAAGGGGGCCTCTTATGGTCTGGCCTTCAGCTTGCTGCAGGGAATTTTCAGGCTTACTTATTCCTTGAGGAATCCTAAGTGACCAAATAGTGAGAGCAGGGAAACGAAGGTCAATGACCTCATTGTCTTGTCTCCCCATGCTGTATTTAAGAAGAGTTTCTATCTGTATGTCAGGTACAGACAGGTGCATTCTGATGTAGCCATGATGACACCATCATTACGACATCCTCCTTGACGGTGTTTCAACTCTCCTTCCTGCCTTTACACCTGGACCCTATCTGACCACCAGGAATAGAGGGAACTGTCTTTGTTGGAATTTTTTGGTTCCCTGACTCCTAGTACATGAGCAAGGGTGAATTGTTACTGATTCCTTTGAGGTCTCAGTTTGCTGATTTAGGTTAAATTCATGAGGAACTACCCTTAGCTGGTGGCACTGTGAGAAGAGAGGATGGCTCCTCACCTTGGGGCTACCTTCCCCAGTTTTCCTGGTATCAACAGAAAGATCTTAACTAGTAGCATCTTTGAAACCATGATGAACAAACACCAGTATTTCACATTTAGACTTCATATGTGTGTGGAGATAGTGGGGGATATGTGTGTACATAAAGAAATGCATGCACATGGTGCGCATGCGCGTTCATATGTAGGGCAGAGGTCACCCTCTAGTGTTGCTTTTTGAGATTCCATCTTGTTTTGAGTCAGGGTCTATGTCTGGCATGGAACTCACTGAGTAGACCAGGCTGGCTGGCTGGCAAATTACAGGAGTCCACCTGCTTCTGGGATTTCTGGCATTTCAAGCCATGCCTGGGTTTTCCTATGTGGGTTCTGGAGGCTAAACTCAGGTCCTCCTGGTTTCATGGTAAACTCTTCCCTGTTGGGGAAGGGGCCACATTGATCCAAGGCTTGCCTTGAGGCCCTGATGACTAAAACCAGGAAATACTTGGCCAGACTAGTAATGGCCTGGGCCCTGGGGGAGTTGGAGCTTCAGCTCCTGAGAATCCAATGCTTACCTACTAAAGTGCTATGGTTATCAGCTGCTGTGTGCTCAGCTTGTGACTCACTTGAGATGTCCTGTGTTCCCTTCATGCAACATTGCTTGGTTAGCTTCCTGCTGACTTTGCCTCATTGTATTAGAGTTTTCTGCTAACTCTTTCCCATTTTTTTCACTGAAAATTATATATGAGATATCGTACTTCTTAAAAAATTTACTTGGCATAAGAAATAGCTTAAGTAAGATCTCTTGCCCTCAACTTTACCTACCTTCTTTATCTTCTCATCCCCCAGGTCCTTCCTCTCAGAAACCTGTCACTAAAGGATGACTAAAGGTTCAGATCACTAGGCCACTGAGCCATCTCCCTATTCCTAGATCGTTTTTTAGAGTTTATAAACCAAATCCTAATCCATTTAGCTAAGCTGATTTCTTGTCAGAAAAATAAAAATTGATAGATGTAACTGGAATTGAAAAATCACATCCACTTATGTAGCAGGTACACACTGGTCCTGTGACAGGACAAGATTTGTTATCTTAAATACAATGTTGGCTTAGGATGCATTTTTCCCAACCAAATCAAAAAATTTTTCTTTCAGAAAGGTACTTACTTTGAGAATATCATCCAAGTGTGTGACTTCTTGGTTCAGGTCCTGGAACTCTTTGTACTGCTCCTTGTGTGGATCTAATGCAAGGAAGAGTCCACTGAAGGCATCTTCCAGGCTGCCATCGAGAAAAGACCGGCCAGCCTCAGATTCGCTACCAACAGAGCCTTCAAAGAAAAGCTTGTCGGTAGTGATGGGCCCCTCAGCTGAGGTGAGCCTCTTCACTAGCTGCTTTGTGATGTTTCCTTCAAAAGTGTCCAGCTCCACCGGCTTGAGCTCAGAGGCCTCATCTGATTCCTGCAGGAGAGCCTCGGCAACACTATTCTCCAGAAACAGGCTCTCAGTACCAGACCTTGTAGCCACACTGGGCTTCCTGGGCTCTACCATATCACTCTTCGGGTGAGTCTTTGGCTCATGGTCCTCACCCAAGGAATTCCTGGAAGATGCTGAGCTGCTGTCCTCAGTACCCTCATTTTGTGAGGACAGGCTGCTGTGGGTAAGCTCGGCAGGGGTGATGGTAATCTCTGGATGGGCTGAGTGTGAGCTGGAGGGAGAGGTGGCAGAGCTGGAGGTGAAGACACAGTCTCCATCCTGCAGATCACTGAAGCTGAGGGACAGTGGCCTTTTCTCCTCTGCTGCCTTTCCACTCTCAAAGATGTCATCTGGCAGATTTGACTGTGGAAAAAGATATGACACAATACATTTGGCATGGTTCATCTCCAGACAAGAGGGGATGCAATTAAGATGAAAACTCTTTAATGTTACCAATTTATTTGAGATGTGTATGTATGCAGGCAAAGGGAAAACAAGCCATTAAAAATGGTTTCCATTGTTGAATCTAGGTGAAAGGTCACAGTGCTATTCTTAGGTTTGACATTTTTCCCATGCACTTTGAGGGTGAGTGGGGACGCTACTTGTTTTTATGAATTCTAGGATCTCACAGTACTTGGCAGCCATCATTATGGATAGCACTACCCATCTTTTTCCTTATCATTATTGTGTGTGTGTGTGTGTGTGTGTGTGTGTGTGTGTGTGTGTATGTGTTTGTATGCGCACACACGTGCACGTGCTCGTATCTTAAAAGACTTTGCAATTCCATGTTCTTTTGCTCCAAGGCTGAGATATTTGTTCTGCTTCAGTTCTCAACAATTATCTTCTGAAAAATATCTACTGACAAAATTTGAACTTTTGAAATCTGTTTGTTCAGCTTCTGTAGAAATAAAGGAAAGACACTGATGGGTGGGACATCTGTCTCATAAAAGGCAAGCCCTGGGGGAGGAGGAGGAGAGGAAGGGAAGGGGGTGGTATCTTAGAATCTCTGGAAATATAGTTCTCTGTGAAGCAAGTCCTGCCTCAGGTTGCCTTTGTGCTTCAGGAAGCTCTGAAGAGAGACAATCAGGCAACTGAGCTGGGATGATAGCTCAATGGGTAGACAGTCTGCCCAGCATGTGTGAGCCCTGGGTTTAACGCTCACACAGGAAGAGATTTTCAGATAATTAAGACAACTGGCTTGCTGTCACGAGCAGAGCAATTTCAACGTGAGCACACTTGCACTGACTTTCCTCAGGCTGGTGTGTCCAGACTTTAGACACCATGGTATGTCATTGTCATCTACAAACTTTACAAAATTCATGTCAAAAACTCCACAGCTGAGTCTTTAAAATTGCAAAAATTGGAAAAATCTGATGATGTCTTAACTAAATTTATAGTTTCGTCTTGTGTTGTATTCATAAGTTTGTTGCCTGTAGACAAGGGTATTTGAAATTAGCCTCTTAGAAATTGTTTTTTTTTTTCTTCTTCATATATTCTAGGTTGAAATTTTAAGTTTTATTTTATTGTATTTTATTTGTGTATGTATGTATGTATGAGGATGAACGTGGATGTGGAAGTCAGAGGACAACCCTGGATGCTGGTCCCCATCTTCTACTTTGTTTGAGATACGGTCTCTACGTGGAAGAGTAACTGGTGTGTGAGCTTCTCATAATTCTCCTGTCTCTGACCCTCCATCTCACTACAGAAACACTGGAATTACAAACATACCCACCACCATACCCAGCTTTCTGTGAGTTCTGCATATCCAAACGCAGTCCCTCACAATTGCATGACAAGTGCTGTGTGTGTGTGTGTGATGTGTGTGTGTGCAGGCATGCTAAGCTATCCATGTGGAGGTTAAGGGACACCAATGATTGATCTAAGGTTGTCAGGCTTGTGCTGGAAGCACTTTTACCCACTGAGCCACCTCATTGGTCCTCTATGTTGGGCTTTTGAAGAACAGCCATTCCTTTGTAGCCATCGATTCTAAACATTGCAACCACAGATGGAAAATACTTGACACATGTACAAATTTTTTTCCTTGCCATTATTCACTATGGCAGAATAACCATTTCCCCATCAGTTACACTGTATTCGGATTCGTACATTAGCTCATAAGAAGATGATTTGAAGTCTGGGGGACGTGGGGTATACACAGGGTCTATTCGATCATCGTGTCATTTGATGTAAGGGGCTTGAGTCACTGGGGATTTGGGTATCTGATTGGATCCCGGCATCAGTTTCCTGTAGACACTCAAGGATATGTGGTAAGTGTTAAGCCAATGTCTGTTTTGATTATATGTAAACATCAAGAGTTTTCAGAACCTCGGTAGAAATGACCCCAGTGAACAACTACAGCAAGTGAACGGAAGGACGCTGAAGGACAGAGGCCGCCTTCCTCTGAGCTCTGGGAGGCAGCGGCTCCTGGGCACTTTCTCTTCCTCTCTGGTCTGAGTTCCTCCCTCAACTTTCATATTCTGTTATACCTTACACCCCATAAAGATAAAAGGGAAAGTGGGGAACTGATGGTTGAAGGATCAGAGCTCTAACTGCTGGGCCATCTCTGAAAACCCCTTAGGCAGAACTTCCTCTTGGCCGTATCAGGGGTGGAGCTGCAGCAGAGGGCCGGGTGGCCAGGGTCTATTTGCATTTACTTAAATGGCAAATACTAAGCTGTAATAAGTTCAGATGCCCTGCTCACAGGAACTTACGGTAGACTAGTATGGCCTTCGGGCCCTAAAAGTAGCAGGGAGATTTGCATACAGCCAAACTTTCCAGCAGAGCTGGGTATGCATATCTACCTGGCTACTTGACGACCTTACAAACTACCCACACCGTTTGGAAGAAAATTCACTGCCCTGTGTAACTGCAAAACAATTCCACTTGGTTCCCAAGATTGCTTACCTCCTTTCTCTCAAAACAGTTCGGTATCTATGGCATCAATTAGAGAGATGTAACCCCTCTGAAGCTTAAACTACAAACAGTCACAGTCTCACACCTTGCATGCTGGTCTTCAGGTATCATAATCTTCATGGACAAAGGCATAGAATTCCTTTTTAGACCCTGACTAGATTGATTTTTACCTTGGTTCACAAAAGATGTTTGGAAGTATGTCATGAGGTCAAGGTCCTAGCAAGTGAAAAGATGGTTCTAGAACCCAGCCATAGAGATTGGTGAGGCAAAGGACAGGAGGAAGAGGCATATGAGTTCTTGAAAGAACATGGGACATTCGCAGAGCCATTTAACATACAAAGGTGGACTGGACAGGGAGAAAAGGGTACAGTGGGCTTTGAACAGATGGGAACGGCTACCCTGAGGACCTTCGTGTTTTCCCAAACACTATAGGAAGTGATCCAGGGTTTTCTAATCTTGCTTAAATTATGCTGTTCGGCTTCTACGGATCCTCCCATGATGGCCGATCTTCATTGTCAACTTGAGAAAATCAGAATCACTGTGGAAACATATGCCTATGAGGGCACTGGTCTAGAGGTTTAATTGAGGTGAGAAGACCCACCCTGAACGTGGGTGGCAGCATTCCACAGGACAGGGCCTCAGACTGAATAAAAGGAGCACGTGAGTTGAGTGCCGGCGTTCATCTGTTTCTTGACTGCTAACACCTGGTGGTCAGCTGGATCATATGATGCCTGTGTCATATGCCTGCCACCATGCCTTCTCCAGTGTGGGCTCCTTAAATTGTGAGCCCAAATAAACTCTGCCTTAAGTTGATGCTTGTCAGATACTTCTTCACAAGTGGCAAGTAACATCAGCATTCCTGTCACCCTCCAAGGGATACCACATGCACACGAATAGCCATCAAATCCACAAATGGTTACTTGTACAAGTGTATCAGACTATTGGGTTGTGGTATTATTTTTATTTTTTACACATTTCCCCATACATTCTTCCTATTTTTCCTCAGAAACTTCCATGAGTATTTACGTTGTCCTTTTTACCTTCATTTTTAGCTCAATGAATGATATACAATTATTGCTGTTATTACTCTCCTCAGGATAATTAAAGGTGACATTTATTCGTCAGACAAAGAGCAGAGGATTTCTCATATGTGTGTGTACTTGTCTGTGTATTCTCTTAAATATAATACGTAATTCATAAAAATAGGTTGCCTAGTACATTCCTAAGAATTCCAGGTTTTTTGTTTTTGTTTTTGTTTTTTTTCCTAGAGCAGGGCAGAATGAATGGAAGAAACAGCTATGGTGGAGTTGGCTCAAACCCTTCTGAGTCACTGAGTGCTGGCTTCTGGAAGTGTGCTGTTAGTGGTAAACTGAAAACAACTTCTTTCCTTTTCTTTTTCTTTGTTCCCATAGGAACTCAGCCCCTGGAGCTCATTACGTAGTGGAGGATGACCTTGAACTTCCCGCCCCGCTGCCTCTACTTTCCGAGTGCTAGCGTTAGAGGTGCATCAGCACATCTGGTTCAGGTGGTGCTGAGTTTAGAATCCAGGCCTCAAGCACTCTACCATCTGAGCTACGTCCCCAGCCCCAATACAATTGTTTAAAAACAATTGTTTGTTTTTAAGAGTGAAAATCTTGTTACCACAGAGGGGGAAAAATCACAGCATAAAACCAGGAATTGTTGGAAAAGGAGGGCAACAAAGTTGCATGCAGACCATGCTTCCCACCCCAAGGACAGGACAGTTATTACCCAGCAAGCAAGACAGGCAAGACACAAGAGTCATGCTGGGCTGCATGCACAGGCTCCCTGAAGTCAAGCACCTCACTCCAGGCTGCCCACACTCACATAGAATTCTAGCAGGGCCTTGGGGTTCAGGCTGAGGGAAGGCAGGTCACCGACAGAGTGGTTGTGGTGCAACGTGGCAAAGAAAGTGTCTCGCAAGGCACTCAAGACAGACAGCCGCAACCATCTCTTCAGAAGTCAGGGCGAGAAGGGCAAGTTAGTGGAAAGAAGCAGGTTAATGGGTTTCCCTTGGTAGTTAGCAGGGCTCGATGAAGTCAAGCAGGCGTCATTCAGATACACTTGAAAAGATTCCTGTCGAAGAGTGCTTGGAAAACCTACATGCCTTTCCCCACCTTTCCAAAAGTAAAGTTGAGTGAGGGAGAGACAGGCAGAGGAAGCCAGCCCTGTTCTCAGAGGGCCCAAGTGTCTCAGAACATGGCAACTTTAGTCATCACACAATTAGGGTGAATTAGGAGTCAATTCTTCTCTTCATGTGTTTATGAGTGTGGTATGCATGCATGTACAGATACATGTGCATGTGTATATGCATAGGTGAGGGATCCATCAGGCTTTTTTTCCCCATCTTATTCACTGAGGCAGATTCTCACAATCAAACTCAGAGCTCTATGATTATGGCTAGTCTCACAGAGACAGGTTCTCTCAATCAAACCCAGAGCTCTATGTCTCACAAGGTAGCCCGCTCTAGAGAGTCCCATCTCAGCCATTCCAGGCTAGAATCACAGGTGGGCCAGCACCCCACCACCCCAGCATTTACAAGTGTTTTGTTGATCCAAATTCCAGCCCTCATGCTTGCTTAGCAAGCACCTTAACTGCAAAGCCATCTCCCCTGCTCTTGAAAGTCTCTGATGTGGGTGACATCCATGTCAAACTTTATGGGAACACCCCAGATTTATCATTTCTATGCCAGAAATCACACAGAACTTACAAAGAAGGACTGGTCTTTGAAGGTAGGTGTTTCTGGGGTGCCCTGGCTGTACATGGACATCCTCCGCTGGAGAGCAGCTGTCTTGTTCCCAGAGCCTGACGACGGGGTCGTGTCCTCCACGTCAAAGGGACTGTAGAACAATAGGTTCTTAGGTCAGCACATTTATTAAAATCACTTGTTATCCCAGGATGGGGGAAGATGGCTTCTCATTATGACAGCATCAACTTAGTCGTGTGGGAATGGGGCTGGTTTGGACCACCCTAGGTTGTCCGAAAATAAAGAAAGAAAAAAGAAGGTGCAGGCAGAAGACTGACCCTAGACCTGCTGTAGGGCCAGATCAAAGGAGCCTCGGATGTGTCTGTTTCCCCACGAGTGTCAGAGACATGAGTGGATTAGCTGCTCACATGTAACAGGATATTGGGAGAACCTGTAAACGTTCCGCCGAACTTCTTCTGGATGGACTCTAGGCAGGTAAGTGAGTAGCAAACTATCATTCAGTGCTAAGGAAACCACAATCACAATGGTTTCATATGTACTGGTTGCTGGTCGCTGACATCATGTGGTTGTTCATTAACAACCACAGATTGTGAACACAGAAAAGTCAGGCATGGGGTGCTGTTTGTGACAGTACAGCAGCATCTTGGCTGTTGCCACAGCTAACTTTGATTTGTAATGGAGCCTTCCAACACAAATAGCAACATGGCGTATTTACTCAAAAGCCAAGGGCTGGGATCTTTTTCATCAGGTGACTTTTAAAAAGAACATATTTTTTTATTCCATTAAAGAATCTTATATGTTTGTGTGTGTGTGTGTGTGTGGTGGGGATTGGATACAGTGTGCATGTAAAGGTCAGACGACAACCACAGGTCTCAGTCCTCCTCATGAATCTTGTCTGAGACGATGTTTCTTGTTGTCTGTTGCGTACAGCAGGCTAGCTGGCTCCTGAGCTTCCTGTGATTCTCCTGTTTTACTGTAGGAGTTCTGGGATTATAGACATATACTACTGCGTCTGGCTTTACATGGGTTGCAGAGATCTAAACTCAGTTCCTCACACTTGTGTGGCAAATGGTATCACAGCGCTATCTCCCCAGACCTTATTTTATTTTATTTTACTTTTTGAGGCAGGTCTGCTATGGCTCAGGCTGGCCCAATATTTGCTATGCAACTGAGGTTAACCTTAAACTTCTGGCCCACCTGCTTCCACCTCCCATATGCTGGGGTTACAGATATGCACCCCCACATCAGGTTATAATAAAACGTGTAAAAGTAGGCAATAGAAAAGGAGAGTTATGTGGACATGCCACCCGGCGAGCTTTAAAGATTCTGATTCAGCAGTTTGGGCATGACCACTCCATGCCGATACCACGGTTCGAGCATCAGTCAGAACAACATTAGCCATCAGCCCTTGTCTTTTCATGATGAACTTGAAAAAAGGAACTTACTACCAGGTGATTTCCAGGTTCAGTTTGATGGTACCAAGGTCATTGATGTCAACAGCCACCACCTGCGGTCGGGCTGCAAACAGCTCTTTGGTCTCGCAGGTCACACTGCCTACTAGGATGTGAGTCGCCAGTCCTTTGAGTTCTGTGACCTGGCAGAGAAGATGAGGGAGAAATGGAGTAATGTCTTATCTTCCTTTTTTCTTAGTCAGTTGAGTCCTTATTTTAGAACTACATCTGTCAGGTATTTAAAAAAATGTTACTTTGTTACAGTTACGTTGTCTCTGGGCTTTGAGAGCATCTCAACTAAAAGAGGCTTTGCACAGAGAGAAGCCTATGGGATGGAGGGTCTCCACCAAGGGATCATCAGGCTATAACACCAGGATGGAAGGAAAGACAACAAAAGGCACGGACACACTATACCTTGATTGAAATGAACCCAACTATGAGGGGCAGGAAGACAGTTTCTTCTCCATCCCAGCTCTGTTTGCCGTTCACTTCTATTTTGCCCTTGAGTTTCCACCTCTGCCGGCCATACTTCATGAAAATCTGGGGTGAAGACATTAGGGAGCCTCAAGTTTCACCAGACTCCACCTTCCCTCCAAATTTCCCAGATCCAAGGGTCAGGACATGGGCCCACAGCCTTCATTCCCGTTCCCACCCAAGCTCGGTTCTCAGTAGAGCCCATGAGGAGTGTAGAGGAGATTTGACTTAATTTATTTACTTGAGACAGAGTCTCACTATGTAGCCCTGGTTACCCTGGAACTAAGTTATCACTAAGTAGATCTGGCTGGCCTCTAACTCACAGCCCTCTACCTGCCTCTGACTCTTGAGTGCTAATATCAAAGCTATATTGTAGCACATCTGGACTAGCTAAGGGGTATATTCTGGTTCTCTAGCTGAGGGTGTGGACATTTCTTTAGTAAGAGGTAAGAGCAGAGGCAGGAGAGTTGGTTCAGTGGCTAAGAGCACTTGCAGCTCTTGTAGAGGACTGAGGTTTAGTTTCCAGAACCCACACCATGGCTTATAGCTACTTTAATTCCAGTTCCAGGGGATCCAACACCCTCTCCTGTCTTCTTAAGGCAACACACACACACACACACACACACACACACACACACACACACACACGGTGTACAGACAGACATAGAGGCAAGCACTCAAATATGAAATAAAAATAAATCTACATGGGTATTTTAAAAGTAGGTCATAGCTCTGTGTCAGTCTGTCCATTCATATAATACTTGTCTTTATTTGTTTGTTTGTTTTACCCTACATCAACCCATCAGCCATCAGAACTGTAGCTCTGCTGACCCCAGTTCCTTTAGAGACACAAGAACCATTTCCAATTCTACTTGTAGCCAACAGAGAGAAATAAAGACCCCTTCCTGGTGATGCTGGTAAGGGTTGGGACCGTCCATACTCTGGGTAGAGGAGGGCAGTTGGAGTGAATGTCCTCAGAGCCTCTTCAAGGAGATGAAATTATTACATGCATGGTCTTTTGAAGAAGGTAGAGACAAATGGCTTTTGATTTTTAAGAAAGTTTTGGTTGTCTTGTTTCTGAGACAGGGTCTTACTGTGTGGCTCAAATTACTCAGGATGTCTCAAATAACAATCCCTTCATGGTATGAACTACCATGCAGTTTATAAGTACATTTTTTTTTAAATAAAGAAAACTCTATAATCAGGTGTTGGTCATGTTCAACCTTTGGGTATGAGCAGATGACACTGCTATACAGAAAGTTCACACTTGAGAACTGTGCAATTGAATGACCCAAAATTTTCACATACACAAAAACATCTCCTGATTATGTGTAAAGTTTATGATTTTCTGTCAGGCCACATTTATACTCTTGGCTGCATGCAGTCCCCAGGCCATGTGTTGGGCATGCCACACATGGTAGATTTTATTTATTTTCAGTCATAAGACTTTGACTCAGTCATGACCCTAGATTAGATCTTGGATCAGAAAGTAAAGCTGCTACAATGTACAGTTGGGGGCACTTGGGAGAACACAAGTGTATTCTATCTCATAGCATTTGTTGAAGAATGTTTGGTTGGAGCCCACTGCTTGCTCTTGCACAAGCTGGGAAACCCCATTGTCTGCCCTCCTTCTCCTAACCCAGACTACACTGAGAAAACTCTGAACAAATGAGTGTCGTCAAAAGCCTAGTTCTGTATTTTTGGCAGTCAATGCGATCCACCTTTCTGACATAGCCAGCCCATTCAAGTGCTGGTCCAGGGGCTTAAGAGTTTGAAGATACTTGGGCACAGTCCCTGCTCCCAGCTGACATGTTATCACCCCTTGCCTAAGATCTATAAAACCCCTTGCCTTAGCCCAGTTGTGACTTGCTCAGCCCTATTCTTTGGGACTAATAAACCCACCAAGGAGCAGCACCTAATAAACCTGCCTTTAATCAGGTCTGATCTGACCTATATTTGTGTTCCTTAAAGAGAGAAAATACCCAAATAAAGAGGCATTGTTAAAATTTGTAGGTGTTAAGAATTGCCTGGAGCTTATGTGAAAGATGTGCTTTCAGTGGGAGAGGAACTTAGGGATGAAGAGTCATGATTGGTAGGCAGTGACGTAGCATGAGGATGGTAATGGTGGGGTACAGGGAACCGCCATGTTCCACACATGGGAGTCAGTTCTCAGATTACCCTCCAAACTTTCTCACTGGCTCAAAATGTTAAAAGACAAATGAAACAAAAATAATAACAGCTGGACTCAGACCTGGTGGTACATGCCTGACATCCAAACTGAGGCAGGAGGATCACGAGTTCAAGGTTAGTCTGGACAACTTTAAGAACTGTTGTTTTAAAAATAAAAAGTAGAGGCAGAGAAATGGCTCAGCCATTAAGAGCATATCCTCCTCCTTGTGGAGGACCCGAGTTCAGTTCCCAGCATCTACACAAAGCTCACAACTGCTCAAAACTCAAGCTTTGGTCTCTGTAGGCACCTGCACTCCTGTGCACACACCCACACAGACACATATAGCACCTCCTACACACACACACACACACACACACACACACACACACACACACACACTTTTAAAAAGTAAAACATTGACTGAAGATGTAGCTCAATGGTAGAGCACTTGTTTAGCATGTATAAGTTCCTTGGTTAACAGTATCAAAACAGTAGCAGCAGCAACACCACCAACAAACAAAACTATAGCCAGCTCCTACCCTTCAAGCCTTCAATGCCGACATGTAGACCAACACGTTACTTACTTCATATTGATCTCCAGGACAGAGGCGGGCAAAGCCAGCCAGACCTGTAAACAAGAGATTGGGCTGTGAGTTGCAGAACACATTCCTTTCTTTGGAGGCCCAATTTGTTATTTGTTAAAAACTCAAGTAATATGTTAAGGTGGAGAAAACTCAGGTAACAGGTTGAGGAGCATCTTCAGAGAATAGCCTTTGCAGGGATGTAGAGGGATTCTATCCATTCCAGCTAGCAGGACACGCCCTGATAGGGTGGTGGGAGGTTTCCAGGACCGGGAGGCTGTTGGGTGTTGAGAACTCTGTGTACCTTTGGCAGATTTTAGGATCAGGGCAGCAGGACCAGAAAGACCTATTCTTTCCCTGACCAAAATATTCCCACAAAAATAAACTGGCCTCTTGATTTTCCTTGTGTCCCAAGATCTGTGACACTAAATACCTCCCTTGTGAGTCCCTGTCCCCATGCCTATCGCTTGTCCGCATCACACTCATTCCTCTGTTTTTCTCATTTTTTTATACAGCACAGTGATGCCACTGTTGATGCTTATGAACTTGCTAGAAATAGACTGTCACGTACCCCAAACTGGTGATTAAGAAAACAAACCAAGGGGCTGGAGAGATGGCTCAGCGGTTGTGAACATGGACTACTCTTCCAGAGTACGTGGGTTCAATTCTCAGCACCCATGTGGCAGTTCATAACTCTCTGCAATTCCAGGATCTGACACCCTCACATAGACATACATGAGGGCAGAACTCAAATGCACATAAACATAAACACAAATGAAAAGAAAACAAACCAAATCCAATCAACCAACTGCCTGTTCCTTCAAAAGAAGAGGTGTGTCTTAGGGTTACTTTTGCAGTGATGAAACTCCATAACAAAAGTCACTTGGGGAGAAAAGGGTTTATTTAGCTGAAGCTTCATTGTCACTGTTCATCACTGAATGGAAGTCAGGACAGGAACTCAAGTAGGGAAGGAACCTAGAGTCAGGAGCTGATACGGAGGTCATGGGGTACAGAGGTTATAGCTGCTTATTGGCTTTCTTAGGCTGCTTTCTTATAGCACTGAGAACTCCCAGTCCAGGGATAGCACCACCCACAATGGGCTGGGCCCTCCCCTATCAATCACAAATTAAAAAAATGGTCTATGGCTGGATCTTATGGAGTCATTTTCTCAAATGAGGTACTCTCCTCTCAGATGACCGTAGCCTGTGTTGATTGACAGAACCAGTTAGCACAAGGCTTTCCTTCCCCTGTGCCATCTGCAAGTCACTTTGGAGTGGATGGCTCCACTTGAGGCCTACTGCTTCAGCAGTAACACCTTATCAGAATACATGGCTGCCACCCTGGGACAGCTCTTGAGTCCCAGCTTTCGTCCCCCTTCCCCCGTCCTATAGATATTTACTGAAAGCCCACTGTAGGAGGGTGAAAATATTAATTTACATTTTAAATTTTCTCATGAAAAAAAATTTATGACAAAATTGCCGTGAAAATTTAGCACAGGTTTTTTTTTTTCATTTCCAGCCTTTGAGTCCCTGAGTGTATTTCTCTTGTGTTTGTACATGCTTGTGCATGTATGCACATGCACATGTGTGCCTATGCTTGTGGAGGCCAATACTGATATTGTCCTCCTCAATTGCTTTAAACACCTTATTTTTTGAGATAGGCTCTCTTGGAGGTTGCTGTTTGATTAGCTTGGCTGGCCAGAAAGCATAGGGACTCAACTCCCCTCCCCTGCAAAGCCAAGTTGGGATTATAATCACATGACACTATGCCCAGCTTTTTCTGTGGGTTCTGCAGATCCAAACCTGTATCCCTTTGCTTGCTTTATGCTGTCTTCCCTGCCCTGGGTTGTGTTTCTAGCAAGCAAGATTTTACTCATGTAGACATACTAAAGATGATATCACACTGTATGTTTTACCTTCAATGAATGGCTCAATTAATAGATGGTAAGACTCTCGAATGGACAAATCTACTTCCCATTGGCCCATGGTCATAGTTTTGAATATGATGAATCCAGGGAAGCTTCAAAATAAACTCGCCTTTTACCATCATTCGTCACTAGATGGCAGCAGTTCACCAACTTGGCACACGCCTTTTAGTTTGTGAGCCCAGCTCTCTAGGACCAGCTCTCACTAACAATTAGAAGCTAATGAGCCACTTAGGAGGACCCACTGTAATAAAAGCAGGATTGGAGGAAGCTATTTTCATGAATAGTTCTGGAGCACATAGGCTCCCCCCCAAAGCCCCACAAAAACACATCTGAAAGAAAGCATTACTGGCTGGCTTTTATGATGTGCTAATTCGAATAAAACCTGATTTACCCTTTGAAAACCTACACGTTATCAGCTCCTGGTTAATCCACTGCCTGTTTATGTATGAGGTGACAATAGAGACCCTGCTTCAGGGAAGCTGACCATGTACCATGATGGATAAGCTGAGAAGGGGGTGGGGGACTCTTTGACAATCTTCCTTCTCAAAATCACCAGAAATTTTATATCATGGGAGAGGGAGGGCTGTGGTCGTGATAGATTTTGGGTCTCTCTGCCCATGGAATGAAAGCACTTTATTGGCATCCCTTATAAGGCATCTCCCAGCCTCTGGTGACAAGGGCAGCAGGCAAGAGGAACCAATTCCAGGCAATACTTTTCAAAGCTCCCCAGGCGATGGGATTCACGGTCCGGGCTGTGGCGTGAGCACCTATGCTGGAGCACCGGCCGTGATAAGCCGGACTTTGGAGCCTGGCTGGGTTCTTCCAATTCTGGCCCGAGGCCCTGCTGGCATTTCTACAGCTGCAGAGAACTCAGTGTTTTCTCAGCTGCTTGGTGGTAACTGTTGTATCAGCTAAGACATTTTCATTATGGGCATTCAGAAACCATCCCTGGGTTCCCTCACATGGGGCTTCTACCTTTTTGATCTAACAGCTCTTCCACAGCCTGAATGGAGGACAGGGTGCTGCCCTCCGTGTGACTGTGAATAAATGATGTCCCCCGGCTCATGTTTGAACATTTGGTCACCAGCTGGGTAGCTTTGTTTTGGGAGGTTATGGAGTCTTCAAGAGTTAGGGCCTAGCTGGAGGGAATCAGATACTGGAGAGTGGTTCTTGAGGTTGACGGCCCTGCTCTGCTCCCAGTCTCTATTGGGCTTCCTGATCCACCCTAACTCCCACCTCAGTTGCAAAGTCTTCCAACTCCCACAGCTCTCATTCCCACAGTGGAAGAAATCCCTCCAAACCTTAAGCCACAATCAATCCTTTTTCTCTTAAGTTGCTTCTTTTGGAGAATTTATCACAGTGGAGGAAAGTTGCTGTTACAGCCACACAGCTGCTCGCCCGGCTCCTTGTGCCACTTTGCTCAGACACAGTTCTGGCCAGAGAAGCACTCCATTGTTTCCCAGCTCTGCCATGACCTTCCTAAGAGTGCACCTCAGAGTGTAAGGCAAGTTGCCAAGTACCAGACAGCTGGGTGTCTTAATACTGGCCTTCCTGCTTCATGGCAGGTTTCCTAGTTCACCAGAGGCTGGCCTTGTCCTAAAGGCCCTGGTGCCAAACTAGCACTGACCTCTGAACAGGTGTACTCCTGAAACTCATTTGAATGAGGTGATCATTGGGAAGAAAAGCAATTTTCTGTAAGAGACTACAATTCTTAGCTTCTTTCCTGGTTTGGGGTCCTGAATCCAGCTGGGCACATTTCAGAATCTGGCCTATACAGCTCCCCACTGCACTCGTAACACTTTCTCTGACAGCTTTGGGCAGCATCCCTGTCTTCAGGAAGGACTTTTGGTTTAGTTGTTCTAGCCAAAGGTTAGTTTAGGAAGCTCTCTCCACTCTTCCAACCCTCTCCTCAGTGGGAACTTTCTCTTAAAGTTTTAATTTTTCTTTTCTTCTTTCTGTCTGTCTGTTCCTCCCTTCCTCCCTCATCTTCTTCCCTCCCTCCCTCTCTCCTCCCTCTCTCCCTCTCTCTCTTTCTCTCTCTCTCTTTCGACAGTGTCTCACTCTGAAGCCTAGGCTGGCCACAACTTCATAATCCTGCCTCAGCCTCAAGAGTGCTAAGATTACAGGCATGGGCCACCAAACCTGACTTAATTTTCTTTTGAGACATTACTATGTAGCCCAAGCTAGTTTTGCATTTAGATCCTCTGGCCTCTGCCCTCAGCAAGCCCTCCATCCACCCTGGGCTCAGGCTTCTACAGCAGTCTGATCATGTGACTGGTCCAGTTGCTCACGCATGCCCACTGAGCTACTCAGAGGGTCCCCTCCACCCCACATCTTCAGACGACTGTGGTATCCAGGGATCATGAGGTGGCAAAGGCTGGGGTGCATAGCTTAGCAGCTCTTGTTCCCATGTCTTTATCATCACCATTGCCAGGACAACTGCCTTTCAGATTGTAGTTAGTTATGGGGTTGAGCAAAAAGGAAGTGTGGGAGGGCGTGGCAGGAGGAACTTAAGGGTTGTCAGATCTGCAAGTGTGATGCAAGTAGTAGGTTTTGGGAACAGGGGTGGGGTGGAGGTTGGGTGTATATTAATCAAATATAATGGACAGTGGCTCATGAGAATCTAGGATGTCATGGCATCTGGGAGGTCTTCTCCTTTTGTGGAGAGAGAAAAAATGGGGCGTGTGCATGTGTGTGCGTGTGTTTCTGTTTTTGTTTTTGTTTTTGTTTTTGTTTTTTACTTTAGGAGGGTAGAGGTGATAGAGGTTGAGTTTGGGGCAACCAAGGAAGCATATGAGAAAAGTGGGCAGAGAGACAGCAGAGCAGATGGCTCAGGCATTCACTGCCTCAGCCCAAGCACCCAGTTCACAGTTGGTGACCAGGGCATCTCCATTTGGGGCAGAAGCTTACTATCTTCAGGTCTGAGATTTGGATCATGTGGATGGGTGGGTCGTCCCTTCCCAATGCCATACGATTCATGTGCCCGTGTTTTAGGCTCACGGGAATCCTTTCTCTATGGAAAACCAGCCTTTGAGCAATGGTTGAGAGTGTTTGTTTAATTATTAAAACTTCTTCCTAATGTGGCACTGAGGTGGCCATGTACTGGCAGCTGTGATGGTTAATTTCCATGGTCAAATCGCTTGAATAAAAAATGCCTAGAAGGCTGGGTATGGTGGTGGCTGACTGTACTGAGCATATAAGAAATGCTTTTAGACGTGTAAATATAGCAGGGACACATGAGGCTGGGGAGTCTCCCGCACCAGGACTACTGCTGGAGACTGAAAACAGACCTTCAGCTAATATGTCACAGGTGAGCAGATTTGGGGAGATAGGGTGAAGACCATAGTTAAGAATTTAGAGTGTGAACCTTGTGTATGACCCTCAGGATACTAAAATATAACTTTTGTTATACAAACTATATGTGTCTATCTTATTGCTTGAGACAGTGACTATAACTCTAGCACTTAGTGGGAATCGAGTGGTGAGAATATCAAGAGTTCAAGGCCAGCTTCAGCTATGTAGCAAATACTACATGAGATCCCTGTCCAGAAAGGAGGATAGGAAGGGAGGGGAAGGGAGGGGAGGGAAAGGGAAGGGGAGGGGAGGGAAAGGGAAGGGGAG
>JANHMN010000006.1:36087452-36102174 GCA_030674055.1 Rhabdomys pumilio
GAGGGGAGGGGAAGGGAGGGAAGGGAAGGGAAGGGAAGGGAAGGGAAGGGAAGGGAAGGGAAGGGAAGGGAAGGGAAAGAATGGGGCACTGAGAATTAGTGAGGCATAACCCTTTGGAGTGTCCCTGAGGGTGTTTCGAAGGTCAGTTGATTTAGAAGTTAAGACACACCCTGAATGTGGTGACCACATCCTTCAGGCTTGGTTATTGGACTGAATAAAACCAACCAAGCAACAAACAAACAAACAAACAAACAAACAAAGGGGTGTGTGTGGTGAGCAGAGCATGAGCATTTCCCTTTTTCTGTTCCTGGGAAATTGAGTAGTCTTAGCTGCAGACCCCCACAGCCACGAGCTCTTCTATAACCTCCCTGCCATGACCAACTGTTCCCAACTCAAGGCATAAACTACAACAAATCCCTTCTCCCCAAAGTTCCTTTTTTAAAAATCAGCTATTTGTCACAGAGATGGGAAAAGTAACTAACGTAGGAGCCAGAACCCCAGGATTCAGCTTCAAGTCTGACAGCAGCTTACTGTGTGACTTTGGAGAAGTCATCTCATGTCTTTTGGCTATTGGCATCCACACATGAAACAGAGGAAATTATTCCTCTCATCAAAAATGGAAGCATCTAATATGAGTGAACAACAGAAACAGGACTTGAGCAGCCCTTGTCAACACGGGTGGTGACCTCACTCTCTGTGTGTTGGGCAAGGGCAATCCTTGTGATAACAGTGGCAAAGTAACTTCACTCTGTAAGCTAGGCTGCAATGAACCAGGCTGTTGACAGAATCATCCTGAAAGCTTTAAAGAGACCCCTAGAGCCTCCATCCTGGCTGTATAGATTCTAAACTGTTGAGATGGGAGCATGGGTCCAGAGTGGTTTTGAACCACTGACTCAGGTAGAGACCTAAGTGGAAGCAAACAGACCTGGAGAGTTGGAAAGATGCAGATGTCCAACAGAGCAAGGCACTATGTACGTGCATCACATAATTGCCTGCTGCCTGAGGTCAGAAGAGGGTATCAGATCCCTGGGAACTAGAGTTACCAGTGGTTGGAAGCTGCCATGTAGGCACTGGGAACTGAACCCCCATCCTCTTCAAGAACCAGAGGTGTTCTTAACTACTATGCCATCTCTCCAGCTCCACCCAGAACCACTTTTAAAGGGTATTTCCCCCCTTTCACTCTTCTTATTGCAGAATGTAGGAAAGGTAATAATCCCCATTAGCAATCTAAGGATCAAACTGTTAAACAAGCAAACCAATCCAGAGAACGGACTGCAGGGGCCCAGCTGTTCAGCTACAGTCAAATGAGCCAAACATGGGAGAGAAAAGGGCTGGCTGTGGTGGCACTGTCCCACAAGCCCTGACGGGTACCGTGGAAACTGCAGTGTAAGTCTCAGCATGGCTAGGTGAAGTTCTTTCTTCTTTTGTGCTGCAGGTGCTGTAGTCTAAACCAATAATGCTCTCGATTAGAACAGAGCAATATGGGAGCAGATGATTGATGTGACAGTGACGGCAAGCCATGATGAGATGGGTATGGTGAGACGGGCATGGTGAGATGGGTATGGCGAGATGGGTATGGTGAGACGGGCATGGTGAGATGGGTATGGTGAGATGGGTATGGTGAGATGGGCCTATCTATAATCCCAGCACTTGGCCCGTTACAGGAGGATTGATTTCCGTAAGTTTGAAACCAGCCTGAGTTACAAAGAAAAAATTTGTCTTCAAACTAAAAGGAAAATATTCAAAGTAGATAAATAAACAGATTGCTGAATGGCAATGTGAAGAGGCTGCCAGGCAAGTCTAGAAGGTCGGAAGGGGGTTTGTGTTAGATTAAAGGGAGCCCAACTGACAGCTAATTATAACACATGGACCCTGTGTAGGTCCTAATTGAAGCAACGCAACTCTAGGAAGCATTCGTGAGACAGCTGGGGATATCTGCAAACGAACTAGGTTAATACCAGAGGCTTGCTAATTTCCTTAGATGTGATAATGGGACAACGGGCCAAGGCACTGCAGTTACGTAAGATGGCCCTATTCTTTCAGAACTGTACTGAAGTTTACAGGCGCTGCTGACATACTTGGCTTTTCCTCCTCTGGAGTTTTCTAGTTCATCAAAGGGAAAGGAAAGAGTGGCAAAGCCTTGGTGATTACTGAGTCATGGGATGGATTCTGGGGTTTTGCTGTTTCACTCATTTGATAAACACCATTTTCAAGTTCAAGAAGAGACCCATCAAGACATTAGCATGAGTGGAAGGCCCAAGAGCAGGCGGCCCTCTGTCTTTGCAATAGCACACCTTCTCGAGAAGGTCTGTGGACATGGCAGCTTTATCCACCTCTGAACAAGGACAGATTACCTTTCATCTTGATGGAGAACTCTCCCAGCAGACTCTCCAACTCTGCTTCAATGGTGCACATGTTCTGCAAAGAGCATAGGAAACGGGTGTTAGATCCGCCTTCCTCTGCGCGGTGGCACAAGGCATTTCCACAGTGATCGCATTGAACAGGAGGCATGCTCTGTTTCCTGTGAGTACCCAGTACCCACTGCACGACAGGCAGAACAATGTAATGCTTCTAGTGCATGGAATAGCTGGGGCTTAGATGAACAAGTTAAATGATATCCAAGTAGTCAGACAACTCTAGACTTCGGATGTTCTAAGAACAGACTCAGGACTGTACAAAAAGGCAGTACTATTGTGATGGGGAATCAGCCATCACACCTGTAGGATGAGAGCCATGCTGCAGGTTAAACAAGCTGGATCAGCCACTCTCTAGTGTGTGCCTGTTTCATAATACCATGTCATATACCATACATTTATATGTATCTTTTACTTGCTAAATTAAAAAAAATTAAGTAGGAAGCAGCCAGGCTTGGTGGTATGTGTGTTTAATCTCCGTACAAGGAAGGCAGAGAGGTTGTCCTCTGGGACTTGTGCTTACGAGCCGAGCCTAGCTTACTCAGAGTTCCAGACTAGTGAGAGACTGTCTCAAAACAAAACAAACCCCAACAAAATGGATGGTAGCACCTAGGAGGATGCGGGCTGAGGTCTTCCTCAGGTTTCTATGTCTTCCTCTCTACATTACACACAGACATTCGTAATACACAATTTTGGGGAGGGAGAGGAAGGAGCATAGAAGTTTGATTCTACCCAAGTGAGGCAGACTTTCAATGTGATGTTATGAAGTCCCAGAATGATGACCTCCTGGGTTGAGTAGGGGTCCCCTCCTCACTGTGGTGTTCAGGGAAGGAGATACTGAGGATTAGAACCTGACCATACCCATTCTACCACCCCAGTATCAGATGACCTAATGAGATCAGTTGGACTTCAAGTGTCCCAGCCAGTGTGTCTCTCCAGTGAGAGCGCAGCTCAGCTGGGGCAATGCAAGCCTCTCTGCTATAGTAAGTAGCACTGGCCATCTCTGCTTCTGAGAACCTCTTCTTCACAGCCAGCTTCAACTGAGGCCAAGGCCTGTGCAAGTTGCTATTCTGACAAAAGTGAGGCCACTTAGTAATCACCAACAGGCTCAGGCAGGGCGTCAGGGAGCTCTAGAAGCCCTCAGGCTCTGCTTATTTGAGTCTTTGTTCTGCTCAGTGCTGTCACTCTTGTGGGACACGGGGAGAATGGAGTTATCCTTCCTGTAGGAAGTCCTCAGTACTTCAGACAGCTTGGCAAGGCTGGGGAGCATTTCCTCAGGTCTGAGCTTTGAGTAGCTTGAAAGCTTTGAAAAGAAAAATCTCAGCACTGCAAATAGTTTGTTTCCTCAGAGCCTGGAGCCTCTCTGGAAGGGACCAGTTTCAAGACTTACCAGGTGTGTCATCAGGCACGTTGGGAATGCTACTAGTATCTTAAGAACTCGGGGGCCACTAGATTAACGGTTGAAGTCACCCATGGATCCAGCCAGGGATGAACACTGTTCAAAATTAGAAAATACTTGGAGAACTGCTGCAGCTGGGGCTGCAGGTGGGATAAAATCACTTAAGGTTTTCAGGGCTTCGAAACTGTAATGTTTATTAGGGCTGTGCTGGAGCCTGTAATTTGGGCATGCTCAAAAAAACAGGTCATAGGGCTGGAGAGGTGACTCAGTGGTTAAGGGCACAGGCTGTTCTTCCTGAGGACCTGAGGTCAGTTCCCAACACCTCCAGTTCCCAGCACCTACACTGTGACTGGTAACTACAGTTACAGTTGATTCAGTGCCCTCTTCCAGCAAGCACCTAAGTGACTGAGTGATCACCACAGTGCTTATTTATTTTGCTATGTAGTCCTAGCTGGTCTGGTAGTCACTATTACTCAGCCCAGGATGACCTCAAACTTGCAGTAATTTTCCTGCTTCAGCCTGCAAGTGTTGGGATTACATTAAGCCCAGTTTACTTTATGAATTTAAAAGTATTCTTCTGAATTTAGGTGAAGAAGGGCCTAACGTTAAATCATAAAAATAAAAAGACTTATTTAGTTCAAGCAGTCCTGCGGTGTGAGCATAAAAGGATAAGACAGATGCTCGGCTCTGCGAATTGCCCACTAGATCCTGCTTGAGCCATGACTTCACTGATGACATTTGATCTCCCAATGAAGTCTCCAGGGACAGTGAGAAGTGCAGCTTTAATAATTCAGCCTCTTCATGAAGGGCATGCATTAGTGTTAGGTGACCCCTAGGGGGTGAAACCCTCCCTGTCTGATGATACTTGGACCCCAGAGACTGTCAGAAACCAGGAAGATACATTACTGTTTATTTCTGTTCACTGCTCTTTATCTTGGATAAATCTCTCTCTCTCTCTCTCTCTCTCTCTCTCTCTCTCTCTCTCTCTCTCTCACACACACACACACACACACACACTCTTCCTTCAGGGCACAGTACAGTATTTAGAAGTGAATTTAAATGATTAAATATTAGGCTTTATGGCTTAGTTCAGACAATTCCACCATTACCTGGCTTGCCTGCAGCTTTTTTTTTTTTTTTTTCATATATGAGGGGAGGGGCCTCATGTCTGCTGGTAAATAAATGCTCTGCCTCTGACCTACTTTCCCAACTCTCTTGTTACATTGTTGTTGTTTACATTTTGAGCCATGGTCTCACTGAACTGTCCAGCCTTGCCTTGAACTCATTCAAGTAGCCCAGGTTCACTCACTTGAACTTGCAATCCCTCTGTCTCAACTACCCGAGTAGCTGGGATTACAGGCCTGTGCCAGCAGGCAGCAGGCCTGCCACTCTGTGTGTGTGTGTGTGTGTGTGTGTGTGTGTGTGTGTGTGTGTGTGTTCCTCTTTCTGACAGTGACTAACTATTCTGACCTGGTCATGGAAAGAGACTGCAGGATTTACCTCTGTGTACTCCTTGTAGCTGCGGTTGATCTCAGACAGACTCTCCCGGGCAGCCTTGCTGGCAGGGGATGTGGCAAAGGCTTGCTTCATTTTGCTGGCACCATCTTGGAGACGACGTTGGATACAATAGGCTTCATAGAGCTCGTCTACCTGCCAGAACCCAAACAGGAAACAGATAAATAACCGTCATGCTTGAGAGAAGTCCCATAGGCTGTTGTCATGACCTTAAAGATACACTGTATTTCTGTTCTGGAGAAGCAGTAGATTGTCAAGGGTGATTCCTTAGATCAGTCACTTATTCATTTTCAACGCTTTTCTTTCTTTCTTTCTTTGTTTTAAAGCAGATTTTGCTTGAATCTTGTTTCCAAATTACACAAATTAAAAAGACCCTTTCGTGTCTTTGAGGCAATCACTGGGATCATTTAAATTGGCTTAGGCAGCTGACCTAGCACATGCCTTTAATCCCAGTACTTGAGAGGCTGAGGTAAGAGGGTTGTGGGTTCTAAGCCATTGAGATCCTGCTGCAAATAGAAAGAGAGATAAAGGAAGGGATGGGGAAGAGAGGGGCTATGGGGAGACACAGAGAAGAAGGGGCACACTTTGGAAAATGTGTAGGTCTGAGCTGAACTGTGGAGTCAGACAATGAGGACAGGAGCCTTCTGCATGAGAATAAGCATTGGGGAGGTTCTAATTTTACATCAAAGAGAAAATGCGTAGTATGCAAAACTATTATCACTTTAAGAGGCTTTATGAACAAGTGATACCTGCAACTTGGGAGTCGGTATTTTATCTATGCATTTGTGCATGTGCGTGTGTGTGTGTGTGTGTAAGAATGAGTGTGTGTGAATATATGTGTGAGTGTGTAAATGTGTGTGATTGTATGTGTGTGTGAGTATGAGCGTATGAGTATGTGTGTGTGTGTGTGTGTGTGTGTGTGTGTGTGTGTGCAGGAGCCAGAAGATGGTACCAACTGTCTTCATCTATTACTCTAAATCTATTCATTTGAAGCAGAAGGGGTCACTCTCTGAACCTGTAGTCAGGTTTTCTCAGTTAAGCCTAAAGCCAGCAAGCCACACCCATCCTCTTGTCTTTGCCCCAATTGGAGCTGAGTTACAGGCATTTTGGGGATACCCAGCTTGTGGCATGGGTGCTGGGATCCAAACTTTGGTCCTTGTTATTGTGTAAATGTGTAGCAAGTACTCTTAAACACAGAACCATCCTCCTAAGACTAGACTCGGCCTTTTCTTTTCTTTTCTTAAAGATTATTTTATTTTTAATCATGTGTCTATTGTGTATGTCTATGTGTGGGTATGTGCACTTGAGGGCAGGTACCCTTGGAAGCCAGAAGGAGGCATCAAATCCCCCAGTGCTGGAGTTACAGGCAGTTGTGAGCCAAGGGATGTGAATTTTTCAAGAGCAGTATGTGCTCTTAACCACCGACCAAGTCATCTCTGCAGCCCAGGATTAAGCATTTAAAAAATAAAAAATGAGGTTATTTACTGAAAATAATTTTGTGAAATCATGGATCACTAGTAGAGAAAGTTCAGGTAAGTTGTTCACATTTATGAGAGTGAAGTCTAAACAGTGCCAGATAATCAGTCTTCACATTCTTATTTCTCCCTTCTCCCTTCCTTTCCCCTACTTAATTCCTCTCTTTCTTCTACATTTTCTTTATATTTTACGTGAATTGGTGTTTTGCTTGGATGTATGCCTGTGTACCACATACATGCCTGGTACTTATGAAAGCCAGAAGAAGGTGTCAGATCCCCTGGAACTGGAGTTACAATTCAGCCACCCTGTTGGGGCTGGGAACTGAACCTAAGTCCTTGGCATGAGCAGCCAATGCTCTTAACTATGGCACCATTTCTCCAGCCCCAAGGCTTTCATTTCTACATTCAGCTGAGGCATCTAGTTAAAGCCATCTGGTATCCATGTGAGCATGCACTGGCCAGTAACTGAGAGCAGAAACAATACAGAAGCAGAGACAAGAGCAGCACTGGTTACCTTACTAATGTGAAACTCCAGGCGTCGCATGTATCTCTCAATCGTTTTAATTTGCTGGAATTAAAAGGAGAAGTTTGAAGAAAGAGCAGTCATTCACAGTGTAATTGATTAGGCTCCTGAGAGAAGTTTCACTAGCCTGTCCTTCGCACACATCCCATAAGTACTTCCTGCTTTCCTTCTACCTTGGTCACTATTTTAGGGTTGTCCTAATGTTAATTTGGAAAATATTTTTCAAAACACTAACTAGCCTGAGAGATGAGCTTGAACTAATTATGGTAATCCTATGGTAAAACCAAAGTGGCCAATCCATTTGATTTTTGGTGAAGCTGTATCATTTGGATGGTATCTAAATTTCTTTATACTATATTTTGTATGTTCTAAAATGAGCTTCTGCACATTGAATTGTGCAATTGAATCTAGAACTGGGGTAAGCTTTATAATTGTTATTTGTGCATTGTGACAGCTGTCCATTTGGGCTCACAGATGCAGCTGCTCATGCCATCCCTATGAGCTATAAATATTGTAACATACATTTGATTTAATTGCCTTTTAAAACATCTTTGTAGGGAATGTCATGATTAGATTAGGCATTGAAATAAAGCTATGTATATAGAACGGCATGGAGAATGACACTGTGTACAACTAAGAAGGAAGAAAAATCTCCCTTCTAAAAGGCCTGAAGAAATTTTGTTAAAAAGATTTACTAGATTTAACTGGAATAATTTCTACTTTTATATTTTTGAAACATTATGATATATATATATATATATATATATATATATATATATATATATACACACACACATACACACACACATACATGGAATCATTTTAGTGGCACATAAACAATTGTGGCATTTTAAAATTAGAGATGTCTCAGATTTGATGAAAAGGGCAGTTACACGGCGAGGAGCTCACAATACAAGTTCCAGACTCAGAAACCAGAGCAAACTCACAACCTGAAGGCCTTGTTCCCCCTCACGCTCTTTGGTCCGTTGGCCCTGATGTGCACGGACACCTCCCCCTCCCCCACCACCCTTTATTTGGAATCTTATTATCCCCGAAGGGTCTCTGCTGATATTTTGACATCTGTTTCAAGTACAGAGCCTCATTCTTCAGCAGCAGCCCGACACAGAACGCTAGCCTACCTTGTCTAGGTCATACAGCACACCCTGAAACAAAAAAGAAGATTCCTTGGTTACAGCATGTCCTCCTGAGAGATACTGTCCACTGCAATAAACAGCTCAGCCCCCATCTATCTATACATTGACTGTGAGGGAATCACCAGCCCCACTAAATTCTACTGGCTTTTTGGCATTTGCTTTTAAATGTAAACTCTGGCTTATTTGGGATACTCTCAAGAGCCAGCATCACATGACCTTTGCGATTCTACAGTTGCACTCTGTTCTTGTGGCTTCTTGGCAGCTTGAACGGTTCATAAACAAAACCCAAAGAGCATTTTAGTCTACATGCCAATGAATTGAAAGGCAAACATATTTTAAACACAGCTGCCAGGTCGACGTATGCAGTCTCTCCTGGGGTTTCCAGTTGCCTTGAAATGTTGAGGTGTAATAAATCACACTTTGAAATGAACAAAATCAATCCTCATAATCTCATCCGAAGAGAGGACATTAGCCATACAGCATGGATTCTAATGGGGTTCAACGGTGCTTTCACACTGGCCACTTAGTGACCTTCCTCCCTTCCTTCCCTGCCTGCTGCCACTGACTGTGGTAGTTAACTTTTGGTCAGGTTGACACAAGTCAGGGTCATCTGCAAAGAGGGAACATCAATAAGAAAATACCATCAGATTGGCAGCTAGGTGAGTCTGTGGGGGCATTTTCTTAACTAATGATTCATATGGATGGGTTCTGTCCATTTTGGGTGGTTTGAGGACTATAAGAAAGCAGGCTGAGCAAGGCACGAGGAGGAAGCCAGTAAGCAGTGCTCCTCCTTGGCCTCTGCTAATGTTCCTGCCTCCAGGTTCCCTTTTATTATTAGTGTGTTTTGTTTTGGTGAGGCAAGGCTTCCCTATATGTGGCTGGCCGTCTTCCTGCCTCAGCCTCCCTTCTTCTGGGGTTGCAGGTGTGAGCCACCAGGCTCAGCAATTCTTCCTTCCAAAATACACACTAGGAAGCAATGGCTTTGCTCCTTGTATCTGTTTTTTTTTTTTTTTTTAAACATTTCCCTCCCTCTGACACCTTTCCTCTCTCATAAGTGAGGAGAGAAACTCCCCACCCTCTACCCTGTGTTAGCATCCTCATGATCAGAGGTACCTACCAGGCGAGAGTTTCTCTTCATATCTTTTAATTGAGCAGTCAACTTGTCCAGCTCTGTCTGGTGAAACTCCAGGTACTCACTGCAAAGGTAAGACATCACGGATGAGCGCTCACTTCAGGAGCTATCTGAGCAGTCACTGACCTTTGTCTTCTGAGAGCGGGGGTAAGAATAGTGATCGCAGTCAGGTGGTGGCTCACACTGGTAAGCTCAGCCCTTGGGAGACTGAAGCAGGGCTATTATGCATTCTAGGTCAGCCTGGGCTTCATAGTAACTCTCAGGCTAGTCTGGGTTCTAGAGTGAGAACCTCTGTCTTGAAAAAGAATCAAGCGGGGCGTTGGTGGCTCACACCTTTAATCCTAGCACTTGGGAGGCAGAGGCAGGCGGATTTCTGAGTTTGAGGCCAGCCTGGTCTACAGAGTGAGTTCCAGGACAGCCAGAGCTACACAGACAAAACCTGTCTTGAAAAACCAAAAGAAAAAAAAAAAAGAATCAAAATCAAAACTTTGACTTGGGGCTGGGGAGCTGTTTGAAAGCCTATTAGCTGCATCTGATCCTCTCTAGTTTGAAGAAAGGAAATGGAGGTGCCCGTAGCACCCCTTTGAGGCTAAAAATCCAGAAAAGAAAAGTCAACGGAGAGGGAAGAGTTAGGCAGGATCAGAGACACACAGTTTTGTCTAGTGAAACCTGGGAGTTACCGTAGGTGCCTCACCAAATGCTAGGTGAGTGTTCTTCAGGACAAACTGTCCTTATAACACATTCAGGAAGGTTTCAGAACCCTTTATGAACTGTTTGCACTGATGTCTGTTTGAGGCAGTTTGTATACTATGTCACCCAGGCTGACTTTGAACTCCTGACTTTGAACTTTGATGATGCTCCTGCCTTGGCCTCCTGAGCTCTAGGTAGAATTACAAGTGTGACCCACACCACACCTGGCTCAGAACCCTTCTTTAGCAATCTCTAGTTCAGCTATGGCTGTCCACTATTGGCTAAGTGATGTCCAATAGTACAGGGGTTTAGCTATAAACACACTACTTCAGGGTCATGGTACGATGTGCAAATACAACCTGTCTCCCATCTGTGAGACTTATAAAAAGCTGCCTCAATAATAGAGCAAGAAGGAAACACCCAGGAAAGTGTTCTGGCACACTTCCTCCACCCCCACCCCCATGCAATCTCAGTTTTGAGATCCTGCCTCAAAAACAAACCAAAGAATAAAGTAGCAGTGGCTCACATGGCCCTTTGATTTTCTATGGTTTTTAGGAAGGAAAAAGGTTGCTTTAGAGGAAAAGAAGAGGAGGAAGAGGATAGAGGAAGAGGAGGGGGAGGAGAAGGAGGAGGAAGAGGAAGAGGAAGAGGAGGAGGAGGAAGAGGAAAATGATTCTCTTTCTCAAAGGCACATAGTCATGGTTCTTACTCAAGGCCGTTCTTCAGGGCCCTGTAGACCTCCTCCACTCTCTTCGGCTGAGGCTCTTTGGGAGTGTTGTTATTTTTGTGTCCTAGATTATGCATTTTCTTCAGTTTGGCCTGAGGCTTCTTGAGAGCTGAGGCATTTTCAATGAAGGAGTTACACCTAAGGAAGAGAAAGGAAAGCTTGAGCCTCAGGCGTTAAAAGACCCACTAGAGAAAAGCCCTTTAAACCATCTTGCCTTCATCCTAGTGCCTGGGGGAATGAGATGGGGGCCTTGAACAGCACTGAACGGAACTAGCCACATTTTGTTTCTTGACTTTTGTTTGCTGAAAGCTTTGCAGAGCAGAAGCTCTACCCTGCAGGCATAGCCTGGCCTATGCCCTTGGGGTCTAGCTCTTAGAGAGCCAGGGAGAAATGGTTTCAGGTGGAAACAAGGAACAGGCAGAAATTATATCCAATCAAAAAAAAAAAAGTCTTTGCATAATATCAGATACAAATTTAATGTCTTGCTAGGATCTGAGTGATACCTTTGTGTCCAAAGTGTCCAAAGCCCAGCAAATAGCTAACTTTCTATGGCATTAAACTAAAACATGGAGCTTGGACTTAGAGCTGTCCTTGAAGTCTTAGTTAGCTTACTTTACTTTTTTTTTTTTTTTTTAATTATTATTATTATTATTATTATTATTATTATTATTATTATTATTGCTTTGGGGCCTGCTAGTACATGTGTGTACTCATGCGTCTGGAAGCTGACTTTTGGGTATCGGCCTTTGTCACTCTTCACATTATGCTTTTGAGACAGAGTTTCTTTCTGAACCTGGAGCTCCCCTTGGAAAGGGAGAACTTCGCCCATGAAGACAACTTCCCTTGCATGTTAGCCATTCACTCTCTGAACGTCCTTGGTTTTATGAGAAGAGGAGATTCCAGGGAAACTAGAGCCTAATTTCCCACCCCTACCCGAATGGCATCAGTTCTCCCAGAGGCAGTCTGTGAGGCATAGTCTTTGTCTACTGCATAATTTCATACCAGTACAGTCTCCCTCAACAGGAGGGTAAAAGGAAAGCTTGTTTTTAAAGGGACTTGAGACAGGAAGGAGTGTACAACTAACTGTGGTGTTCATTAGTATAACAAAGCACATGCTGGCCTTCAGGCTCCCTCAGGCTGGAATCAAGGCTGGATTCACAGGGCTCCTAACCCTAAACTTCTGGAGTTAATGGCCTCCCCTTCCCTAGCTTCTGATTCCTATATAGCCCTGCCATTCCAGGTATGTGCTCTCTTGGTCCTCTTTTTGCCCTCCCCTTCTCTTACTCCCCCCACTCTCCATGCCATTTCATGGCCCAGTTCACTCTGCTGGCTATGTTCGGTGTATTACTTTCTCTCCTGGCTCTGGACTCCTCCAGATGTCTTGGCTGCACTACTGTTCTCTCTCTCAGATCGACATTAAAAACCTTCTCTTCAAGTACAACTTGAAGTGGTCACATAATCAACAGTGAGGGCATGGCCTCTCATAATAGCTAGGATAAGCTAGCCAAACGTGTATGTATACTTGTATACATGTGTATATATACATGTAAAGGGCTAGCTCACCCTAAACCCTCAGAGATTTTTTTCACAAGGAATTGTAAATGATAGGAATGATTGCACTTAATTTGGGATGTGTTATCCTTTCCATGAAGAAGACATTAGCTGCCATACATGTGCACACACAGCCTCTTTCTGCTGCATCCCAGAAGAGTACCCAGTACTTGCCTGGATCGCCTTTCCTGCAGCCCACTAAAACCTGCGAAGGACTGGCTCCGGATGATGCCATTGGGCCCGCCAGGAGAGAAGGACTGGGATCCCACCAGCATGATTTCTGGGAGTCTGGTTGGCAGTCCTGTAGACAGAGGAAAATCATGGTGACTGTCAGGCTTGTCAACATTCAGAGGCGTGACAAGGTGAAATGTCTCACGGGATTCAGGTCATGAAATGCTTCTGAGACTTTCCTAAAGAGATATTCATCCATTTAGACCAAAATAAACACAAACACACAAAATTGCTGCCACTCAGGTTTTCTTTGGGGTCGGGGGTATGTGTATAGATACACATATGTTTGCACGTGTGTGGGCATGTTTGTATACGCATGTAGACACTCAAGGTTGACTGTGGGAATCTTCCTAGACTGTGTTCACTTTCCTCTTTGTGGCAGAGTCTCTCAAATGAATGTAGACATTGACTGTATGGCTAGTGTACTTAGCCAGCTTGTTCCAAGGATCCCATTTTCAACTTCCCAGTGCAGGGATTATGGGCCATCTGCTAAGCCTGCCCAGCATTTATGTGGGTTCTGGTGACTGACACTTCATCCTCAAGCCTGCAGAGCAAGTGTTTTATCCACTGAGCTGTTCCTCATCTCCCCAACCCAATGTATATTTCCTTTAAGATTTTTTCTTCCTTCCTTCCTTCCTTCCTTCCTTCCTTCCTTCCTTCCTTCCTTCCTTCCTTCCTTCCTTCCTCCTTCCCTCCCTCCCTCCTTCCTTCTTTTCTCCTCTTTCCCTCTTTCCTTTTCTCCCCTTCCTTCCTCTTCTCCCCTCCCCCTTCTTTCTTAGGTTCAACCAAGGTTTACTAAAGACAACAACATTTGTGATGGTTCAGTCCATTCAATCACAACAGCACTGCACAGTGAGCCACCATCAAAGTTTCAGATAGTCAAAACTTGAAATTCAAAACAGTCAGGCCTGCAGCTGGGACTTTTTTACGTGTAAGGTTGTAAATATGAGGTTTCTTTAGTGATGAACTTATTTAAACTCTTTCCCCTTTCCCTCCTTATTTTGACAGGTAAGGTTGTGTCACTGCATTGTCTGGGAAAATAAGAAAGGACAGAAGAGCCCACAAAAGAAGTGATCATCTGAGTTAGATAAGAACACAAGAGAGGTAGGAGGCCCACGGAGGGCTCGATCCTTTTTGATCTCTTCTTCAGTTCTCTGTTTGGCTTTGTGAAGATTCCCTGTGACAGACCAAGGTGCAGTGTCAAGTGCAACTTCAGCTGAACAGAAGCCCAAGGTTAGTGCCCCAAAGGACTGCCCTAGAACTGTGAGGTAACCCTATCTACTGTCAACCAGACAGCCTCAAAGCATGCACCATTGTCTCAGCAGGTGATGTCATTCCAGGCAGGGGCTGAGCTCACGGGAATAGGAGAGTGTACACACTGAAACCTCCAAAGGTTAGACACACATTAATTAGTGTGTTTGGGAATCGTCACCCACTGTTCTTTAAGGACTGTAGGAGAAAAAGAGAATACCTATACCCTCAAAGAGCAGATACCTCTCCACACTATCATGGAGGTTTAAGTCTCTACACCTCTGGGAGAAGTGTGCCTTATTCCTGGGGACAAAGTGCTCATTCACATGGAGGTCAATCTAGGGACAAGCAGCAAGTAGGCTGGCTTTTCCATGGGATAAGACAAAAACCTCATAGCTGCCAAAGACAGAAGGGATTCTCTTGAATTTTAAATGTAATGAGATAGAACTATGTTGCTGAGCAGTGGTGGTACACGCCTTTAATCCTAGCACTTGGGAGGCAGAGGCAGGTGGATTTCTGAGTTTGAGGCCAGCCTGGTCTACAGAGTGAGTTCCAGGACAGCCAGGACTACACAGAGTAGTACAGCCACCAACGCCCCGCTAAGAGAAACCCAGTCTTGAAAGACCAAAAAAAAAAAAAAAAAAAAAAAAAAAAAAAAAA
>JANHMN010000006.1:36106073-36116830 GCA_030674055.1 Rhabdomys pumilio
AAAAAAAAAAAAAAGAAAAGCTTAGGCACAGGCAAGGTAGTACATACCTTTAATCCTAGAAGACAAGGCAAGGAGATCTCTGAGTTCAAGGTCAGCCTAGGACAAAACAAGTCTTAGATCCAGGAGTGGTGGTTCACACCTTTAATCTGGGTCATACCTTCTGCTGGAGGCCTACATAAGGACATTGGAATAAGGAAGATTTGCTCTTCTCTGCTGTTTGCGTTTACTTGCCAGCACATCTGCTGGAATCTACTTCTACAGAAGACCAGCTGAAACAACCAGCCTCGTGCGACTGAGCAACTACTAGATTCTTGGACTTACAATTCACAGCTGACCAGTGTTGGGTAGTTGGACTACAGATTGTAAGTCATCATAATAAATTCCTTCAACATAGAAAGACATTTCATACGGTCTGTGATTCTAGAGAACTCTAACTAATACAAATAGCTTTAATGTTTGTTTGTTTGTTTGTTGGACTGTGCACAGAAATGAGGCTGTTCCTGGTTACTCCATATCAGCCCCAAGGCTCACAGAAAAGTACAGGTGTTTTGAATTCCTCAACAAATTCTCATAATCAATCTCAATGGCCCTTAGGTATCTATCTACATTTCAGTGAGGACATGGTCCTTGGGCTCACTGTGCTGGCCTCATGCTGCATGATGTCACCTGAAAACTTTCAAGAGTCATCAGGAAGGCACCATGGCCCATACTGTCTTCACTCCATCAGGTTTTGCTTGTTTTCTTTGGTGCTGGGCATTGAACAGAGGGCCCCACATGCCAGTCAGGGGCTCTACCCAGTCCTGTATGCAATAATTTGACAGCCAAACACTCATCCGAATAAGTCTCAACTTGACAAATCTTTTAAATTTTATGTTATTATTTTATGTGCATGGTTCTTTTGTCTTTCAGCATGTTTGTGAACCACAAGCTAGAAGTGCTGGCTGAGGTCAGAAGAGAGCACCAGATCCCCTGGAACTGGAGTTACAGATGGTTGTGAGCTGCCTTATGAATGCTGGGAATTGAACCCAGGCCCTCTGGAAGAACAACCAGTGCTCTTAACAGTTGAGCTTTCTCTGTAGCCCCAAGTTGACAAATCTTATTCTGTTTCATTTATAAATTGTTCAACAGGTCTAATGAAGCACAGTCATTTGATTAAAAACAAACAAACAAGCAAACAAACAAACAAACATTAAAGCTATTTAAAAGTGTCCCAGAGTTTCTAGAAATTACACTTACCTATGTATGTATGTATGTATTAATGCATGCATGTATTTTTGGTTTTTTTGGTGTGAGTGTTTTGAGAGGTAGTCTCACTATGTAACCCAGACTGGCCTAGAACTCACTAAGCCACCCAGTTCTAGCCACTGGCCTAGAACTCACTAAGCCACTAAGTGACTTTGAACTCATAGCAATTCTCCTGCCTTGGCAGTTGGAATTGTAGGCAGGGTCTCACCATGCTGTCCTGGCCAGCCTAGAACTTGCTGCATAGAGAAAACTGGGCTCACACTTGGACTAACCTGGCACCTTTGCGCCATGTGCTAGGATTTAATTATGATGAAACTATGTGTTTTGCTTGTTTCTTTTAAACCCAAAAGATTTTTTTTTCTCTTATTCTTTGCATCAATAGATTAAGCTTGCAGTCACCTGGCTTTATGCCTCAGGCACTCTAGGATAATTAATACAGGCAATGACCTGTTTATATGATTCTGATGTCTAGCAGAGTTGTGAAGACACTGTCTTAGAAGTTTCAATTGCACCGTCAGCTGCACTAAGATAGACTTGAAACAAAAAAGAGAATAAGAGAGCAAGGGAAATCCATTGTTGGGTAAAATGTAAAACTTACATCAGTGTTACAATTGAACAAAACCAAAATGTTTTTTTGAATTTTATTCTTCATTTTATTTTTATTTTATATTCATTTACTTATTTTGAGGCTGAATATGTATGCTATATAACTCATGCTGGCCTGTAACTCTCTATGTGACCCAAACTTAGCCTCAGCCTCCTGAATGCTGGGATTATTGAATACCATGCCTGGCTTGTTATCATTCAGTCTTACGCCCCTCCCTGTCTGCAAAATTATGGTGTCACGTTAAGTGAATGAAATGCTACCTTGCAAAAGTTGTGTCCCAAGCCTATGTAATCTCCTCATTTCTCCACTCTGTCATGTGGACGAAAGCATCTAAGAGCAGGTGCTCGTGAAGGATTTGAGGATATACATGCATTGGAAGATGAAATGTTACTCAGAAAATGTTTACTAACTTCCCATGGGGGACATGGGACTGTTACGAGTGTGGCTGGTGACGGGTTAACTCCCACTCATCTCTTCTATCCCAGCAATGATCATCGTCTACCAGGAAAGAATTTGTGAGCTGGTTTAGGTTGAAATCTCTATCCTTCCATCAGTTTCCCTGCCTGCCCACACTTGCACACACCTGTGCATGCATGCACACATGCATGTACACACACACCCATGCATGCATTCATGTATGTATGTGTTGATGCACATGGACACACACACACACATCAAATTCTTAAAGAAATGAGGTGGGTTATGCAGGGTGGGGACAACTGACCAGTGTAGAGGGAACAGCACAACCTCCCTGAACGCAGATCTCCAGACTCAGAATGAAGGGTAACAAATCTTTTTTTTTTTCTTCTTTGTTTTTGAGAGAGGACCTCAAACTTGCTATGTAGTAGAGGCTGACTTAGACCTCCCGGTCCTGTAGCTGCTTCTTCAATACTCAGATTACAGGTGTGCACCAGCATGCCTGTCTAGGGTGACATCTTTGCTACACTTCTTTCAGCTCCTCCAGCTTTTAGTCTGTGGAAGTGACCTTGCGACTCTGCATCTATCTTTGAGAATCTTTTTTAATCACTCCACTCCTACTCTGGGTATTTGAATGTCACATCTGAATGTGAAATTTCCCCCTTGAACAAATGTACTTGAAACTTGGTCTCCAGCTGGTGGCACTGTTTTGGAAGATTGTTGAATTTTCAGGAGGTGGCACTTCACTGGAGGAAGTGCGATACTGGAAAAGGGCCTTGGGATTTGATAGCTTGGCTCTCCACTTCCTGTTTGGTTTTGCTTCCAGACAATGGGTACATGTGACTGTCACTATGTCTCTACCATGCCCTGATAAGCTGAATTTCTTTGAACTACAAGCCAACATAAACTTTTCTAAGTTGCTTTGAGTCAGGTATTTGGTCAGTGCAAGAAGAAACATGACCGACCCATCTACTTTTTAGGGTCCTCTGCCTTCAGACAGCTTGCTGCCTTCCTATGATGTCCCGCGAGTTTTCTCAGTTTCTGAAGCTGCCCCACGCACTACCCTCTCTACTATCCAACATAGTGGAAGGTTCTGAGCATTTAACTATTTGCATTTTGATAGCAGATACTCTATTAGGCCAAATGTTCTAACTTAAAAAAAAAGTACTAACAGAGTTATGGGGCCACTGATGGAAGGGATACATGGTGGTGTGGACATATGAAACATATTCATGCTTTTGTGTGGCTTGAGGGAGATACCTAAGAGCACAGAGAGGCACATAAGAGACGTTCATTCCAGGCTATGTTTGTAACACTGAGGAATAGCATCCATGCTAATTACTGGACCTGGTGGAGTGCTTGACTATCATTCACAAGACCCAAGACTCAAGACTCAATGCTCAGCATCACACATGCACAGGAATCATCACAGACTTGGTGAGTGCACTGTGGCATAACCGCCAAGGTAGAGAACTATCACAGTGAAGATAATGACAGGCCGAGTGGTACACACAAGTCATCCCAGCACTGGGGAGACTGGAGCAGAACAAGTGAATTCAAGGCCTATCTTGGGTTCTATGGTAAGATCCTATCTCAAACCCAGTAATAATAGTAAATAATAGTAATACTAAGGTGTCAGATAATTCTCCTAAAGAAAGACCTCTAGGACTCAGTAGGCAACAGTTTAATCCCAGGACTGGTAAAAAAGGAATCCATAGGAAACTATGTACATTGATGGAAAAGTTGCAGAGCCATAGACAGTTGTCTATGGGTAGGCAGGATTGAGTGGTAGTCAGCAACATTTTGGTAGTCTACATTTTGTTCTTACAGAGATCAACACATGTATTATTCATGGATGCAACATTCCTTTCCTTGAGATTGCAGACCACCGGAGTCAGGAGTAAAGAGAGGACAGCTTATCCCATAGATCATGTAAGATAGCTGTTGGGTGCCAACTTTACTTATGTTGTATAGAGAAAAAATATGATTTCTAAGAAACGATGCAGTAGATTTCATAAGTTTTGAGTAGATTCAAGCAAGTCACAATCCCCCTGATGTACTTATTTTGAATTATGTAACAACTTCCTGACTTTCATTCAGAAGACCATGAGAGATTATACCATATCTACATTCCTAAGCTTCATCAAAAGCATTTCCAACAAGCAGAGTTCCTTTCATGCACACAATTCATCAGCAGATTAACAGATTCGCTTTTGGATGCTGTTATTCATCTTCAGGACTGCTGGGGTTTGCAAAAAGACTTCCTGGGGCTGGAGGGATGTCTCAGCTGTTCCGAGCACTGGCTACTCTTCAAGAGGACCAGGGTTTGAGCCCCAGCACCCTCAATTAATAACTCCAGTACCAGGGATTGAATTCCCTCTTCTGGCCCCTTTGAACATTGCATGTATGTGGTACACATATATGTATGTCTGTGATGCATATACATACAGGCAGGCAAAACACTTAAATACACATAAAAATAATAAAAAAAATTAAAAGACTGGTCTTTTGGAAAATTACAGCAGAATCAATATTCATCTTTCTGCATTAAAACCCAGAAAAGGGTTTGTGTATATGGAAAGATGGCTCAGCAGCAGCTAAGGGCAATTGCGTTTCTTCTAGAGGACCTTAGCTTGGTTCCCAGCACCTGCACTTACATGGCTTACAACCACCTATAACTCCAGCTCCAGGGTACCTGGTGTTCTCTTTTGGTGTCAACACACACACACACACACACACACACACACACACACACACACACACACACAATTAGAATGATGGGGCTGGAGAGGTGGCTCAGAGGTTAAGAGCACTGGCTGCTCTTCCAGAGGTCCTGAGTTCAATTCCCAACAACCACATGGTGGCCCATAACCATCTGTAATATGATCTGGTGCCCTCTTCTGGAGTATCTGAAGACAGCAGCAGTGCACTCATAAATAAAATAAATAATTCTTTAAAAAAATTAGAATGATGAGATTTTTGCACATTCTCCTATAAACCCTATCCACTTGTCAACCTAGACATGGAGTCAGAAGGAGGCTTATCAATCGAGTTAGGGACAAGAACACTGGGCCAGGAGGTGGAGGAGAGGGTGAGGTAGATGGTAAGGGATTAAAGTGACGGGCTGACTTCCCCTCATCCCACCAGGCCTCACACTGTGATTAGTTCAGAAAGGACAGGTAAGAAAACGAGTGAAAATTAGGGCTACCTGGAGAACTTAGAAATAACCTGATGTCAAAGAGCGAGTTATGGGAATCACTGTTGGAAGACTGTCTGCTTGGAGACTGACTATGAAGAATGTCTGTCAAAGTTGCCTACATAGTGTAGCCCCAGCAGTAGCTCATTAATGCCACCAGAAGTGATGGGAAGATGAATGGGATTCCAGTCTGGATGACAGTTCTACTTTTATTAGCAGGCATTCCACATACGGTGGCTAGGTTAGCTTATGTTTACATATTTCTCTCCTCAAATGTCAACGGCTCCTCCAGGACTAACAGGGTTAGGTATGACAAAGGACAGATCTTCAACAGACTCGCTCACACCTGCCAGGCCTGCATCTCCACCCTGAGGAGCTCAAAGCAGAAGTGCTTAGAGGCTTTGCTGAAAAAGAGCAAGCAGCAAACCAACCAGACAGCCAGAAGGAAGGCTTTGTTGATGTAACAACATCAATGAGACTCAGGAAGGAAAATAGGAATAGTTAGGTTTTTGGTTTTTTAAAGTTTCAGAGGCATCAAAACTATCTCCAATGTCAGGAAAATATAGAAGAGCAGAAAAGGGTCAGGGAAGGGCAAGAGAAGGAGAACCATGCTGTTCACACACACACAGGACCACAGTGTGTGTCTTTACTTTTTAACTCCCCGCCCCCCATGCTAACTTTTGCGTGCTGCTTTCCTCAGCAAGCTGTTGCTTTGTTTTTGTTTTTTTTTTTAAACTTCTTTGGGGGCTTGATTTCATATATTAAAGTTTTCTTATACCATCTTAAAAGGATACACACAGGTTAATCCCTGTATCCCATGTTCTCCTTTGGTCAACAAAAGGAAAGCCTCCTAGACTGCCTTACATGTGTCTACTTCTGACTTTAAGATGGAGAGGGCTTGGCCAAAGGCAAAGGTGAGCCTTGCAAGGATAAGAGGGGGGCTTTTCCATGGAAAGTAAGAGTACATCACATGTACATGCTTTAGCTCTAAGAGAGCACATCATGGACTCGGAGAAATGGCAGGTGCTGAACCCGGTCACCTTGACCCCCACAGGGTTTCCTTTTCTTCTGTAAGCAAAGTCCCCAAGGGCCATAAACAGGTGATCATGAAGCATTTATGATGAGAGAAAATGGACATCTATGATGTCCAAGTGAGATGAGGAAGGACATCTCTGCTCCCGCTAAAGCATTGCTCATGGGCAAAAGTCCACTAAGAATGATTTTACAAATCATCAATTTCCAGAAAAAAGTCATCATTCCTTCTATAAGAGAAAGACCCAAGAAATCAAAATAAGGAAAGCAAACACTTGGGTGAAATGGATGGATGCCCTCTCTGAGTATAGAATAACCCTAGTAAGTTGATCCTTCTCCTAGTAAGGCAAGTCCCTGGCAGCCCTGGGACCCACTGATCTCTGAGTCACTTCTCCATGCCTGACAGATCTGTCTTTCCCTAACAGTGTGCCCTTCTGTTTATGCTCCTCCACATCCCGGTCAAGAGCAGAAGTATAATTCAGTTGTCTCAATGAGCATGTGAGCCCAATGTAAATAGCCTGCTATGCTAAATGATTATGTGAAATGAATCCTAAAAATAGGTATCTGCTTATTATACATCTACAAGGCACCTATTACAGAGCTGACTAATCTTTAGGAAAAGGAGACGTATTTAAGTCATTGCCTACATTTTTAGATTTATTTTATTTTTATTATGTGTTTGCGTGTTTTGCCTGAATGTGTCTGTGCATGTCCCCATGGAGGACAGAAGCGGGCTTTGAAACCCCTGTAGTTGGAATTACAGATGGCTGTGAGCTGCTTGTGGCTTCTGGGAGAGCTTGGGTCATCTGGAAGAGCAACCATCTCTCCAGCCCCCATTGTCCACTTCTTCAAAGTATTGATGCTCTAAAGTAAACCAATAATTGTTGTTGATAATTGTTTCTCAAATGTCAACACTGTCAAGCAGATGACCAATTCCAACTAAGATAAGTGATACAAATGAATGGAAAAATGTATAATTGATTTTCTATAATCTCTCTCCTTAGCAAGCAGATGAAGGGACTGAGGCAGGTCCCATAGGTCTCTTAAGCAAGTGTCACTGAAGTAGCTATGAACTCTGTTTGTGAAACAGAGAAATCAATTCTTCTTCACTTTAGTTTTCTCATTCATTCACAGATGCATGCATTTATTCTTTTATGTGTGTGTGTGTGTGTGTGTGTGTTTGTGTATGTGTGTGCGTGTGCTCCTATGTATGTACTTTCCATGGTATATGTATGGAGAAGTCAGAAGCCAACTTGTGGAAGTAGGCTCTCCTTCTACCATCTGGGTCCTAGGAACCAAAGACCAAAGTCAGGTCATTAGGCTTTGCAGCAAGTATCTGTCTGATCTGTCTTGTTAGCCTGTAGTCTCCATTTTAATGCAAGCATTGAGCATTTCAGCTGAGAATGAAACTTCCTTCAATCTTGAAGTTAATTTCAAAACTACTTGGGTCTTTTTTAAACTATGGACATCTACACAGATGGGAAGGCTTCTATTTAGAAATACAGAGAGGGTGGAGAGATAACACAGTTGGTAAAATACTTGAGGTACAAGCATGAAGACCTGAGTTTTATTTACAGAACCCACATAAAAAGCCAGCCATAGTGGTATATACTTATAATTGAAGCACTGGGGAAATAGAGGGGGGTAGGTTCTTGGGGCTCACTCTCCAGTCAACCCAACTGAACTGGTAAGCCATTTTCTGACTATTGCCCCAGTCAGTTATATCCATGATGGTGGCATCATGGTCATCTTTGAATCCTATCATTCTTTGTTACGTAAGAAGGGGCTTTTCTTACTGCTTATATTCACTAATCAGTTTATTGTTAATATGGACTCATGGATTCTTGTTTTTAATGGGTTATAATCTACTACTATCGTCTTAAAAAAGAACCAACTGTTTTGTTTGTTTGTCTGCTTGTTTTTTCTATTAATTTTTTTTGAGACAGGGTCTCAGTGTATACCCTGGGCTGGTCCTGAATCTACAGTCCTGTTTCAGATTCCAAATACAGGATTTATAAGCATGTGCCATCATGCCTGGCTCAGCTGTTTCTTGAAGCCTTTTCTGTGCAGTCCAGCCATCTTAGCATTTTTTTTTTTTTTTTTGTTTTTTTGAGACAGGGTTTCTCTGTGTAGCCCTGGCTGTCCTGGAACTCACTCTGTAGACCAGGCTGGCCTCGAACTCAGAAATCTACCTGCCTCTGCCTCCCAAGTGCTGGGATTAAAGGCGTGTGCCACCACCGCCCGGCCATCTTAGCATCTTAGGGACTCCCTTCATCATTTTTTTTTAAATCTCTTATGTCTTTAGCCAAGCCCCACCTTTTCTGAGGGTTACCAGCTGTCTTTTAAGCTATCTTTGATAGTCAGTACAGGGCAAAACCAAAGAAATAAACCAAAAATTCACAAACAAACAAAAAACTGGCTTTAGGACTAGGTTGACCATTTTCACTCAGTTTACCTCCGTAAGCCCTGCTCTTTCTTGTCCTAAGTTACCAAGGTTGCTTCAAGGAGAAAAGTGCATGGCCTAATGTAGGGCAATGGTCTTTCCCATTACCTAGAATTGCAGTTTGAAGACACACTTGTGGTTCAGCAACAAAATGGAGAATGCCCATTACAAGCCACAAGCATTTGATAGCTGAGAAAACACACAGTGAGGAAGTGCTGTACTGCCCCCAGTCTCTCTCCTAAGTCCCCTCCCCAAAGGTGACAGCACAGCACAGTATGTGGAAGCTATTTTAAGTGTCTGCCTGAGTCATGTGAAGAGTAAAGAAGAAATGTTAACAGTCTGTCTATTCATCGGGTTAGCCAATTGTAAGAACTTCTACATAATTGGCCACGCTTCAGCCCTGGGGAAAATGACAATTCTGCTCCTTCTTCCGTTCTGGTGGATTAAATAAATGCAGGGAGTAGCAGCTGGCCTCACGATAATTAGACGAGAAATGATTCAGGACACAAAACCCACTTAAATCTCTAGAGGGGTTGGGTTGATTTTGACTAATGTTGGCATTACTCATTTTAAAATGCAAAGCCTAGAACACTCACAGGACTTCAGAGCACACACTACACATTAAAGTGGGTTAGAAGGCAAGAGCATTTTGCACTCAAAAAAGGCTCAGGCTGTTTGTAGTAATAAGTAATTTTGCCCCCACCCCACCCTCACTTTTTTTTAAAACCACGGTATCAAAAGGGGAACGTGTCTTGGGAACATGGTTGTGGAGACAGCTTGGCTGATCCTGCTGAGAGAAAAACACACCCACCATGCCCCCCTCCCCTTTTTGATCATCAGATTGAAAAACAACACTGTGGTATGGAAGAAAATCAGCTCCTCCCAGAGTATCTGCATTCAGAATGATCATCTCTAGGGCTTGGCTTAGATCGTGGTTTCTTTATAACAACCTCAAAATGATACTGCCATGTTCTCTTCCGTTCTATTTGGTTTCACTAAAGTGATCATTTGTCTTTTAACAAGTGCCTGTATTTTATTGTTCTCACCAAAGCTGAGCTCCGTCGTTGAAACACTAGGTAGAAGAGCTGTTGGTTCTAGACCATGCCCAACAGTGTGCTTAGGACTGTACTTGCATATTGTGGCAAGACTGGCATTAGTTGATGGGCACAAGAGTCAGGTTCTTGTACGTAAAGCCATACGCTACATTTCATATTAGAGAACGGCCAGGAAATTAAAATCTTTTCAGAGTAGGTGCATAAAATCAAACTGATAGATTTTCGTAGGACCTACTACTTTTTCTGTGGCCATATTTTTTTTTCATGTCATCTTATTTTCTATATTATGTTATATATCTATTCTTAGAGAATTTCATATATGTACACAAATGTATTACGATTGTACACACTCCTTTCCCCAACTGTACCAGCCACCCCATAACAGGTCCCCCTTGTAACTTCATTATCATCCTTTTTTTTTGAAGATTTATTATTTGATTTATGTGTGTGAGTGTACAAGCACATATTTGTAGGTGTCCATGAAGGTCTGAAGAGGTCATCAGATCCCTTGGAGCTAATGTTATAGGTATTTGTGAGGTACCTGACATAGGTGCTGGGATCTAACTCTGGTCCTCATGACCGAGCAGCAAGTGCTCTTAACTGTTGAACCATCTCTCCAGCTCCTCCTCCTCCTCCTCCTCCTCTTCCTCCTCCTTTCTCCTCCTCTTCCTCCTCCTCTTCCTCCTCCTTTCTCCTCCTCTTCCTCCTCTTCCTTCTCCTTCTTTCTCCTCCTCTTCCTCTTCCTCCTCTTCTTCCTCCTCT
>JANHMN010000006.1:36134509-36161293 GCA_030674055.1 Rhabdomys pumilio
GAGAGAGAGAGAGAGAGAGAGAGAGAGAGAGAGAGAGAATAGTATTATTTTATGCACTATCCTGGACCAGTCACTGTATTAAGTATCTGTTTTTTTCCTGCGGTAGCTTCCTGGTAGTTGTTTTCTGGCCATGCCAATAACTTCTTGGATCATCAGTTAGCTTCTTGATACTAAATCAAGGTAGGAACATTTATAGTTCAGTTACAAATGCGGTTTACAAAGTGTAACCCGTGTGTGTGTGTGTGTGTGTGTGTGTGTGTGTGTGTGTGTGTGTGTGCTTAGCCTTCTTCAGTGTAGCACATAATTTTGCAAGCCATCTTGACTTTGTTTTTTTCTGCTGATTGGATTCTCCTGTCTGCAGCTGAAGCCTGGTGAATGCTGGATCCCCTGTGTGCTGTGTGTCACCTGAGATCCACCCTTCCCTTTCTTTTCCAAGCCCCAGTTGTTCCCAAGAATGAAGCCTCACTAAGACAATTTTAAGTTAGACCACAGTTAATGAAGAACATGGATCATATCTGCATGGCTAATGCTACCTCATGAACTAATAGTATGATGTGGTTTTGCCATTCAAGGATCAGCCCTGAGCCTGTCTGTCAGCAGGGCCCTCAGTGCTGGAAGGGAAACGGTTAAGGTCAAGGTTATTCTTGAACTTCATGTGTTGCAAAGAGCAAAGAAATTAAATGCCATGTGAGGAATAATCTCTTGGGAGTTGGTCTAGATCCAGGAATCTGTCCTGGACTGTGTATCGATCCCCATTGCTCTGTCTCCTTCTGCCCTTGCCCTCCTGAAGGGTGAAGCACTGCACAGACAAGCTGAAGAGAATGTAGTCATTGTTTCTTTGGTTCCTTTCAGAACAATCAGCTTGTGAAGGAAGAGGGTTCTTCCAGGGCTACAAGGGAAAGGCAGGAACATTGAGCCCAAAGGGAAGCACAAACACAAGAAACTGGTAAAAGACACTGTTTGTCTATATTTAAGGTGCTTTGTAGTGTGGCCATGGTCAATCTTTCTATGACATAACTGTCATTAATAACAGCTTATTTTACTACTGTTCCTAGGCGACCTTCTCAGGTGACCTTCCCAGCAGGCTTGCCTTCTCGCTGCCCTGATTTTCACTATCTTCTTTTAGGTTCTGCTCTTAAATTCAGGTTCTCAAGTTGTTGATTAGTAGTTGATGTCTTCTCTTGGCTAGGCACAAACCACAAGGACACAGGAAGAAGCCAAGCAGCCCCTCTGAGCCCTCCGGGAGCCCACTGGTCTTTTTATCTGGTAGTTTCTCGTTCCCCTTCCATTCATCTCTGCTAAAAGGCCTAGCTTTCTCTGACCTGCCTTAGTTCTTTGCCTAGGGTGATCATCCTCGTACTGTCCAAACCCCAAATGCTTCTGAGTGAAGGGGTGTGTTTGGTATCAACAGTGATCTTACAACAGCATATATAAATGCAGGGCTGTGCTTGGAGTGTGGTTCCCAGGCCCTCCAAGAGTCACACAATGGAAGTATTGGAAAGTGGTGGAATTGATCCCCAGGTTAATGGGAGCATACTCTCTGAAGGGAATGTGGGATTCTAGCCTTTCCCTGTCCCTGGTTTAAGATGTCTTTGTTTGCTTAATACTTGTTCATTTAATAATTAGGTGCCATGAGGTGATGTAGTGAAGAGGGGGCTCTCAGCAGGCCTCTATAATACCATCCAAATGGTGAGCTAAATATGTAAGTCTCTCCTTACTTCCTAAGCACCTGTATCAGGTATTTTGCTATTATGACAAAGAACTGACTAACACATAGGACTAACCAAGCTACGTAGTCACTTAGTTGCCTCTTCCTTCTTCTCTGCTGGACTGCACTTCCTGGAAGTTATTATAATTGATATTTTATGCTTTTACTATGAAAGAGGAATCTCACTCTGGCAAAGATCTCAAGAACTTGCTCAGGGGAACACATGCATAAGCAGGAGAAAAAGAAAAAGTAGTATTTACCCTACATCACTTAACAATGGACATTAAAAATCCACTTCAGAATTAGAGGTAATCAATTTTTATATGTATTTTAGAATAGTGTAAAATCTGTATACTGCTTTAAAAGAATGTGATAAACCATTGCCTTTGTGTAAGGCTTGCTTCTTGCTCTGGCTGAGAGTTTAAGTTGGTCTTACGGAAGACAACATAGAAATACTGCATCTCATTTTCTTTCACCATAAAAAAATTTTTCAATTTCTTTTTTCATTAGTGTAATGAACGTAAAATCATTCAACGCTCCCCCACCACCACTATCAGTATCATATAAACAAAGAACAATAAAATAAACTGGACCAGCTTCCTCTCTTTATGGCAGTCTGAGTTTCCGTAGAAGGAGGAAACCCCTCAAGGACCCATGAGTAATGAATGAATCCTGACTAGATAGCTGCCACACTCAGAAAAACATCTATTATTTCCAGGGAATGTTTCTAATCTAAGTAAGCAAGGGATAAGCTTACTTGACCAAATTAACCAAACAAAGACCTAGACCGTTAGCCCAGAGGAAGCCTGTGGCTTCTGAGGGGAGGCGCACAAGAAGGACCAAAAATCGTGGGTCTTTCTGAATAAGCTCATGGCTGGTTCCATGGAGTCCCTGTGAAGGCTCCCATGCCTAGCCCAGTGAGGTTTTCATAAGGAGGATGCTGTCCGGAGAAACTGAATACAATATGACAGCTTAGAGGAATGAAACTCAAAGCAGGGCTTTGCTCGGATACAGAGGTGCGGCTTCACAATCCTTTCCCTTTTCTGAACACATCTTCCCAATAGTCCCATTGTGGGTTGTTTACATGAGGACTGATGGAAGACACCATTCCACACTGAGGTCTGTCTTTGTGGAACCAATTACTTGCCTATCTGTAACTCCTCCCCTGCTACCCCGACCCAACTCCCTTGACCCATTGTCTGATTTCAGTTGGTATTCTTTTCTGGTTGAATGGCCTCAAACACAAGCAGTACAACACCCCCAGCCCTCCCCACCACCCCGGAGCTTTTCTTGGTAGATGAGAGTAACCCTGGTAAAAGATCTGTTTGCAAGCATGAAGCCCCTGCTCAGAACCAGGCACAGGAAGCCCAGATGGAAAGTGAGTCTGCCATTGCCTGGGGATCACCCACTGTGCAGATTAAATGACTTTCACTTCCTCTCCTAGTTCCTCCCAAGGAAAGCAAGAAGCTGGTTTCAGAATAAAAGCAAAACTGCATTTTAATTCCCCCCCCCCCCCAGCCCTTGAATGCATGGATGTTAGAATAAAGCACTTGTTTGCAAACTCTTTAACCCCGAAGGACCATTGTAAGAAAGCTCCGATCATTAACCATGAAATCTGAAGGCTATAGTACCCACTCTCTACAGCTAACCTTCTCTGTTTGGGTCCACTTAAGAGAAGTGGGGTGTAATACAAGGAGCTCCAAATGTAACAAGAGGGACAAGGGAGATGGCTCCTTCAGTAAAGTACTTGTCACAGAAGCATGGGAACCTGAATCTGATGCCCAGTAGTCACGTAAAAAGCTAGGCATGGCAGTGCATACGTGTAATCTTAGAGCCAAGAAAGCAGGGCCTGGGAAATCCCTAGAGCTCTCTAGCTAGTCAATCTGCTGAATTGGTGAACTCCAGCCTCCTAAATAATAAGGTGAAGACTAATAGAAGACACCTGAACACACAGGAACTGTGCATAGACACAAACACACAGAATGGGGGAGGGGCAGGAAGGGTGGGAGGGACACAAACACACAGAACGGGGGAGGGGCAGGAAGGGTGGGAGGGACAAAGAGAATAACAGAAGTGGTTTGGTTTCATTTAGAAGGAGGCACGTGGTTGATTATGTAGCTGAGTCCTAGGGTCTATCCTTGAGGAGGTAGTTTCTTGTTAGTGAAAGAAGGTTTAGTCAGCACACCTGTCAGGACCCCATTCCAAAGCCTGGACACTTATATAGGTGTATTTCCCCAGATCCAAGCAATAGGCATAAAACCCTCCTAGTTCACCTGGGACACTTCACCCCTAAACGGGGACAAGTCCCTTCTCTGCTGGAAATAGCTCTACTTTGTAATTAACAGAAGGAAAGGAGCCATTTAGGGAACCTGTGTTTTGATAATCAGGTTTTCAGGCAAGTCCTCTGGCCACGCTTTCAGCCTTCCCTCTCTCCACTTTGGCATTCTCTATATTTATATTGAGGACAAAATATTCATAGTGAAAACATCTCACATCAGAGTGTCAGAGGAAGAGAGCAACAACACCCATCAGGGGGCTTTTGGAAAAGCAACCCATGCACACATGCGCTATGTTTTGATTAAACAGATTCTCCAGTGTTCTTTTTCAGATGGTTGGGTACAGTCAGCTTTTGGACAAGCAAATGTATTAATTTCTATGTCAAAGGCCACCTTGTGGCTATATCTCTACTCTTGGGACATCACCAGGAGCTCTGATGTTGGAGGCTGGACTGAGCATACCTTTTCCTCCCCACCCCCCCACTTATTCCCACAGAGGGAGGGTGCCTACTTTACAGTTAATTGCTGGAGACTGGATTGAGGGTGCTGGTTCTTTGCAAAAATTGTGCCCTGGCCTCTCTTGCTGTAACAGCAGATAGAAGGGTCTGGTGGAGCTAAACCTTATGAATGGGACTCTCAGAGCCTGCTCTAAGAGAAGTAGGCTAGTAGGTATACCGGGTGAGGGTGGGAAGGAGGAGTGAGGCAAACCTGACCCAAAAAGCTTCCCCAAAACAAAACAAAACAAAAACAACCATCTATCCAACCAACCAACCAACATCAAAAACAACAAAACAGAAAAGGAAGAAATGACTGTATAAGGAAACAATGGGCAGGTGCTCATATTTGCGAGAGGAGCTGGGAGGAAAGGCAGCCTGTGTGTGTGTGTGTGTGTGTGTGTGTGTGTGTGTGTGTGTGTGTGTGTAAGACAATCACATTGTTTCCCAGCTGAACTGTTGACATTTCTTCACAGTCACTCATGCAACATATAGGTGTCCTCTAGGCCATCGGGCTGTGGCTCCCACTTTGCCCCACCCCCACTCCTCAAAAAAAAAAAAAAAGCTGCCAGCTTCTCTAGGATTTAGTCTTCTTTTCTCACTCAGGAGCTGTGACTGTTCACAGTCCTGTCATTCTCACACCTGAATGGCTCTGCTTAGCGAATTTCCAACATCTGCGCTCTTCTACAGCGAGGGGTCTGTATCCCTACCCACAAATCTGTGGAAGGGAGTTATGAGGCAGAACTACAGGAATGGCCTTCTCCAGCACGTTCAATACCACAGACACCTGCTGGGGCGGGAGTGTCCCCAAGTGTGATCCCTGTACCCCAATCTTTCCAAACACAGGTTGGCATCAAAAGTAACACATTTCTCCTGGCTTTCCCTCTTCCCCATTCTCACCGGCTTCACGTGGCCAATTTGAAGCAGCTGGGTCCCAGCCAAGCTCAATTGCTCAGTCTAGAGGCACACGAAGCCCTTGGAAATTGCGATCCTTCCTCTGAGCTGGATCACCCATCGCTGCTGGGTGCCCGGAAGTCTTTCAGTAGCCAAGGTTCACTCACGATCCCACCCGCAGACGCTCACATTCTGGTTCCTGTCTCCTACCTCTCAGGTGATCCCCTGTCCCTGACAAGCCTCTACCCTAGGTAGTGCCACAGGCTTCTCTAACCGTCTCAATCGGTCCTTCCACAGTACGGGACATCCTTTGGGTCTGCCTACACTAAGTGCACGGCCTCTCTCCCTTAGCAACTTGTCCCAGCCCACATCAGGCTTCCCGGACTCGCCAGGATCGAGGAAGCCTGGACACCCAAGGGTTCTTAATATACCAGGCTCATTCAAGCCCAGGACCCTCCTCCATACACCCACCTCATGCCGATGGAAACCAAAATCAGACGCAGAGAATGTCTTTAAGAGGCGCATGCACCTACCTGCTGAGAACGCTCCTAGTGCCCGGAGACGCTTAGTACCGGGTGGCATGTACCACCTCCGCACCCACGCACCGCCCCTCGCTGCCGTGCACCTCCGGTTTAGTGCTCGTTCCTTCCAGCCAACAGGGAAAGGGCCGAGGGTGACAGTCGTGGCCCCAGCGCTCGGCAGTCGCACCAGATGCCGCCGCGTGGGGTGAAGTTGCGAGGCCAGTGGACTGCGCGGGTGGCAGAGCGCGGAGCGAGCGCGGCAGCGGAGAGGGCGGTGGGGAGGCGCGCACGCGGGGGCTGGCGCGTCACCGGTGCGGGGGGGGGGGGGGGGGGGGGGGGTGGAGACAGCTGCTTGACGGTCCCTTCAGCCCGACTCCTTCTGGCTGCGCTTGGGTGCTTGCCTCCAGCTGATCGTCTGCCTGCACGCCAGGCTCTGGGACACTAGCTTGTGGCACAGCTTAGGACTCCGCCTCAGGGGAGTTGAGTGAGACCAGCCGACACGGAGCATTAAAGATCTCAGCTGAGACAAGAGTGCCTGTGCAGCCAGCCCTTTGGGGATCTCAAAAAGGGCAGTGCATTGCAAATGATGAGGTGGGGGGAGGGCTGTGCACAGTCCTGGGGAGTGAAGTTCAAGGCTCAAGGCAGGAGTTATGCTGAAAAGCCCCGGGGGCTCTGGGTACAAGCACCCAAGGGCTTGTTTCAACAGAGGTCTTACTATGATAGGGAGAAGCAAGACTTTTGTTTGGCTTTGAAACCCCTCTTTTTGTGTGAATTTGAATTATACATAAACCTTTAAAACATAGGTGGGTCTGACAGACAAAAACATTCCATAAAAAGAGACCTTTTGAAGCTGAGTGTGGTGGCACTCAAGAGGCTAAGGCAGGAAGATTGCTGTAAGTTCGATGCCAGCCTGGGTTATATATAGTAAATCCCAGGTCAGCATTGATAACTAGGCTATTATATGAGACTCTAGCTCCAAATTTTTTTTTTTTTTAAAATCTGTGTGTGAGTGGAGAGTATGAGATGGGGTGTTCTAAGGACCTGGGGCCAAAGAGTGGACTCTGTGTCCATCCTTAAGTAGGCCATCTGCCAGGCCTCAGTTTCCTCATCTGTGAAACCATATTATTCATACAACTGTGTATTTACAATATGTAAAATCAAAGTGTCCCACAAATTTGTCCATCACATCCCCATCTAGTCACTTTGTGAGGAGGACATCAGAATCAAGACGTATAAACCTTAACCAAAAAAGGCTAGGAGAGGAGTCTCTGGTAGCACCAGGAAACTCACATCCTTAGACCTGGAAAACACAAGCAGTTGAATCACACCCCACCTAAGGATACATACAGCAAGACTTCAGAGATCGCCCAAGGGGGTGCACTGGACACATCTCTTACCTGGGCCGTGAGGGGCCGTGAGGGGCCGTGAGGGGCCGTGAGGGGCCGTGAGGGGCCGTGAGGGGCTGTGAGGGGCCGTGAGGGGCCGTGAGGCCATGGCTTGAGAGGAGCTCTGACAGTCTGCTCTTTCCAGCTGCATTCTCCAGAGACGCCCTTTTCTCAACTCAACACACTTCCCACCATCATGCCACCTTCCCATTTGGACATTCCTTCCCAGGAAGAAAACATCGACTACATGGCATGACAGCGTAGCACATGGAGAGCAAGCTCTCTGGATGTTTCTTTATGGGTGTTGATGCAAGTCCCTAATGCACCAATCCTTACAAACATACAGTTACTAAACATGCAGTTTGTGGTGATCTTCTTATTCCCTGGACATTAGACTGTTTACACCTGGCTACAATCTTTCAGTATTTTGATTCCTACTTTATAGATGGACAAACTAAGGATAAAGAGGGTTAGCATAACTTGTCCAAAATGACTCAGCTTAATCAACAAAGATGCACATGCAAAAAAAAAAAAAAAAGACATGGCTGATGGAGAGTCATTCTTCAGAGGACACAGCAAAGTCAGGCCTGGATTCTTGACTAGTGGAAATTGTGAGTTAATGCTGTGTGGTCTTTTAAATGGCTGTATGCTGATGACTTCTTAGGCAGTGATAGACAATTTAAAAAACTGTAAACCACAATGTGACCCTTCTATGGCTTTAAATCCTGCTTCAGTTCCCCATGTGGAATACAGAATAAAACGGAAAGTCTATCATCATCATCAGGTTGGTTGGATCTAAACTCATCTAGGCAGTCGGCCCTTGGACCATTTTGTAAAGGGTGTTTTAGATAAGTTAATTGAAGTGGAGAGACCTGCCTTAGATGTGGACAGCACCTTCCACTCATGGGCTGAGGTTCCGATCTGAACACAAGGAGAGAAGGCACTCACTGCTACCACTTCCTTGCCATGATGGATAGCATCCCCTCAAATGGAGCCAGGTATTTAATCCTAGTAACAAGAAAGGTAACCACAGCACCATTGCTAACAAGATCTTAGTGAGCCAACCCGTTATAGATCTCTGCTATCTTCAAGGCCTCTCTCCAGTTCCTTAAACCTTCACAGCCTTTTCCTGGCTCATCGCTGACCACTGGCAGCTTTAGTACATCTGAGTCCCAGTGATCTTTCTCATCCCCACTTGTCTTCCAAAGCACTGACCGTTCTTTGCTGTCTCTCTGTCACTAATCTGTGAGCTCATGGGGCAGGGACCATTTCTGCCTTACACACTGTGTCCCAGGCCTATCCGATGGAAGATGGATAACTCTGCATTCTGAAGCAGTCCCTGACTCTTCAATCATTTTATTTCCCTTGTCAACCTGGCTTATCTCCAACGGAAGAGCCTTTGCCCACATCTAAATAGCAGCGGCCATTCATTCACACTCAATTAAAAAGTCCCAGACTATATCCATCCCCTCAGGCCCTTTGTCCCTTTCCTGTCCTCTCATTTCTGAACTTCCTAACAGCTTGATCTCAAGATGCCTAGAACCTCTACCTTGAATAATATTGCAGATACTGAATGAAGTGTGATTGTTCCAAACAGTGCTGCATTTCCTGTGTTCTGGGAAAAGAGGCTAAAGGAGTGAGCACTGCATGATGGGAATCCTCAAGGTATTGTGTTTGGCTTCACCTTGGGGATGCTCAACTCCTCAACCTGGGGCAGAACTGAAATTTCGAGTAAGTAGGAAGTGGGTTGAGCAAGGTGCCTCTTTGAGCTGACTCCCCAGGCAGGAAGTCAGCATGTGGATGATGGGAGAGTGGATCCTGAACACAGGGCAGTTTCCTCTTTGGATTGGGATCTGTCCTGGGTAACTTTGCAACCTCCATGGGTCCTAGCACAAACCATCTTCAGACAGCAGGTAAGAGCATGAGTTACGGACAAGGCATCATAGGTCTAACGAGACAGAAGGCATTCCTGATGGGGCCATGTGGTTCACATGCAGGAGAAGTTAAGTGATTTGTCCAACAGGGCAACCAAATTAAGAGCACACACCAGAAGCCAGGTATCTCCATCCAAAGCTCTACAGCAGGCATCTCCACCCACTGTCTCTGCTGAGATCTCCAGAGTTCCCATGGTAGATTTCTCCTTATTCCTACTTTCTCTTATGGTGCTATTTACCGCTCCCTAAGCAGAATTCTTATATTCTCTAAACTTCTCTGAGCAGAGCATTCATATCCGCCAAGGGCATTCTTCTGACCTTACCCAGGGAAATAATGAAGCACAGATCTGCCCTGTTCACGGAGGCGGGGGTCCTATAGGAACCTCCCTACTAGGAGACAGTTGCATTTCCTCAGGCCAGCAGAAAAGAATGGTTCCTGAAGCAATTTGCTTGATGGTCCACTTTAAGATAAACGATCTGCCCCCTCAATTTCTGACCCTCCACTTCTTTTAACATAAAGGAATCTAGACTACATTTATTCCTATGATATTGCACCCAGATCTGTATGTAGGTTGTGCCAAAGCTATATTGGTAAAACAAAGCAAAACAAACAAACACCATCCATTTATAATAAGGCTTGTGCTTTCAACTCCAGGCCTCAAGTTCAAAATAGGAGCCTTGTCGCGGATACTGTCACCACTTAGCACTGTCACACTGTCATGGGTGTCTCTCTTATCTCAGATGGAGAACTCTGAAGACCTGAATATGTTCCTCACTCACATGGAAACAGAGGAAGCTCAAATGAGGGAAATGTGGGCCGGCTGCCTGCCTGGATTGAGTATCAGTGCTTTTAGAACAGGACTGTCTTGAAATGTTGAATTTCGCTTTGAAGGAGCTAAGTGACCTCAATAGGCAGCAGAAGAGTGACATGCAAAATCCCTTAAGTAAAAAGTTGTTGACTTAAAAAGAAAAGAATGGTTCTTTAGAATACAGTTAAGCCCACCTCCTCACGTCATTCCTCATCAAGAATACTTACAAATAAAAATGGCAGCTACTAGCAGTGAATGGTTGAGCGAGATCAGTATCAGGTAGTGGGCTGGGGGAAGGCCACTGCAGTCACCTGACCTGCTCAGGCGGGTGGTCCTGGAGATGAGTAAGTGAGGTGCGCTATAGGAAAGAGGAAGTGCTCTGGGTGCTATGGGAACGGCTTTATTTTTGGTAGCACGAAACTGTGTTTTAACTTCAGCAGTGCTGACAAGTTTGCCTTTCCAAAACAGCAAGGCTGTGTCACTCTTATTCTGGAGCATTTTAAAGATGTTTGGCTAACAGAATCAGCCCAGTGAGCCTGATCGAGACTTAATAAATACACTGTTCATCAGGAGAAAGAAGAAAAGCATCCAAAGCTGATTTGATTTCCCAATTTAGAACTCCAGCTATGTAACTCACTCAGCATATGCCTAAGGAATGCTTGGCTTTGCCAAGGGAAGCTGCTGCTCTGGTCGGAGTCTATCAGGAACTCAGCTCTAGCTACCTTCTGTGTTTAATGTCTCTGTATCTCGTGCCTGTGATGCCGGTGACTTCTGGCTTCTACTCTTGGCCTATTTGACAGTTCCTGGAGAGGTGATGAGATCTAGCCTGAGATCTAGGCTTCCTTCCTAACTGGGATGCCTCAGGCACACAAGAGGAGCAGAGTTCATGACCTCATGTTGAAGTCCTTTCTCTAATCATGTGACCCTCGCTTAGAGACATTCAGCTGCCCCAGTGCTTGGCTATATTGTAGCTTGAGTTGAGATAGGTTTACTTTAGCTAACATAGGTTCTCACTCAAGTAGTCCAAGTTGGCCTTGAATTTCCAAAATACCCAAATATGACCTTGAACTTCTGATCCTCCTGCTTCTATCTCCTGAGTGGTAGAACTACAGGCATGAGTCATTATGCACATTTTATGCAGTTCTGGGGTCTGAACACAGGGCTTTGTGAATGCTAGGCAAGCCACAATTCCAGCTCTGGGTCTGAGACTGTTTTGTTTTGTTTTGTTTTGTTTTGTTTTGTTTTGTTTTGTTGTTGAGACAAGGTTTCCCTGACTGTCCCGGAACACAATTTATAAACTAGGCCGATCTTGAACTCAGAGATCCTCCTGCCTCTGTCTTCTGAGTGCTGGGATTAAAGGTGTGCGCCACCCCTGTCTCTGGTTCCGGGACTCTTGAACCCCTTTATCACACAACCTCAGGAGGCATTAGGAGTGTGCTTTCAGAAGCCTTCCCAGATGGGTCCCCACCTTGCTGTCACCCTCACAGGCAGGGGACAGTCCCTAGAAGGACAGTCCATTTGAAGTTGAGAGACCTTAGTTCTGTCTTACTGCTGAGGAGGAACTTGGCCAATCGAGGCCTCCATGTCTCATCTGTCATATGAAGAGTCTGGATAGCCAGGTCACCACACTTCCTGTTTTTTTTTTTTTCCTGTTGTTTTGCTCAGGCCAATCCATTGCCTAGAAATTCTTAACTGATTCTCTGTCTATCACGTTTCCTCCTACCATTGAGCTTTATCTCTAAAATCACCCCTGGTTTTGAAAGCCCTGTTTCAGCCCTCATTTCCATCACGACACTGGTCTTTTTTATAGGTCCTCTGTCCCCTGAACACAGATCCATGCACATCTCTGCCTTCTGGGAGAGCTGGTTAGCACACTTCTCACTATCAATAAGCTGGGTGTCGGGAGCTATGCTTTATGCCATGAACAGTAATAAGCTCCATATTGATGTGTCTAGAGGAAGGTGAGCATGTGCTTCCCTGCTGGCTTCTGCCACCTTCCCCAGAAGAGACCCCGCCTCAAGCCAGCATTTATGGGCACTGGAGCAGCTCCTGTGGAAGTTCTCATCACTAATAGGACTGCAGGGAGCCAGGCCTCCCATGCATGTCTGGTGCCTCTGATAAGGTCTTCAAAGAAGCAGACATCTCAGGCATTTCCTTCCCATTGTTGCACGTATTTGCTTTTGCAATGGGAACATTCTTGGTCAACACTGTTGTCATATTAGTATGTCCCAGCAACAAATTGCTCAAAGGTATGGAAGTCAGGCCAATGAGTTCAGGCAAATTACCCTAAGCCTATGCCCCATCTACAGGTCTAGCTTCAGCACTGAGTGACTAGAAGGCTTCAGAGGCACAAACAACTGGATGATCAGAGTTGACGGGGGAAAAATATGCTTCAAGTAAAAAAAAATTTCCTCTTCAGAAATTTTAAATCATATTTTTATACATGATTATTACATAATATAATATAGACACCTTGAGGTCTATCTATCTATCTATCTATCTATCTATCTATCTATCTATCTATCTATCTATAATATTGTACTATATACCATAATTTTGACCAATATTCTATCCTTCTCTATTTTCTAAGAGAATGCTCTAACATTTTTAAAAAAATACAATGTAGTGGTCCCAAGATTATTAGACTATTTTATGCTTTTTCATAATACTGAAGCCAAGCATGAGGCGTGCACAGAGTACACAGGAGGGCAATGCAGGTGGATTTCCATAAGCTTGAGGCCAGACTGGAGTTTCTAGCTAGCCAGGGCTATCTCAAAAATAAGCAAACAGACAGGCACTGTGGAGGTGGCTCAGTGAGTGAATGCTTGCTATGCAATGTAAGGAAGTGAATTTGGATTCCAGCACATGTGTAAAATCCAGATGTGGCAGCACTGCCCTGCAACCCCAGTACCTGGGAGACGGAAACAGGTGGATCCTGGTACTCACTAGCCAGCTAGTCTATCTGAAGCACTGAGCTATGGGTTCAGTAAGAGATGTCTTAAAAATAAGGAGAGTAACAGAGGAAGAAACTTGATGTTCACCTCTGGTCTTCACATGTGCTTGCTCTGGAGAGAACACACATGCACCCATGCATGCATGCACCCATGCATGCACATACACACATTGAGGCTGTTGCAGACCTTGAAAAGACTTTGGTAAACCTTAAGGTCCTCAGATTTCATTCTCAGAACCAGCAACAGAGACTGACAAAGATTTCGGCAGTATGTTAAATCGACAATTCTTTTCAGTTCTGAAGCCCAAGAGGTACAAAGTGAAGAATATACTTTTAATTGAAAAGTGTTAGGACACAACAAAACAGGTATAAAATATTTCAACATGCAGGTAGAAGTGGTTGGAAACTATTGGTAATCTGTAAGCAGAGTGCTAAGAACTAGGTAGGTGGGCACTTTTGTTACTAAGGTTGGAAATAAACTTTTCCTTCCTTTTATGGAGCCATGGGAGGCACAGTAAAAAGAAAACCATCTTTAAATCCTCCAAGGTGATGCATGTAGTGCTCCCAGATGGATGCTGTCAGTCCCAGGCTTTCAGTTTGGCCACTTCCTGTTTAGTCTCATTCCTCACACTCCTCTCTCTGCCCCGGGCTCATAGTGAATGGCCTCCTTCAAGGTATGAATTCCAGACTATTCCTCATAAGGTCATCTTGGGCTGGCTGTGTCCCTTTATAAAGGATAACCTCCTCCCACCCCCGTGGAGAGTGGCCTCTATCTACTTCCTTTTGCCCCTTTGGTCCAGAAGTTGCTCCGTAATACTGTTGCTGGCTCCTAAACACATGTACCCTCCCTACCTCTGTGATTCATCTCTTTATTAAATGAAACTTCTGATTATTCCAAATTTTGGCTTTCCTGATGGATACTCAGAATTACGTACTGGGCTGGTTAGATGTAGTTGTTGCAAAAGCATAAGGAATGAAGTTCAGTCCTAGGAACCCTTGTAAAGAAGCTCATGTGGTGATGCACACTTGTAATCCCACTGCTTTGGATGCTAAGACAGGCATATCCTGGGGCCAGCCTACCAGTGCTTGGAAAGCCCGAGGAACCTCAAGCCTATGCTAGTGACTGATGAGACACCATTCATCCACAGCCATTGCAAACAGGTGAGTGTGGGTACCCCTTATCACTAGCACACAACAGTCTAGGTCGATGGAGCTCAGAGCAGGGCTGAGCACAATGCCTGGAATCGGCTGGAAAGAGATTGTGGAGGACTATGTGAAATCTGCATAGAAAAGGAGAGCTATAGAGAAAATAGGACCGACAAGAGATAGGATTTGCCTGTCAGTCATGTATTAAAACTGATAAAAAGCTTTCCCTCCACCGAATACTGTGGGTTATTTGACGCAGTAGGAAGAATAACCAGTTAATCCAGTCCCTCAAGCCTCTCCAGGGTAAGGCTGGCTCCAAGAGATTAGGGACCAAAATGATTGCTGAACGACCTTCTGTGAGTAGTTTGCATCTGAGGTCAATTAAAAAAAAATATACTTGTTACTTTAGAAAGAACTCTTTAAAATCTCTAATCCTTCATATTTTAAATATTTCTTATTCAGGTGGCCTTTTGCTGTAAATGGACTTTCCTCTTCTTTTCCACTTCAGGTCAGGGCTGTTGTTCTTTGTAATCTTGTTTAATCCCATTTCCAGCGTGGCAAAGGTCTCCCAAAGACCAGGCCCTTTCTGATTCCTGAATCTGAGCCCTTTAACCACAGATGGATTTTGGAGGAATGACAAGGACAGGAGCCTGCTGGTGAGACCCTTACCTCTAGCAGACAATCTTTCTGTCTTCATGGATCTTACTTAGAAGTGTGATTTCCATTTGGCTGCATGGAGGTTAAGTGAGTTGTCACTATTCAAGCAAAGCACAGCTGGAGAGAGCTAGAAGTACCTCAAAATGACTTAAAACACAGGGGGACCCATAGGGAAGAGCCTACTGATGCTCCCCCACCATCCCCACCCCCTGTCTATGCCTCCATTCTCATAGGAACGTGAACCTCTGAACCCAGTTGTCTGCTTTTGTCCTGGAGGATTGGAACCATTAGCAATCCCAACTAGCTCCAAGATCTAGCATCTTTTTCCTTCTGAAGTCCCTGTCACAACCCACACCTCTCCCAGCTAACACACGTGATGCAGAATCAGGATGCTGGATATCAGATCCATCCCAAGGGCTCTGCACAGCTTCACTTTGCAGGGGTTCAGGTGGAAATCTATCCCCTTCGGAGACTTTGGTTAGCAGTGGGAGTGAGGAGGCCCTGGCTCGTGTCCCCTCTTCCCTTCATTGCTCACATACAAGTCCCTGGTGGTTTCGCATAGGAGCTATGACAACAGGACAGGACATTGTTGGCCTCCATAATTAGCCAGGCAAAGGAGGGTGCGTGATGGCAGCGCTCTCAGCTCATAAATTATTCACGCAGCTGAAGTGCAATGCCTGTCACGTTCAAAATAGGTCATTCATGCTTGAGCTGTTCGAGCTGAAAATTTCACAGCAACAGTAATAAAGCCAAGGACATTGCTTTAAGCAAATCTCCAAAGAAAGTGGCTTCTGCCAGCAATCCTGTAGCAAGCATCTTCTACTGACCCAGCCATTTTCATTAGGCAGTAGGGAGAGGCCGAAACAGCTGTCTTCTGGCAGGGCTGAAGCTGGGGATGGATGGAAGGCTCTATTTCAGCCTCTTCTTCTGTGGACTCTGCTCCAAAGAGCCTCAAGAGGCTACTTGAGAAAGATAAATGTGAACACCTGCTCCAGTTTGCTCCCTGCACACACAGATGATGCTAAACCAAAATAAGGATCAGCCCTTGGCAGATTCTAAATAGTCAACCTCTCAGCCTTGGATGCCGAATTTACAGAGGAATTCAATTCCCACAGCTGAAGGCCCGGTGTCCTGGAGGTTCAGACCTGATTCTCAGACATATGGGCCTCTTCTGGAACCAGAATGCACTGGCCTTTTGTCCAGCAGTAGATACATTATTCAACGCAAGTGCTTGCTGATGGAAAAATACTGGACTGTCTATTTCAGAATTTGGGAGAGTTCCTGGTATGGTAATAGGTTTAATTTTTTTTTTTTTCTAAGCTACAAAGAGGAAAGGGACTATAGCTCAGTGACAAAGTACTTGCCTAGAGTTCCCCTTAAGGTTCTCAGTATGATACCCAGCACTAAAAATGTAACATGCTCCAACACAAAGCCCCGATGCAAAGGACTGTCTTACAGAAAGATTACAATAAAGAGAAGCAATTGAAAACAGCATGTGGGGTATGAGTTGAACAAGAGGGAATAAGCTGGTTGCTGCCTCTTTTGACTGTTAAGTGGATGTATGACTTAAGGAAGAGAAAAGGGGGAGTTCAAAAACCGGGAGACACCCCCCCCCCAGCTTACTTCTTTGAGGTGAAATAAATCAATAATCCCTGTAGGACTCCTCCAGCAGAGAGTCTGTGAGGTACAGCCTTGGACCCAAAGGGCCGAAGGGCAAGCACTAGAACTGGGTATGTAGAGCATCAAAAACCGTGAGTGTGTTCAGAGGCAATTTGTATGCACACTTCTACAATTAGCACATATATGGCACACAGCTCGCAGTGATACAAAGCTCTCACATCTGCAGGTGACAGCTCCAATACCTGTCAAGGTATTCTAGCCCTTTCTCCCTCACCTTTCTGCCACCCTCCCTGGAGAGTTTCCAACAGTTAGTATTGCATTGCTGAACTCCTGGTCTTCTGGAACAGTCTATAGAGATTTTCATAGCCTCGATTTCTACAAACTAGGGGTAATGGATAATCTTTATGTATATCTATGCTGCTTTACAGTCAACATCTCAACAAATATTTCTTGAGTTTCTACTGTTTGGAGTACTTAGAGGACTTCCCAAAGCCATCTACAATTTCTATAAGCTTAACTGTCCACACCTGACTCAGCTCATGTTGGTTCCCCAACCCCCACCAGCTCTCTCAACAGCCATCATCATCTCAAGAAAGATCAGTGTTACCCTTCAAGATATTCAAGCCCAACTTGGTCTCATTTTTGCCTACTCATCCCACTAGACATATCCCTGACTCAAGCACAATAGGGTCTTGTAGAATTTCTACCAGCTGTCATCTGGATTTCTCTAATGGCGTTCTAGCTGGTTGCTTGCCTTTGTATTCTTTCTTTGTTTCTTTCTTTCTTTCTCTCTCTCTCTTTCTCTCTCTCTCTCTCTCTCTCTCTCTCTCTCTCTCTCCCTTTCTTTCTTTCTTTCTTTCTTTCTTTCTTTCTTTCTTTCTTTCTTTCTTTCTTTCTTTTTTGTCAGAACCTGTGTGTTCCAGGTCCTAGGCCGACCCAGAACTCATTACATAGCCAAGGATGACCTTGAACTTCTGATTCTTCAGTCTCCATCACTTGATCACTAGAATTACAGACATATATTACCATGCTAGGCTTACCAAACGCAGGGCTTCCTGCATGCTAAGCAGGCACTCCACCAGCTGAGGTACATGCTGAGTCCTTCTTTACTGTCAAGGGAACGGCCAGAATGTGCCTTTTGGAAGGTAGGTAAGGAAACATCATTCAGCTGAGCACTGGCCAATGAGCCCCATCTCATACAAAGTAAAAAAGTCTTCACACACTCTATACGGCTTGCAAGTAGTGGAGCTCCTCAAGCCCCAAGTGCTTGGATCTCATTTGCTACTCTCCGCTGGTCCTGCTGTGTTGCAGACACAGTGGCCTCTTTGCTATTCCTGGAACACACTCCCTTTAGACATCCACAGGGCCAGACTTTGACTTCCTTTAAGCTTCTGCCATTTGTCAGCCATTCCCTCCTGGGCGGCCATGCCTGATCCTTCCCACCCTGCACCTCATTTGTCAACAACACGTCTCTCCCCCAACACGGGGCATTTCTGCATCTTTTCCTGTCTGTGTCTCCCCTCTCGAACACTGTGTGACTTCACCAGACCTGGGACTTTATTGTAGTCACTGCTGGATCCCAGGAGCCAGAATAGAACTGAGCCCAGCGTATGGCAGGCTTCCAACGACAGTCTTTCAATGGTGGAAAAATAGTTCATAAGTTCTTCAGGAGACCACATCTGCCATGGGTGTCATTCCTCTCTCGAGCCCCCCTGAGGGCTACTCACAAAACATTTATGCAGAGATCCTTACACCTGTTCCCAATTAGGCAGCAATTCATAGAAAGAATCCCATCTAAAGCTTGCACATGCAAAAGTCCTGGCAAGAGCAAAGTTATTCTCAAGAGAAACACTTGTGCCCTACCCTTCAGCCATTGGGCTATTGAAAAGATGGGTCCCAGGAATCTCATGCTGAGGGAAAGGACTATAGGAGGACCTTGCCTCCCAGGAAGAGATTCTACACAGTCCTGACAATTTACTAAACTACCTTGCAAAACAGACAGAAATTGAGACAAGATGGGTCAGTGATTGTCCAGGACCACCCCTTGACCAGGACTGCTAAACAGCTTATACATCTATTTAACTAAAATCCCCATGTCTGTGCCCCTGAAGACAGATTGAGGGTCATTAGACCTCTTTGTTCCTGCTCAATATGGCTATGTTGAACAAATATTGTTTCTCTGCTTTTTGCTCTTACTTGTCTCTATAAGTATTGGGGATTGGTGGTCATGAATAGCTTGGTGAGGTAGGCTGCCAGACCCAAGACTTTGACCCTAAAACTTCAGTAACACCAGGAAGACTGATATCGTTCTAAGATTGTGTTGGATTGAGTCCATCTTGATCAGGGCCAAGTCCCTAGAATGAAGTTTGTCTTTTGTGAAAATTTGGTTCTCTTAGGTTAGAGTTATGAGGTTCAAGAGAAAAGCGGCACAAAATTCTGAACTAAGTTTTCAAATACTGATATGGATATACATATCAAAATACTGACAATGCATATACATATATGTCTATACATGTACACATAAATAGTTGCAGTAAAACTTGCATAATAAAACATTTAGCATCTTAGTCCATAAGTGAAGAACACTTGATGCTCTTTCAGAAGACTAGAGTTGGGTTTCCAATAGACATGCTGGGCAGCTTACAACTACCTGTAACTCCAACTCTAGAGGACCTGACACCCTCTGCTAGCTTCCTGTGGCATGTACACTCAGGGGCACACTCACATAATTAGCAATTTTCAATGCATAGTTCAGTATGTTTGTTTCCAGTATCCTGCATCCAATCTCCAGAGCTCCTTTGCTTTGCAAAACCCAAACTGAGAGTCTTTTAAACAATATTATTCACTTTTTATTTTTTATATCTTTTAATATATATATTATATCTTTAAAAATATCTTTTAATAATTCACTTTTTATCCCAGTCCAGGTAAGTACCGACTTATTATCTCAATGGACTTGATGACTGTCAATTCATCATGTAAGTGGAATCATGTGGCCTTTACACTTGTTGAGATTGATTTACTTCCCATAATATAATGTCCTTGAGACTTAAGCACACTGGGGTTCATTAGTTTTGAAGACCAGCTGATATTCCATTGTCTGTGCACACCACACTTTGTATCTCCATTTTCCTTCAAGGCTTGAGTTGTTTAGTACCTTTGGGGCATCGTGAATAACATGGTTATTCATGAGTACAAATGCACAAACATCTCAAGACCCTGCTTTTCATTCCTGCATATGCAGTTGTGGGGTACCCAGATCATATGGTAACTCCATTCCCAAGGCTTTGAAGAGCTGTTACTCTGCTGCCCACAGCTGTGGTACCCCTTGGATCATTTGGATTCCACTAACAGTGCACAAGAGAGTTTCCTGTCTTTTTAGTAGCAGCGTTTTCTTCCCCAGTAGCCTGTGAGAACTGTCCAGAGATGCTTAATAGAACCAGACATTCCTGATTCTTCCAGCACTTAGCAACAGGGGGCCTGTAACTCTCTCTCTATGCATGTGTGTGCTGACGTTAGCTTTCTCTTGTCATGTCTATTTTACAAAGGCTTCTTCATTCTCAAATTAACATGCACGTGAGCAGACATGCACGGATCTGCCTCACAGAATGGGGGTAGTGGAAGAGAGCTGGTACTGTGTGGGGGTGATAAAGACAGGGCTAACTCCATGTAATCTGTTAACAGAAAGATATTGTGGGCTCAGTCTTATTTCTTTGGAAGATGTTGCATAAGATCCAGCACACTGCTTCTTGGTAAACTGGGGCATCTCAGTATGAGAGAGCACAGAGGAAGACAGCTTGGAGTTGTTCCTGCACATCAGCCATTTGTCACAAGGAGGTCCCAGGGACCTATGAACCCAGGGTCAAGGGGAGAGAGAAATCTGAGAGGAGTAATCAGGAAAAACCCTGAACCCCTCATACATGACATCTCCTTCCAGCTACTTTATCACTGGAGTGGGAGAAGAGAGCACTGGTCCTCCTGTGTTTCTTCTCTTTCACAATATGGGTTTCTCTCTCCTCCCCCACCCAGGACAGTCTGTATCGCAGTACTAACTTGTTAAAATTGCCTTTCCAAGTGGTATTAAAAGCAACACAGTACGATGACACGAATTTCCTCTAGGAGAATAAAATAAAATAAAATTAAATTAAACCCAGGGATAAATTCTCCTCACATGGGAACTTTAAAGAGAGAAGGCACAGATGTAAAACCCATGCTACAGAAAAAGGTACTTAAGAAACTCAGTGACCCAAAGAGAGGCAGAATGACTTGAAAGGGGCTGGAGGATCAGCTCAGCAGTTTAGAGGACTTGCAGAAGACCAGGGTTCAGTTCTCACCATCCATTTGGGCAGCTCACAACCACCTTTAATTCCAGTTGCAGGAAATCCAACACCTTCTGGCCTCCTAGGGCACCTGCACACATAGTGTACATATAGTCTTCCAGACAAATACACATAAATAAAAATAAGTATAAAATGACTTTGAAATTAATGGCCTACATAGATCAGAGACCAGTAGGCTATTTTTCTCTACAGAAGAAATTAGTAAATATTTTAGGCATTGTGGGTGGTGGAGAGGTTAAAAAATGAGAAAATGATCCAGAAACACACAATGATAAAAGAACCAGCATTTCACATAGTTCTTACTGACAAATTGAAAATACGGCAGTAATCTAGAATTTCTAGTAATAGCATTCTCTTAAGACAAGAATAGAATTCTTTGGGATAATGTTTTGTTTATTTGAGTTCGAGATGGGCGGCTCTTATCATCATGTCAGCTATAGATGTTAATCTGGGAAAGCCATTCCCATCTGGCAGAAGCAGAAGCAGGCAATAGGCTGTCTTTGGCCTGAAGGCTAGGGCTTGTCAACCCCTGGCCAGACCAAGAGCACTGCAGAAAGCCACTGACTCACTGTGAGTAGTTCTGACAACTCATTCATTGTGTGTGTGTGTGTGTGTGTGTGTGTATAAATGCACGTACAAGTACTTGTGTGTGTGCGCATGTGCAGAGACCAGAGGTCAGTATTGGATGTTTTCCTCTACCTTATTTTTTAGATAGTCTATCACTCAACCTGGCAATCACCAATTTGTCAAGCTGGGTGGCCAATGAACCCTAGCAATTCGGTTCTGATTTGTCTTGCTGTAGCGGGTGCCATTTCCAGCCTCTCTAACCAGTCATGTGTTGTGGTCAGAACTGTTGGCCAGTTCCCACCTAGAGGATCAGTACAAGGCTCTATCCATCTGCTCTTTTGTTTCTTGTAGTAGGACTAGCACTTAGCAAGCAAATGTTTGTCATCCTGAACATGAGTCCGTGAAAACAAATTGTCAAGGTTTCCTCCAGGAAAGTTAGAAGTAAAAACAAAATCCTGAGGGAACATTATAAAGGCTTCACTGAGAATCTTAATTGCTGTTCTAAAAGCCCAATATATGTATTAAATGTGTACCAACTTTGTATTAGAGGTGTTTCTAATAAATATGTAAAGTTTAGACTTTCTCAAGTTACTTTTCTAAAAGCACTTAGTTGAGTGGTGATGGGAGAGGCAGTCACTGTGATGTCAACCAAGGAAATATTTACCAAGAAATAGGTCCAAACCCTGTTAAGAATACTGTTAAAGATGGAATTCCTTGCTGTTGACATTTCTGAAGGAAATTAGGGCCTCTCCACAGTAGTGGAATGTTGGAATACACCGTGTGAAGTTGTGACTGTCCTTCCTCATCTACCTAAAGCATTCTCTGATTGCCTTTAATAAAAATCTGATGGTCAATTAGCCATGTAGGAAGTGGAAGGTTGGACTTCCTGGGAGAGAGAAGGAACTCTGGGAAGAAGAAAGAGGATGGCCTTTCAAGAGGAGACATGAGAGGAGATGATGTGTCTATGGGCCTGGAAGGTATAGCTAGCGATGTGACTGGGTAGAGCTAGGTGGTCAGGTCAGCTTAGATTAGTTAGTTGAGAGTCTATCTAGCTAAGGCCTAAGCTTTGAAATATTAAAAAGTCTCTGTGTGGTTATTTTGGAAACTAGCTGGATACGGAATAATCACCGCTACATTAATTTCCAGCATTAATTAATATATACAAGATATTAATAATCTGTTTACAGTGCTGTCACAGTATGCATTGCTTTGGACAAGGAAAGCATTTTCAAATGGAGACCAGATCAATGAAAGCAGGAGAAAATCGAGATGCAATCACAAACTCATTATGCGCTGAGCACTGGGTTATTCTGAGCTCTACTTCAGCCACATGGTGAAATCCAGATAGTAGCCAGGCTTCAGCTTTTGGGTCCGAGTGCACTCTATATTCCCAGGAAGCTTCTGAGGGCAGCAGTCTCAATGGCGCTGCTCTCATCAGATCACGGGCCTCACTAAGCCAGCTCTTGATGGTTTGTGACAACGGCCAAGAGTGGAAGAGAAGAACTGAAGAGACGTAGTATGCTAGGACAGCTGAGAAGACCAGAGAGCTAATGAACAACGTCTAGGTAGGAAGCCCTTAAGGCTTTTGAGTTGTCCTATACACTTTTTCTTTTAACTTGGATAGCTTTTTTGAGAGAAAAACATCAGCACGACCACTACCATCATCACTATCATTATTATTTTTAGTACTACCGCCATAATTATTACTACTACCATTACCACCACTACACCGCTGCCACGGCCACTGCCGTCACCATCACCACCACCACCACCACCACCACCACCACCACAACCACCATCATGGCTAACCACTGTCATCATCCCAACTACCACTACCATTATGACTATCACCACTATCATTACCACCACCACCATGAGCATTAGGACAACCATCATCACCCGCACCATAATTCCCATTACCACCAACATCCTGTCTATCACTTTCATTATCATGGCTACCGTTATCAACAGTACCACCACCTCCATCATCACTACCACCGTGACTATCATAATGACTACAGCCATTAAATATCATCACCACCATCATCACTAAAACCACTGCCATCTTCATCGTCACTATCATCATAATCCCCACTAACATCATTGCCACCACTACCACCAGCACCAACATCATGACTCCATTACCATCATGATTACCACTGCCACCACCATCATCATCACCATCACCATCACAACAGCCACCATCAGCTCAATTAGCACCACTATCCCCACCAGGACTACCATTGTCTTCACCACTGTCCTCATCATCACCATCATCACAGTCATTATTATTACCTCTGACATCAGTATTCTCATCATTCACACAGGGAGCAGCTTCGTGCTGCCTTACCCAAGTTTTAAGCCTGTGTGCTAAAAAGTCCACCATCTAAGAATAGCAGTGGCATCAGACTCTCAGTGTACAAGGTACTTTCTGCAGCACTGTGTCTGCAAAAGTGCTTCCTCTCGGAGCTATTTGCTGATGAACACACGATGTCACATACTCTCAGAATAGCAATGGTTTTTTTTTTTTAAAGAAATTTGTGCTTTATGATTTTAAACATACTAGGCATAGTTAACTCTACTCAATAGATACATGGATTCAAGTAAATAGCTTTTATCAAAGAGAAAGGAAAGGCTAGACTCACAATTTATTTCAACATCTTAGTTATAATAACTACTTAATAATAACTTTCTCTTTTCCTTTCCCTCCCGCTGTCCGTCCCTCCCTCCCTCCTTCCCTCCCTCTTTCTCTCCCTTCCCCCTTCTTACTCCTTTCTTGTCCTCTCTTGTCTGTAATGGGTATGTACAGAGGTTTAGTTTTCAAGACAAGTTCTGTAAATAAATGCTCAAATATATCTTCCAGTCTTCTTAAAATGTTCAGACTTTTCTGGCTGTTCACAAAATATTAAAATAAACATCTGGCATGCCCAACTTGTACTATGAAGCCCCTTTTAGCATCAGCAGATCTAAATAGGTCACTGTGAGGTCACTGGAGGCCATAAATCAGAGGGTAGACTGGTGGCTGATCTGGTCTGCATAGCTTTAGTTCAGTGTGCTATTTTGGTTTGTGCCCCTGAAATGACACCATCTTGCTGGCACCAGCCAAAGAAAGCTTCCTAGACATCTATGGGAAGAGAATGTTCAGTAATCCAAGGCCGAGGTCACACAGGCATGAGTAACTGTGGGGAGGTCTGTGTCTGCTCTGCACCCTGTGAGAGAGCAGGGAAATGATTTCCATCCAAACTGTTTATCCAGGAACCCAGGCTGGAAACGGATCCAAACAGTCTTGGCAAATGGTGAAAGAAGAGAGTAACCAATTCTTCTCACTCTGTCAAACTAGGACAGCCTCTTCCTGCCTGCTTTCCAATCCCATGTGGGTCCACTTGAGAACCCCAGATATTTTTGAGAAAGATTAAATACAGTCAAGTAACAATGATCATATGTGTTTATACAATGTGGAATGTGAAATAATCACGGAGCACCCCACCCCCAACAGTTTGCCAAGGCTTATGTTCTATTTCCCTTACTTTTTCTGTGAAGTTTCTGAGCTTCCTGGATTTATTGCTTTTATATATAATCTCAGTTTAGTTTTATTTCCTTCCTTCCTTCCTTCCTTCCTTCCTTCCTTCCTTCCTTCCTTCCTTCCTTCCTTCTCTCCCTCCCTCCCTCCCTCCCTCCCTCCCTCCCTCCCTCCTTCCTTCCTTCCTTCCTTCCTTCCTTCCTTCCTTCCTTCCTTCCCTTTCATCCGTCCTCCTGACAATATGTTATGAAGTAAAGCATCTCAAAGGCCAGGAAAAGAGTCAGAGACAGCCCCCTGGCCTAGTTCAGTCCCATATATGCTCCCTGATTGGTGATTCAATCTCTGTGAGCCCCTGTGAGCCCAGGTTGGCTGATTCCTTGGGTTTTCTTGTGGTGTTCTTGAGTCCTCTGGCTCCTACAATCCTTTCTCCCCCTCTTCTGCAGGATTCTTCGAGTTCCACCCAATATGTGGCTGTGGGTCTCTGCATCTGTTTCCATAAATTGCTGGATGAAGCCTCTCAGATGGCTATTGGGGTGGGCACCAATCTATGAGTACTGCAGAATAGCACTAGGTATCTTTTTTTTCCCCTGGGTATCTTTGGTTCTATCTTAGGTCTCTGGGATACCCAGTCTCTGAGTCCTGACCCTCCTCCATGTAGTGTCAGGGGTGGGCTCCTTTGCTTGGTGTGGGGAAACATGTAGTTTTATAAACAGTCTACACAGAGAGGCAAAACTTGGCTTGCATCCTAATTACAATTTGTTGAGACATTTTGAGAGCCTTTTGCTCTGAGGTAAAGTTCCCTTTGGAAGGGAAAGCACACAGACAAACTTTCTTTTTTTCTTTTTAATGTTTATTTTGACTGTACATGTGGGTATTTTGTCTACACACCACATGTGTGCCTACCAGAGGAGGGTGTCAAAACCTCTGGTACTGGAGTTACAGATGTTTGTGAGCAATCATGTAGGTGCTGGGAATTAAACCTGGGTACTTTGCAAGAACAGCAAGTACTCCTAACCCCTGAGCCATTTTTCCATCCCCATGACTGACTGTCTTGGGGAAAGATGATACTTATTTTTTTAAAATGAGTGATTTTATTCTAAGCACCTGCTAGTCTCTTAAGTCTTGAGTGCTACAGGCATCCAGTTCCTCTCCATCTAGAAGTCTTCTCCCCCTACCCCTTAAGTTATGTATTCACTTTACCAAAGTCCCCATCCCTCCTCACACAGCCCTCCCTCCTCTCCTCCTCTGAGAAGGAGCAGGTATCCCTTGGGTACCACCCTACTCTGGCACAAGGATACACCTGGAAGCCTTCTCTGAGGAGACTGAAGAAGCTCTTCCAGGATAGAACAGGTGTGTGCCCCTGCTACCATGTGCTCTACCAGCTCTGGGAACAGAAAGAGCTGGCAAAACTTTTGCAGTTGGATGTGGTCTTTAAGTGAGATCTTAAGAACTATGGGAATATAAGAACCCAAGCGATACTTTGTGCACACATGGTGAACTCATGGCGTTTTACTGTTCCAGTCATTGCACTGGACTGCAGCCATTGAGCAGTTCTGAAAATGGAAGCAGCCAGACTGGGGTTTCTAAAACAGGAGGCAACCAAGGACGGCTAAGGTGCAACTTTCATGCTAACAGACTGACTGACCGCCACCTGAGAACTGAGTCTTCCTGCAGGATTAGTTCTCTTCTCTGAAAGATAATCCATACAGTGGTGTCCACCACTGTCAAGGACGCCTGGCAGTGACATGGATGAATGTCCTTTAATCTGATAAGCATGAAACCACAGAAAGAAACAGCCAATAGTGCCAGCTGTTGGATTTTCAATTTTCCAATGCCTTAGTAATCAAATTACCTACTTTTCCAAGAAAGTGCATGTCTACCTGATAGTAACTGCCTTCCAATGACACAGTGAGGTTATGGGATGTCTAGAAAGCATTCCTAAGGCTGAGTGTGTGAGTGG
>JANHMN010000006.1:36166752-36189574 GCA_030674055.1 Rhabdomys pumilio
TTCCTTCTTTCCTTCTTTCCTTCTTTCCTTCTTTCCTTCTTTCCTTCCTTCCTTCCTTCTTTCCTTCCTTCCTTCCTTCCTTCCTTCCTTCCTTCCTTCCTTCCTTCCTCCTTTCCTTCCATTACTTTTTGCCAGGTGTTTGGTCACAACCATCTGTGTCAACATAACATTTCCAGGTCTGGTTCCCTACCTCTGAATAAGTGAAACTGTGTCCTTGCAGAACCAGGTACTGGAGTCTTCATGTGACCTTACTTGGGAACAGGACTTCTGATGAGTAAAACCGGTGAGGATGAGGGCGAATCACAGTACAGTGTGGGATCCTGAGCTCACAGTGGGACAGGGTCCTTAATCTGATATGGACAGCTCTCGTATAACATGAGGACATTTAAAGAGAGACATGGGAAGAAGAGAACATCACTTGAGGACAAAGGTAGAGATCACGAACAGTACCATAGACTGCCAATAAAGTGTGAGAAGTTAGGGAAGAGGCATGGGTGGGCTTTCTCTCTCATCCCTTAGAAGAAGCTGCCTCTAATGACACTCGACCTCTGGCTTCCAGGCTCTAGAACTATGCAGCAGTGAGCATCACTGCTTCACCCATCTAGTTCATGGTATTGTGTTATGACAGGCTCACCAAACACCTGTGCTCACTTGTTTGGCTTGTTTTGAGGATTAAATAGAATAATTTAACTAAATCAGGACCATACAAGTTGTAGAGGTTTGAATACAAATGGCCCTAACAGGCCCATAAGGAGGGGCATTATTAGGAGGCGTGGCCTTAATGGAGTAGGTGTGAATTTGTGGGATGAAGTGTATCACTGGGGTGGGCTTTGAGGTCTCAGAAGCTCAAGGCAGGCCTGGTATGTCTTAGTTTCTTTCTGCTGCTTACCAATCCAGATGTAGAACTCTCAGCTACCTCTCCAGCACCACATCTGCTTGCATAACACCATGTTTTCTGCCTTGATGACAATGAACTAAATTTCTGAACTGTAAGCCAGTCCCAGTTAAAAGTTTTCTTTTATCATGGTGTCTCTTCACAGAAATAAAACCCTAAGACAACAGTGCACAGTAAGTTTCTGTTCTAATCATCCAACCTAAAAGACTCATGGGGCATCTTAGAGCACTCTCAAAGTCCCTAGGGGGTTGGAGAATTCACCTTCACTATACTGTGGTGGTTTTGATAAGAATGGCCCCGTAAACTCAGATATTTGAATACTCAGGTTGTAGCACTATTTGAAAGGATTAGAGGGCGGGGATGGGCTTTGAAGTTTCAAAAGCCTAGGCTAGGCCCAGTGTCTCTCTCTTCCTGCTGCCTGTAGATGTTGATACAGAACTCCCAGCTACCTCTCCAGCACCGTTTCTACCTGCATGCCCCCATGTTTCCTGCCATGATAATAATGAAGTAAACCACTGAAACTTTAAGCCAGCTTCAAGGAAATGCTTTCTTTTATAAGAGCTGCCGTGAGCATCATGTCTCATCACAGCAATAGAACAGTGACTAAGACACATGTCCTATATAAACTCTCAGTAACCCTCAGTACTTGAATCAGTTACTTTTCCTGCTGCCATAATAGAATGTTATTCCAGATGGAGACAATGACAGAAACACTGTGAAGGAGGAAATTTCCATTTTGGCTCTCACAGTTCAAGGGGATGCAGTTCATCACAGAGGAGGACAGAAGCCATGATGGTGGGAATGGCTTATATTTACAGCAGCAGAGTATGATGCGGCCAATTACATTGTATCAGCAGTGAGAGAGTGTTGTATCAGCTGTGAGGAAGCAGAGAGAACAGCTGGTGTATATCTCACAATGCTGTCTCACTGATCCACTTCTGCTGAAGACACACTTCCTAAAGGCCTCACAATTCCCTGCCCCCCCAAACAGTACTACCAGCTGGGGACCAAGCACTCAAACGTGTGAGCCCATGGGAGATATTTTATATCCAAATCATCTTTCCTCCAGTCTCCTTCGCTCCAATTGAGAGGTCTTAAAAATATCTAACAAGATTGGGACAGATGCAAGACTCTCTTGAACGCAGAGATACAGAAAACATGGGCCTTTGTCTCCAGATTTTACAATCACTACAGAGAGAAGCTGTACATGTTTGATGGTTAGGTAAGGAGGAAAGTTAATGGAATCCAGATAATGAATTCATGAATGTTATACAAAGTAAAAGAAATCTCATACAACACAAATAGTATGATTGAATTTATATAAATACCTACAAGTGGGCAAAATGGGAAAAGTACATGTGTAAATAATAGCTAACATATATACAATGCTGGAAATAGTTCTAAGCTCATTGGTTTGCTGAATTTTTACACCAAGCCTGTATACAGGTATAATTATTATCTGCAATTTAGTTTAAGGTCCAAAGAGTAAAGTGGCTTGCCCAAATCTTGGGTCTGGTAAGTGGTGGAGAGGCTGATATTTGACTCAGGCCTCAGAGTCCACATTCTTAAATATACCATGCTGTCCAGAATATCTGTAAGGAATAAGGGTAGTGGGCTTCGTTTTCAGCTCCTCAACTGCAAACATTTCAAGTCTTTGCTTACCTCTTCCTCTACCTAGAAGGCCTCTCTTGTCTGGTCTTCTATCTTGGGTAGTGTCTACTATCTGTGAGGCTTGTCTCTTTTATGAAACCCGAATTAGTTACATATTTTTCATTGCTGTGACCAAATACCACATAAAAAGCAATGTGAGGGGAGTGGGGAGAGTAAATTTGGGTTCATGGTTTGTGAGCTATAGTTCACGACGGCAGGGAGGGTATGGTGATCGCAGGCTCCATGGCAGCGGGAGTATGTGGCAGCTGCTTGCTCACATCTCAGTGGACCAGGAAGCAGAGAGGAAGAGACACAGAGATGGGAAGAAGAGGGATACAGATGTATGCTTGTTTCTGTTGAACACTTGACAAAAGTAACTTTAAGAGAGGAAAGGTCATTAGGCATGCAGGGCATTATTTCCAGGAAGTCAAGGCTGGACTTCACAGCCACTGTGAAGAGCAGAGAGAGAATGAAGGCATGCAAGCTTGCTTTGCTCAGGCTCCTCTCTACCTGTACACAGTCCACAACCCAAACCCAAGGAATAGCACCACATATAGTGGTGGGCCTTCCCACCTAACTTAACACAATCAGGAAGAACCATCGTCACAGGCATGCCCATGGGCCAAGCTGATCTAGACAGGCCTGCATTGAGGCTCTCTTCTGAGGTAATTTTAGATTGTGACAAGTTGAGGAGTCAAACTGATATTATTTATTTTATGTTTTTCGTTTTTTCCTGTGTTGCTCTGTGGTGTGTGTGTGTGTGTGTGTGTGTGTGTGTGTATGTCTGGAAACTTAAATTTCATGTTAGAAATGTTCCACTTTTCTCTTTAAGCCAGCATCTCTCAATTGCGTGCTAGTCTCTCTAGCCATCTTTCTCTGGGGATCTCATGAGTTCGCCTTTCCAGGTCGGAAACCCAGTTGTGTGGGTTTAGGGATCTGTACTCTGGCCCCCATGCTTGCGTGGTAAGCATTTTAGCTGCTGAGAACCATATCCCCAACCCACAGTGCTAATCACTCTTATTTTACAATACACATTTTTATCCTATTTGACATATTGCCATTATGTATTTGATGGAGTACACTGTGACATTTAAATACATGTATCCAACGTGCAGTGATCAGATTGAAGTAATTGCCATTTATCGTCTCAGACATTCGTCATTTCTTTGTGCAGAGGGAGCTGTGACTAAGAAGGAAGGGATAAATCTGAAATGAAAGCAGAAGCCCAAGCTTCTCAGTGGGGGAAACAGCAGTAAAAGCAGTCTAAGAGGAGAATAATATAAATTGCTTCCAATCAATGTGAGGATACACCCCAGTCACTTGGATCAAAGGCTGATTGGTCACACGTGGGCTAAGCCTAACTGTAGACCTTCACAAGGCCATAAGCACAGGGATGGGCAACATTTGGGTACTCTAAACCCTTTGTGTTATATAAGTCTGATGGCAAACGTGCAAGGCCTGCTTCTTGCCCTGAGAAACTGCTTCCTTCTTGCATTCATTCATTCATTTGGAAAATAATAATTATATATACATACATATATATATATATATCTCCCAGGAATATTAACAAAAGATTATCATTTTCTGGTATGATGAATCAGGTTGCAATAACCTCAGTCTGTAGTTTATTTGTATTTTGTGCATATGTATGTATATGTGTGCACAAGTGTTTTGCCTGCATTATGTATAAACACCATGCACATTCCTGGTACCTATGGAGATGAGAAGAGGGCATCAGATTCCCTGGAACTGAAGTTCTGGATGGTTGTAAGCACCCATGTGGCTGCAGGGAACCAAACCCAGGTCCTCTACAAGAGCAGCCAGTGCTCTTAACTGCTGAACCATCTCTTCAGCATTTTTTTTTTGTTTTTGTTTCTTTTGAGACAAGGTTTCTCTGTGTAACCCTGGCTGTCCTGGAACTCACTCTGTAGACTAGGCTGGCCTTGAACTCAGAAATCTGCCTGCCTCTGCCTCCCAAGTGCTGGGATTAAAGGCATTCACCAACACTGCTCAGCCAGGATGTTTTTTTCAACATTTGTTTTTCAGATTCACCAACTTAAGAGTAGGGAAAGAAGCTGAACTAAGTAGATGTAAAAGAAGTAGAAAGACGAAGAAGGTAGGAGGGAGGACTTGAAACTGTGGAGTGGCTGGAATCATGGGGAAATACTGAAAAGACTGCAAAGCCAGAAATAATCTTCTCTTTTGGTGACTTTGCCAGTAAAGATACACGTAAATGTGTCCAATCGCAGTGCTGTGACCACAAGATCATGGCCACCAACAGTACGGCTATCCCAGTGTTTCAAAGAGGGGATAACAGTTCTCTCTAGGCCTTTGGGGCTTCTTGCTTCTTGTTCCAAGTTCAGGGAATCTGGACCGTCAGCAGGATTAACTGATGAGAGCTTCAGTTCTGGTGGAGACTTTGGAATGTTGCAGGTTCAGAGTCAAATTACCTTGAGCCATCTTCAGTCCTCGTAATAGCCACTTATTACCCTTCTCTCTTCCTGACCTAGAGACTTTGTGAGCACTAGGAGAACCATTGGAATGTATGTATGAAGCAGTAATTTTCCTTAGGAATGTATTCGCTGATCAGATCATTGGCTTCTGCCAGTCCAAAAGCTAAGAGTCATCACATCTTATCTGAGGCTGGAGCCGAGGTTTCTCCACTTGGCTGTAACCAAGTCAATGAATTTGAAATGTCTTGACGTATGTCTTTCTTTATTCTGTTACTATAAAAACTTCATGATATTGCTTTCACATTGTATGTGCAGTTTGGGGGTAACCTAAATCTCTGTTGCCAGGCCACGATCACCCATATTTTCTTCAGAATAAACTTCCTTCTTTTTTGTCAACAATGGATTTTATTTCTCCAGTAAGATAACAAGGCAATTGCTCATTGAACAAATCTATTTGTTCCCTAGAAAGGAGAACAACTCATAAAAGCCCCTTAGGAAAGAATGACATTAGGTAAGGTTGGTGAACTCAGAATCATGGGCTCAGAGTTCGATTGCTTGGAGTGGTTAGTGTTAAACTACTGACTTTTTGTTTGTTTGTTTGGGGAGGGGTTGTTTTATTTTGTTTTGAGACAGGGTTTCTCTATGCAGTTCTGGCTGTTCTGAAACTCACTGTGTAGACCAGGCTGGCCTCACAGAGATCCACCTGCCTCTGCCTCTGGAGTGAGTGCTGGGAGTACGGGCGTGCGCTGACACCACCCAGTGCAACTAGTGACTTGTAAAAATGTAGTAAAATGGCACTAGTCCTGAGACTTGTCAGGACGGGGTGTCAGTCCTCGCTTGGCTTTTGAATCTGAACATGGAGTCTGTAAAACGGAATAATTATCAGTGGCTAAGCGAAGGGAGAACACAGCCCTCTCCCAGGCTATCCCACACTAAAACAATCTTTATCAATACTACTATGTAAACTATATACTACCTATGCAAGCACAGTGTGAAGAGCCAACCTTGGCCTGCAAGCTCTATCTCAATCAGAATACAGTTCCAAAGCTTCTTCAGCAAAGGCTGATACAACCACTACTGATAACACTGCTGACCTTTCAAGAAAAAGATGAAGGACAGACTCAGAAATGGTAGAGGAAGTCCCAAATATTGAACACAAGGACACTGGCAGTGACTCAAAGTAAGAAAAAGGAGGAGAAAACAGTGCAGTAACAACTTTGTAAATCCAGAAGAAAGGTAGGTATGCAGCTGTTTCTAACCCTTCTCCTCATCCTATCTAAAAGACAACTCATATATCTAAGTATGCTAACTCTATGACAAAAGGAGCAGACGGAGGAGAAGAGGCTTGTAAAGGCTCAGAACGTGTATTTGCTCTCGACATTAAGGCCATACTAATCCAAACCGCACTGTTTATACCTAAGGTAGCCCAATGCTCAGGACAATCACTTAAAAAATGAATTTTAGATTTAGTAAAAGACAATGTCAAGTTGTACACTAAAAAATATTTAATAATTAAATTTAAAAATTAGGCTTTGGTGGTGGAGTGCCTACCTGACATGAGCAGTACCTAGGACCTTGTGTAGGTCCAACGCCCAGTACCACATACACAGAAGGTATTGGAGAGATGGCTCGGCACTTAAGAATGCTGCTGCTCTTCCAGTGGACCCGTGTTTGGTTCCCAGCACCCACATCATATTTACTGTAGCTGTTCCAGGAATCTCGAAAGAAGTTTAAGATAACACATGGTCAATATATCCAAGATGTTGTTGTAAAAATTAATTTAAAACTTTGTGGGGTAAAATAGACTAGAAATGCAGATTTAACAAACAAAAGAGATCAATCATAACGTACATTTTCAAGTCTCAAAGAGATCTATTTTTATACAAATGATATTTATATATAATCATACTAATATATAATACTTCCCTAGAAATTATATCCTTTGTTACTATTAAAATTTGTGTTAACAAGTGGTAGATCTGGGTAAAAGCCCTTGTCATGAGACTCAATTTGATCTCCAGGCCCCATCCCCCCACAGTGGAAGAGGATCAACTCTCACATGTCCTCTGACCTTCGTACATGCTCCACATACTACTTCTAACACACACACACACACACACACACACACACACAGAGTAAATAAATACATGTAATAAGGAGAAGTTTTAGATATATAAAACATTTTTCCAAATTTGCTTTATGTTTAAAAACAAAAACCTGAGACAGTTACAGATCTAACTGCAGCCTTACACTGGGCAGGAGGACGGCCCTTGGGCTCTGCAGCCAGAAAGTGACATCAGGAGCCTGAAGACATCAGAGTCCAGAGCTGGGGACTGCAGATGTTGGGCTTAGTGACTTCATTTCTGCCCACAGACTGAGCATCATTGAAAACCACAGATCTGAAATCTCACCCAAATCCCAAACTTCCCCCACTGAGAAGCAAGGAAACAAGAATTCAGAACTCAGGACTTAAACATAATAATGTTTTGGAAATTCTATTTTTTTCACATTTATGTATTTGTTTGTGCAGGGGTAGGTAAGGTATGGGTGGTGGGAGGGGACCAAAGTTGAGGTCAAAGGGCAACTTTCAGTAGTTGGTTCTCTCCTTCCACCAGGTGGATCCTGGGGATGAAGCACAGGTCCTCATTGGTGGCAGCAAGTACTTTTATCTCTGAAGCCATTTCACCAGTGCAAGGAAACATCTTCCTTGTATGACCATTCTTCAATATTTGTATCTTAGTGACCTCTGACATGCTGAGGACAGAAAAATAACCTGAAGGAAACGTTTTAATTTTTCAAAGATTCCAAAGAAGAGACTTGAGAGATGGTCCAGCAGTTAAGTTCTTTCTGCTCTTACATGAGGACCCGAGTTTGATCCCTGGCACCCACACTGAGTGGCTCACCCTGTAATTTGGCTTCCCAAAGCACAGCTCCCCCAACACATACACCTGTCTGTCTGTCTGTCTCTCTCTCTCTGTCTCTCTCATACACACACACACACACACACACACACACACACACAGGAATAAAAAACAAATGTAAAAAGAACACCCACACTGCAGCCCCAGATTCCATGGAAGAAAACAATATTCCTCTTTTGAAAAGGAAATATTTCCAGATTGCATCTGGTTATTTCAGATTCTGTTGTAGGAAGTCTAGAAACACCCCTTTATTTGAAAGGTCCAGCATTTCAGGACCCCCAGTTCTCCGTGCCTATCATTGCTGATGCCAGGAGGGGGCTGCAAACAAGGCCCACCACTCTTGCCACACTCACACTGTCAGTCTTGGGCTCCCTGCTTATTGGATGTACCCTAAACCTGCTACATCCAACACTTTCAGAGAGCTGAGAGGGCTGACTTGCTTTGGCGTGGAGAAAATGGAGCACTGCTAACTGAGAAACCTCCATCTTCCTGACCTTGCACAGGTGTGGCTCAGCTGGAGAAACAGGGATGAAGCCCTGGATGATCCCTGGCACACATAAACCAGCCTTGGGGTTCACCCCTGTAATCTCAGCACTCAGGAGGCAGAGGCAGAAAGATCAGAAGTATAAGGTTATCCTCAACTACATAACGGTGTTTTAAGCCAACCTGACATACATGAGCCTGGCTTGAAAAACAGAACAAAATAAAAAGAAAGTAGCAATTAAAAGATAAACATCGAACTAAAGAGACTGTGTCCCAGCAATATGGAGGTCTAGCCCTGAAGAAAAGAGGCCCCATGACCCCTGACTCTGCCCTCTTAATGTCTCCTGCCTTGCCTTAGGTTGGCAGCAAGTTTTCAGCGTCTAAGAACCAGAGCAACAAAAGCTGGTGTCAGAAAACAGTGTCAGCCCCAAGCCACCAGGCTGGCGGGGTGGGCAGGTGCTCCGTCCTCCTATTCTTCCTGCGTCAGACAGCAACTCTAGCAAAGAAAGGAGCGACTTCAAATGAAAACTAAGGAACTGATAACCAATGGAGACAAAGGGAAAGGAAATAAAAGGAAGGAGAGAGGAGGGAGCGGGGAGGGAGGGGGGAGAGAGGAGGGAGAGGGAAGAAAGAGGGAGGAGGAGGGAGTGGGAAGGAAGAGAGGAGGGAGGGGAAAGGAAAGGGAGGAGGAAAAGGAAAAGGGAGAGAGGACAGAAAGGAGAGGGAGGGAGAAGGGAGAGGGAAGAAAGGAGGAGGGATGAGGTGGGAGAGGGGAAGGAAATTATGGACATAGTGCCAGCTGGTTAGGTCCCCGCCAGGCCTTGGAGAAAGCTTTCAGGCCGGAATTTCCCCAGGGTTGCTTCCTCCCCTGCTGTCCCTGTCCCCAGAAGTTTAGGTACAGGAAAGAGTCTGTTTTCTCTTACTCTAACATTTAGAAGAAAATTCTCCTTTTAAATATGAGCTCAGGTTACTATTGAAAAACTTTATTGTGCTGAAGCCTATGCCGCGTGGCCACTGCCCTGGCCCCGCCCTGGCCCCGCCCCGCCCCCGCCCTAGGCTTCCTCCTAGGCTGGTCTCTGATTTCTGACAGCTGACAGGAATCAACACAACAAAGGTGGTTTCATCTCAGCAAAACAAAACCTCTCTTTCCTAGAAGCGAGTGCCACCCATCCTCCTGGAGGCCACAAACAGCTGAACGTGCTGAACCGAGGTTCATAAACAAGGGTGTAAACCCCAAAACAGGTGGGGGCTGGGGCAGGAGGAAAAAAGCAAGAAGGAAAAACGACTGCGTTTTAAAGTGAGAGAGGGCAGAAGGCCATAGAAACCAAGACTGTAAAATCAAAACTCTAACAACCCTATACAAGGTGGGAGGTGTTCAGTCGTTGTTATTGTAGATTTATTTATTTTTCTTATTTTTTTGAGACAGGGTCTCATTCCTAGGATAGCCTTGAACTCACTAATTAGACTGGGATGGAATCCTCCTGCCTCAGCCTTCCAAGTACAGGGATCACAAATGTAAGCCAACATATCCACATGGATTTACTACTGAGTTTAGAATTCTCCCCAAATCAGTACCGGATGTTAGCATTTTGTTTAGGCTCAGCCCCATAGTTACCTAGCAACATCCAGGTGTGTCTCATGACTCACTATAAAGGGGCTGCTTGCGTCCCGCCTCTCTCTTGCTCTCTTGCTCCTGCTCTGTCCTTCTGCTCCTGCTCTGTCCTCCTGCTTCTGCTCCTCCTTTCTCCCCATTCCCCTCCCCACTCTCTCTCCACATGCTCATGGTTGGCCTCTACTCCTCTACTCTCTTTGCCTTTCTGTCTCTACTACCTCAACTCCCTTTCCCAAACTTTCTTCTACTCTATACCGTCTTGTGACTGGTCCCTCTGGGAGAAGGGATATCTCTGCATAGGCCGGCAGACACTCGCCTTACCCCACACCTGACTGCACATCCACCAAACATATTCCTTTTCTTCTTTTCTTTTTATAAAACACAACACCTGAGGGTTTTGAACCTGGCTATTAGCCTCACATTTTACAATGCAAGGGGTGGAGAGTGTCCCTGGAAGGTGCAAGACACTCCTCCATGTCACTGCTTGGGAGGGCCTCAGTGCTTTTCAGGAAACCTTAGAGTAAGGTTTGTTGGAATAGATTGGGCCAGCTTCCTGAGGATTAGATTCTGCCAAAATATAAACCAGGAAAGCAGAAGAAGAAGGAGCTGGCACACATAAGGAGGAGGTGCTGCGCTTCCAGCAGAGACTTGTCAGACACCAGCTGTGCACTTTCTAACATCCTAGAGGTTTGTAGCAGGAGCGCCAGCCAGCAGGGGGGTGGGGTGGGGAGGTGGTGTCATAAAGCATCAGAGGTGAAGGAGAGGGGCCCTGCAGAGACCACACACAACTTAGCCAGTGTTCCTAAGCTCCTATGCTCTTGGGGGCAAGCTCAGGAGGTGGAGTCCACAGCCTGAAAGAGTGGCTGCATTTTCTGGGCTCCCCCAGAGACTCTTATAGAATACTACAAAAGAAGGAAAGGCTCAAACACCATGGCTGAAGAAAAGGAGGCAGCAGCTGGGCCGATGTGCTTTGTACTTGATGCTGCACAACCAAGATATGACCCCATGTCAATGCCAAACAGCCTGCTTCCGGCGGCACTCTGCGGCCTGAGAGATGTTATTTATAGACTGGTACAATTTCCCTGATGTTAGAACCAGGGTGCTGAGTGCCAGTTTTTCTTGGAATGGCTCTGGTAGCTTGTCTCTCACTGGGTGGTGTCTGATAAAGACCTTGTGCAGATATAATCTGATAACAGTCCTGTTCAGTTCTTGTTCCGACCAGATGACTATGAAGGAGTGAGTTGACAAGGCCTGCCTTAGAAGAGAAATACTTTCTGCTTGATTTTGTTTTGGTTTTAAATACAGGGTCCTACCTTGTAGTTCTGGCTGAATTAGTATTGCCTGTGTAGACCAGGCTAGCCTTGAGTTTATAGCAATCTTCCTGCCTCAGCCTCCTAAAGTGCTGAGAGTACAGGTTTGCACCACCTTGCTAGCCCAAGTAATTTGTTAGGGTTTTTGTTTGTTTGTTGTTGTGCTCAGGATTGAGCCAGGACCTCATGCATGCATACAAGGCAAATACCTTCCTGCTCACATCTGTCTCCATGTCCTGAAACCATCCTTCTCTTTTGCCCTCCTCTTGGGAAAATGTGGGTCTTGAATTTGATGGTGCATTCCTGGGTCCTGGGGTACTTTATGATGATGATATTAAAGTGGAAAGAACATGCTTTCCTAAGGACCCAGGGATACACAGTCCTTGATTTTCTGGCTTCTTTTGAGGTAAGGAAGGAAACTCATTTTACTGATACATTCGGGACAAGAAAACTGGGTGACAGGGTATGTGTCTTATGGCAGCCTCATTACCAACACCAACTTCTCTATAGTATAACTATCCCTCAGTCACTTATAACACAGAATAACGAAAATGCTACATAAATACTGTATTGCTTGTGGAATAGTAGCAAGAAAAGATTGCACATATTTAATGTGGCTACAATTTGCATTTCAAGTATATTTCTTTCTCCCATGTTTATATGTGTATGTTACACATGCAGATGTGTATATATGTGTTAGCATGTGGTAGGAACCATGTGTATGTATGTATATGTGTGCGCATGTGGAGAGCAGAGCTTGGTGTAGGGAATCATCCTTGTTGGCTCCTCTACCTTACTCACTGGGGAAGGGTCTTTCAATCAAACCCAGACTCTCAAGGAAACCCAGAGCTTATGGGTATGTCTTCTCTTGGTAGCCAGTTTGCTCTGGGGCTCTCCTGTCTCTTACTTTCTGAGGCTGAGATCACATGCAGGCCACCACATTCACAAGGCATTTACATGGGTTTCTGAAAATCTGAACTCTCACTCTCACACACAGGATTTGCTGGCAAGCATTTAACCATGGGGGCAGTTCTCCAGTCTCACAAATATTTTTTCCATCCATCCATCCATCCATCCATCTTCTAAGAATCAGAGCATGCATATAGGATACAGAGGACAGAGGATACAGAGGACAGAGGATATAGGATATAGAGGTTGTGCCACCCCAGGTCCTGATGTGAGAGGGCTGAACAGACATGTTCTCATGCTAATCAATCACCCAGCACATGAGTTGACATGATTTTGTCTGCCAAACATGGGACTAGGAACCTTCAAAGTTTATTGACAAAGATATTTCTTCCGGGAAAGGACATTGAAAGCAGCTTACTAAAGAATTCTAAACATATTTGTGGTGATAATACATGCTTCTCTGCCATTTTCTTTCCAGTCTTTGCTGTTGTTTTGGGATTCTGCCTCATTTTTCATTTTCCTAGTTATTCCCCCATTTTGATGTAACAAAAGGAAACTAGACCAAGTATGGTAGCACAAACCTAAAATTCCACCGTCTGGGAGACTGCGGTAAGGGGATTTTGAGTTTGAGGCTGTCCTGGGCTACACAGTGAGACCCTGTTTCAAAATGTGTTTTAGCTGCTTATAGTGGCTCATGTCTATAATCCCAACATTCAGGGGGCTGAGGCAAGAGGATTGTCATGTGTTCAAGGACAGCTTGGGCTACACAATGAGTTTTAAAGCTAGCCTGGGAAACATAACAAAACCTTCTTAAAAAAAAACAAGAACAAAAACTGTTTACATATGCCTATATGTACATATATGTATATCAGATATATATATATATATATATATATATATATATATATATATATATATACATTTTTTACATGTTTTTAATGATGGGTATAAAAACTAGAGCTTTATGCATGCTAGGTGAGTGTTCTACCACTGAGCCACATTCCTAGCCCTGAAAACTGTTCAATGCTTAATAGAAACATACATTACAAATGCTCTGAAGAAATATTGTTCATAAGTACTCATACAAAATTTTGGTGGTAATTACTTCCAGCTTTGGCTTTGGCAGTTTCTGAGCATAATTTCCACTGGTCTTCTGTGTACAGTCGCTAGCTTGGAGGGCACAGTCTAGTTCTCTTTTCTGCACGGCACTGGAAAGAGGGCACATGGGAACGGAACTTGTGGTGAAGGCCACCTTGCCACAAAGTGACCCCGCCCTGCCTACCTTCCTCTGGATCTACTAGTAAATACATCGTGTATGGTAAATAGAGATTCTGCAGTGGGCATTGCCACACTGCTATCTCTAATGGAATGAACTGGATTGTAAAATTTACACCTCTTTTGAAATGTGATGAAGCAACAGAGTTCAGAAATAGGAAGCACACACTCGCTGGACCACATTGTGCTCTTTTGCACAATGTGCAGGAGCGAACATGAGAAAGCAGCAACAAAGGAAACGGCACAGCTGAGGCTGTAGGCCGTGTGGTTGGCAAGGTGCGGGCAGGAGTGATGCCCCACCCTCCCAGCATCCTCCTGTTGTCACTCTTGACTCCAGCCAACCATGCATTATTCTTTTTACCATCCTTTCAGCACCCATTGGGTGCCCAGCCCTGGAATCCAATGATGATACAGACTCTGAATGACATGCTGATCTAGACTAAAGAGGAGTTCTGACCAGGGGCCCTGATTTGCAATGTGTACTGATGCTTATAGCATGCATATGTTCGCCATTAATTTCGAAGTAACCCAGCCTTGTTGAACACAAATCTGGGCAAGGGTGTACGGTAGCTCACCGCTTGATGGTGTCTCTACCATTGCACTTTACAATGGCAATATTAATGCCAATGAACGTGCACTTTGTTTGAGAAACAGGAATACTCAGCTCTTGTTTTTGTGGTTCCAGTGTAGTAAGTGGAGACTGATGGATGTCAGACATTATGTAGCATTGTTTTAAATCTTATTTATTTAATTCTACATTTATAGAATTTAATTTTCAATCATGGTTATTTTAACAAACGAGCGCACACTATTTCTTTAATTTTAATAGTTGCCCCTTATAAGTATGTCTGGACAGGATTCCAGAATTGTAGTGGAGAAAGATAGAACATGAGGTCCTCTCTTTGAAAGCTTTAAGAAGACATATGACCCAGGTAAAAAATAGTCACAGAGTTGATGTCGGTGTGTAGTGAGAAGGAATCCTGGGCATAACCGACGTTCGCTGGTTGGTTAGGTTGCTTCATCTTCCCATCCCCCATTTCATACTGAAAGCTCTAACCCCCCAGTTATGGCTATATCTGGAGTATGAAAGTAAAGTTAAATGAAGTCCTAAGGCTGTGGCCCTGATCTAATGCAATTAGTGTCCTTGTAAAAAGATATGCCAAAGAGCTCTGTCTTTCTCTGAATGCATACACCAGGAAGTAAGGCAGCTGAGGGCAAGAAAGGAGGCCTCACCAGAATTCTCTGTGATGTGTTTCAGTTCACGTGACACCAAAATATGGCACTGTGTCATTTAAGGAAACAGCTCAGTCGGAGGAAGATGAGTTCTGGTTGATAAAACAACTTGTGACAGGGATTGCCCAGCATGTGTGGAAGCTCTAGCTACAGCACCCAGTACTGAAAACCAACCAACCCACCCACCAACCAACCAACCAACCAACCAACCAACCAACCAACCAACCAACCAACCAACCAACCAACCAACCAAACACAAACCTGCAGTCCCACCAGTCTAACTGGGAATAGTGGCTCTTGGTTGTAACTCCAGAACTCAGGAGGACTGTCTTGAGTTTGAGGCCAGCCTGAGCTACAAGTTCCAGGTTAGCCTGGTCCAGAGAGTAAGACCCTTTCTCAACAACAACAGCAACAACAACAACAACAACAACAACAACAACAACAACAACAACAACAACAGTGAACTGAGTCTGTCTCATCTTCCCCTCATCCTTCTTCCATCTCCAAAGCCAACATAAAACCCCCACTGAGAAATCCATTCTTTGCATTAGAAGGAATGTTCTTGTTTCTACAGACACAGAGAAACTCAACACTCAGCTGCCCCAGCTCACAGCATAAATCAGACTGCTCTTACCCAGTCACCTCTCTGTCCAGATCTTCATCAGCCTATAGCTAAGTATGCACGGGTTTTTCTGTTTTAGGACAAAGAGTTTTCATTCCTGAAAACCCTCTTGTCCTGTAGGGCTTATATTAAGTTCATTTGAATGTTTTTCTCTAGTTATTCTGTCTTTTTAAACAGAGGTCTCAGCTATGAACTTTAACAAGATGGGAGGGAAGAAAGGATATTTTCCACCTGAAGCCTTGATCTTGGATTAGAACATTAAGCATCGTGAAGAATAAAGCTTTGCTGTTTAAGTTGCCCAGGCAGTGGTTATAATCTTATGATAGCCTTCTATAGTTATGACAGAGGGCCAGAATGAAATGCCCTTGAGGAAAGACTGGCGAGTTGGATCAAATTTCAGCTAACACAGAGTGGCTGCTTTGCACTCTTTAAGTAGCCCCTCCCTACTCAAGTTTTTTTGTTTGTTTATTTTTAATCTACATCTTGTGACTGAAGCTTCTGAAGCTCCTAATGTGTGGCATAGTTGCATCCTTGCCAGAGTAGGCAAAAGAGAAGTCTTACATTACTAGTCTATCTTACATTAGAGCCCAAACTCAGACACAGAGGAGGCAAGGATCAGGAGAATGGGCTGTACCATGCCACACACTGAATGATGCAGGCCCAATTCTTGTCAGTGATTTCTTTTGGCAATGACATGAACAGAGTAGGTTAGAGTAATGACATGCCCAGGGATCATGACGTTGATAACAAGAGCAAAGCCTGAGAATGTCTGTGGGATGCCTTTGAGTGGCTGTGGAGACATTGAATTCTTCCTAATTGAGACATATTTGACCAAATAGTAAAATATTATTGAGTTGTGATCATTCCTAGTCTGGTTGGTAGGATGGGTAATGTCATATCTACCAGACAGTGTTGGCTAAAATGTCAACAAAGGGCATCTCCAGGTAAATTCTGGGAGGAGAGTTTACTTTTATATATTTGCCTGAGTTGGTTGCACTCTTAAAAACTCCATCTATTTCACTGGCAAAAAGTTAATCGATAACTAATTCCAGCTGAGTTAGTTGGTTTTGTTTTTTGTTTGTTTGTTTGTTTGGTTGGTTTTTTTTTGTCACTATACTTGAGATAATTAGCTTGTAAAGAGGAAAGGTCTATTTTGGATCCTAGTTTTACAGACTCAGGTCCGTGCTGAGTCGTAGTGCATTTGGGTCTGTGATGATGCAAGGCATATGGTGGGAACATGTTTCCAGAGCAAAACTGCTCATCAGAGAGCTGGAAAAACAAATGAGAGGAAGAAGAGAAGAAGTTTGGGTGCCACAGTCTCTTCAACAGCATACTCCCCACAATCTAAAAGCCCACACTAGGCCTGGGGTGTAGCTCCATGGTGGAGTGTTTGTCCAGTGCATTAGTTACTTTTCTTATTGCTGTGACCAAAGACCTGACACAAAGCAACTTAAGGGAGGATGGTTTTTATTTTGGCTCACAGTTTAAAGAGATACAGTCTATCACTGAAGGGAAGGCATAGTTTCAGGAGGTAGATGGTCATATTGTACCTACAGTTAAGGAACAGAGCCAACAGGAAGTGGGATCTGCTTTCAAACCTTAAAGCTCACTTCCCCTAAAGTCAGCAAGACTTTACCCCTAAAGCTTCTAAGACCTTCTAAAACATGTCGGTCAGCTGAGGACGGAATGTCGGACCCATGAACATATGGGGACATTTCACATACAAATCACAACACTTTGGGTCTGATACCTAGCATTTCACACATGTCCCTCTAGCCCCCAAATAGTAAAGGTTCCACCGTCTCTCAATAGTGTGATTGGTGATAGAACCAAGGATTTAATACATAACCCTTTGGAGATACCATGCTATGGTCAACTATAACATCTCTCTATGCTAGTCTGTTTTTCCATTTTATTGTTTCTTTATTTTATTTGTTTGACTCAGGGTTTCATTACATAATCCAGACTGGTTTCTAAATCATAATTCTCCTGTGGCAGCCTCCTGAGTACTAAAATTACAAGTATGACCACGTGTGGCTGGCATCTGCCAACTCTCTGAAAGTCAAGTAAGATGAGATCCACTGCCAGTGTCCTGATAGGAAGCCCTCCAGATGTGCTATGTGTGGTGTTTCTTGTGTGGCTTCTCATCAGCCTTAGATGAAACCCCATATTCCTAGCCCTGTGCTGCTGCACGCTGGGAGCACAAGGCTCTAGTTCACACTATGAGGTTAGTTAGGTTTTCAACACGGGAGGCCTTCATCCGTGCTCCCTTAAAAGAAAAACCTCTCTAATTAGACCTTTTCATTTCTCACAACTGTTTCAAAACCAAAACCATTCTCTCCCTCGCCTTCTATTTCAAAGAAGAATGTAGGACATTAGCTGGGACTCACTTTATTCCTTTTACCTTTTAATCTGGAACAATCCTTTCTTTCCCTCTGTCTGAGATGAAAAGCTCTGTTTGATCTTGTTAAAAATCATAGTTTTCTTCTTAAAAAAAAAAAAAACCTGTATTTTTCCCCAGTAATTGCTAAGAATCACATCATTGTGAAGAATTTAGGAAACAGGAGATAAAAAGAAACAGTCAAAATCACATGTCACAGAGACCCAAGATGGGGGCTGTGGCTACTGTAAGCTTTTTATTCTTCCCAAGAGGTTATATACATAGGAATAATAAGTATTTTCATAATCCAAATTATCTTGCTTAATAGTAGATCATGAATATTTTTGTATGACCAAAAATATTCTCCAGTGGTGAGATTTTTAAGTATTTAAAACTTAAAATAACTTGTTTTCCCCTGTTATTTCAGAAACAGAGCATGCTTATTGCAGAGTTATTAGAACCTACAGTTAAAAGGGAAAACCCTACAGCAGCAGTCAATACTCTTACCTCTGAGATATAATCGGCTGCCATCTTTTTAATATAAACCTCTAAAAACATATGCAGTTAGGTATTCCATAAAATCTGTGATATACAAGCATTATATCATTTAGTCCTCATAACATATCTCCTTTTAAATGTTAGTTTTCATTTTAATTAATTAATTAATTAATTAATTAGAGACAAGCTCTCTTTGGGTAGTTCAGGCTGGCCTTATATTCACCTCCTGTCTCAGCCTCCAGAGTACAGGTATTATAGGCTAGGCCATCACCCCCAGCATAAGAATCTGTATTTACCAGTATGGAAATAAGGTTCAGAGAAGCCAGGTGCCCTGCCTTGAGCTCGGTTCCAGGAGAGCATCTTCCCACACTGATGAAGGAGCATTGCTCTTGGAGATGCCCCAGGTCAGACAGGGAGCTTTGCTTTCTTGTGCTTTGACTTTAAAAAATATATTTTCTTTTCTGTACCTTGCTGCCCATGGAACTACTTTTGTTTATGCTCTGAATCAATTCTCATTTCAGTCATTTTTTCAAAAGACTAATGCAAATGATCCAGATTTCATTTGTAAATAAGCTATTGCTTTGCCATTTATCTATTCTTTATCATTTATTTAGGGATAATATTTCTCACTGTTTCCTGGGCTGGTCTGGAACTCATGAAGTAGCTCAGGCTGGCTTTCTTGTGGTGATCCTCCTGCTTCAGGCTCTCCAGTGCTGGGATTGATTATAGGTATGATCCAATATGCCAAATTTTTCTCTACTAATTTAAAATGCCATTTCTATTTATTTTGTTTTCTTAAAAAAATTTTGGAGACAGAGTCACTTGTAGTCCATCTTGACCTTGAACTCACTATGTAGATAAGATTGGTCTTGAACCCATGACCCTCTAGCCTCCACCTCTAAAGTGGTAGGGCCACAGGCAGCTCCATCAAGAACAGTCCTATGTAACTGCTTATGCTTCTATCTTCGCCCATCTTGTTTGGAAACTATTTTTATTTATTACCTGCCACCTATTTTGGATCTTGGAACTCCAAGATAGCTTTGAACTATCTGTACACTTGCCTGATTAATTAACTGACCGAAATCTTCCCTCAGTAATATTTGCAGAAGATGTAGCTGTGACAAAAATGGAAGTTGTCCCTTTAGGACTTAGAATCTACAAATGAATACAATGTTTTAAACAGCCATGGGTACCATTCCTGTGATGCTCCAGCACTGTTCATACCCAAATACCATCTCACTTGACCCTCCCAGCAGCCCAGTGCTGCAGCTTCTATTTTTATCTCCATTGCTCACATAAGCCATGAAGCAGCTTTGGGAGAGAGTTGAACAAAGTTACGAGACAATTCCAAATTGATGCAACAGATGCTATTTATCATAGGGGAAGCCCAGGGTTCTCTTTGCAAGAACATTTGATGAGGCCATGGGAACCAGGAAGGACTTGTGAAGAAAGTGATTTCCCCACGATCCCTAAAGGACGGTGATTTGTCTTACTCAGATGAATGTGGGGTGAAGGCAAAAATAGTGATTAGGCTGGCACCGACAAGAGAGAGGACGGCATGGAGACAGATGACGGTGGGTGGAGAGATTTAAGCAGGAGAAGCAGTAGTTCAAAGGTCCAGAGAAAAGAGAAGAGATGAGTGTGGGAGTACATGTCTACGATCTTGGGATCACACTTGGGATGTAGAGGCAGGAGGACCCAGAGTTCAAGGCCAGCCTCAGCTGATGGGAAGTTAGAAGGCAGCATGGATTACATGATACCCTGTCTCCAAAAATCAAACTAAACCAAATCAGACCAAAAGCAACACAACAGCAAGGGAAATTAAATACAAAGCAAAACAAACAAAAACAGAAGCAAAGAAAATACCACACCCTAGAAATTGAGATATGAAGCCTGTGAGTCCAGGGTTGGGTGGGAGGGAGCAGGCCAGGAAAATGCTTGTTTTGGGATGGACAAAGCAAATGTTGGGGGCCTTCTGCCACGGGAAAGAGTGATGTTACCTTTCACTAGAGCAGTGGGCATGGAGTCAGGTGTGCTGGAGGGACTTGATCCATAGTTGGTAAGACTGAGCTGGTCTTGGCTTGGCTGATATTTTTTGTATCAACACCCAAGGCTTTGATAGAGAACATCCATGGTCAGTCGTTTAGGCTTGTCATGTATGCTACATAGTTTATATCAACTTGACACAAACTAGAATCATTTTGGAAGAGAGAACCTTGAGAGGATGCCCCCATTAGATTGGCATGTAGGCAAGCCTATGGTAAATTTTCGTAATTGATGGTTATTGTAGGAGGTCCCAGCTCACTGTGGATGGTGCCACCCTAGATTGGTGGTCCTAGCTGCTTAGACAAAGCAGGCTGAGCAATCCAAGAGGAGAGAGCCAGTAAGCAGCAGTCTTCCCTAGCCTCTGCATCTAGTCCCGCCTTCAGGTTCTTATCCTGCTTGAGTTCCTGCTCTGATGCCCCGATTTCCTTCGATGATGGACTGTGATATAGAAATATAAGCAACAAAACAAACAAACAAACAAACAAAACACCCAACCAATCAAACCAAACCAAACCAAGCAAACAAACAAAACCTCTTTTCTTCTCAAATTGCCTGTGTTTAGGGTGCTTTATCACAGCAATAAAAACCCCAACTAAGATGGAAACTGGTATTAGGTATGGAGTATTGCTGTGACAAACCTGACCCTGTGTTTTGGGGAGGATTGTGGAGGAACTCTGGACTTTGAGCTAGAAAAGCTTTTCTTCGCTCAGAGCTTAGTGAGCTGCTGTGGGAGCGTAGACAGTGATGCTGAGAGCAGGCAGATGATGGCGCTGGGCTTGTGCAGTTTCAGAGGGACGCTTAAGAGTTTCATAAAGACTCTATGGAGGCCATTTGAAATTTTGAGTTTAGATTACTCAGGGTTGAAGAACTGGCTTTGGTTAACAAGAAAACAGAACCATTAAAGTGAGATCTTTGCTTTGTGGGGACAACCAATACTGATCAGCTGAGGCTGAAGAATCAGCTGCGATTAAGAAGAGACCAGCATCAGAGAGGCAAAAATCATCTGGGAAGTGTTTCCCGAGGATCGGCACACAGAAGCTGTAGTCTAGCAGTGGCCAAGATTGTCCTTGTGCTGTTATCCAAACGTGGTAAAATCTCTTAAATGGAACTTGTTTTGAAGGCCCAGCCTTGAAAGGGTCATGGGGAGACGCTGATGTCTGGCCCTATGTGTCAGGGCCAGGATCCCTGTAGAGAGCTCAAGAGAGGCTATTGGTGAAAGTGCAGCCCAGTCACAGCAGGGAGACCCAGCATTTCAGAGATGCCAGTGCCATGGGATGGACTACCAAGGGTGGCAGCAGCTGTGGGTGGTGTTAACCTGAGCCGAGGAGACAAGGTTTTTGTGCTGTGAATGGCAGAGCAGAGAAGTATAGCTTTCCAAGCCCTTGGGAGCCCAGAAAAACCTAAATGTACTCCAGACATTGTACACTGTGTCATTTACCCTGCTGGAGTTTAGTTTTGCTTTGTTCAGACAGTGATTGTGCCCTGGCTCTTCATTCCTGAACAAAGTAATTTATTTTTGATTTTACAGGAACCCAGAGTTATTAGACTTTGGATATTTTAAAGAGACTTTGTATGTTTTAAAAAGGCTGAGTTTTTAAAGTATTTAGATTTTTAAAAAACAGTCTGTGGGAATTTTGAAGTTTGAATATGTTTTATATTGCGATATTATTAATCTTGTGAACAACAAGAAAGGAAAGTTATGGTTTAACAGTGATGTGTGCATGTGTCAAGTTGACAAGGGCCAGTTATATAACATCCTAACACAAACTGGCATCATTTTGGAAGAGGAAAACTTTTAATTGAGAACATGCCACCACTAGATAGGCCTGAGATCAAGCTTGTGGTGCATATTCTTAACTGATGATTGATTTGGGGAGCCTAGCTCACTGGAGGAGGTGTCACTCCTGGGCTCATGTTCTTGGATGCTACAAGAAAGCAAGCAGATTGAACAAACCATAAAAAACAATCCAGTAAGCAGCACTCTTCCATGGCCTCTGTATCAGTTCCTGCCTCTAGACTCCTGCCTTGACTTCCTGCCCTGACCTCCCTTTGATGATGGACTGTGATGTGGAAGTGTAAGCAAAATAAACATGCTCTTCTCCAAGCTGCTTTTGGTCATAGTCTCATATCACTGCACTAGAACCCCTAACTAAGACAGTATGCATAACTAGTGCAGAGAAGAAAACATACCTTGAGTATGGTTTGACTCTGGCATTCTTGACGGGATGCTAGCCAGCTTGAATACATCAAACGTGGCTCTGGCAGGCCTTCCCTTCTCCCCCAGTGCCTCTGCCTTGCTTAAAACCATTAGATTACTCCCCTAAAGCTGCCCACCAAGCTTCATTTCCTTATTTGGCTACTCTCTCCTGTAGAGGCTGACTACCAAGATCCAGCCATTAAAGTATTGCAGTCCAGAAATAAAAACCCACTTTGGCTGCCCTAATTAATATGCCTAATCAAAGAAAGTTAAAGCCCTCATTCCAATATGGGGGTTTCTCCTTCTACCTTTATAAATTGCCCTTTGCCTAAGAATCA
>JANHMN010000006.1:36199678-36211592 GCA_030674055.1 Rhabdomys pumilio
CACACACACACACACACACACACACACACACACACACACACACACACGTACACACGTACTCACACACCCATATATCCATACACACATCTAGCCTCTCTTCTACTTCTACACAGATGTACATACACATAGACCCTTTGATTCAGTGTTGGCTTTTAGGTTTTCCACAGATATATAAAATATAGCCATGTGATAAAAGGCTCATGAGATCTCTACACCGTTTTTGCAACTTTCTGTGAATGTATAATTTTTACAAAATAAAAGTTAGAAAAAGAAAGCATAAGGGGACAGGGCATGGTCCTACACTTGGGAGGTAGAGGCAGGAGGATCAGAAATTTAGTCATCCTCAGCAATGTGTTGAACTAGAGACTGGTCTGAGCTAAGGAGACCCTTGTTCATCCTGGATAGTTTCATGTCAACTTGACCCAAGCTAAAGTCATCTGAGAAGAGGGAATATCAACTGGAAAAAAAATGCCTTTATAAGTAGGATACAGCTATAAGCCTGTATTTTCCTTCTAATTGCTACAATTGGTTAATGATTTATTGGGAGTGCCCAGTCCATTGTATTCATTGGACTCCCTGGGCAGGTGGTCCTGTAAGAAATCAGGCTGAGCAAATCATGAGGAACAAGTCAGTTAGCAGTGCTGCTGCACGGCCTCTGCATCTCTCCTGTCTCCAGGTTCCTGCCCTGTTTGAGTTCCTGTCCTGGCTTCCCTCAATGGACTGTGACTTGGGATATGGAAGCCAAATACACCCTTTCTTCCCCAAGTTGCTTTTGGTAAGGGTATTTCATCACAGCACTAATAACCCTAACTGAAACACCATCTTAAACAAAACCAGAAAGGACAACAGAAGGTAAGAGAATTTGTCCTACAGATGAAGGACACATGTTACCCAAGGGCACAGGAATCCTTGGATGAATTAATACATCTGGACAGGATTGTAGTCTATGCCCTTTCTGCAACTTGCTTCTCTTAATGGTGACAGTTCCCTACAGGTCTTTTTTATTTTGTCTTCTCAGAAACATGTCTTCTATATTAGCATGCTCATATCAGTATGTAAAACCACATCTGCACTCATGCACACGGGTGTCAGTTCCATAAAGGGATGCAGAGTATTCTGTGTTTAGCTAAGCCCACTTGGTTGTTATCTGGAGAGTTGAGACTACCACCATTTTAGAGACAGCGTGGGCATCATCTTTCCTTTTAATTGCTACATGAGGCATATTGGCTACACATGGTAGTCTGTGGGAGGGGTTTGAGAGCTGGAGAGAATCTGCACACTGTCTGCTGTGGTCACCATGGCAACCAAAGGAGTTGAGAAGCCTGCCCAGTGCGACTTGGGAGCTCCAGTTCTCCCCAGTCTGCCTTTAACAGAGCAAGACGGATGGAGGTCCTTCTTCTTCCACTCTTCAGCATCCAAGTGAAAACCTCTAGCCAAGTGCAACTTCAGGCTCCCTAACCCTTGGATGTCATGTTCCACAGCATGAGGTTTTTACAGCGATCACATGGCCAGGAAGAGTGACATCACCTTTTTCATCTGTTTGCTCATAATATCCTGTCTTGACTATACGGTGCTGTATCAGACACATTTTGCTTGCTGCCTTTGTTCACCCACAGTGTAACTAAAGGTCTGTCGCCTATACCTTCATCCTGTGCCCATCCTTCAACCTTGGCTCAGGCTTTTGATTGAGTCCACATAAGCATGATAATCACTAGCATGTGTATGTCTGCCTAAGCTAGCTCAGTGCCGCTTCAAGAATGAAGGTATTGACATTAAATCATTATTCTAAACTTGAAGTCACCCTGGATTCAAGGAAGAGCAAAGTCAGGACAGGACACAGTCCTGTCTTCCCCCTGCCCCCTGGTGAGGGCGATTATCCACAATGGGAAGGCCACACCCTGGAGCATAAGTGACCACCTCCTGAGACCCACTTTGTCCCCCTCAAGCAATAAGAATTTCTTTGGACCACCCTTCAGAAGAAGAGCTGAGACAATGGTGAGGCCTTGAGCAGGGTTGGGTGATTACCTAGACCTCTACTTCAGTTCTTTGTTTAAAACTAAAGCTCATGTCTGTACCCAGAGATGGACTTGAGTGACTGGGCTCTTCTGTCCTTCCCAGTGTTGGTCGAGAGGGATAAAGAGCTTTCTAGCACTCACCTCATCTCTAGTGTCTCCATTCCTTGTCTCTTTAATTGGCTGTTGGGATGGCTGGACACGCCTCACCCATTGGGAGAGCGGGAACCAAGGTTCTTACTGTGGAGCTTCAGTTACAGTACCCATTTTAGCAAGTCCCCCCCCCCCCCCCCCCCGTTTTGCCCTAGTTGGGTGGAGCTGAGGACTTCCTACACACAAAGCAAGTGTGTTCCGCTGGGCTGGGCCCTCAGCTCCTTAACTGCTCAGAACCTACCCTAGTAAACAATTGAAAATTTTCTTTTCTCCCTCTTCTCCCAGGCCATGCATATTATCTTAGCCAATAAAAACTCTTAGGTCCATGACCCTGAATGCCCCATTAAACTGTGATATTATACATTTAAAAGGAGCTGGCCTCTCGGGTCCGTGATTTCTCATTCCCATTCTTCCTGCCCTCCATGCCCACTGGGCTGTCTCTGTCTAATTAGCCTCTGGTACCTCCAAACTCTCTCCTCTCCAAACCATAATTTATGTCATGGGAAGAGTCATCCTAAAATAGCTTGTTACTTATCTCTTCTGGAAGGCCTTTCCTGGCCACACACAACCTATAATTTTAAACACAGGCAATAAAGCAGTAAACTAAAACCTCCACTGCAAGATGTTCTTGCTGTCTTTCTATTGATGATGGTCAAGGTCATCTCAAACTCAGATCAGGTTTTCTTCTGCCACACCTAAGGGCAGCCTCATGGGCAGCTAGCCCCCACCCCCCACTCCACCGTTGGAGCTTAGCCTTTTTGGACTTCCCATTTTACAGGCTCAAGGAGATTGTTTTAGTACCTCACTTGGTTGCTCTGTGCGAATGCTAACATGTAAGTGCTAAGACAACACCTGTGCTGATTGTTAACACAAAACCACAGGAGGGCTTTTTGAGGCTTGGGAAGTTCACATGAGTCTCTGGATCTTGGCTCTGAGAACAGTCCAAGGTGGTATTGAATGTTTAGCTTCATCTGAACTCTACGTTGCTCATGATAGCCACCAACTTGTAGCAATCCTCCTATCTTGGCCCCCTTAGTGCTTGGACTATAGACATGGCCCCCTCATCACCGCACTCTCTATGCTAATTACTGGATCGTGTCTACCCTGTGTATGTGAGCGTAAGCACAAGCAGGAAAGCACATTACAGAGGAGAATCTGAAGTGTTAGTCCTTATACCCAGCCTTGGTTGAAGCAGAGTCAGAGTCTCTGTCTGTCTGTCCATCTATCTGCCTGTTCACTGGTCTGTCTCTGTCTTTCTGAGATAGCCATGGATGTGCTGGACTGATTCAGAGTGCTCTGTCTCCAGGGAGCTGGGATTAAAGGCACGTGTCATCATGCCTGGCAAGGGCAGAGCCTCTTGATGCTTACAGCTGTGTACACCAGGATGGCCAGCCTGCAAGCCCTCAGGGATTCTCCTCTCCGCTTCCTATGTCTTATAGAAAGGTCAGGATTCTAGAGCTTGCTGCTGTGCCTAGCTTTACATGAACCCTGAGGATTTGAATTCAGGTTCTCATGCTTGCCTAGTGAGCAAATGCTTATTTGATGAACCATCTTTCTGGCCCCTCCCTTGACTTTTCACCCACTAGGGACTCCATAAATACTGAGTTTGTTTGCTAAAATATATTGTACTAGTTGTAGGCTTTCTTTCCATACACTGTTCCCTGGACTAGAATACTTTCAATAAGTATCCCTCCAAAATTCTTATCAGTACAAACTGTTCCAAATTACTTTCCTAAATTTTTATGACACTTTAACTGCCTACGAAACTCACTGGTGCTGATCATATCCCGTCTTGTACTGTAACTTGTCTTTTTTATGTGCTCTGTTTTGCCAGCAAAGCTGTACATCTATTGTGGGCAGATGGCGCCTGCCTTAACAGTTCTCCACGTTCACTGCAGGGAGCAGGGAGGGCTCTTTGCCCAGAGCAGATTTTCCTCAAATGTCTGCTGATTGACAAACAGGAATAGAAGCTGCTGGAAATGGACAAGATAACTCTGTCTTATACTTTCATTACTTCAGGGAGCCTCTTGGGAGCTGGAGGTAACATAAGCTGAGGGTGAGTGTTCACATTCTCCAAAATCCCTGTTGTAACTCAGTCCCCGGTGTAACATTGTCAAGGAGTGAGGCCTTGCTAAGGTCACCCAACCACAAAAGCTCCTGCACAGTGAGTGAGTTCTGACTTATAAAAGAGCTCATAAGAGGGACGGAGGGGACTAATGAGGTTACCCTAAGTATGGGGGTAGCTAATGAGGCTACCAGAAGCATGGAGACAACATTGAAGGTGTGCCATTTAGGAATCATGGACCAGTTCTTTACCAGACATCAACCTTTCAATACCTTGTTACTGGACTTTAATAAATTATCATTTATTATCCAGTCTCCTGTATTTTGTTGTTGTAACACTAACCCTCACCCCCAGACCTTTCTTGATGTCCACTCCACACTTGGTTTCTGCAGTGTAGAGAGTGTGTCTAAAACTGAGCTAGCTCTATTCTTTCCTATACTTTCAAGGAAACCTAGAGCCATATCCCCTTTTCCCTCCCCAAACTTGGAACCGAGTCTTAAACCAGGAGGTGGGCAGAAGAAAAGGGAGCACAGAGACACAATTCCAACAGAGATAAACTTCAGGCTGGGAGGCAGCCTATGTGAGTCAGTCTTGTGAAACACCAACTGTAAGCATTCAGAAATAGTCAGATTCATCCATGCAAAAGCAGTCCTCGGCAGGGACAGGCCTTCCCCATGAAGCACTGTCCTTGAGATAACCAACAGGTCCATGGTCAACCATAAGTTCCAGGCACCCTCCCAGAGAGAGAGAAAGCAGGTTATCGAAGCAACCCTACTCTATTCTATAACGTAGTGGGTTGGCCTGATGCTGTTTGTATTCTAATGTGAATTTGGGACCCCAAAACTGGCTTCCCTAGAGACAAGAGAGTCTGCATATAGTTGCTAGCTAAGTGACCCTGCCTCAGTTAATTGTGATTGGTAAGTAAAGATGTCAACAGCCAATAGCTGGGCAGAAGAGACAGAGGTGGGTTTTGCAGACTTGGGTTGGAAGAAGGAGGAGAAGAAGAAGATGAAGGAAGAGAAGGAAGGAAAAGCTGTCATGGGTTAAGAGTTAAGAGAATGTGGCCCTGACAGCTGCCCAATTGGAGTTAAGAGCAGCCCAGGTGGAAGAAAGTAGTAATAATTCAGGGTTACCAATAGGAGAGTCAATTCTAACAGCATGGAGGGGAGGCAGTGGCCCAACCATTGTGCTGTTTAAGGCTTACTAAAAACGTAAAGGCTGTGAGTGTGTCTTTCATCTGGGAACCCAATAACCAAAGGCAGGGTAGAAACCCCGGGGCTGGCGTTTTAAATACTTTCTGTAACATCTATAGGACTGCTACCCTGTCAGCAACCTTTTTCTGCAGAATATTTGTTTTATCTTAATTTTTTTGGATTTATCTTATTATTCTGAATGTGTGAATGTTTTGTCTATATGTATGCTTGTGCACCATGAGCCTGCCTGATGGCCATCAGAGATCAGAGGAGGGTGTCAGATCCCCTGGAACTAGAGTTCAGAAAGTTGTGAGCCACCACATGGGTGCTGGGAACAAAGCCCAGATATTTATAAGAGCAACAAGTGCTCCTAACTACTGAGCCAACTCTACAGCCCATGTATGAATATTTCTACAATCTGTCATGGGAAGCATAGATGGATTTGTTCTAAAACGAATTCAAAGGGACTCAGAGGGGAACCACATTTGCAAATAGATCACTGCAAGTTCAAATGAAATCTTACTGGAATAGTAGGAATGTCTTCCTACTCAAATATGACTGGTGTCTTCACAAGATAACACCGAGACAAATGGAGATTGCCATTGGAACACAAACACAGAGATGAATTACACTCATGTCTATAGGGCTGTGAATATTAAGGCTTGATGGGCACTGCTAGAAGCCACCAGAGAGGAATGGACCAGATACATTCGCTTAGCTCTCAGAAGAAACCAACTCTACTGAGCCTGAGATTCCAGACTCTCATAGAATGGCACACACTTTGTCAGCAACCAAGTATGACAATAGGAAAGAGTTACATATTATGGCTCACGTAGACATTAAAATATGATGCACTCATGTAATGGATGCTTCTAAAGATTTAAACATTGTTACTAAACATTACTGGAAAAAATAATCTTAAGAAACTCTTATGTATCCCATGTGATACCAGCTCTGTGGGAGAGTAAGCAAGTTTACAGTGAGCTGGGAATGGCAGCTCAGGCCTACTATCCGAGCACTGGAGAGACTGAGGACCATGTAAGTTCAAAAACCTCTTGGGCTATGGACTGAGAGTGGGCTAGCCTGAGCAACAGAGTGAGATCTTGTCTTAAATAAAATTTACAATAAACACATATTCCTTTGTATGTGGATGTCATTTTAGTTGTAAAAAAGGTAAATGTTTCATTTGAAGTGAGGATATGGGACTTCAGGGAGGACACATTCATCTTCTTTCAAAAGACAGGTCTAGCTGAAGCACTAAACACTAAGACCAGAAATAGGGCTCCAGTGTGGCAATAAAGCACAATCTTTTCAGGTTTAATGTTCAAATGTAAGAAAACTCAGAAAAATTGTATAAACACCTTTCATTTTAAAAAAATGAAAAAGGTTCTTATTCACTAGCATAGAACACTTTTCTTTAATTAAGCTTTTTTGTTTTTCAGAGAAATGAGTTTTATAATGGCGTCTCTCATCTTCTTATGTAGCCGGCTTCTTCCCCATCAATTACCCTCTTGTCATATCCATTCCACAATCCTCTCTTGTCCCTCTGTCTTAAAGCCTTTTCTCCCTCTTATAGTCTCCGTTAGAAACTTTCACATCCTGTGTACTCTCCCACCCTCTTTCCCTCTCTCCATCTCTCTCTGTCCCTCCCTCTCTATCTTTCCCTCCCTCTCCTCCCCCTTTCTCTCCCTCTCTCTTTCTTTCTCTAACACACACACACACACACACACACACACACACACACACACACACACGACATGAAATAGTGCTATTTGATATTTGTCTTTCTGAATGTACATTATTTAGCACGGAGATATGACCTGAAGCTTTGAAACTGCTAGAGGAAAATAAAGCCAAACATTCCAAGATATAGGCACATTCAAGGACTTTCTGAGGACTCCAACAGCACAGGAAACAATTGCTCAAATTGGCAAACAGATTGTATGAAATTAAAAAGCTTTTATTCTACAAAGGAAACCATCAGCAAGGCGAAGAGGCTGTTTATAGAATGGGAGAAGAAAATTCACCAACTGTGCCCTGGACAGGACATAAATATCTGGAAACTATAAAGAAGAGCACTTTTGACAAAAAAATTAAAATAAACCAAAACAAACATACAAACAAACAAACAAGCAAGCAAGCAAACAAAAACTCAATAGAAAGAAAAAGCAAGCCACAGCTGCCTGTGCACCCTGGAAGGAGGGCAGCCATCATCAGGTTGAGAGGGTGCCTTGCAATCAGCTTGCTACTGAGAGCCTACTTACTCAGTTCTGAGGACTGAAGTATCAGCATGTAAAAGAAAAGTAGATGTGTTCCTTGAACTTCCCCAGAAGTAGCCCTCCTCACCCCATTTACTCATCATGAGATGCATAGTAGGTTTGGGGTAACCACCCTGGATGTCAGTCATGACTCTATGGACAGTGGGGTTGGCTGGTTACTTTGAGATGAGCCTGTGAGGGGAAAGCAGGGCTCAATGTGGCTACAGCAAGGGCAGAGCCTCAGCCTTCTCATCGCTAGGATGAGAAGAACTTTCCAGTTCAATGATGCCTTAGGAAGCACTGTACTGGCCTGCAGGGAGCACAGTGAGGGTGCGGCTGGTTTTCAGGCTTACGACATAGACGCTGTTGTTAATCTGTAAGCTCATGCTGTGGTGTCAGACCCTTACTCTGAGCTTCAGTTCTTTAGCTTTCAGCAAGAGGTTGACAAGTTTCAGAGTTTTAAATTCACTTTTCTTTTTGAAAAAAAAAAAATCCTAGTTGTCATACATGAGTTGTGCTGTGCACCGGGACTCACTGTGACATTATCATGCATGTACAACATGCTCTGGCCATAATCATACTCCTTCCCCTTTTACAGCTCTAAACGTCCCTCCTCTATCTTAATATTTTTATAAAAAAATCTAAATTCCACATGTGAGAACAAATTGTAGTATTTGTTTTTCTGAGTCTGGTATTTCATCTAAGAGTGGGGACAGGGGGGCAAGAGAGGCTGATGGGAAATATGTGCCATGAAAAAGGAGGGCTACCGTTTGGAGGAGGAAAGAGGAGAAGCAAGAGATGAGAGGGGAAGCTGGGCGGTGGTGGTGGCGCACGTCTTTAATCCCAGCACTTGGGAGGCAGACGAAGGTGAATTTCTGAGTTAGAGGCCAGTCTGGTCTACAGAGTGAGCTCCAGGACAGCCAGGGCTGCACAGAGAAACCCTGTCTCGAAAAACCAAAGAGAGGGGAGGGGAGGGGGAAGGGGATGGCAGTGGGGAGACAATAAGAACAAACAATAATGTTTTGTGTGGATTTAAATGTCACAATGAAACATTTCTTATATGCTAACTAAAAATTAATCTTAAAACATAAAGAAAAATATTTTTTAAAATGAACTGGGATGACATGTAAGTGTCACAGTTTCTTCTGGTTTAAGAATTTCATAGGAATATCTGCCTCTCAGGGACAGATGACATGAGGAGGTCCCAGTGGGAGCTGACATGAACAGCACCTGCTGGGGGAAGTGCCAGCTATAGTGAGATCTGTGTGCTTATGAAGGATTTCCCTGTTTGTGAGCTACCTTCCCATTGCCAGCTCTTCTGTGTAATCGGCCTTCCCACACTGTCTATCTCTCTCTAGGGGGTAGTGATACGTGGAATTGAATTGAAGCTTCATCTGCTGCTGCCCTGTACACTTGTAAAGTCTGGCTGGGTTTTTCTGTACAGCATGAGCTGTATCCTAACATGTATAGGAGACTGTGTGACATGCTCTTGTAACAAGTGGATGAGCCCTGAACAAGGGAAGCGGCTGAATGTTGAAACCATGTTCACACAAGACAGATATGAATGTAACCAGCCCTGTTGACTCTGCACACCACTTCTGGGTTCTGCCGGTGACTTCATTTTTGCTCTGGCTATAAATATTTCCCGCCCCATACACTGAGGCAGCACGCTCAGGCACTTGAGGTTCAGATTGCCGTCTGATTCTAAAATTGTAAGATGGTAACTAAGACTCACAGAATGGCTGGACTCGGTAGTGCATATCTTTAATCCCAGCACTGGGGAGGCAGAAGAAGGTAGATCTCTGAGTTTGAGGCCAGCCTGGTCTACACAATGAGTTCCAAGACAACCAGGACTATGTTGAAGGACCCGATCTCAAAACGAAGAAACAAACCCACAAAATTACACATTTGTTGTTATTTTGTCTATTTTTTTAAAAAAAAGTTCTTGCTATACAACTCAGTGATGCCTTGAATTTTCAACCTTTTGGCCTCTGCTTTCTAGTCAGCAGAATTATAGCTGTGTGTTAGCATACTTGGGTTAACTTTAAATGTTAATAGCAAGATATTATCAGTTTTTGCTTTACCACCATCTTACTCCTTATCTGTATGTTGCTGAGACCTTAGGTTCTCTCCTTGCCTACACAATCTATACCTGAGGGGACCAAAGACCCAAAGAAGCAACCTACAAAGAGCTGTCTGGGTATGGAATGAGGCAGCGTTTTTCCTGGCTTTTAGACCTCATATGACCTTGTATCTTATGCTTTGAAAAGGCACACTGTATATTGTTCTATGGGAGAGACCATGCACTCTCCCGAGTTCTCCCAAGCCACATCAGTTTGCCTACACCACCAGGTAAAACTGCGTCTACCTTACACACGGGTCTTCTGTTTTGAAAAGGTCCCAAGAAGGTTAGCGTGAATGGGATCTTCTTCCTGTAATCAGATGGCAGAACTGGGTAAGAATGGATACCAGTGGGTGGGAATTCCTCAGGCTCTGTTTTGTTGGAGAAGGGAAAGGCTGGCTCTTATGACTTCCCTACATCATGACTGGAATGGGTCTTTTTATCTGTCATCTACATGATGAGTTTTGATTCTGCGAGTCCCAAGTCTAGTGTGAGCACTAGAATACAAGTTGTCAATATAGCATGGAGATAGGAAACACAGGTTTTAAAAATGGATAATGCAACTCCAACCATGTAGCCATGGGCCAGCTGTGTAAGTGACCCCTCACTTGGCCACCATTCTTTCTCTCACGATGGGAGCAAAGCTAGATACATCACAGAAACTAAATGAAAGTGTGCAATTAAAACATCTGGCACGTGGTAGGAACTCAACAAACCGTGCTGCTGTTGTCTAGCATGAGGCCATGTTTTGGCCACTGAGACATCGCTATAAGGAGAGGAAGAAGCAGTGGAGGCAGTCCGGCCCCACAATGGGTGCTCCAAGAGCAAATGTCCCGAGAGGAGGTTTTAAGGAATCTTGTCCCAAATAGTTCCTGGTTTCCAGGAATAAATGAAACTCAAGTGTCCCTTTGCTGTCATTGCTGGTACTGACACTAAAGAGCTGCCAAGTCACTTTGGAGTTTTCTCCCATCCGCTCTGCCTTGATGTAGGGATTTGTGTCTAATAAGGAGCCTCCTAGTTTCTCTTTTCCTTCTTACTAACACTGAATCAAAGTGAAAGCACCTGCTTGTATTCATTACGCCCCGACAGCACTCCAATGTGCCAGTACGCACTCTATTATGAACATGGATCTGTACACATATAAATTTAGTTTGTATGTGGGTGGGCTCACGCTGTAGTGCACATGTGGAGGTCAAAGGATAGTTTGTAGGAGTTAGCTCTCTTCTTCTCCCATGCGAATTCCAGGGATAGAACTCAGGCTGTCGGGCTTGGCAAGAGTGCTTGCCTGACAAATCATCTCATTAGCCTATACATCGATTTTTTTTTAAAAAAAATAGCATTATATACCTCCCTGGTGTGTGAAAATAAGGATCTAACTAAGCCTGTGGTTGTCCTCCCTCCCTTCTCCTTTTGCTATGTGACACAAATATGACCATTATGACTTACTGAAATCATCAGCTTTTCACACCTATGAGGTACAGCCAAACGAGGGGCGGTAGGAACATAAGCTGAGCCAGGCCTGTTGGAGCACAGAGAGCACCTGCCACACACAGGTACAAGCAGGTCTAAGAGCTTGTCACAAGAGTCACTGGATGCTATGGACGTACCTTTAAATTTCATATTTAACATTTTAAAGTTACATTTATGTATGTATGTATGTGTGCATGAATTTGGGAATAGGGGCATGTGTGTGCCATGGCACATGTATAGAGATCAGAGGACAATATCCTGGAGTCATTTCTATTCTAGCATCATGCAGGAGGTCCCTTATGATGAAACTCAGGTCATCAGGCTTGGTGGCGGACATCTTTATTGACAAAGCCATCTTTCCAGTCTGTGGTGTCTTGAAACATGGTCTCACTCAGGCTAGCTTAGTACTGATTATGCAATCTAGGTTAGCCTTAAACTTAACAACAATCTTGCCTTAGCTTCTAACATGCTGGGATTCCAGGTGTGATTCATCCCAGTGCCTCTGCCCTGACACTTCCTTCCATACTTTAGCCGACACCCTGACTTCAAATCTCACCAGAGCACATATCACTCGGCCAGCCAGTGTGGGAGAGGAAAGCAGTGTGAACTGGCCAGGCCCAGAGGTGTGGAGAGAGGGCACA